>CAJRST010000002.1:9273708-9414276 GCA_907169785.1 Menidia menidia | reverse complement strand
TCCTCTGAAAGGACAACTTTTAATAAAGGAAGAAATCATTTGAATCTCAGTCTTCTCTCACAAAAAAGGCTTACAGTAAGAAAATGTGTTAACTGTGTAGGAAAAATACTACACAGTGTGGTGCAAAACTAACTGTAGCTCTGCTTTAACATGGATTTAAATAATGTTTTGGATGTTTTCTTGCATGCGTCTGTGATAAGCAGACATGGCCCAGCTCCTGACCCGCCTCCTGCAGCTCATGCTGGCTGTGCTGAGCTGTGCTGCTGTCAGCGGGCTGTTTGAGTGGTTGACACAGACACCCACGCCTCCACCACCTCCCCCACCTGCTCCTGCACCTCTTCTAAAGGATGCTCAGTTTGAGCTGGCGACTGCAGATGAGAAGTTTCTGGCTGAGGCCAAGCAGCTGGAGCTCAGCCCGCTGGACAGCTGCCATTACAGGGTAAAGAAGAGCATCCACGCCTTGAAGTTGTGGCTCTAGAACCAGACAAACATCATCTTTGCTGCACAGTATAACTCCATGTTGCGTGGTCCCTTTCTTACAGTCCATGGGCTGCTGTGCCAGTAATTTGATTAAAGTTGTTTTCTCTTTTACAGGTAGTTGCTCAACTAAAGGCGAGCTGTGACGGTCTCTCTGAGGAGAATCTCGCAAAGCTTGGGGTGGTTTTGTTCAACTGCCAGGCTGAGATCGAGGGACGCCGTTCCTTCCCCTGTACAGAGGACATGGTAATAAAGAAATGAATAAATAATCAAATCTGTAATCCAAAATCAAACAATTTTCCCAGAAATGCTTCTCAACCCTTTGGTGTTGGTTCAGACCATCAAAGAGTGCACAGCCGGCATGGATTCGGACACGTGGAATGCTTACCTCATAGTCAGCAACCGAGCGCGCTCCGTCTGCTACGCCACTCGCCAGCAGCTGTTTCGACGGCGAGCAGAGCACACGGTTAATGCCCTGATCTCCACGGCCACCAGTCAGCTGAGCGCTATGAAGGACCTGAAGGTAAATCTGGGTGTTATTGCTTTTCTTACCTTCAGATTAATGCTGGGGGGGCACCTGATGCAGCCCGTGTTTATTTGCCTGCTCCAAAACAGGAGGGCCAGGTGGAGTTAAAGGAGCTGACGGCGGCCTCGCTGGACAAGCTGATGGAGGGTCACAGTGCCCTGCAGGCTCAACAGGGAAAACTGCACGAGGGCCAGGAGCAAATGGAGAGCTCTCTGCGGGAGAACCTGGAACGCCTGAGTCAGGAAAAGGCCCTCATCGCCTCCGGACAGCAGCTGGTTGCTCAGCTCATTCAGGGCATCACAAAAAGAATGGGTGAGCATCAACGTGGTTAAGCATGCTTTTTAATCATTTATATTTTATACTTTCTAGTTTATTTTGTCTTCATTGTGATTTTAATATCTGCACAAGAAGCAAAGGCAAAACACCCCAACTTTCAGTCCATTTGAATTAGTTTTGTTGTCCATTCAGGAAACATCTTTCTGTGCAGTTGGTTGAATCTGTAATAGAAAAAAAGCATTTTTCTGATTGAAAATAACTATGATAAAATAATTAAAAGTTCATAGTTTGATTAACAAAGTACAAGTCATTTAATAAGTTTAAGACATTTGCTACTTGCTGTTTATTTATTTCTAAGAAAACGTGAGTGAGCATCTGCAGATCCAAAGCTCAGAAGTGCAGGAAAGCCACAAGGACATAGTACAGGACCTCACAGGTGTCAGACACCAAGCTCAGGATATCTACCAAAAAATTGGTAAGTGATCAGATAACATTTGTTCAAATTTGTAACCCATGATGTGAGTGGAGTTTAGTTTTTTTCCCCCTGTGTCTGGACAGACCACAGCATGTCGGAGTTTCTGCAGTACCAGGAGCAGACCTCGCAGTACTACGCTGAGCTGATGACCAAGCTGGAGCGCATGAACAGCACGCTGGGGTTCATGCTGCACTACCTGGATAGCATGCAGAGCCGCATAGAGGACAGACTCCTCCTGATCCAGGGATACCTTGGCTGGGCGGGTGAGACATGAGACCCACTATGGACTTCCCATTCTTATCTTTCTCTATTTTTTTTCACTTCGTGTTTATGTTAAAACTAAGTTTTAGAAAAAGCTGATTGTTGTTAACGAGTCATTTTTCCATAGAAACAACTTTTTTAGTTTTTTAAAGCATGAATAAACTTAATGCCGTAAAGGACTACAACCACTTTGGTCAATTTCTCTTTTATTTATATGAAAAACATACTTTTTTTTTTGTTTTTCCCTTCCTCTTTTTTACAGGGTTGAGTCTGACAGCCATGTGGACGTGTGTTGCACACACGGGCTACTTTGTTCTGTGTGCGGTGCTCCTGGCGTTCCTTCGTAGTTCAGGCTTCTCCCGAGCCATGCTCCTGCTCACGGTGCCCCTGAATGCAGCGGCCGAGGTCAACCAGCAGCCCGCGCTGGACCTGGCCAGCCTGAGTCTGCTGCTGCTCATCGCCTCTCTGGGTACAGGCCTCCAGCAACTCTCTACAGCAGACGTTTCCCTTTCATCCACAACAGCTGGTCCCAATGCAGTTTTCTGCCTGCAGGTCACTGGTTTTTGAAGAGGATGTTGGAGGGCTTCAAGATGAGAGCAAAGCAAACTACTCCACCTCCACTAATGTTGGGCAACATCATGGAGCCGCATGAGAAACCGGCGTCAACGGGCCACAAGCATCCACATTCTTCTACACCAGAGAGGCAAGTGTGGAATACAGGCAAAGCTGTAGTGTATATACATTTAGGAAAAAAAAAATCAAAATGCACATTTCCCAGAAAACCGAAAATCAGAGCTGTGGTATATCTGAGACAGAAAATAAGTTTAAAAAAAAAAAAACATTTTGAAAAATCAATAATGATAAAAATGTAATTTGACTATTACATGGTGTCAAAATAAGGGACTTTCAGATTATACTAAATCTCACCAGAGGTTTTTCTTCACAGATATGAAAGGGACAACTTTCTGGAGGATGACCTGTTGAATCAAGACAGCTTTTTATCAGGTAAACTGTCCATGCTTCCCTTTTTTTCAAAATTCTTTATAATGTATTAGATTAAGTTTCAGGTTTGCTCTTAAGGTGTGTGTTCTGTTTTTTTTTTTTTTTACAGGGAACCTAGGCATATCAGCTGTGTCCCCCCCTCGGAAGACAACAGCATTGGAGTCTAGGTTTTTGCCAACTGTCTCACAGAATCACTCCACTCCCAGATTTGTGCCCCAGCCAGTTTTCTCACAAGTGAGTTAATCAAAACTTTTTCTGAGGGGGGGGCAGTATTTTTGCCAGTCATTAGCTGCTACCATCAGAATTATGTTAATTTCACAGGCTCATATTGATGACATCCCTCTGAAAGACTTGGGAGGTATTTTTGATGAAGTGCACAGCTCACATGGTTTTGGGAGCAACTCCAGAAGTTCAAGTCCCACCCCATCACTGGTCAGCAACAGGTTAGTGTTTCAGATCATGGCTGACCTCAGAGTAAGTGAATGAACTCATGTTCCTGTCCCTTCTTTTCTGATCCAGCTCCCTGTCTGGTCGCCAGCTGTGCAATGGGATCACAAAAACAGGAAAGCCCTGTAAGAAGAGAGCCATCCCAGGACAGGAGTTCTGCCGAGTCCATGAGGGGGGGGTATACCTCCTATGTTAAGTTCTGAGAAGCCCCCCCCAGCTAGGATTTTTTGCGTTTGTGGAAATAACGATAAACCTGTATGTATTTTAACTTTAGTTGTTTATGTTTTTTCAGTTTCATTTTTAAATAAATTATTTCAATATTTAATAGGGGCTGTTTTCTGTGCAGAGTAAGTCATAGGACACTATTCTTATCTCAAACACAAGAGAAGTCACACACATGAATACCCCAGTAAGTAATGGGTGAGAGCACAAGTTGACCGTTGTTTAATCGGGAAAGTAGCCTGACCACTGTGCCGCTGTCTGCATAAAATATCAAACATTAAATATTCCATTAAAGTATGATGATCTGTAGTATCTAGAAATCAAAAATTAATCTAAAATACTTGATCCCAAAGTGAAATTAAATGTTGATGTAACTTGGTGAAGGAGGCCCATCTTTTAGGCTATGTCCAGAACAGGACATTGTAGATATGGGACAAATGAAAGAAGAATTGTCTCGAAATCAATTGCTGCAATCAGATCTAACCTCTGTGGTTCAAATGGTATTGACACAGAGGTTGCAATAACATCTGTTTGACATGCTCAGAACCAGGGATAGCACACTGAACGTGTGAGGTTTTCAGATATGTCATAAAACTGTCTTATTGCACTGGACTAATTCTTTCAAAGTCTTAGCCTATAATGTTGTAACATTTTATTTCCACAAGTGTCATTCATAAACAAAAACAGGACATGTATAAGCTGTGCATTAAATAAGGCAAATCCGTTTCCAATACCCATCAGTAACTATCCTGGGAGCAGTTACAGAAAAAAATGTAAAAAAAGTTAATGGGATAGGTCTCCACCACCTGGATTTTAAGACGGACAGTTACCAGTTTACATAATGAACATGGAGGTGGTACACTGCACTGCCTGCAGCTACAACCATTTTCCTTTGAGTACAAATAGGTGGGGGGTTAGCCGCACACAGCCCAGCTTACTGAGTCTCAGCGAGGACCAGACTGACACCATTCATGATCAGCCCTCAGATAGGAGCCACTACGACCTCCTCCGGCCCTCTCAGACCATCACAGAAACAGGAAGTGAGCAGACACACGAGGGCCAGCAGAGGTTTCACTTCCGGGCGGTGTCATAGTTGCCAACAAACCAGTTGCAGGTTTCTTTTAAAGCTGCAACAACAACAGAAAATCAAGGATGATTGGCATTTTAGTGAGGAAAATTTGGACTTCAACATGCTCGGAACGAGTGGACCCACCCTGCTGGAATGGTGTGAATTTGAAGTCCGGTAGATAGCGGCGTAGCTTTGCATTGCTGGCTGTTTTCTTAAACTGACCATCTGCTTTACTGATGTCGTACTGAATACAAACGCTCAGGGAAAAACAGAGAAAAAAAAATGCCAGACAATTTTGGAAACAAACAATCAGGTCCTCTTACAGAATGTGGGACGTATGGACAATAGTTTGCATTACCTATATTTACTTACGATACTTTATTTTCTGTGGTGACTCGCATCTTTTTTCCTTAAACTCTAAGGACTGAAATCCATTCAACTCTAAAACATTATTCTTCTATTATATAGTCTCTGATCCAATCTCCATAATTTAAAGGATACGACTACTTCTCCTTTAAAACCCAAAGATTCCACGACTGCCTCTGCTGCTTCTTTGATGGACACTTCATCTTCCTCACCAACTGGAAGCAAAATACAACACTGTCATTAAATCTCACTTTAAACTTGAAAGGTCTTGGTTTTGTAAATGGAGACTCACCGGAGAGAATTATTGGCTCAACCTCTGGATAATCTCTAAGGACCCAGAGGAAGAGACGAGCCAAATCCAAAGAGTAGATAAACTGCCGTCTGGGAGTGCCGGATCCCCAGACCACCAAGGGCTTCCCCTCCTCTAAAAAAAACAAAAAACAATTAGTAATTTTTCTAATTTTCCTGTTTGTTATCTGAAAACATTCTTAAGATGAGTCACATTCATTTCAACCTTGAACTAGCCATCTCCTTACCCTGGCTGTAAAAGGTCCACCTTCTCTAGAAAAATACCTCATTGTTACAAGTGTCCTTTATGACCTTTACAGGTCTTTACTTTGTGTTACCACCTCTCTGTTAAGACCAGAATACATGTGCCCTTACACACCTCTTTCATATAGTTGGATGTTTTCAGGTTTAAATCAGTGTTTACCTGTTAGGTGTGTGATTTACCTGATCTTATGCCTGTTTTCACTCATCCTAGTTTTATAATAAATTCTTACTGTGTAAAGAACTAGATAAAGCTTAGCTGACTTTAAACTTACTTTGAGCGATGTAGGCTTTGTGTATGAGGCCCGGCAGCACATGGCCGTCCTCTATGCTGAAGTTGTCATGAGGGCCAAAGACATTTGTGGGAATCACAGCTGTGTAGCAGCGTCCGTGCTGCTGGAAATAAGCCCTACAACAAGTCCACGAAACAGGAGAAACCATGTCATATTCACACACCCAGACAAAGAGATGCCAAAGCCAACAGCACACCTGTTGTGGACGTCAATCATCCTCTTTGCATATGCGTAGCCGAAGTTGGACTCATGAGGTGGACCGTTATGGATCTAATGTAGAGAAAATTCAGGAGAATTTCTGAGTTCAATGATAGATGCCAAGAACACTTTGCAGAGCAGGGGTTTGGATGATTTACCATAGTCTCATCAATTGGATACGTTGTCTTATCGGGAAAGATGCAGGTAGACAAACAGGAAACCACCTTCACCACGCCCACTTCATGTGCAGCCTGCAGCACGTTATCGTTTATGTAGATGTTGTTTCTCTGGAGCAGAGAGGAGCTAATTGAGAACACATCTATATTTCTACCTAACATGACAGTAAATCATCAGACAAAGAGGGAATTCCACGTACCCAAAAGTCCAGATTGTGCTTCATGTTCTTAAAAAGTCCTCCCACCATGGCAGCCAGGTGGATGACATGGGTGGGCCGGTGTTTCTCAAAAACCGCCCGCGTCTCTGTCATGTTCCTGAACACACAAACAAATTAAGTGTTAGAAAAAAAAATTAATATTTTGGTGTATAAAAAGGGTACATCTCTTACATGAGGTTTGCCTCTTTGGAGGACAGAAATATCCATTCTTCTCCGTCCTTGGCTCCACCCGCCTCTTTGACCACCTGCTGGATGGCCTTCCCCACCAAACCAGACCCTCCAGTCACCAGCACCCGCATTGTTGCGATGCATTCACCCTGAGAGTTCATCTGAAATCAGACAAGATAACTTTCATCACAGACTGTTTAAGCAAAATGTGGCGGACAGGACAATGTTTATGAAAAGGAAAACTCAGATGATTTCACATTATATTGAAAGTCTCTACGCTTAAATCATAATATAGGAAACTAAAGAGCAGATAACTAAACAAAAATAGAGAATAAAAAAGGAAGATAATACAAGTAATGGATGGCAAATATGGCATAATAGTGGATGTGCGATGCCAAAACAGGACATAAATTGTGACATGATACGTGGCACAAACAGGACAGGTGTCAGTGGATGGGGGTGAAAAACTTCCTCGAGAAGGTAATTCGACTCAGGTTTGTACAGAGCCAGCCTTGTCTGCGGTTTAAAGCAAGAGCAAACAAAAAGAGAAGCGGTAATATGGAAACAGGTTGACAAAAGGAAGACCGTACACCAGAACAGAAAAAAATCCCAGAGCAAATGCAGAGGTGTACTTTAAGCCTGTATCCACAGAAAAGAGGCTTGTAGATGCTTAGGAAGATTTTTGCATCCTATCACAGTTTAGGGGTCGATATTTCAGGAAAGATGTGAAAAACATCTCAATGCTCCAATCTCAATGAAAGGGTAAAAAGAAAAATCCAACAAAGTATTACTACACACCAAAGTTTGAATCATGACTGGTATGGACGAACGTTTTTTAATAGTGAATGTGACGTGTCATTGGCTCAGATAAAAATCATTTGTCAGCCCCAAAGACTGGCGCTTCTCTAAAGTCTGGCAAACTGCAGACAATACAGCCCACCTGCAGTAACCGGCTGTTACCTATACTCAAATCTTAAACTGCATTTTGACAGAAAATATAGTCATACCAAAGAGTTGTCTTCTTCCATTGACAGAAACGTGTATTAAACCAGTCAGACAAGCTACCCTGCTTATCCAAAGTTTCCGTTTGCCGGACAGCAAGCTCCAACAATTATCCCAAATACCGTATTACTGTAGCCGTAAAAACTTCAAAAACACACCAAGCTATTATTACAGTTTAATCATCATACTAACAACAATACGGCATCACAAAATTATGTTTATTGAGTACAACTGACGAATGAAGTGATAGTTTCTCACCTGACAGCAACCGGCGATTAGACAGGAAGTGGCAGACGAGGGCTGAAACGTCACTTCCGCTCAGGACTTTCAAAATATGTATCTTCCAGTGTCTACTGCAAATGTTTCATGTTTAGGATTAAAGTGTGCTTTTACATTTAGTTTTACATTGTTGTTTTCTTCTAATACAACTCTTAAGCTTATCTAAACCGAATATCAAACAAATGTGTAAACACCCGGAACGGCAGGCCCTATCGTTAACAACAAATTCTCCAGAGACATTCTCTGGGATGTTTCTAGGTTTCAATTACAGAAGGATGAGGGGGCTTGGCCTGGAGTTACAGTAGGACAGATTTAGGAACTTATTTCTTCTTTAGAATAGTCCACATGTCCATTTCATACACAGGAAGCATTCCCCTCAGTTGCTATTTATATATAAACTAAATTTCTGGAAGGGATTAAGATAAAGCACTTAGTGTAGGTAGAAATAAATTTGTTTCAAACAAGAGTTGATTTTGGGATGTATTATATGCTATTTTGATTTCTCTCTGGAGAAGCTTTTCCATCAGGGTCAGCTGAAGTTGAAGTTTAAAAGGTAAACAACTCACAGTCTTTTCATTTTTCAAGAATGTTATCAGCTATTGACTTTTTATGCATTTGCCGACCTGTTTTTGGATGATTTTCTTTTGGAAAAGCTTAATTGGAAATAAAATGCCAGTTTTAACATCCAAACAGTTGAAAACAAAAGAACAAACTTGATGGAAAATAAGCAAACTTCTTCTGTGTTTATTGAATATTCAGGTTATCTTATTTCATTGCAAAAGCAGACAACATGTACAGAGTTTTTTCATCTAATAATAATCTGAATTGGTCCATTATCTTCCTCAGCTGGTTCTGTCTACTGAGGAGAAGAGAACCTGCCGAAGAAGAGGATGGACTTGGTGCTATTGTGCCTGATGAAGAAGAGGAAGGGGTGATCAGCTGTGAAGTGTTCCTCCCTCAGCATGCAGAAAGAGACAATTCCAGCTGTGGCTGCAGCTGCTTCTGTGCCCTCCTCATTCACCTCCACAAAGGCCTTATGGGCCACCGTAGACAAGAAGAGCCCCCCCTCGCCGTTCATGCCAGACAGGTCGGCCTTGGCTGAGGAGAACACGTCGGTCATGCCCATCTGAGCCAGAGGCTCGTTCAGCTGGTACTCTTCCTCCAGTTTGAACTTTGGCAGGTGGATGAGGATGTCAGTTTGGAGCTCCATGTTTTCCCTGTCGGTCCACTCGTTCAGCATCTCCTGGGTCAGCTCCGTCTCCAGCTGAAACAGAGTTAAAGTCAAATGGGAAAATGCAGAAGTGAGGCGGGAAATTGGGCTTTTCTCAGCCGCCTGTGGACGCGTACCTTCAGCAGGGGGTCCGAGCCGTCCGCGGACTCTTCGGGCAGCAGGATGAACATGCTGAGCTCATCATCCACGTACGGAAGCTCCAGGATCTGCACGCCAAAGTCAGGGATCTGGGTGTAGGGCAGCTTCTTCATCTGGTACATCATCTGCACAGTCGTTGTCTCTTTCTGACACACAAAAAAAGGAGCATTAAGGTGACTGCTAAATGTTACACGGGCTTGATCTCCGTCTGCATTAGTTTGCACCTGATTGACTTTGAATGGCATCTCCTTGGTGTTTCCCGCATCAAAGCGGTTCATCCAGTTTCCTTTGAAGTAGATAGCATTGACCAGAGCCAATCTTGTCATTGAGTTGACTGTTCCCGGCTTTAGGAGGTCTTTTATCTTATCTGAACGTGATACACAGACAAAGCATGATTCAGTTCGGGACACACTGGTGTACAATCAGGTTGAAATCGCAGTTTGGCTGCTTAAAGCTGTGCAGGCTGACTTTCTGTCTGCTGCTCCACCCAGCTGTTGATCTCAGCTCTGCAGGCATCCGGGGCTCCGATGAAATCAACAGTCCTCAGGTCGGCCTGGTAGTACTTTTGTGTGGCTTCCAGAAATTCCTGCAGAGAGAAGAGGACGTCTCAGTGATCAGTCTGACACTTGGGTTATGTCAGAGCAGCCCTCAAACTCACAGGGAGAAACTTAGCGGTGTTTTCTCCATAAAGACGGTTGGCCAGTTTCAGGATGTAGGATGCAGACGCGGAGTTGATGTTGGTGTTGAGGGTCTGGAAATCTGCATGGACGCCATCCCCGGAGGTGAATGAGAGGGCCTGGGTTTAAAGAGAAAATTAAAAGCTTTATTACAAAATCAGCACAGAAAATACGATGAACACAGGTTGGAAAAAGTAAACACAAAACAAGATGAAAGAAAATGCTGATGTTTTCTCCTTACAGAAGTGAGTGTAAAAAGCCAAACTTATCTTTGGTAAAATATTGGCCTGTTTCTGTGAAAAACGCTATCAATATAGAATCGATACAAGTGTGGGGAGGTTTGAAACTGAATAATTTATATTTGACCCAAGCTGGAACCTCTCCAACACAGCTCAATAAAGCTAAATGAAACCATGGCAAACAAAGAGAAACGCTTTCTGAATCAGGCCTTCTAGCTTAATCAATTGAAACGCTTTTTTTTGTTGTCTGGTTCTGCTTTCCAGTTAAAAGATATCTCGTTCCAGAGGATAGAGTTAGTGAGGTCAAAGTACAGGCTGCATTACAGGTTTACACTGCCTCACCCCAGACACACCTCACAAAATACACACCAGGGTTGATCCAGGTGCAAAAATTTCAAATCACGACATGTTCTAAGTTCACAAGACAGAGTTTGTGTTGTTTGATACTGTGGGAAAAATGCTGTAATGACGAGGTCAGAATCTGGAGGGCTGGTCAGCTGGTGGTACGACCGTTTGCTGACCTTTGCCATCTGAGAGGCGGTGTCCCCTTTGGCTCCCAGATAGACCATCGCCATGGCTGAGCTAATGCTCAGCGGGGAGACGAAGATGTTGCCGGCGGGATTTGCTCGGCTCAGAGTGCGGAACAACTCCAAAGCGAAATCTGCGTTTGCAGCCATGACGGATGATGGACAGCTTCTCTGCACAAAAAAAAAAAAACAATTCAGACCCCACAGATTTCAAAGCTGTCTGACAAAAAAAAAAGCATTTCAAACACATGGCCTCCCAGAAAAGAGGACATATGGTGTCCTATTCCTCACATTTAGATGCAAAGTACAGGATCAACTTTAACTTTAAATCTCACAGACAGGAAAGGTCGCTTAAGCAACCCGGAAGGACGGATAATGATGTATTATTCACTTAAGCCTAACTGCTACGAATTCATTTTTTCCCGGAAATGAAGTGACATAAGGAAACTTTACACATCTCGTAGTATTCAGGATAATGGAATAAATCAGAATAAAGCCCAGCGACGCTACAAACGCGCGCGTCATTATTGACGGAGGCATATTTACCTAGGTTCTTCTTTTACCTGGTTCTCCACTGGACACGCACTCGGCTCACACGAACTCAGGGTGCAAGAAAGTGAAACCAAAACCCCAAGAAAAGCAGAAAGTCCCCTCAAAAGTCGGTGCGCGTCAGGTGGTGGTGCGCCGCTCATCGGGGCAGACAGTGGATGTGGGGAGAGAGGTGGGGCGGAATCCGGCCGCTGCTGCTGTGGGTGGGACGCGTGACTGGGCGATAAGCTACGGACACAAACAAAAAAAAACTGGATTTAGCGAATAAGAAAAGAGCCAACACAGTGCTGTGCGGAGCTGAACTGCACCGTAGGGTTTTGGCAAAGGTCTTCTTTTTTCCTTTTTTCTGGTGCTCTGCGTTTTGGCGTGCGACCTTTAGGGCGCAGCAGGGTGAGGACTGCCTCCCCCCATCAGTCACCACAATACCCTACTACTATAGGTTTTCGTTCCACATTTATGTCAAATGTTAGATATGAATACATATTTTAGCATTCACCTGTGAAGGGTATAAATCTACTGATTTTTGTAATCATATTTCACATTTAACAAGCATCATTAATACATAGCATGTTGACTAATACTTAAAATCCAGCAATTTTCACCTAAAGCTAATTCAGAAAAGCCATGTATGTCTTTTGTTGGACTTGTAAGTGGTCTTGGAATACAATGTCACTGTCACTGTGAAAATTCTAATCTGAAGAGTTTAATGTCAAGTGATTAATGTAAATCTTATACATAATTTGGGTTTAAATCATTTTGATTAATGGAATATGTCAGAGGTTTATGGCATGTATGAAAACCGATTACTTATTGACATCATAGAAAACATAAATATCTTCTTACTAAGTCAGACACTTGAATGATTTTTTGTGTTATTGCAGATTTCATAATAAATACTGAACAAACTTCACATTAAGCTGTTTAGTTTCTAAGCATCAAGGCAGACCAGAGAATTTATACAATATTTGAACATTTTAATTGAGTAAATGGGGTCAGAGATTCCTGTGAGTCACATCTTAATGGGGGCAGAGGTTACTTATTTGACATATGTCGGTACAAAGGTATTTCTCTGTGGTTTTATTTGAGATTACGCCATATCTCCACCCATCCGCACAGACCTGATAGGCATGTCTGTTTATGGGTAACCTTTGAACTCCTTGGATCGCCACCTTCGTTACACCAAAATTCTTTGAAAGTCTTTTCTTAGAATGATTCGATCCATCAAATTTATTAATGTTCATTTTTTGTACAACTGTAATTTTGTGTCATCAGCTGACACAAATGTTAACTATGACTCCGGTGGAGCGCTGAGGGAGGAGAAGTGCTTAAATGGAGCACTAACATGGAGAAAAAACTGTCATTTTGTTGAAATATTAAACTAAAAAGGCTAATCAGATGAGGAGGAAATACAGAGAGCATTTGATTGATTTTCCACTAGAGGGAGCCAAAGGATATCATTCGGTGGGCAGAGTGGATTGAAACGTCCACTCAGTTGGACTTCAGACAAAGTGCTAACAATCATTTAATTATCCTATAACATTTGAATCGGGTGTCAGCCTGCACTTTAAAAGATGAAGCTGTCAGTGTGTCATTCTCCCACACACAACAATGACAAAGGGCATCAGCTGGTTTCCCATAAGCTTTTTTTTATGAATATGGTCATTCCTACCAAATTTTGTCAATTAATACAACAATGATTAGCAGTAAACTTCAATAAATTATTCATTTTTATTTCCGAATTTGCATAAAATCTAAATATTCAGAAAAATTGCTGTTCAGCACTCTGCAATGAAGAGATGATTTACAGATACACTGACATCGTTGTCTTTTTGTGCAGTTTTCTGCTTTTTTCAGTTTGCTTTTGTCCCCTATAAATATCTTAATTTAAAGGAAGTGCAGCCATCTAAACATCTGCCATTTATAATCGTCATGAAGGCCTTCATTACGTTAAGTGTAATAATGCCATTTGTAAAACTAAATGGTAAATTTGTGACATAAATTTATTAAATGAGTTTACCAAACATAAATTGACTGCTGTTTTAATGATCTGAAATTGAAGTGCTTTGGAAAGCTCTCTTTCAGCTGGATATGAATGCTAAAAGAGTCCCCACACACCAGAACAGTCTTTAAAATTTCCTGTAAAAACTTTATCTCCATCAAAAAGGGGGATTAACATACATAAATGTTTTTTAAAGATATTGGCATCTAGACTTCTGCAATCTGTTATCAGGTATATCTGATTGTGTACAACAGAGTTTTGAGAAAAGTTTTCACAAATAAATGATGCATACCTTTTGTATCAGATATATTTGGCATTAGAGGGTCTAGTCCATTTAAACATATATACAAACCCAAGAATATGAAAATAAATAATGACACAACCCTTTGCTTTCGTTTGCTTGATTTTACATGGGGGCTTTTGATACTGTTGTACTCATCATGCCTTCCACCCAAATCCCCCCAGTGAGCTGGACACTCACATGGCAGCCTCTGTGGCTCCCTCTCTGAGGCATTCTATTCTGTATTGGCATTTCTATTAGCAGCCGCATCTTTGTGTCCTGTCAACAAAAGGCCCTGAACTGTTCTCAGGAACACACAAGTGATGACAATTTCCAACCTTCTGTGGAAAACTGGATATGTAACTACTCCCACACAGGCAAATAAATACATCTCAGTTACTTTTTCTTTGGATAAAAAACAAGAAGTACTTGGCAATTCATGATGCATGAATATACTTTATAGTTCTCTAAATAAAACACTCATGAAAAAGGCAGCATATCTGATTACTGTATCTGATTCCAATGTGGAAAAGCAATTTAAACAAGAGTTAATAGCAAATACTATTTCACACTGGAATGCCCAGCGCACACCTGTCCATAAGCCCACTGTCAGCTTGGATAGGCTCCAGCCCCTCTCCCTGTCCCTGTGATCCTTTAAAGGATAAGCTAGTGGAGCTAAAGGAGGGCTGGATCATGTCACATGGCTCCCAAATACAGCCTGGTATTCAAAGTTTCCCTTGAATAAAACAAATATCCTCAGTTATGAGGTAACTGGTGAACAGAAGATGACATTTTACAGTTAAAACAACCAATATTTCCTTTGTGGTTTGAGAAAAGAAAAAGGCAAATTTCTGTGTAAAAAATGAGAGGACATACTTAACCTGATCTTTGATTAAAGTATCTCACATCTGCAGGGAAAACTTAAACTTCAGTGAATTGTCACACAAAATCAAACATTTGAAATCAAACTAAGCAGAAGTCTCTCGCTACAAAAGGGTGAATATGAATCTACACGAATCAAGAAATACCTGTCATGTAAATGGACGTTCGCCCTTTTGTACAGATTTGAGTTTTTATTTGCCAGATTTATCTATATGCAAGTCAGATGTCATGCATTCCTTTTCAAGGCTAATGCGTCTCCTTTGATTTTCCAGCATTTATCATTAACAAAAAATAAATTAATCAAGAGATATTTAATTTTCTGATATATCTGTCTCATTGATTTCTGGGTTTATTCTTTATGGTTCCACCTGTTTCCACATGTACGGAAGGTGCCATTCCTGACCTGGTATTTAATGTTCTCCACTGTTCAATGTGTTCAAACTGGCAGGAAGAGACCTGAGCTTAAGGCAGAGTGTCAGCCCTTTCGTAAATCTCTTCATTGTTAGTGTGACCAATTTACGAGCGGGAGTTGAAAGCAGAGCAGCTCTCCCGCCGCGGGGGTGAAGGTGATGGGGAGGGTATAGGTCTGGAGTTGGGTTGGGATAGAGGGAGACTGAATTTCACCTTTAACTTACTTTACCTTCATCCTTGAACAGGCACGTGAACGGCACATTAGTGCCGCTCACGTTAAACAATTATAAACTCTCAGGGACCACAGCTTAAACTATCTTGTTCTCCTGGTGTTTAAGTTACAGTACAAACACAGGCTCAGATCCTCAAACGGCTGCCCGCTGAGCTACTGTAGGACTGACTTAGGAAGCCATAACGGGAGAAAAGAGGAGACCTGAGCTGATGCTGTGGAAATATAACCTACATTATGGTTAATGCATTTAGCAAGACAAACAGTAAACACCAGGGCCCCGTGTTTAAAATAGAAAAGGTACATCCACAGATTTACAAATGCTTCGCATCTGCTGCAAGCTCTGCTTTGGTGTTAATGTGTGGTTGTTGATTTTAACTGGCATTTACATGGGGAGGAAACTAAGCACCAGAAAGTTGTGAACAAGCACTTTTGAGTCTGGCCCATATACATTTATGTATTTGTTGTGAGTTTCAGATGGTAAATGTTTATAAAGGGAATATTTAACTTAATCCCACATATTGTCTTATAACCTTACATTGCACTGTTATATTAACTCTTCATAGTCCTGATTTAAAACAGACGTGGTAGTTTGTGCTTCTTGCTTAAATTGCGTTGTTCATAATTGAGACTATTGACATCAGTTGTTTTTGTTCATCAGGACAGTTTTAGGAACTTTATCTGCAATGCATAACACTACCACCTCCACATGAGAAAATGAACCCTAAAAATCAACTGTGTGTCTGTATTTTTGGTCAATCCGTTCAAGAAAATCCAAATTTGAAGTTAACGCACCAGAATTTCCAACAAGGCAGGCCTTTTTAGCCATGTTCATTAACATTACATTTGTCAACTGACATTTACTCAAAATAAAGCTGTCAGCTGCAAAAGTTCTTTTCTGGGTTTTCGGAGTTAACCCAAGCCAGGTTACTAAAATACTAGAGATGAACTCTTATTTTGGATAACCATTTTTTCTGGAAGAGGACTGACTTCAACTCTGTCTCTACCTACTCTCTCCTTAGCAGGAATACTTCTTTCTGTGATCAAGATCCAAGTCTAAAAATAAAGATAGATAAATAAAACAAGCCTACTTATCTCATGTTTACCTGCTTTTGTCCAGGTTTTGCTTGAGTAAGAAACTGGACGAGTAAATTCTGCCCCCATAAAAAGCTGTGATATAGAAGTTTGGTACTGTTATATTATTGATTAAATCAAACCATAACATTCCCAAATTACTTACACGTAGAACTCAACATGATCGAGCATATATTCTCTCCATACATTTTCTTTATATCATAATATTTTTTATAAAAGCAGCAGTCAGATCAGTGCTGATGCTTTTAGAAGTGTCCTCTGAGTTGGATAAAGTATTGTAAATATGACCCACTTGGCTCTGTAAGTGGTCCAACTATGTCTCCGTGCTCACAAATTTATGTCTCATACTCTGTTTCAACCACCAGCCACCACTGGTGTAAAGCCAAGGTCTTGCAGACGACCATCATTAAATTTCTGGGACCTCAAAAATAACCCGATCCCTGCTGTGCTGTCCCCAATAAACTGAGTTCTCAGTTGGGAATGGAGGTTATGAAGTTAGACTCATTTTTTAAGAAAACACAGCAATTTGAATAACAGGAATAAATGAGAAGAATACTCCCTAGCATACAAGTAGTACGTAGACATGACTAATAATCTGCTTATTGAAATTAATGCTCAAACCAAAAATATAAGCAATAGTATTAGTTATGTTGTCAAGCAGTCATCCTGTGTTCTTGTTTTGATAACCAAACCCAGGAAATAAACCCAGCATTATCTACTGGGTTATTTAATCAGCTACTTGCTAACTGCAGGCTTTCAACATGTAGGCTACTGGGTGCAAAGTGAATGACAAGTGCAAACAACCTTGACAGAAGCTGCAAATGTTCATCAAGTATAAGTGTTCTAATAGATAAAGTTGTTGAGGTGCAGAGCTTGGTGATAATTCTCTACTCGTTCATCACTTATCCCTTGATAATTAAACAAGCAATAAAATAGAAATGTCCATGCGTGGCAGTTTTGGTGGGTTTTCGCTGGTATCTGACTTTTAATGGTGTTTATAGCCCACTGAAAACATGCTGACCTCTGGGTTCCCTGTTGCATTAGTCATAGCATATCACTATTACCACGCGTGGCAGTTTCTCCGTAATACTGACCTCATTTCTGAGCATAAAGGCTGCCCTTGGAGGCATTGAAAATAAGGTGTTGCCTATTTGATACAGATTCTGACTCAGCTGCTTACTTTGAACCAAAAGAACATCGTGTTCGAGTTCTTTTTATATTTGCTCAGATTTCCTTGGCTCTTTGGTTGACCACCGACACATAAGAGTTTGTAATTACATGCCCATATGAGCAGAATTATATCTGATATTATCGCTAGAGAAATAATACCTAAATAGTAACCCGTGCCATTGGCAGTTGATGCCAGGACATAATAGCTGTCTAAAATGTACTGGGGATCACACCAAGTATTTTAGTGATCTAAGTACAAAGACAGCAGCGCGTCTGGTGCACTAGTCTATTAGTTTTCCATTCGAACAGTCTAACCAAGTAGCTCCTAAATTGGGCTGTAAATTTGTTGACCGTGCAGCACTCGATAGAACCACCGTCATCCTCCTCAGATGCCCAAAAGCAAACGCACGTGGCTTCGCTTCTGTCGAATGAGCGCACCGAGGTTTGCAGCCGACCATTGTGGTTGTGGTCAGCCGGTATGCTTCATTGTGTGTCCTCACAGCTGTGACCTTCTATGGGATCACCAAGGAATCTGGCCTCCTGATTGAGATTCCGCGTAAGATTAGATGCACCCCTGGAAATCTATGTCAAGTTTACAGTGGGCCACACGTCAGGTGTGGGTATTTGATTTTGGTCGTGTGCCGTCAGAGCCTAACATATTCACACCTTATGTGATGTCAGAAATCAAGATATGGTGCATCTTTTTGCATCTAAAACTAAATGCCGTATCCTTTTCTGCACATTTTTATTTTAAGGTTTTACTGTTTAATGTGTCATTTTGATATTCTGTCATTTAAAAAAGTTTAGCTTTGTTGTTTGTGTTCTTTGTTGTGATGAAAAGAACTAAGATTTTGAATGTGTCAATGTACTAAATCCAAGGTGTTGCAGATAAACTCCAAACCAAGCAGATGGATCGTTTTTGATTATTTAGTTTTCCATATATGCTGTCAAATGTTGACCCTGTAGATACCCTCTGTTTTTTGTGGGATTTTTACTGTTTTTCACAATGTTTGACTCCGAAAACGTTGTTTGAATCTGGGACATTTTCTTTACTACATTTTAATATGTTGCTAAGGCTTTGAGCTACCTTAAACCTTCAAATCCAGTCTGCAAGGGCCAGTCCAGCAGGTTTGAGATGTTTCCTTCTACAACACACCCAATTCAGATTAAATAGATCTACTCAAAATGTTGTTAAGCTATGCCCAGAATGGCTGATGACACAATGATCTGACTCATGGACGTTGAAGGAGGAAAACATGTGGTTAAGTGCTGTCATTTATCTTTTGGTTCTTCTGTTACATTTTCATTGCTAACATAAAATCTATGGCTATATATGTATTAAAAAATACGAGTAAGAGCGTAGAAACAGGTGGTGGAGGTCAGGTCAGTCAGCAGCTGACAGCCTCTATAGCCACTTGAACAATAGCTGAACACTAAGCTTATCTTATACTGAGTTTCAGAGCTACCACAGAGTTTTAAATGTTTCAGAGCAGTTCGTAGTGAATTGTGAAATAGGCCATTCACTCTTTAACTGTTCCTATGAAATCCAGTTCAGGGCCACGGGGGTGCCGTTGGGTGTGTTGAGTGGTACACGGTACAGCCTCAGCAGGTTGTCAGCCAATCAGGCTGAGAAACCGACGTTGATCTAAAACTAAGCTAATGATTACCATGACTTTCAGTTTAGTATTTGCATCATGTTTGCCTTTTACAGATGGACTGGCCAACATCACCTGGTAAGCTTGATAAGGAGATCTCTAACATGCAGTTGATATTGTGAGAAAATTTCACAATATCAAGTTGCGATGCTTTTCCTGACCATAAGCAGTTCTCTTTTATGACTAAGGTTAGAGTTATAGAGTTTCTCACCTTGATATATATATATATATAGCCTCTATATATATATACATACAGATAAATTTAGCTCAAGATAGTACATGATAAAGCGTGTCTTATTTTCTGTGGCTTACAATGCCATTGTCCTAAGATAATCTAATTATGAGCTGTGAGCTATTTAAAGCCTAGGAGGAATGCAAACATTTGGCACTACTCTCGGACAGATGTAAAGTGTTAAACCCAACAGCAACAGGCACGAGTGTGGTCAATTTGTACAGAGGAGAAAGGAAAAGACCAGAGGACAACAGAGGAAGGGAGGAAGGATTCAGTGTCATAGCCTGTGGACTAAAAACTGAGCTCACTAATGGAAAGGTCAAGAGAAGAACAGATGAGAGTGATAAACACAGCCAATGATAATGAGACAATCCAGCTGGTAACTATAGGAACACATTGCTCACGAAGATGTTTTCTCACCTTGAGAAGTGATTTTATGCGAGTAATAAACTAATATCTACAAATTGAGCACCATGTCCTTTCATAAGTTTGTAAGTGCTTTATGTTGTTTATTTCAGAATGAAAAAGGAAAGCAGCACTCTTAAACCATTGAGCCCCAGATAACCTTTGAGAGCTAACAGCAGATGGGTTTCAAAGCCCTTCAGATATTCTTAAGGCCATTCTTCTGCTTTGGGAACAAAAACACCAACCTTTTCTTTTAACCAAAACTTGTTACCTGTTGTTTTTTCATGTTTTCTTTAACAGTAATAATACTTTGTGCATCCAATGAGCAATAATTTTTTGCTACCACCTCCAATAGTTAAGGAAGGATGGAGGCATCAGCAGGATTTCTGACAAATTATAAAGTTTTTCTTTTCGGTCCAATTCCACCAGCTCACGTCCTAATATTTTTTGCTTCTATCTGCTCATTCACTCTACCAGAGGATGCCAAGGACCATGCCAGTGTTGTTTTAAATAGCACACCAGTACTGCTGAAGCAGAGAAGTCACAAGTGTCTTAAATGGCGTGATCTGCCATGCTGCCTCTCCCTTACACAAACAGAACGCTTTTTTTCAGCTCTGTGACTAAATCAGCTGTCAGCTCTTGGCTTATCAACTCAGACCCCACTTTTGG
Organism: Menidia menidia; assembly: GCA_907169785.1. Lineage (NCBI taxonomy): Eukaryota > Metazoa > Chordata > Actinopteri > Atheriniformes > Atherinopsidae > Menidia > Menidia menidia. The sequence goes on along the minus strand of CAJRST010000002.1, from coordinate 9,393,884 downwards.
CCCCTGAAACCTAAAATGCATATGGGAGGATCATTTCTGGTCAAATAAATCTTAATACCAGGGAGCTCCAGAAACGTTCAGCTTTTCACTGGTCTCCCTGATCCTTGGAAAGACAGTACCTAATAAATAAGTCATTTTATCAAATGGGATGATAAACATGAGTTCCTTTAGTATAAAAGTCATCATATAAGGTGATAATACATCAGTTTCACAGCGCAAGAAAAAAGAACAAAGAAAAAAGACCGTCCTGACCATACATATATATATACATATATATATATATAAAGGACATCAGTCCTTGATAATCATATTTATGACACTCTTTGCTTTTTTCAAAGGCTCCCTTCTCCAGATAGTTTTTATTCCTGCCTTCTCATAAGAGAGCTGGCCTTTAACTGGCCTTAACCAGCTGCTCAGTATAGGACAGAAAAGCTCTTCAGAGGGTGATCAACGTGGCCCAAATAATCACCACATCCCAAATGCCTTTTACTGACAGACATTTTCAGCTTCTCCAGCCCTCACACAACAATCAGCCCCCTAAAAGATTCATCCAACCCTGAACATCACCTGTTTGCCCTCATGCCCTCTCACAAAGGTTATAGAACCACAAAACCTGCACTGGCAGCCCCAGGGACAGCCTTCAACACAGACATCTGTGGCCTGAACCCTGCCAAGGCCACATTTGTCTATAAAAACTCCCTTTGCCTCTCACAGAAACTTATAGATGTGATACAGAATATATATTTTAAAATGCATAAAAATCTGTTGTAATCCAAGTTTATTATTTAAATTAGCATTTTATTGAACTCCTTTATGATGGCAATAAGATTTATTGAGTAAACTGTCCAACAATCAACTTTTCTTTCTGTCAGTATTATGAAAATCCACAATGGCAGGAGCCCCTCATGCCACTTAATTGTCCTTCTAAAAAACCCAATATTTTTCAACTTTTCAGCTCTCATTTTTCCCGACAGCCTGAAACTCCTCTCAGAGAAGCTCAGAGTGGTGTCCTTCACACCACCTGCTCCTTCTCTAAAACAGTTTAACAAGCTTAACAATGGAAAAGAAACCCTCACCTTGTTGCCATCTGAGATTTTTATTGGGTCCAGCTGACAGGCTGTTCAAGTCTGATTATAACTAATATGAACTAGGTATTCATGTGTAGGTCCCTTCTTCTATATAATGTTAAGACCCTCCCCAAATAAGGCATGGAAGATATATAAACAAACACACACTATTTATTAGAAGGTTATTGGGTTCATTGATACCTTTCATTATAAAACAAATGTAGAATATTCTGTATTCATATTTAAGGGAAGTTTTTGTCAAACACTATTTGAATGAATCCAGAAATACAATTTTCAATAAACATTAATAAAATACTTTGATTGCCAATTATCACAGTCCTGTGTAAAGACAATATGTTATGGAAAAATAGCCAGACCTGCATTTTAAAGAGTAGAACATGTTTATTTACAGAAGACAATTAATAATTGAAAGTATACTATGTTGTGTTGTTACTAACCTGTATGCACCTTACTGATGGTGCAGTGACTTTATTAGGTGTATCTATGTCTATATATTCACTATCATGCATAGAATTTTAAATGAAACCCTTTGTTCTTCTAATGCCTTACCCTATCTGGTATTGTTGGAACATCCGTTGGAAAAAGCAGTAATCATGAGAAAACTAGAAAAGTACAATAATTATTGATGGAGATAGTCAACCTTTTGCTTGAAGGTGTCCAGAGCCACAAAGGCCTTTGGCTTAAGACATCCCACCATGTCCTCCCTTCAGTTCATCGCTCTCTGTCGCAGACTACATTCTGAAGAGAAATAAGATGTGGAAATCAATGCAGAAAAGAGGGGAGTAAAGATGCATCTGAAAGCTGGGATGAAGATGATTTTTTTTAGGGGAATTGCAAAGAAAACTATTTGCTAACAAAACTGTTACACCACCTTAAAGGTTGAAAAATGACCAATGTAACAGCGACAAAAAGTCAACAACAAATTCGGCTGAAGTCTCCGGCCCCCTGTTTTCTGTCTCTGTATCTCCTTTCTTTTTTGCAGTCTATCATCACTTCTCTTACAGATACACATTCTGCTCATTCTCTTATAATAAGCCAAATTCCCTGGAACACTCCCTCAACTCTGTCCCTAGTTGTGGGTCCCACAGCAGACAAACACTCCTCCCACACACCCCATTTCCCCCCTCATCCCCGCCCCCTCTGGTGTTTATCCCTTGACGGTCGTGGCTCCCAACACAGAGAGCCACTCGGAGCCAGAGCTTCCCAATGGGCCGTCTCTCCAGATATCTCAGTCTGTGAGTCAGATCTGATCAGTCCGTCCCAGCTGCATGGTCTGTGACCATAGGAGGAGAGCATCCAGCACCAGGAGTTGAACACACAAGCTATTCGAGAAGATTGGAAACCTGGGAAGTCCGTCACACCCATAAGAAACATGGGAGGAAAGGAGAAAAAAGTTCTAGTGATCGCAAATGTGCCCAACTACCAAGGGTGAGTTTTCTTACCACTGCATGCACGCTGAGGTGCTGACAGGTCTTTAAGGAGAGCTCTGCAGAGCTGATATGTTTTAAGTCTATCCATAAGTTTATATGGTCAAAAACACATTTTCCCCAGCAAATACTGATGATTTTTGTCAGTCTTCCTAAATGCAAAGCAATCTTAAACTTGCATTATGACCATGTTTTAAATTCTGACACCTCCTCTCTGCCGGTATCAGTTGCATGCAGTGCAAGGTGCCACTTGTCAAGTTACCCAACACGCTGATTTATATAGCACACATTCAGTCTTGGTCTTGTCTTTGATTTAAAATGTGTTTTATAAGCTGAATCTGGGAGGAAAATTACACACATAACAAATTCTTTGACTTATGTGGTGGTAATTGCCTGTGAGTGCGTCGTTAAAGCTTTTATGGTAAAGATGTTACTTTAAACAAGAAGCTAGAGTAGAAATGATTGAATCTGAGCTTCCCATTATATTAAAAATATAAAAAGGAAATAGTGGAACGTGACCCCATTTGCTGCGAACCAAAATAAGGCCCCTGCTTTGTTCTTGGCGACAGGAAAGTACACTGGGTGAAGCTTCTACAGTTACACTCTTCTGCAGAGGTTGCTAAGTTGTTGTCAGTGTGAAGGATTGGAGGGGCTGTGGTCTCCGAATATGTCTGTTAGGGTTCAAGTGGGTTATACGTCTGTGTATTTATATGGGAAACTGCAGTGTGCTTGTTTCAACAAATGTCATTTTAAGTGAGTTTGTGCCTTTACGGCTCAATTTCAAATTATATTTGCCCAACCATATGCCTGTATTTAGTATTGGCCACTTGTGGTGGGACTTCTGGGTCGTCTAGGTCCAGTAACAATTTGGCTCCTTTCAGAGACAACCTTGGTCCACGACACGGTTTTAACCATGACGAAAGTGGAACGCTGAAAAAGAGAGATGTGTTTACTTTGGATGGAGCATACCAAACGTGCTGATCACTTGATATTATGTTACAGTCCATGCAGGTGATTTTCAGAAATTCGAGGTGGATGCAGTTTCTTGAATATCCTCTCTAATGAGGCAATGTGGTCTGGAAAAAATGTTCAGTATTTCTATTTTAGCTCTAGCTCCACCTTTATGCCACAACTTTATATTCTTAAAGAAGTAAACTTTGTCTTCATGTAATTCTAATACGTGGGCTTGAGTTAGATGAGAAATGTAGATAGATATATACTGACACCGCCCTCAAATTCTTAAGGTTTATGGGCTTCAATGGCACTTTCCACACAACAGCTAAGCCAGGACAACAGAGGCCCCAGAGAGACAGATAGCAGCCTGTGGTGAAGACAGTCCATTCAAAGTCGCCCCTCCTGTCCAGCTCGCACTAGACCTTATGTTCTGGCCTTATATTTAAAAAAAGCTCCTAATCTACCCTGTTGCTGTTACTGTGTCCTGCTCACAGGGAACAAACAAACCGTAACCGAGCGAGGCTTTGAGTTACTTCTACACACATATGTAGCGCAAGCATGCACATGTGCAAACAACAGAGGCAAACATGCATGCAGCCGACTCTTTGTCTGCCCACACCACTTGGCTTTATCTTCGCTGAGAGCGGGTGCAATGTGTGTTTGGTTAGGATGTAGTGTAGTGTTTTATGATCCTATTTTTAGTTTTGATAACATATCAATAACTGGGAATATCAGTGTGTATTGTTTCAGTCCATAATGATAATCGATCCTAAGAGATTTAGGGAAATTGAATGCACTTAGCGTGATTTCCCCTGATTGTTTTTGACTGAGCTGTTTTTCTCACATTGTTGGTCTCTTGAGGGACACTTGACGTTCTAAAGAGGAGTTGAGCAGATACATTTTTCTCTGTTGGTCTTTAATCATCTAAACACGCACTTGTGGACTCAGACAATCCTCAGGGTCTTAGTGTCTCATTGCTACTTTAGGAGTTATGAGACTATCAGTTACATGGCAGATGGACAGATTGGACTCCCTCCTGTTTTATAGAGAGGGATGCCAAAAAGCGACCAGCCATAACAAACACACACAAAATTCCAAATATACATGAAACACATTCATCGCATACAATGCTGTTATGTAAGGGGTGGTAAAACCTTTAATGGAACAACTCAAAGCAACCACAGTTGATTCCTGACTGATGGGCGAACAGTGCTTTCCACAGATTCTGAGGCTGAACTGGTTTTCTCCCGTGCATATTTTTCATTTCTGCTGACGGTGTGCTCATTCATCATCGCCATGCACTACAGAGCAGCCTAAATAAAGTCCCTTAAAGTGAGTGACCCAGGGTCAGCTAGTGTCCAAAGAGCAGGGCCCTCCAAGGCGGTGGTCCATCTCAGCACCATCTTAGTTGACACCATCAAAACAGGAACGAGAGTTCAAACCGCTAAATGGAGAGCGCCTGACTGGACTGTGATCAGGTGTGACAACTGTTGGAAAAAGAGCCTGGACCTCCATGCTTCATAAAAAACAGTATACATTTTTAATTTGACGACCAGGGAGAAGTTAAATCAGTGATTGCACTTTGGATAGGGTGCTGCAGAGAGTCCCTGCTCTGAACTATATTACTGATCCATGTCTGCTGCTGTTGTATGCTGTGTCCTAACACTGTCACTTGCTGATCCTGTGGTCATTTATATACAAAAACACCTACTTTTTAAACTAAAATGCAGAGTTCTAACATGTCAGCTTAGCCATGAGTCATTTAGCCAGGTACATTTTTCATCTCATGATATTTACAGGCATCCTGTGAGGAAAAAGCCTCTACAAAGATACATTATATGCTACATTGAATATTTGATTTTCATGTTTTTTCATCGGTTTTTCATTATCATTGTCATTCAAGCGCTCATCTAAAGTGGCATCTTTTCTGATGCATGAGAGACACACAAAAAAGAAGCAGTAAACAAGAATGCAAACAAAAAAATCTGTAATTTGACGGTTTGCCTGCCGGCATTGGCAACAGTGACAGGTGCTTCCACCACCTTCAGCCCTGAGCTGAAATCCTACCCTGAGAAAACCTCTGATGGAGGCGGGCAGCTCTGCCTGCTGCACGGAGTCTGCATCTGAGGCACGATTTTGCAACTACAGCCACTCTCTGACCTCTGTAATTGTCAAGTAAAGGCAGAACATTTACACTCCGGGGGTATTAATATCCCCAGTGATCTTCCATGACTCCCCCAGAGGCTCAACAGGTAGAGCGCAGCAGAAAGCCAGCTGTCGCTGGCAGGCGTCACAGCGAATTTCTCCACAACATCATCAGTCATCTCATTTGGATCAGAGAGCCCAGATCAAAGCATGCTGGCTGCACAGCTCCAGTATTTCAAACGTGCTGATCAGACTTGGGCAAGAGATTTTGCTGCACTGTTAATACCGAGGCAGTAATCCCTTTTAACAGCGTCCGGCGCGTTACTGGAGTGAAAGCAATGTTTGAAACCACTACACTTCTACTTTATGCCATTGTTTGTCTTGAGGGTTTAATTTGATTTGGTTAGAATCGTTTTCTGAGGATAGCGAAAGACTTTCCATTCTGGTTGGCTAAAAATTCTCAGGTATTTACATTTTAAGGAAGATAAGCAAACTATAATAATAAAAATGTTCAGCTTCTAAAACTCACTAAGAAGGACTGTACATTAATCAATAAGTAAATACTTTATGCTTTTAGCCATGGGGTCACTTGTATTCATCACCGATTTGATCAAAGTGTTACGTTTGTTTTTTTAACATATTTCGTCACATTACTCATCTGGATGCCATACACAATCAAACTGTCCACTAGCTGCTGCTTTTTAGCCAGAGAATTTGCTCTGTGTAATATTTCTGGCTGCTTTGTGTGCTTTATGATATTAAAAAACATTCCAAAGAACAAAGGTTGATAAAAGGATTGTTGTAATTTCAGGACAGATAAAAAGGCTCCACGTAATGAGTCTGCCTCCAGTAAGAAGTCTGGTAAACCGCCCACTACGGCTGTTCCAGCCCCCATCCCCATGTCCCCCATCGTTGAAAAGATGGAGGGTCTGACATCCATCCGCAACCGCAGCAACAGCCTTCGCCTGGGTCGCCTGGCCTTCTACAGACACCTGGAGAAGGTGGAGACCATGCGCTCCTTCTGGGAGCTCAAACAGGTGGAGCTGGCAGGAAAAGACCAGCAGGTAAGATCCACTTAGATTTGTTTCTGTTGTGTTTTTGAAAGTCACTTATTCCTGAAGACAAGCCAACTTTGAACCTTTTTGTGAGCTTTTTGTCTGGCCATCTCTGATATCTGCATCAATTATTTAAAAGAAGGAGAAAAAGAGTTTTAAAAAAAAACCCTTTATCCAACAGTGATCCACACTGATCCACATTAAGATCATCAACCCCACATCTGTAGCGTTTCTCCATGACTGAATGTCAATTAACCAAATGAACCGAATTCCTTCAGCATTTCTGGAGCCCAATTTACATAAAAGTTGTGTTGTTGCATCCCCTGGTCTATTGAGCTGCAATACTGTGTGAGCAGAGGGGAAAAAGGGACCTGAAATAGCCACAGCAAACACTATTTCAGTTCCTGACATCCGCTGAAAGGCCCAACATGACCTGACAGGTGAACAACAGCGAGCTCACTAGAGGGAGCTGCAGATCTCTTACAGTCTGGTTCCCGGCTTGAACCCTCTTGCCCCAGTCCGTGACGCACGGACACACACAAACAGACACATGAAACCTCAGAGCGAAAAGAATGTTCAGAGATACAAATATAGTCGCCACAAGATGGCAGCCGCGGTTCGTTTTGAATACGTGCAACAAAGCTTCCCTCTGCAGAGCAGGGGACTCAAACTCCAGTCTTCCAGGGCCGCTGTCCTGCAGGTTTTAGACATTTTCCTGCTTCTACATACCTGATTCTGATTAAATTGGCTCTCCTTTGGACATTGTTGAGCTTTGCACCAGCCCGCTAAAGGCTGTTAGACGTGAATCAGGTGTGTTGAAACAGGGAAAGCTCTAACACCTGAAGGACAGCGGCCCTCAAGGACTGGAGTTTGAGACCTCTGCTGTAGAGGAAAAGCCAGTAGGCACTGGAGATTGGTCAGAGTACATGAACGCCTGTACGTTTCCTGAAGAAGACGTCACTCTCACTGACACTAAGGGACACATACTTACAAAAAATCTGGGATTCAATAAAGTTGACCAAACGCTTTATTCCCACTTAAATGAACAAATAATTAAGGAATTTCTGATTGCTTTTTGAAAGAAAATAGAATGATTGGTTTATTAATAACTACTTTGAATATATGAATATTCAAATAAATGTAAAAATCTCAAGTATCTTGGAGGATTTATCCAGAGCTATGGACGGCCTCGGCACAGAGTCTGAAAGCTGTTTGTTTTTTAGAGTGAGCACACCTCTAATATACAAGGAAAAGTGGCTCACATACTGAGCATAGTTCATGCTGAGTTTATATGTAAAATATTTTAATTTTATTTATTGTTTGGTTCAGTTATAAATCAGTTTGGGCACAACGTGACTACCAGGCTGAACCCCGAGAAATGTTCCAGTTACATGTGAGGCACCGTATGAAACTTTAGATCCTCCTTTTCTAGCAGCACCCTGTGAACGTCTCTTTCTCTGCTTTCTCCACTCCAGATTCCTCCTCTTCATGTAGCTGCTTTTGTTCTAAATACCACAATCTGTCTCCAAAGTTGTCAGAAACATTCAGACCACCTACATTTGGTTTCATTACCAAAAGCTGCCACTCAGTCTTGGTTTGTGTGGAGGTTCTCCTCAGTTGCCCACTTGGGATACTTATCCTCTCAGGGGCCCTCCTCTGTAACCCCTGCAGCCCTTAAACGCAACCAGCTGCTGTTGCTTGTTAAATCAAACTTGTTTGGACTGTTGCATTCTGTACTGTAAAAAAAAAAAACATGATAATTATGGAAATGAATATAAAATCACCTTTAAAGGATCTAAGACACAATTTTTGGGTAAAATAAAAATAAACAAGAAAAAATGAATGAAAACTCTTCCGAAAAAAAATCAATGAAAAAAATGTAATTCTAATTCGAGAACTTGCATGTCTGTGAATTTGCAGAATAATTCTTTACTTTTGGAAATTAAGAATTTAGATTAAAAGGGTTTCTTTCAATGGAAACAAACCCTCACAATGATTTCCAAAGAAACATTTAAAGGCGCCAAAGTTCAAAACCCCTCGCTTTTTCAGCTGAAAGGTTCCACAGGGCAAAGGGAAGGACTGTGCTTGCATGATGAAGCGGTTACATTCCACTATATGATATAAATCATGAGCTCCTTTCAGAGATAGTTTTCTCCCACACAGAGGTCAAAAATGAAACTGCTGGTCTGTGCCAACAACCCCAACAAAGTGGATCTGCTCATGTCTATTAAAGCAGATTGTGCTGAACTTAAAGTGATGTTATAGAAATAGGATTGAATTGTCCTTTTTTCCAGACTTTTTCTGTTTTTGCCTGTTTTAATACTTAATAGATTAACCTTTTCCGTCTCCAGTGCGTTTCTTTTTTCTGAATAGATGCCTTATCTTCCTCACATTGTCTGGAAATATAAGTCTACCAGAAAAAGACATTCGCCTCTATTCCCGTGCAATGAAAATGAGATAATATTAGCATCAGAGACATGCAGGTGTTTGTTTACAAGCCGGCGTGTTTGTTTGCCATTATAATCCTGTGCTGTGATTTTATGAGGCATAAAGAAGCTAAGCAGTCTGACAGACATACCGAGGAGGATGCATGCGTGCTTTCATGAAGTGCTGTGTCTGAAGTTAAAGGATATAGCCGGGTCTCATGAACTTGCTGGTAGCAGCAGCGGGCATCTGATTCTGCGTACAGAAACGACACCCTGAACCCAACACCACCTGTCTCGATCACGTCTCAGAGACAGCATGTTCTCTCCTTATAGGTCCTGCGGTGGGAGGTTGGGAGGAAGCCGGGCGGAGGGTGAATGGGTGGCTTGGTGGGAGGGTGGTTTGACGGCACAGAAACACTGTCCTTGTTCGAGAGTGTAGTGAGAAATTAGGTGGAGCATTCAATACTCGGCCACAGAAGCCCAGCTATTTTCCAATAAACAGCCACCTGCTATTCAAGACGAGGCATTAACAAGCCAGAGACAAGACAGTTATCCGGCACGGACAGACAGCGGCAGGAGAAGGAAGCCTTCCCTCATGGAGAACTTTCTAAGGGATAAAGATGTTTGGATATTAGGGAGTGTGTGTCTGGTGGCCACTTTTCTGTGGCGACGGCTGTGGAAGTTATTCTCTGTCGAGAAGAGGGAAAGAACCAAGCAGCACTCAGAGACACAGGTAACTCAGAAAGGAGGAGTTTGGCTTAAGGCACTTGCACTACATGTCATCCCCTGGCTGGGAGCGCGCCAGTGAATCAGTCAGCAAACAGAAGTGTAAATAAATGTAATTATGAACCATGTAGATTAAGGCTGCAGGGACCTGAGTGAAATGTCTAAAGTCTTTTTTGTTGCCATGTGGAACCGGTCACCAAAGTGATGCAGCCTCATCCCACCTGATGTTTGTTACCCAAGCTATGGCATCTTTTTTTCATTACTGTTTTTCTTTAAACATCACAGAAAATGTTTAGAGATTGATAGTTTGACAAAGGAATAGCTTTGTTTGACTTCAGATCTGATAATTTAATATATTCTTTCAGATTAAATCCCAATCTAAACAAAAGCAGTCGGTGAAAAATGCAGCTTGCACCTGTCAACTGCTGGATGAGTTTTGATAATCATATATTTCTCTTTTCTATCGCTGCTGTGCCGATGTAATTTGCAAGTACCTTCTCGTTAAAATACCAGTGAAAAATCCATCCACTGTAAATATTACTCTTTGATTATAATAGCTTTCTAAATAAGTAAACTCATGGGTGTGAAACATTCCGTTGTCCATCCCTCTTTTAGTTAACAGTCAGTGGAAAGTAGGACTTTATCAGCAATGCATCACACACCTGGAGTGGCATCTGAAGTCAATCCTCCAGGCCTCTGTCTCCATTCTGACTAAGCTTGTATAAACCAGTTTATTGCTGTGCATTAATATAATCCAGCGGGGAGCAAATGAAACTGACTCCTCATAAAACTGTGGGCGGTGGTGCTTTTCAGCGATTAATGCCTGTCAGTGTCTGCGTAATGTTTTATTACTACAATATGTCTTGTTGTAACGCTGACAGTGGGTTTATTACCTGTAGATTTATGGCTCTGTTTATCATCTGGGCTCTTGTGGATACACCAAAGTGTCAACATGATGCTACAGCAGGCTTCCTGAAGAGTAAAAGTCTGATAGGTGATAAAAGTGGAAATTCCAGATTGATCTTAAATTATTCAAGCGTGGTTTTCATTGGCAAGTTTTAATGTTTTGTAACCATATCTGAATTAAATTTGCCAAAGATAATCCATCCATCCATCCATCCATCCATCCATCCATCTGTCTCCCAAACTAGGTTGCATGAAACTTTTTAAAACAAGATAAAAACCCAGTTACCTACACAACCTAAGAAGGGTTTATCTCTGATGCAACCATTGATTCCTCTAACTCTTAAATTTAGGCTGGTGCTGTTACGGGTTAGGGGAGGCAGGACCCAAAAGCAAACACAGAATTGGAGGATGAAGAATGTAAAGGGATTTATTCAGGCAGAAGGGAAGAGGAGGCAGCAGGAAGTCCAGGGGGTATTCAGGAACCAGGTGGGAGAGCAGGATGAGGAGTCCAAAGGGTCCAGGAGGAAAAGGCTCGAAGGAGGGCAGTTGAGCTGGGGACCGATGGCACTTTCAAGGCAGGGGAAATCAAGCAGGCTTCCAAAGTCATGCACGGCAGGCATAAACACAGCCACCAGTTTGGGAAGAACTGAGCAAAGACATCTGACTTCTAAACTTCATGACGTTGAATGGTTTTATAAAGATATTTGGGTCTGATTTGGAGATCTCTGCTCAGAGTGCAGAAATGAGGGTTTTAGGTTGAGTCTGTTTAATAAGTTCATCTCATCCTACTGACTGCTACTCATATCAAAACATACTTAGATTTCATAGAAGAATTTATTTTCATTGAAATTATTCTTTTTATTTTTAAAAATTATTTTCAGATTTTTTTCTGGACAAAAAAAGAAAACATTTAAAAAGTTTCCAGAAGATATTCTGGATATTCTGGTTGAATTCAATCCAATTTGCATCCTTTTTAGAGGTAGGTAGGCCATGGCTCCTGACTCCTAGGACTGGAATTAGAGAAATAGGAGCATAAATATTCTATAATATGAATTATTAGCTGCTGGTGAACAAACCTTAACTTGATCTTCACCATTCATGTTTACTTTCCTTTATCAACTAATCTCAAATTAAACATCTTGAAAACAATTGGATATTTCTTCACAGACCTCTCCATTTTGAGGGCTGTAACTATTCATTGACCAATCATTACCAACAGCAGCTAACTTATCAAACTTAGGAGGAATACATGGTACATACTTCAAATTTCATAGAACAAGTTCATAACCGAGAAAACTGCCATGATTTCAACGTCAAATTTCAATTTTTGAGAGGATAACCAAGATACTTTGTTGCTGTGGAGTAGCAATAAAAGTGTTTTGTTTCTTCAATAATCAAGAAGAACACGTAATACTGTCAGACAGATAAAACAATAGTTTTCATGAGGCTTGCACACTCTGAGTGTGCAGAGCTTGTGTTAATACACGTGAGCATGACTAATGTGAGAAGGGCTTCTCCTCAGATTCTCAGACTCACATGGCTCAGATAAAATTAGCACACAAATAAAAATGGTGAGGGGGGACAACAATAGTTTAATATGTCAGGCTTAAGTAACATGAAGATTGACACAGAAAAAATAAAATTCAATTTGAACTGGATAACTGTAAATAATAATTTAAAAGACAGTTAGGGATAGAGGAGTATGCAACCACTCAATATCCTAACATGATGATTCAAAAACATTCTTTAAGAGCAGCAAAAAAATTTTACTGATCAATTAATGAGAACAGGGATATGTTGGTTTATTAAACCTGGGTTTTTATCATCTTTCATTCATCACTTCTAAAGCCCAACATAGTAGATCCACATATAGGCATTTATGAATATAGGGAAGATTTCTAACGAAAAAGATAGGAAAAACAGCTCATATGAGGCTTAGAGAAGCCCCAAAAAAGCCCTTGATTAAATGTTAATATTCAATTTGATTTGCATTGAGATTATACATGAACATTTGAAAAGTAAGATTGCTTCCACTCCCTTGTTGGGTTTGAGATAAGTGACCTAGTAAACACAAAAGAGAGCATATTCTAATATAAATGCCCCATAGAACCATGTGTTTGGAGCCAAAGAGTCTCCGAATAATGCAGCAGTCTATTTTTTCCCTTTGATAAAGCTATTTTACACCCTCTGTTATATGTGAGCCGTGTTAGTTATGAAGCATTCTCATGCCAAATAAAGCACGAAGACAGTAATAGAACAAAATAGATCAATTTATTCATGTTTCCTGTACGATTCCTGGTATGGGTCATTGGATGAAATGCAGGGTACAACCAGTCCATCACAGACCTGACGCAGACACAAATAACCATCCATTCTCACACTCAGTCCTGAGTTGATTTAGAACTTTAATCAGCCCTTGTAGCACGTTATATAACAAAGATGAGTTTTCCCATTGCATATCCAAAAGGTTAGGTTTCTGAAAAAAAAACAAATGATTGGTTAACGTGCTTCTAGTTTTAGACGTTTAGTGTGGAAGTATGATGAACTATTGGAGCAGATATGGGTCAATAGTTGTAGTAACCAGGACATAGTCTCCCAAACTGCCTCCATAAATCTTCACAGGTTGCACTTGAATCTCAGTGTCTCTGTCTTCCTCTTTAACCCACTGCCTCTCTCTGGCAAGACGACTCAGAGAGAATGTGCTTTTTTGCCTGGTGTCCTCTGGCCTCTCCACTGGTGTCCACTTTCACACGTTTGCATAACTCATTACTAGGATAGTGCTGATGAATCCTAGTGGAGGCCATCACACATGGAGAGGAGAGTACGTTCAGTACACAAAGCACCATGTTTTAAACACCCTCATGCTCTGACTTTGTGTTGTCAGTAGAAAACTAAATGATTTATTATTGTGGGTTTAGGCTAGACTGCTGAACTGTCTCCTTTGGTCATACCTAAGAAAAGGCTTGTCAACAGTCAGTAGCCTCTATTAAGTCTTTCTCCTAAAAGGTGCGCCCAAAAGAGAATGCAGGACAATCAAAAATAATCTCTGTGTGAAAACCAAATGAATCATAGTAAGTCATCAAAGTCTGTCTGTGAAACAATAAAAACTAAAATTCTAAAAGTTTAGGAATTTAAAAAAAATCACAAAATGTGATACTGAGGAAGCAAGCTGGTGTATAGAAATGTTTTTATTGTAAATAATAAAATTGGCCCCTGACAGATTTGAATCTTAGAAAAAGAAGAACATTTCTTTAACAGAAAATGATTAATGAAAGACAGCTCTTCAGAACAGATGAATCCAGATCGAGAAACTATTGTGCAAATACACACTTCTGCTTAGTCACTGTTCATTATTTGAACTTGAATCTTGAGGAAATTAAACCAAAGAACAGATTGGTATTTGACTTAAAGAGAAGGTAATTCATTTCTGAGTCTGAAATTGATATTTTCAGACAGACTACAACCTGAATTTAACTAATGACCAACAGAATACCATGCATGTTATTCAATTTTTTCTCTAACTGTGGTGTTTGCAGTCTGCGTCCATGTGCTGTAGATCTTACAGAAAAGAGAGGGTGTCCAAAGTGACCAGAGGTGGATTTTACTCTAGTAAAAGGTCTGAAGTGGTCATCTTTTGCCACCTAATGGTAAAAAGACGCAAGTACATCATACAGGTTACTGACACTGTACTAAACCCACCAAAAACTGGAGATGTTTGAGCCACGTTTAAACTAAATAAAAAAACATATTACATAATTAACATAATAGTTTATATCTTTATAAAAATGCACAATCTATTTAAAAGATTATTGAAATAGATCACCTGATTTCACTGACAGTTTTTCCTTGTTATCATTACATTTCAATTAAAAAAGAATGACTGAATGAATATTTTTGGGTGAAAATTGTAAGATAGGTCAGACAACCGAGTAAGTCAAACGTTAATTGTTTTTCAGACTTTTTAACTTTGGACTTACTTTGATTATTGTGAACTATTGTTCACATCCCACTGGTGTTATTTCAACTTTTTACAGCTGAGTTATACCAAGTGAGAACATCCATCCATCCATTTTCTGAAACTTCTGATCTTTATTGGAATGAATATTATAGTATTGGAGGGGTTATTTGTCTCTCTGTGTTTGGTTGTCTTCAGGGAATCTGGCATAATCCCGACTGTGAGCTGGAAAATCAGGATAAAGAGGAAAGTCGGTTTTGTGTCTATTTGATCTATTTAAAGGTCTGGGCACATTCTTGTAAAGCTTACATAACATATACAAACTGGGGCCTGCATACCTCAAACACAGACTCACAGACTTTGCTGACGTCATTCGGCACTTCATTTCCATAAAAAGAATTTAGTAAATGTCTCCCCAAAGTGGTGACATGGAGAGCTGGGCGGATGTTATCGTGGCAGCTGAGCTGTGAAAGAACATTCTGTCATCGGCCAGCAGTGACTCAAGAAGGTGTGGTGGACAGAAAAACAGCAGGTGGAGCTATAGGGATAACGTGTGGACTTCTGTCCGTGCCCTCCCCAGTAATGGATCCTCCAACAACAAAGGAAAAGTACCAACAGGGGGTTAAAAGCCAGTATGAGACATACTGTCCCCAAAACCCTAAAAAACTTTCCAGTTGATCACACTAGTATTCACCTTGACTCAACAGTCTGTCAGAGAGAGTCACTGGAGAATTTCCATCACAGGAGCAACGCTTTTGGTATTTTTACAGAATAGATCCAGATTTGTTTTCTATGCAGAAACCCCACTGATAATGAATGAAAAATGTCACACTGTAAACAATTAAGAGTGGACATTGTGTTGTTTCCCTTTTGCACTTTCCACAAACTTGTTCGGTCAAGGTGTTTTATTGTGTCTTTTATCCGAACGAAACGAAAGCCCCTGGTGCTGACCAAGCATCTACTGAGCCTCTGAATGCTGCTATTTGCATCTCTTTTCTGTATCAGTCAGGCCCTCTGAGGAGAGCGATAACCACCACAGTGTCGTTAATCCTACAGCATGTGGGCAGGGATGCCATTTGGGAGGGAAACCCAGGAAGAGTCAGGGGGCGCCATTCTGGATCAGTACTGGACATGTCACAGAAAACTGTCACTGAGTCTTTCCTGTTCAAACAGAGGGCATTGACCTCAAATTCCTTACTAATTTTGTTCATTTAGGATTGATGATTAAAACTTGAGACATGTTTTAGGTCAGTGAGCTCTGTACATTTAAAAATAGCCACGACTGAGTGACACTGTCCAGGGTATCTTCCTTCTAGTTGTCTTTGCCAAGCAACAGCTTTCCTAAATATGTAGTCAATTGACAACAATAGCAGCCGTTATCACAGGGGACACATTTGCGACTATGTCTCTGAACAACAACAGCTTGTAGTATCCTCACTGGAGTCACGATGGATGAGTGGAAAGCCTTTGGTATGGAAGTACAATAAGCATTATATGTCTCTATATGTGGCCGCCTCAGGCTCATTCCCAAACCACTCTCCTCTCCCACGCTGGCTCTCAGTTTACCATGTGACCTTATCTGACGGGGATTACAGAGACCGCTGGTCAGGGTACAGCTAAACCTCCCACTGTAATCAACATTAGATCAATCAACCCCCAATCCATTCCTGATACAATAAAATACAATAAAATAAAAATAGTAGTAAGAATAGTAGTAGTACTAATACTGGAAACTTTTTTAAAAATCCTTACAGTTTAATCCACTTTCAGTTTTTTTATCCTTAATGCATAGGTGGAGGCAATTATGCACTTTATGAAACTCCATGAGATGAAAAACGTTGCATATATGTTTTTCTTTTACGTAAACATCCTCAACACTCATGGTCTATTTTTTGTAAGATAAGTCAAGTTCTCTTGTGAGCATTGGTTCTGAGGCATGAGTCATCAGAGAGTCATTGGGAAGGCATTTGAAAGCCTTTAGGAGATGTAAAAGCACCAGAGTACCTTTTGGACCCTAAAGATTTGAGCTTCAGACTCATTTTGACGTTTCGAATCCAACACACACAGTTTTGCCTCACACAAGTTTTGTACGTTTGCATCTCTGTAGCCAATGTGTGCAGGGCTCGAATATAGATACATTGTTTCTTTTTGCCGATAATTCTGCTACATCCCACATGTGCTGGGAGAACCTATGAACCAAACGTCTCTTAAAGTCTTTTGGTTTTTAATTAGTCTCTTATAGTTTTTTTAAAGAAGTTTGGAAAATCTGCTGCTGTTCTGCTGCATGCAAATGTGGCCTTTGGGATTTAGTTTTATTATTGATGAAGTTTGAAAAGTCAGGAGAAAGTTTAGCTTTAGTCAGTTTCAAAAGACACACCTGTGCTCTATAGAAAATATCAATTTGCGCTACAGTTTAGCCACGAAGCCAGGGACTTTTTAAACTGCCCAGTTTGAAAGGTGTTTCCACGTGTACAGCCCTTGCCCAGGTTGCCCTCTCCTTCTCACCTTGGTTGGTGAATGAACACCGGGGATACAAGTGTTAACCATGACAGCTGATGAGCTGTCTGTGCTGGGGACAGTGTGAGGGACAGAGTATAGGTCAGGTTTTTCCGGTGCTGACAGATGGGTGCCAATATATATGCGCCAGTGTTCTGTCATGTTGCCTACTCCAGATAGCGCATTACTGAGATGTGGAAAAGTCTGAGGTCAGTGACGTTTCAATGCACGCTCCTATCTGTGCACGTGAAGGATTAATGCCCACATCTGCAATGCTGTTTTTACAGCAGTGCACATGCAGCTTGCTTTCCTTTTTCTCTGTGTGAGCCGTGCTCACTGCTCAGGTGTCAGTGGGATCACCTGTAGTCCTCCAGTGTGTGTTTATCCCTCACGTTCCCTGAGATAAAGCTTGCATTTGGTATCCAAACCATGGACTTTAACCCTTTTAAACAACCCACAGAGTGAAAATGCAAAAAACATTTTATTCCAGTTTTCAAACATTAGGGTTTTTTCTCATCTACCATGAGGCCAATAGGTCAAAGTGGGGAAAAAATATGAATATCACAGTGCAGAAGGGTGTCAGCCGCGATAGTCTCCAGCCCTGCCCCCCACGGCCCTGTTAAAAGTAAGCGATATAGAAAATGGATGGATAGTGCAGACAGGTAAAAATGCAATGTCCTCACACGAGGACACAGGGTCCCTGGAGGCAATTTCGTAAAAATATAACTGTAATTGAAACTGAAGCCTTATTCAAGAAAGTGTTGTGGGTTCGAGGTTAAAAATATGTGCCACCAGATGCGTCGGCAGAACTTTGAGTCATTAGAAACGAGTGGCATTCACTGGTCCCCACAGTTACATACAATGCTTGTGTCATGTTTCTCTCGCACACCTGTCCTGTTTATTCTCTCTTTAACACATCAATTAATGACTCCTATCCACCCCCCATAGTAAGGCTATTTTACAAATGAACAACACCTGTTGAGTGGTGGCAGGATCTCCTGTCCCCCTTTCTCTGATTGAACATCTCATTTGTTTGTTTGACTTTTTATGGCGTCATATTTCAGACACAGATTCTTGGGATTCCGACACCAGTCTGAAGGGCTTTTCTAAGTGTCTCCAATGTCACATAACAACCCTCCCCTGCATCCCTCCCCTAAACCCCATCAATCTCCAACTGCGCACTTGAGCCATGAGCTCTTATCACTGGCCACTCAGCCCCTGACGTCCACAGGGGGCTGAACTTTAATTGGAGAGGAGCTATTTGCTGTTCATATAACTCAACTCTGTCATGCAGCATTTGGGGGGAAGATTTATGTCCTCGCTCCACTTATTTTCCTCTGCTTGTGCCATGTTGTGGTGATATGGTTAATCGTGTAGCTTCAGTCAATACTGTGAGCACCTGAGCAGGTCTATAGGAGTCAGTGAGTAGTTTTAGCTGATTGTGAGCAAATACAGCGTTGGCAGCCATGAGCTCGAGCCTTGTAAACTCAATAGCCAAGGTTTACGATCCAAAACCTCTTCACGGCCAGAAGATGACAGGAAGGAAGTTTTCTTTAAATGCATCGGACAAGTTTCAAGCTTCCTCTTCCCATGATGTTTCCCTGCGCTGTATGGAGAACAGAATGGACTCCCTGAGCTCCCAGATGGAGCACTTACTCAACATGCAGCAGGCAGTCCTGACACGGCTGGACAGCCTGTCCCACGATGTGAGGGGTCTGGGCCGGGATCTGGCGTCCCTGCGTGCGGAAGGCCACGACGGAAGATGTGGGTTGAGGATAGAGGCGGCTTGCGGGGAGCTGCGTGGCACCGTGGAGAGGACCGGAGAGCATGTTGAGAGTCAGGGACGCAGGCTAGAGGGGGTGGAGAAGCTGGTGGAGGGCACCCAGCAGGTCATCAGCTTTATTGGGGAGGTGGTTAAGAACTCAAGGCTCGTGGAGATTTTCTTCAAAAAGCCTGGAATCAAAGCCAACAGGAAGGTGAGGTGTTCTAAAAGCACTTTTAGGGTTTTCTAATATCTGTAGTGAGCATTGAGGCATAGCCAGGGATCCACTTGCATTGTGATCATGGTGACAAATACATAAACAGCCACCGAAAGGTTACAAATGGCATCCTCTTGGCTGAAAGTCTTCAAATGATCTTGAGTTTATGTTATGACATATCGGACAGCTTGCTCTTAAAGTTATTAGATACAGCTTGTCTTTAATTGGCTCCTAAAATTCTTTATTATCTCCTTGTGTTTGTGCTGTTTTTAATTTATCTCCATTCTGACATGCCCTCAATTTTATCTGTTCTCAGCCCCGCTGTACCCGAACAAGTAACTCAGTAATGTTAAGTAGTTTTCCTTTGTGTGGAGATAATATGCATCCGAGGTGTAAATGATTGGACTCAGGCGCATTATCTCTGCCAGGCACTCGAGTCTTTATCAGCTGGAAAGAGTCAATCTACCTCCTGTTCAGCCAGTTTTGCTGTGGTTGGCATCAGCACAGTGGGGGGCTACCAAACTTTGAGTGTTTGTTATTTTCTCTGAGACGATGTAAAGCGGGCAGCTTCATGACTTTTACTGCCCTGTCTCTACAGAATGTACTACATGTTTATCTTTGTGTGTGCACCTGCTTCTGCCGCTGACTGGGAGGCAGTTTACTGTGGTACAGTACACAGATTTATGACAGCCCTCGGCCTTTGACAGACATGCTGAATGACTTGGGGATCATCTGGACTGCTCGCTCATTGTATTGTACTGAGCAATAAATACTGTGGATTTTGTTTGCTACAGATGATATGTGACCTTTCCTCATCAAGAGCAGGCATCTGCTAAGTAGAACGTTGTACTTGAGTTACGCGTAGAACCACAGCAACGGGAACAACACAACTCTTTAGATCACAAATGGAAATGTTGACTAAAATAAATGTTTTCTTGTCATCGTAAACTGAGTGTGGTCAAATTTGAACAGAACATGTATCTCATGCTGGATGCTTTCTCTTTTCTTTCCACATCAGGCAAAGGATGACAAGGATAAAGCAAAGCAGAGCCAGAAGGGCGGCAAGGCCCAGAAGAAAAGAAAACCGTTGGATTCTACAGGTAAAGTCAAAGATATCATGAGTTTATGAGAGAGTTGATTTGAGTTGAATAATGAGAATTTTTGTTACTGTTTAACATTAGATGAGTATTGAAATTTCAGAAGAGGGTTTTCAAATGAACAACTCAATTAGAATGACGAATCCAGGTCCTTTTGGAACAGTAGTTGTGCAGAATTTCATGAATGCAAAAAAATAGGTCATAATAGCAAAATAAATGTTGAGAAACAGTCTCGGTTTACATTTCAGTTTACATTTCTCAGTTTAAACTTGTCAGTGTTCCCCCTCACATAACTTTGTGCTACTCGGATGCCACAAATATACCTTGAAGTTTGATATCTATGTCCACAGTAACCCCCATGTGGGCACATGCTAACCTTTGCATGTGAGCATGTTGACATTCTCAAATGAGATTAGCATCGGTACGCCACAGCCTATACTTGAATCAGCAATTGGATTTAAAACTTTTTCCAATATTTGGAGATACAATTGTAAAGCTTGGTCTGTCACCAATAATTTAGACAGCAGCTAAGAGTCTCCTTAGAAGCCATTAATTATAGCTTACACTCACATGCTGTTTTTCTGATGTGATATGAATAAAGCTTGCTGATATGCTACTATCACTTCTTTGCTATCCTCACTTCAGACAATTCCTCTCTAAGTGAGCCAGAGCTGCTGGAAAAGGTGGAAAAGCTCAACAGGCAGAATACTGAGCAGTCCTATTTAAACACAGACGTTGATGTTCAGAACGGGGAGGATGTGAGAAGTGGAGAGGGAAGGCAAGAGCTGGCAGAGTTGATCCTGGCCGAACCACAGTCAGACGAAACACAGAAGGAAACCACAGGAAGGGAGAATGGAGAAGACGATGGGGATATCTTTGATGATACAGAGCCGGATGAAGACGAGCGACAGTCAGAAGATGGTGGTACGGAAAATAGGGGGAAATTGGAAGATGACACAAATAAAAAGCACATTGGAGAAACAGAAGAGTCATCAGGAACAGAAGAAGCCAAAGAAGTAATTTCAGAGATATCTCTTCTTCCAAAAGAAAGGTATTTGTAAACACTCTGTCTATTTTCAGCAAAGTAGAAAGAGAATGCCCACAGTCAGGATGAAATGTGAAGTATTCTGTGCTTTCCTTACATAAAAAGCTCTGAGGAGGCCGGTGACGTGGCCATGTGTAGCAAACGACGTGTCACAGAAGAAGAGCTGGTGAAAGATGACCTGAAAAAAAGCAGAGTGGAGGAAAGTAAAGTGGAAACGGATGATGAACAGGTGGCGGAGGCCTCGAAATCAACCGAAGCAAAGCCCGAGACCGATGAAAAGAGAGAGTCAGCAGTGACAGAGTTCTGCATTGGTGAGATGTCAACAGTTCACTGGTTGCATGGGATGTGGGTTAAGTTCAACCACTGGGGCTTGTGAAGCCAGAATTTCACTGCCGTTTGATTTGGGTGCAGATAGCAATGGGAAGTCTGAACTTCTCACTTTCATCAGGGAGATCATTTAAGAGGGCTGGAACTAATATTTGTTTTTTGTCAAAATAAATGTTGGAAGAAAGTAAAAAATATAGATTAATTTCAAAGCCTAATTCTGAATGCAGCAGTATATAAAGGGGACACTAATACATAAAGAGAACTTTGTAAAGTAATGTAAGTTTATCGTAGTAAACTGAGCAAATCTCTGAAACAAATATTCTCCGACAAGTGTTGCCCTAGACAAATTGTTGCTTTTATCCCTCATTTTTTATAGTAAGTAGTCATTTCAGACCACCAATGATATGCTCTGATGTGTTCATGTTACAGAACATATCGGTAACATATGAGTTCTTGGTCTGTCACTCCTCTGTCAGATCTTTGCCACTTGACATAAACTCAGCTTGAGGTTTTAGTTCATGACATGTGACTCTTCATTCCCTGGGTTTTAAACAGATTCAGTGTCATAACACCGAGCATGCTTGAGCGTCACAAACATGTCAGTGAGCACAGCTGGTAAAGCAGATAATGAGTCACTGGCATGCTGCTATTTTCATCCACTTTGTTTCTGGCCACAGAGATGTCTTCCTCAGTCTCAGCCTCGAGCTCTTTGGAAGCAGCACTTTTCATCACATTTTGATTTGATCTCTTCCGTGTGTCTTTTCTTTGTTCCAGACTCAAGTCCACCACCATTAGCACCCTTTGACCACCGCATTGTGACTCCTAAACCCCATCAAATTGCTAGTTACTACACGATCAACAAAGATGAGGTCCTGGGCGGGTGAGTGACACCCAAAAAACAGCCATCTGTATTTTTGTTCCCGTCCTTTACAACCATAGATGCCCAAATGTTTCAGTTATTTAATCTATAATGATAAAGCTGGAGATCTCAAACCCCACAAAAGATAAGGTAAAAAATAGAGACCGTTTTTTAAAGGTCTTTATTTGGCCCTTTAACAATTAACAAAATGGAAGAAACTGAAAGAATATGGAATATTCATCATTATTACTGTGCATTATTATGCAAAAGGTCTCCAATGCTAAACATTTCAACCATATATATAAAATAGGACACATATGGCATTGTAGGGTTAAAGATATTGGGATACTTTGGGGATCATTACAAAACAGCGTGCCTCTGTCATGTTTTGGAGCAGTGCTGAATTCTAGCTCTCATAGTGCAGATCAGTCATCTGCATAAGGTGGCAGTGAACAAAAATTCTTCACACACAATTGATTGTTCTATTTTTTTTTATATGAGCAATTTAGTTTATGTTTGACCTGAAAAACCTCATGACTGCCGAAAAATACCTAAAACTGATATGAACAAGCAGTTTTACTACTAATACATGTCATAATTAAAAAAAAAACTCCATTAAAACCTGACATACAGATGTTTCACCTTTTTGATATTTTGCAATGAAAGTAACTTTCCAGAATGGTTTCTCCTCTTGTCCTTTCATCTTATCTGACCATGTGTTTGACTCGTCCTGGTGTTTGTTTTATTTCATCAGGGGGCGTTTTGGACAAGTCCACAAGTGCACAGAGACCTCATCTGGTCTGACCCTCGCTGCCAAAATCATCAAAGCCAAGAGCCAAAAAGAGAAGGTGCAGTGATAATCCGCCTAAATATAAAACAGATTGCATGTTGCTGAAATTGTTCTCTGAAAATGTTCTCTGAAAATATCTATGTCACTATTCCATATCACTATTATAAATGTTTACAATTGTTTATAATTACATTTTAAAGTAGACAATTTATAGGGATTGGAGGGATTTATCTTTATGCGTTTGGCATCCAAAAGTGATAAAAAGTGGGGTCGAATGTTTGTAAGGCTGAGTGCTCACAAGAAAACATTACAAAAGCTCAGTGAAATCAATAGCCAAACGTATCATCATACTAATTTAACACTTTTCACACTTGAAAAGTATCAGATTCTCAAAAACAACAATAGCTTGGATTAACCTTCACGATTTTTTCACTATAAATTCTAGTTTGTTTGGAGGTCTTTCACACAAAAGAAAAACCATGTAAACTGATGTGAGAACCTAATAAAACCCGAATCTCCCGGGCAGAGCTCTAACTATCAAACTTTTGTGCCCAATCAGGACGTTGTGAGGAATGAGATCCAGGTGATGAACCAGCTGAATCACGCCAACCTCATCCAGCTGTACGCTGCTTTCGAGTCCCGCCATGACATCATTCTGGTCATGGAATAGTAAGTCGGTCAAAGGACACATGCATGTCTGGAAAATGGCTCTGACTGGCTGTAACTATGAGTGTGTTTCTGTGCTTTAGTGTGGAGGGAGGGGAGCTGTTTGACCGCATCATTGACGAGAACTACAACCTGACCGAGCTGGACACGGTGCTGTTCATCCGGCAGATCTGTGAGGGGCTGCAGTACATGCACAAAATGTACATCCTGCATCTTGACCTCAAGGTAAGCATTCGTTCATTTGCTGGGTTAGTTGCTGGAGAAGCGAGAACCTGTCTGAAAAGCTGAATTTGTGCTCTGTTGCAGCCAGAGAACATTCTTTGTGTCAACAGAGCTACAAACAAAATCAAAATCATCGACTTTGGGCTGGCAAGGAGGTAAAATAAATTCACCTCTCCCCTTTTGCCACATAATTTTGCCCAGTTTGTGTATCCTGTGACTCAAGCGTTGTGTCTCCAACAGGTATAAACCCAGGGAGAAGCTGAAGGTCAACTTTGGAACGCCTGAATTCCTAGCCCCTGAAGTAATCAATTATGAGTTTGTTTCATTCCCCACGGACATGTGGAGTCTCGGGGTCATCACATACATGCTGTAAGTTGAAGACTCTCATTTAAAAAGACAAATCTGTAACAAAAAAGATAACGCAACCCATCATCCCTCTCTCCCCTGTCTCCCCTCTGTCTAGGCTGAGTGGCTTGTCTCCGTTTCTGGGGGACGATGACAATGAGACCCTGAACAACATCCTGGCCTGTCAGTGGAACTTCGAGGAAGAGGAATTCACAGACATCTCTGACGAGGCAAAAGACTTTATCACACTTCTGCTCGTGAAGAGCAAGAGCTGGAGAATGAGCGCAACAGAGTCCCTCAAACACCCCTGGTTGTCAGACCGGAGTTTGCACTTTCGACTAAATAAGAAGGTAGAAATGGCCTCTGCTTCTTTTTAACTGTACAGCATGACTTTAAGCATGCTTATGCCTGCATATCTTTGGAAAGAAAGGACTTAAACCGCAAATGTGTTGCTTTTTTGGGGGTCGGCTTTAAAGGCTTTTACTAAATAGTTGAATAGCTGAAGTTCTGGTTAAGCTTTTGCCTCATAAGGGCTGAAAAACGAACTAAAAATGAACTCTTTGAGGTAGTTCAGGACCAGTCTGAGCCGTGGCAATTAATACAATTCCAAAACTTTAATGCTAAATGTAATTAATACACCAGATCAAAAGATTCATCACGTATCATATTTAGTGCACAATTGCAATGTGAGCTTGATATTGCTTTGTTTCTGAAGAAAGTTTTACTTTCAAATGGTTTGATTACAATGTTTGGTTATTGTCTTTCTCCTAATCACAGAAAAACAAGTGTCACTCTACACATGGTCCTCCCCCAGAGAGCTAAACTGGTAAGCTAATCCTCTCTTATCTTCCGGATCATATTTAATATGAAACATTAAAGCTGCATTTTGGCTGATTCTGTGGCACATATTTCTCTGTTTTCCTCCAAGAAACACTGTGAGGCCCCCGGCAAACCGTTTGATAAAGTCAGGCCTTGGAGCCCAACTCTGGACCAATTTTTCTGTCCCTGTACAGCCAGTGGATATCTGCTCTTTGCTTTGCATCTTCACCTTTGCATAGCTTCATGTAGGTCTGAAATGAAAAAAAAAACACTGGAAAAAAAGCTTTTTTAGCATCCTGTTGTGCCCTCTGCCAGCGTGGTCTCTGTAGCTTTGTGATGGAAATATACTGGAGCTGTTCCAGTGCTTGGAGACACAATTCTTATAATGTGCCACTTTTAGCACCACTTCAACTGATGATATTTCTGAAAATAAGTTATTTAACATCAATGCTGTTTTTTTTGTCCTGGCATTTGCATGCATTGCACTTTTATTGGCTAAGGTTCAGCTTTGAGAAAACATAGAGAATACTTTTGTTGACATCTTGTATTTTTGTGATAGCAATTTCTTTTTTTCTTTTAAGTAACAAGTCTTATGAAAATGTTGTCCTCTAAACGTAAATTTTTGAGTTTGCTGAATTTGAATTCACACACCATTTATTTATCTTGTAAATAACACAACGCGTCTCATTCCCCCTGAAACATGAAGATATGTCAGTGATTACATTTTCAGGTAATTTTCACTGCACACAGCATTCATCCCGCCGGCTCGTCTTGCTTCAGCAGTTTGGAGTAGCCCTCTCACCTTCCATGAAGGCATAAAAAGCAACGCATACTACCTACCAGTGAATCATGTTTGTGACTGAAGTGGATTCTTATGTTCATTTATTTGCTGGTTCCACACCAGGCTGTACTTGAATTACAAAGCTTTTAAAGAAGATGTGACTTAGTTTTTTCAGTGGGGAGATAAACAGAGTTTCCCAAACCAGAGTCATACACATATATAAAGTGTCAGTGCACAGTTCTGGTTGATGAGGCCAGCAAAAGAGGGGAGGAAACGCCGGTCATTGATTTATTGTCCCTCTTTTTTGTTGGGAAAACATTTGGCGCCAGTTTGTTGGCTGATCCGATTTGACATAAAAAGCTTTGTGATTTGAATACACTTTTATTGAATATACGATACATTTTTAAAGCTTCTATTGACAATTCTAAGAATTTATGTAGAATATGAATATATCAATAAATATTGCACATTGGATAAAATTTTTGAGTGTTCATTTTTCTTTTTTGATAAAAAAAAGCCCCTCTATATTAATTTCACTACTTACTAATTACTTCATTTCCAGGTGAATTTTATGAGTTTTTTTCTTTTTTTGCTGATTCCCCTCTGAGGACATCACCTGGAATAAGAAACACTTCTCTATGAACTGAGAGAGACAGGATTAAATGAGAATGAAAAGAGATGCCTCCGGGTTTAAAATGAAACCCTTTTGGAGAGAAGAATGAATGCCACATAAGCAGAAAGCAATGCTTGAACTTTCCAAAAACAAAAATGAATGCATAAGAAATACAATGTAAATCTAGCAGTGGGACTGATTCTACAATATGAGAGAAAAATCTCACCTGGGACCTTTATGTGTGGAGAATAGAAAAGCCCTTGCTGCACACTCTGGCTTCTTCCCACCTTCCAAAAAGATGTATATTAAGCTAGTTACTGATCCAAATTGTCCCTACATGTATCCCTGCTGAATGGTGACCTGTCTAAGAGCTGGAAGTGGCCAAACTGGATTCAGTGAGTGTGTAAAATGGACGCGTGCCCTGACAAACTTGACACTTCAATGCCCCACAACTCCCCCTGCAGGTGACATGATAGATTGTTGAATTATTTCACTGAAATTAAATAAATCTTAAAAAGCTTGAAAAGTAATTCAACAAAACGAATGTTGTAGCATGAAACAGTGAAGATTTAGATAAAACTGCTCCCACGTGAAGCTTAAAGGCCATTGCACAACTAACCACAGTTGGATTCTTCCTTTGTCGGCTCTTTGGTTTCAGATACATTAAAGGGGGAAGAAAGGATGCACCACACTGGTGGACAAAATTACTTGCAACCTGACCTCAAACCCTGGTTAGACCACTATTGCGAAAACATGTGTTTGTAAGCAGCTCCCCTTATATTTGATACGGCATGTGGGGGAAATCAATATACGTATAATCACTTTCTTCACTTCTCTCTGGTAACTTTCCACAAGTGAATATTTTAAAGGTTTTTTCCTTCTCGTGGGGCTCTTTCCTTCTTCAAGGTCTCAGAGGTCTCAGAGAAGGTCTCCTTAAATTTAGTCTATTAATGTTTTGTCTTGAGGATTGTTTAGTACAGGTGCAGGATGGAGGACAGACAGGGGTAGACAGGCAGATAGGGGTATAAAATGCACTATGATTTTGTTTTACTAGCTTGATATGTTGCATGAACGTGCAGGTTGCTCCCATGCAATTGTTTTCCCTTTAATAAATGTTCTATTTCTTACTCAGTTGGACGCTTCAGACTTTTGCTTTAGAATAGAATTTCCACAACATGTATTTTCAGAGGGAAACACTAAATTCATTTATCCCTCAGTTACTGGTATGACACAATAACAAGGGATAGACAATTAAGGAAAGACATAAGAAATAAACCATTGCATTACTTCATGGCAGAACCTTAAGTAATGGGACATGGTAGGAAATTAATCATTATTAAACATTTAATTAAATTTTTTTTTTACAGCTCAGCCTTTTGGAAAATGCAGCTCGTTTACGCTTTCAGTCTAATTCGTGAGCCCATCCCTTCTCCTCCTGCACAGCTGGATGCTCTGTGAAAGTGAACATCTCCTCTGTTGACCTCAACCTCTTTGGTGTTTCCAACAGTCCCTACGTGTGAGGGGTTGAGCTTTCTGCACAGCAGCAGACATGCGGTGAGAGTCAAATATCTTGAAACTTGCAAGGAGACACCTGCTTCCCAGATTAGCAATGAGAAGAGGAGCAGCCTGGAGCCGTAACAGAGCTTTGTGTTGTTCCCTCTGATGAGGTCGGGTGGATCAACACACTGCTGTGCTTCTCAGGGCCCCAAGCACAGATAGTTTCCCCTTAGCGTGATGATGTTTCCCTTAGACTGTAATTAAATCACCCCGTCCTCGTCAGTTAAAGATATCACATGGCTACTGACACTCTCAGCTGGACAATATGTTGCCATATGGGATCAAATGTACAAGGATAATAGAAGAACAGAGTCATTCAGATTGCTTTCCCACTGAGCACCTCTGTTAAGAAAGAGTCTCACATGATTTGGATCCTCTTCTGAAAGTGATCCTCTCTTAGGGTGAGGATATCAAGACCTGCTCCTGAATTGTGTTTATTTTGGCTCACAGACAGACCACAACTGTAATAAATGTCAGCCCTCAAACCCAAATCTACCTCTGAAACATCCCTGGCATATCCACAGGGATAGCTGAATACTCCGAACTGGTTCCTTTCCTCCATGTAATCCATATTCTTTTATGTACCCAAAGCTAAGAGACTGGGCTTTATTTATATAGCCAGATATTACATACTTTAACGCCACCAGAGGTTTTTCTTTGATTGATAACATTGACGTTGATTATAAACTTTTGGAATTAGATCTCATCCTCCTGCACTCACTGAACATTGTCATTAATTGTGATCTCCCTGACACTCCCCGAAGTGTCAATAACTCTTCATCCCTGTCCCACCAGGATGTTTGCTGAACCGTATTCACATTAGAACACATCTTTTAAACTTGTTTGGTGGCTTATGGCGTTATATACTGTTTAACTGATAGCAATAGTGACTACTATACTGTACATTGTCACATTGTTGCAATGCTTCTGAAAATATTCTGTTTTTATCCCCCCAAAATCTATTTTTGTTCCCCAAAAATTACTGCATTGAAAAAAATATTTTTCTACAATCATCAAATCTCCTGAAATGACCCTGCTCACCACCATCTATTTCTGTTATGCTATGAAAAGATTTACACTGGTGAGATACAGCTTGACCCACTTAGAAATTCTCAGAAAGAGGAAGATGAATCACCCAAGGTTACACAGAGGTATTTTGACTAAACCACTGTTTGGGTTTGTTTGAAATATCCACAAACAAGATTCAAGTTTGGGAATATAAAATGTGGACAATATGAAGTGAAAGAACATTTTAAAAAATCTGAGAGAAGACACAACTGTGCGATATCAGGAATGGTTCATATTTAAGGAACTTGGGTGTACCCTGCCTCTCGCCCATTGACCACAGGAAAAGGCTCCAGTTCTCCCACGCGACCCCATTAGGGAATAAGCGGCAACGATAATGGATGGATGGATGGATGGATGAATAAAATAAATTAAAACGTGGGGCGAGATGTCTCGTCTGTATGAATTGGGATGTTATTCCTTCCTCCCTTCTATAGATGGCGCTTTACCAAACAACCTCAGCGCTCTCTCAGATCGCGTCCCCTTTAAGAAACTCCTCACTTCCGCAAACACTTGCTCTCTTTCCATTGGTCAGTTTGATCTAATCTTCCGCATACGTCAGACAGAGTGAAGTTTTGTTTTACGGATGCTGAGGATAGCCGTCGGTTCTCATCCTGTAAAGTTGTAGACTGTTTTGGTCGGTTGTGGTCATTTATTTCGTCTGAAACTGCGAACATATAGCCGGACAGAGATGGCCCAATGCTCCGAACATGCAAACGCCAGCTCGGCCGCGAACGGAGAACCGATGAAGAGCAGGAAGGTGGCTGTCATCACCGGCATCACCGGTCAGGTAACATTACCCATGCTCCTCCAGTTACTATCTTAAAGCGAAACAAGGATTAATTGTGCATGTTTCTTCCTGAATGATAGTGTGGTTCAGAGTAAATGGCCGGCTGGTGCATCTGGAGGCGTGTCAATGTCTTAATGTGGGCCTCTCAAACCTAAAATACACCTGCTTCTCAGACAGAGTTTACCTGGAGTGTCCGATTAACAGTAAAAAACAGTATGTGGGCCAACCAGGAAACGGTGATCCTTAATCCTGCTGTTGCTTTCTTTCAGGCCTTGTGTGAGTGGGGACACCGTGCTAAACTGATTTGGACGTTTCCAGCAGCACTGGTTTCTGCAGCACCTCTCTGTCAGAATCAAAGATTAAAAGTTAAACTTAGAATGTCAGCATTGCACTTAGTAAAAGACAGACACATGAATGAGGTGTCCCTAATAGTTATCTGCTGGTTAAGATTTAAATGAGAGTTTATCTTGGTAACTCAACAGTTTTCCAGCCCCATGCAGTTTGATAGACGTTTAAACCCGTCTGGCATATCAGTAGAAAAAAAATGTATGTGAACACCAGAATGTCTTGTTGTTCCAGTTACTGATTCAAACGGCTGTTGTGTGACCTTAACTAAACTCCCGGTATCAGCCTTCATACATTTGTAAAGTAAAGTTTTAAAAAGTATTTTAGATTTGAGTCAAATTGCTTCAAGAATTCAGCTGGTTAGTCCAGTGGGTTTTATTCAAGCTCTCAAGATTTGGCACAGTCATTTACCTGATCATGTGATATGTGTTTGTTGGCTTCTTGACTTTTGATGCCAAAAAAGTAGAGGTTTGAGCTGAAAATACAGATTCGTAATGTGTCTATTTAATTTAGGATGTTATAGATTTGTCGTAGTGACATTTTAAATTAGTTTTAACATGGTCAGCACACTGAATTCAGTGTGAGTTATCTAATCTGTATCTAATCTAAAACCGTGTTTCCTGGTCTCACATTCAATGGAAAGAAATGAGTTCCTGTATAACAGGAAGAAATGAGGTGGAAAGGTTTGTTGATATTATATAATCAACAACTTGATATGTGCCAGAATAAATGCTAAACAGAGCATTAATTATGCTTTGAGACTTTTGCATGAAGTATTTCTAAACAATTCTTACGGTCTATCTGGTTTTCCAAACCAGCTCTTTAATTGTACATCAAAAAGGTTGCAATTAATACAAAAAAACTGTAGGAAAACTTAACAAATCCGTGTTTTTCCCATTTATTAAATAAGATGATTTATTTATGAAACAGATTAATAAAACAATGTAAAATTTCTGTTTATTTTTTATTAGTTATTCCAAATTTTTCATGCAGTTAATTCTTCAAAAGGTTTTGTGAACATTCAAATCGCACTGTTTTTATTCTAAATGGCATTCAGAGCAACATTGTGTTCTGTATCAATGCTGATAAAGTCTATGTCCGTTTACAAATTGGGGGCCGGGAACATGTTGAATATGTTGACAAAGAGATGGGTGTGTGTGACGACTCTTTTCTGTTCATCAATTTCAGCTGGGAAGAATTTCCACCCGGGGCTATAGTGTTCATAAAACACAGATTCAAAACCTGGAAATCCACACCTGTAGCTCACGGTGCACATAAATGAGAGGATTTGGACATCTGTTCTATGTGGTGTGTCTGTTTATTTGCATCAGAGAATATAAACTGCCACCTCATTGCACGAAGCAGGAGCCGTCACGTGCCCGCCCCCGAAATGTGGCCCCGGGGCGACCATCAGAGGTCCTGGAAAGTCATTTTCAATGTCTCGCATTCCTGAGTCAGGCAGCTCTTTCCAAAGCCTTCGTCTCCCCTCGCCCTCTTTAACAGACAAAAAGAATAACAGCATTAATTCATTTTTATTTTGGCGGTCATGGCATGACGGTGGAATACTGAGAGCTCATGCAAGAGGCAGGCCGGCATCTGGATACACCATCTCAGTAGTCACTCACTGGACCACAAGGGTCACCGGGATGCCATAAATCACCTCGCTAACTACTGTTCATAAATTTCACTGCAGCATGCTGCTCGTTCTGGATATTTTGGACTGTCTCCGTGTGAAGTGTTGCTGAGAGATGGTGGGAGTCATAGAAAACCACTCGTGTGCCAAGGCAAAGCCGCCCGGTGCCCCGGGTGACGGTCTGCCGCTCAGGCCGGGGTTACACAGAGGACGGGTTCACCCTCGCTGCTCCACTCAAGCTTTGCTTTGGCTTTCGGCTGCGCGCTTTCTCCACTTCCTCAGGCTGTGAAAACAACACTGCATCACCCCTCCGTTCGGTGTTCGGCCCGACAGCCCCTTTTCCTCATCGTTTGCCGCCGTTTGATACACTCCCCCCCCCACCCGCTCCCTCCTCCACCCACCCCGCGGCATAGAGGCTGAGCGAGGGCCAGCAATAATAATCATAAAGCTAAGAATCCGT
Organism: Menidia menidia; assembly: GCA_907169785.1. NCBI lineage: Eukaryota > Metazoa > Chordata > Actinopteri > Atheriniformes > Atherinopsidae > Menidia > Menidia menidia. The sequence continues at coordinate 9,361,313 of CAJRST010000002.1, read as the reverse complement.
GCACACGTCTTCTCCGTCGCTTGTAATGGTTTCTGATGGCTCCTAAAAGACTGATGGCTCCTCTGACAGAAGTATGGCTGCCTCTGTTCATACTTGAAGAGATATAAGTTGTGAAAAGATGAATTAGCTGCACTCTCAGCCTTAGCTGTGGAGTTTAAGGACCTCCTTGTGATAAGACGGGAGTCATGGATCACATCACATCTGGATCACATCATAATGTCTGTGCATTGCTTAAAGAACTCCAGAAGAGCGAAATCCATATATATTAAAGTACAAATTAGACAAACCCCTTAGACGTCTAATCGCTGAGTTTCTAGCCGTTTCCATTAGTGTTCAACTATGGGAAACTAAGAGGTGGGATAGGAAATTTGGTGGTAATTTACATTAAATAGTCTTGAATATCACAACATCTTTGGACCTGGAACTATTGGCACCTTTTGCTGCGCTTTCCGGGCTGGAAATATAAAGTGTGTACTGTGTGGAGGAAGATCTCAAGCCCAAAGTTTTTGATCTGGTTCATTGAATATAATCTGCCATGCTGCATTAGTGTTTTTGAAAATCAAGCAGAAGTAATTAATTAAGATGTAATGCTGCAGCAGGAGTTTCAGTCAGGTTCTTTCACTAGTCGCAGGAAAAAGTTGTAAATGAATCGAGCAAGGCTAACTTTCCTATTTAGCATGCCTCCTGTGCAAAAGATTTGAAATATAATATGTTGAATTAAAGCCATCTGAAAGAATTGGCTTTACAGAATAGCTCTGCCAGGACTGGGTTCATAGGCATGTTAGAGTACTACTAGTTCCCATTTTTGTGAGAGGCGCTCTGCTGATATCCAAAGTTTTACTTGTATCCCGGTAATGGAGAGTCCTTGAGGTGGAAACATGAAAACATAGCCGTATTCCACTTTTGTCCTTCTGAGGCCTAATCCACGTTCAGTCGTTTACTTCAGGGACACGCCTGAGCAAGGCTCAATTGGAGGAGAGAGTTTCAGGCTGCTCAGGGTTGTGCGTGCGTGTGCGCATGTTGTGGTTTGTGATTACAGCTTCATTACACCATATCAGGCCTAATTGCAGACCAGTGCCGTGCTCGCCAGCTTCTGCCTGCGGTCTAAAGAAAACACATTAAAGTGATTCATTTGTAATTTGCGCACAATGGCAAATAAATGCATGCAGGCCCCTGTGTTTACACGCATGCTTGTTTCATGCCTGCAGGCACGATGACTGAGCTCTCTAGAGGCTGGACATAGATAGTTTCTCTTTGGGTGCGTGAATCCAACAGAGGTTGAGACTATGTTAGACCGCATTTCTACTATTCACCAGCAGAAGGCGCCAAACTCAAACGCCTCATCCGCCACCCCCAAACTGAATGGCCTTTGCTTTAGAACTGTTTGGAAGTTGAAAGCAAAAAATATTTTTTTGTGTTTTTTGTCAGTTTATTTAGTAAGTGGGAAATAAAGCCTTGTGGCAGCAGAAGAAATGTTTCTGTGAGAGAAGAATGCTTTCCCTCTTTGGGGTATGCCCCCCCCAAAAAACAAAAAACCCACAAGCTCTCATACATTTAAGAGTATCCTTTTGGGAATTGTCAGTTAAGCTTCTTTTCTTATGCTTAAAACAATTATGTTGTAATTTTTTGTTTTTATGACCAGTTTTTTCACTAAAGTTTTCTCATTTTCTTCCATCTTATTGTGATTAAGATTGAAGCTCTTTTTTGTATGTGTACATCATAGTCCGGTCTAGTCCCCTTTGTGTTGGCTCCGGGCCCTGCTTCTCTGCAGGTTAGGCAGGTGATACAGACGGAGCTGGGTCAGCACAGGGCGGGAAAACCCCCAAATGATCCTTTTAGTGTTCAAAAGAGAAAAAAAGCTTGTGGTACTGGGTGTGGTACTTATTATTCACTTATTCACAGAGCAGTGCCGCCTACTGACCGGTGGGGATGTGCCTTTTTAAGGGAAGCTCATGATGATGATGATGATGATGGCGTGACTGGTGAGGATGGTGAGAACTGATTGAGGCTAATGACTGCAGTTTGGGAACATTGTTAACATTTTTCTCACACGTGGATCGATTTAGCTCGAAATCTGCACCAACCAGTTTGTGACTTTCATTGGTTTAGATTGAGTTTTTCAAACATTTCTTTTTAATGTGCCGGAATTTGCAATAAACATACTAACGATATTGTGCATATATATTCCTAGGTGTGGTCAGAGAATGTCTTGTACCAGGACCTTAGCAGTGGTATTTTCATGTAATGGCGTTCAGAGAGCTCAGACGTCATCAGAGGAACACCTATTATAAATGTCCCTAGTCTGGCCCTTCATTCCTGTTTTTGATTGGTCAGCAGATATGTTTACATAGTTGTCAGAGCCCCAGGATGCAGGTTTTCCCAGCTGAATGTTGCACTTGATCAAGAGGACAATTTCCCCTGTCAGTGGTCTTAATGTTATGGCTGATGGGTGCGTATATGTGTACAGAGTGTGCTCAGCTGCATTTACTCCTGGAGAATGTTTGAAAAAAATCCCTCATCATGAATGGAGCCTCTAATTACATAATATTCAGCTTACCAGTACTCGGGTCTTTAACATGTTTTAGCATCTTACAGCTGGGAGTGTTGAGTTTACAGCATTCTCTGCCGAGGTGATAAAGGTTTTCACCCCTTTCACAAGTTTTTACTTTCTCTTTTTAGACCTGATTTAATACTTCACACTGGTTTTTAGAATGCAGATAGTCACAGTGTTGGGCCCCATTAATCTTCACGTTCCCTGTACCAAAAAGTCTTTTGGTATGTGTTGTAGAGTAAATAGATGATATTGTGTCACAGGCTGAGATGAAACATTTGGGAGTTGGTGGTGTGGCTTTGACTTGTCAGGTGAGCGTGTGTATGTGTGTGTGTGTGTGTGTGTTGGTGTGTCTGCTCCCTTCGCGCCCAGCTCCCCATAACAGGAAACAGTGAGGTGAGGCCAGGGTTTATGGCTTTACGCGCCCTCAAAGGCGCCCCTTGTTTTGAAACAGAGCAGCAGCTCTTCAGGCTTGTTTTCCATATTGGTTTGGCATGGAACGCTTTGACCCTGGCACCGGGGCAGGAAAACATGACATGGGTCGGAGCTTTGAACGCCGTGTGGATGGACGAGGGGCTGCCAGTGTCCATCCCCCCCTTCAGGCAGAAACAGGTTGGGGATCAGTGTCAAACCATCCCCAACAGCTGATCCTGTTATCATGTGCTGTATGTAAAGGTTGACCCGCCTCTTGTGTTTGCTCTCCACATTTCAAAATTCATCACTTCAGAATATCGTTTGTAACTCAAACAATAAGAAATATTCAGTTACTGAATGATACTATCTTTAAAAAAGATTTGCATAATACCTGAACAACTGTTGGCTTTGAACACCTCTAACACAGGAAGATGAGCTCCAGATTCAGCCTTTCTTCAAAAATAATGGGGCTAAAACAAAGTGTTTCAAACTCTAAAAGGTAGCAATGAACAGAAAAGGTAGTAATACATGTTCTAAACGACTAAACCATGTAAATATCAAAGGGTCGACTGATTGAACACAAGTTTAAACCTTCTAATGAGGTGTGGGTGAATCATCCATCCATCCATTTATTTATTTATCCACTTAATTTTCAGATAAATAATCCTTTTAGATAGGAAATCTTGTAATTATGTTTAAAATCCTATCTGTCTACCAACTATCCAAATACATTTTAAGGTTAAAGTTGATCAAGAATGGAGATCTCCTGCTTCATATTCTTCCCTCTTTTGGCTTTAGATCAGAAGTCAGTCTCAGGGGGAGACTTTTTAGTCCAGCACCGGGGAACTTAGCAATACTTTGTCCGTGGAAGAAAGCTTTTTGTCCTTTCTATGTTCTTTGCGTTGGACCAGTCTGTATGTACAGTGGAGTAGAAAAATAAAAGTGAAGGAGAGTTTTTGTGACAACCCTCATTTGGTCGAAACATAGACCACTTTCATCAGTTCATCACCTCATGTGTTTATGAGGAGACATTCGTACAGCTTATAGAATAGAAGCATTTATTCCTATGATTAAAACAGGAATTAGGTGCTCATAGTAAGTTTTCCTGGTCCGGTTTTTCTCTGTTAAATTCCCATTTGGGATACTTAAGGAAGATCATTGAATATTACCTCAAACATTGAATTAATGGACCATCTCTTTTAATTCTCTGTGCATTTTGATGCCAAACATGACTTAATTCTCTTTTTTAAAGAATGGCTCTTAGCTTCCAGGGCAAAGGGACGTAGGAGGAGAAAGTTTCAGGCTCTTTACATTTATTTTTCTGGGTCAACAAATAGGAAATTACATAGAAATTCAGATACATGAATGCAAATGTGAGACAGGAAGTAGCTTTTTGGCTTTTCAGTACACGGCTACTCCCTCCCTCTTTTGGCCTCAAGACATGCACATATCACATGTTCCACGATTTAGTTAATTCATCAGGAAACCTGATTGTTTTTGCTAGCATGGACAAACTGCACCGCAGTAACTTAAGATATGATCGTCCTGCTTTGCGCTGAGTGGAAGTTCTCATGTTTTCTCCAACTTCCAGACCTCCCCAGCTGCCTGCTCCGCTTGCCAGCCTAACCCCCGCTGCTCCCCCAGACCTGTAGAGGAAGCACAGGGCTGGCGCGCTGACAGTGTGACCATACGAGTGTGTGAAAACGTGTGTGCTCACATATGTGAGGGGGATTGAAGGATGAATGCCATGACTTGGTTGGAATGTTCCAGGGTTTTTCTGAATGTGCGGTCGGAAAGTCTGAGCAGGAAAAAAAAAAAGAGACTTGAAGTAACATGGGTGAAGGGACCTTATTGACAGTGGCTGCTCTCACACACTAACGCACACGCACACACACACACACAGCACCAATGCCTGCCAACAGCGTCTGATTCATTTTGATGTTACACCAATTATTCCATGACTCAGTGATTCAGAAGGGCTACTCATTTGAATAATTGTACAAATTTACAGGTTGACCTGGTCGTTTAAAGTGTCATTGTGATATTTGAATAACATTTGCATAAACATTAAAGAAAATAATTTGGTCTTTTTGGGCATATTTAATCAAATTCTTTGAGATTTGGTGAACTGTGATAATAATTATTAAAACTCGACCAAAAAAATGTCATTTCCCAGAACCCATAAGAGCATTACATGAACACCAGGGATTAAAACTTTAGCAATGATAATAAAAATCTGTGTTTATGGGTTTACTGGGCAGGTTGGAACTGTTTAACTTTACACTATTTATCCAAGCTATTCAATTTGATTGAAAGAATCAAGTACAAAACCATAAACTTTGGCTCTACATGAGTTCTTACAGGGTAAATACGCTGAAATGAAAGAGGTGAATAATTCCCATGTGTAATAAGTATACTGGAATCATAGTTGTTTTTCATTTTGGGATTGAAGTGGTGTTTTTTCAGTTTTTTTTCTTCCTCCACAGGATGGGTCCTACCTGGCTGAGTACCTGCTCGGTAAAGGCTACGAGGTGAGAATAACATCCACCCTACAGCTTCTGAGGAACCAGGGCTCTGTCCTTTGAAAGCCAGACATGCACAGACACACAAACGAATGCAGACATTCACGAATGCCAACATACACACAGTGAATTTCCCTTGATAAGCTGCATCCAGACACAGCAGTCTGTGGGAACTCCAGTGGGATCATGATGTAATCTGACAGCCTGAACATACTCCAAGCAACTGACACCTCACCCTGATAAGACCCCTCGTTTAGTGTGAGCTTTTTAACCCCCGACCTTGTAACCCCGGGTCAAACTATTAACAAGGAAATAGTTGTTATTATACAGCTGCATGAGGGAGGGCAAAAAACTCATCTACTCTGTGTCTTTAGAGCTTAAAATGTCATACGCTGCCTGATGAACATGGAGCTTAACAAGTGTGTTGTTTTTTTGGTTAAGGTGAAGTTTATTTATCACAAGAACCCATAAGTAAGAATTAAAGTAATATTTAAAGTAGTATTTTTTTAGTGATGTGTGTGTTAGAAGTAGTCCAACCTCTAAGCCATACTTACATACTTACTTTTACTTACCTAAACGGAGCAAACTCCTGCTTTTATAGAGCTGCTCACACAGCTGGCTGCTACTTCCTCTCTATCAGGGCAACGATGGACCTTACACTGATCAGGAACCAATGATTTCTCATTGGTGTTAAACATTTAATTAAGGCTCTTGTTCCAAACAGAAGCTACATGACTTTGCCTCCCCTCTCAGTCACCCTCATCTCCGCCTGCCTGCTCAGCTTCGCCATCTGCTGCCCGGCCCAGAGAGCACAGAGAGGAAGTGGACAGGGTCCAGGTTGGGGAAAGGGTGGAGGGGGAGAGGGTGGCATTAAAGAGGAGCGCAGAGGCCGGCAGGAAGAGCACAGTGAATAAAGGAAGTGAGGTCGGGGCACAGTGTCCTCCCACTAATGGACTCCCTTTGGATCGGGCCCTGTTATCTTCTCAGAGCAGACCTTCCTCATAAATTCCCTGCGGAATATAGAGAGCAGATCCCAGATCAGATGACAACAAAAGAGAAGGAGCTTTAGCCAAGAAAACGTAATGCTCTTTTTTCAATATGTACACAGAAAAATGTTGTACAGTTCCAGAAATCTAAGGGCTGAAATTTGAAATACCTCATGATAATTAACAACCCTTAATTTGTTCCGTATATGAAAGGAAAACATTTCCAAAAGCTAATCAGATCTGTTGTTTACATAATTTGCATGCAAACAAATGAACCAACAAACATTCTGATGTTTTTGAAGAATTACAAAATTAAATGATGACCGTTACTGGACTGGATTGAACAAAAGATTAGACAAAAAGTTTGTCGAGAAAAGCTTTCCAAAAAAAAGCGTGTTCTTTTTTTCCGTGTTTTCCTTCTCAGGTTCATGGTATCATGCGGCGTTCCAGCTCCTTCAACACAGGTCGCATTGAGCATCTTTACCAAAATCCTCAGACGCACACTGAAGGCAGTAAGTTCCAGACTCATCTACCTCCTGCTGAGCAGCAGAGACTCACATGAACACAAATCAAAACACCACATTTCTGTCCTGTTTCTTTACAGAATCCTGTCTTTCAGATGTTCTCAAAGTAAAGTGTCTGTATATGTCCACACCACCTGCTGTACACGCATTAAGAACAGCACCAGATAGAGCTAGTTTCTCATTCTCTGCTGATTCTAATCATGATCTCAGCTCATGTCATTCTCCTGAGCAAATAGGAGCTGACTATCAATACCTGTTGAAGACCAGCACTACAAGAACAAAGAATAACCAAATCCTCTGTAGACATGAGTAACTATTCCTCCAGAGACGCAATGTATCCTTCAAACTCAGCTTCTTTGATAAATCCCATGCACAATTTTTTAAGTCACTGGAATACTGGGACCAATTGTGTATCGGATTATGTGGAGGGTTTGATATGTACAGACTTGTAGGTTATACTCTCCTACTTGATATTCTTAAGTTTTGTGTTGAGCTTGTTTTCTGTCTGATGATGCCCAATAATTTCCTAATTCTGGCATCTGAACTTATCTTAAACTTTCCATATAGACAATAAAAACAACAGGATACCAAATGCTTCCATGTCTAACCCCTAAAAGGGTTCAAAAGCCAGAATCCTTTCTATTGATTCCAATCATTAGACTCCTCTCAAATCTGAGAAGTCCCAAGTTGGTGCTTTAAACTTTCATTAGAAAAATGCATTCACATGTTCATTTTCCGAAATGATTTTGCTCCTTTTACAATCATTCAATTTCTTTATTTGAAACTGAAAAAAGTGCCTGCTTTCACCAGGTTAGAGGAAATAAAGTTTGCCGTGTGTTTTAACAGACATGAAGCTGCATTACGGGGACCTGACTGACAGCACCTGTTTGGTGAAGATCATCAATGAAGTCAAGCCGACAGAAATTTACAACCTGGGTGCTCAGAGTCACGTCAAGGTAATATATCTTTATTTTTTTCTTTCTGTTGAGGCATTTCCCAGTAAATGCTGGTAACAGGCTTCTCATTCTCTGGAATCCCTAATTATAGTTATATTTAGATAGGTGATAAGATTCTCAGTAACAATTCCTCTGTCATCACAAACAAAAAGAATCAAGTTACTTTCAGAGTACAACTGAATTTGGCCTTTTGCCTCTTAACTGTTAAGATATGTAAATACAAACGATTCCAGTGAAACCAGCTAAATGTGCTCTGAAGTGCTGCAAAGTGCCGCTACCATTAGATAATCCAGATTGACAGTTCTTCCACAGAAAGTTTACCCTTGTCATTCAAACTTCACAAAGTGTTTGAACGGCAGATTCTGCAGAAGAATGAAAACTTTCAGTCTCATTATTAGACATCCTGCTTAGCTACTTTTGTGTTTTGAAGCATGGCGGAAAAATAAATGGATCACTTGCATTGTTGTGCTGCAAGCTTGTTTGCTAAATGAATGATGATGATCAGGGTGCCTGCTGCCACCCCCATTCAAAAACTATGAGTAGATTTTCATCTGGTGGCCTGGACCACCAGAGGAACAACAAAACGTAAACAAACGCAAACAAAACGTTTAAACTAACCCCTAAATCCTACATGAGTGGACAGCTCTTGTCACATTTAAGTCGTAACAAACCACACGTCATTGCCCTCCATTTGAGACGGATAAAATGTTTAGCTGTCACTGTTAAGTGAGGCGCAGGAATAAAAAAGGTCATGGTTTAACAAGCTGACGATGCTGATGATGCACTGAGAAAATGTACAAAACATCAGTGAATGATTACAGTTGGTACCAAGGTACTCCCTTCATGCTGCCATGGCCTAATTGGTTTGCAAAGTGGATTATAATATCATTTGTGAGACGGTAACATCTTGGATGAGTAGAGTTGGAGTCACTCTATGTATAAACTTAAGCGTGCAATAGTTGTTTCTATTGATTTATATTTATACCATCATTATGGGACGGCATGCTAACATGAAATATTAGTCTTCACAGGCTTTTTTATTTGATAAATCTGAGGAACATTGCCAGGAAAGCCTCTCATTTAAAGCCTTTTCCTATGTGGACAAACATAAATTGCACAGCTGGAACACATCTTTTTCTTTTTGCCACTTTCTGTCTTCACAAAGATGCATGTTGATGCCACTTAGGGTGGAGTCATGTCCAGCTTTAGCCATAGGTGCCTGGAGTTGTTCCTTAAAGCTATAACTTAGACTAAAACTTTTGATAAAAACTGTTGGTTTATGATCATTGAAAAAATGTTGAAACAGTTTTCAGCGCAAAACTGTAAATACATCAAATCAAAATGTGGTAATGTTTGTTCAGCAGTAACCAGAGGCACAAATAACCTGCATGGAGGATGATACACGAGACATAGATAAATAAATATATAGACCCCCTTATCCTCTAAATTCACCTAATCCTGCCTTGATTATTCACTACTTCTTCTCACGTACTTAAATCAAGCATTGATCTTCATTTTTAACTAATTTCTTTAAACCTGACTGCTGATCCTCAGAGGATTTAGTGACTGTGCCTGCACATGGTCAGCACTGGATGCTGCTGGAAGTGGTTAACTCCAGATGATGGTGAAAAGGGGCTTTCAGCTCTTGGAAGTGAGTCGCTCATAAGCGGAGGATGTTGAAGTGCTGGTGGGACAGGAAGTAATGTTTTCTTGGATGGGTCAGCCGGTGCCACAATGTCCCTTTTGTCTTAGAGCTCCACGGTAATCCCGGGGGATTCCTCCGACCCACCCCCTCCCTCCTTCATTTCACTTTGGGATCTGACACACAGTCCCCGGGCGGGACTGATTTTCATTCATCAGGATTCAGAGTCAAGAGCTTACTGTGACCATGGATATAGTAATAAGCAGAATTTTGGGTATTGCCAACATGACACATTGCTTTTTCAGTCATATTATGGAGGCCTAACTGGAAGAAGCTGGTCAGACTGTATATTTATGGCTTGTGATATTATCTTTTTTGATTTTTTTTTTTTCCAATTTACCATTTTACCTTCAAAATGTTATTTAATGAACACAAAATATAAATAAACCTACAACTAACTTTTTCAGTTAACTCAACTTTTATATTCATTCTGCGAAAGAAAAACATGTTTGATTCTTCACTTATACTTCTATACTCGCATTTCCTGTCACACTGCAGCTCCAGTACCTTCATTCTTTTGCCATTTTAAGCGAATTCTGAATGAACAAACAGCCTTTTACCTTTATGTCTAAAATTAGTGCGCAAAAGCAGTTTATGCCTTTCCCGTGGTCGGAGGTTATTCTCGGTGCTTTGGCTTTTCCGTTTCAATTATGCCTACAACTCTTTAGTCTTCTGCATTATAATTTTTGACCGGAAAGTAGGAGTCATAACCAGCTGAAACTGGAGCGAGCTGTCGGCTGCCAGTTAGCTGAAATGGACCCATTACTCCTCTGGAGATCTGTCAGCTTTTTACAGCTTATTTGGTCTGCTTTTATTACAACAGAAAAACCCTCGAAAACATTAGTCTTTTTGTGTTTTAGTTAAGTTGTGTAATGTAGGATGTTACTAGGTGATAAGTCAACAACTGTTTTGGAAGATTTTGTAAAAACTGGGAGAAAAAAAGAAGACCAAATGAAAATGGTGTCATAATGAAAAAAGAAGACAGCGAATGGCTGTCTGCTCTCTCACATCCTTTGTGGTCAGGGGCCGTGACTCTGCTCCCGCCTCCCACATCGAGGATCATCCTCAGGCCACACACTCAGAACTCAGAGTTGCTGAAAGTCCCCGTACCTGTCCAAGGTTCTAGTGTGTTTATTTGTTTCCACACCAATAAAACCAGCTCTGGTACATTCTTGCCTCATACTACCCACCCTGAACAGCTGAGACGGCTGGATTACTGGCAGCAGAGTGTGTGTTGTGTGGAGTAATTTCCAGTCTGTCCCTCCACAGAGGAAAAGATCACTCACACTCGCTACTCAGCATCTCTCCTCCTTCCCTCCAGCCCTCTTCCTGCCACCGCCGTCTTACAGGAGATCCCTTCTGAGGCCAGCTTGTTCGTCAGAGTTAGTCCAGGCACCACGAGCCGTGGTTCTGTTTTGAGATGGGGTGTGTGGGTGCTGGTTTCCGCTGAAGAGTCATCACAGAGAACACAGTGGAGGTTATTTTCTAATGCTGCATGGGTGGACGTAGACTGGGAATAGTTTGACCAGCACCAGAGAGCCAGAAAAGCAGACAGCTGCAAGATCAAAAGATAAGCAGTCAAGCAATACAGAAGGGGCTTTATATATTTCCTTTGTGGTTCACACAGCACAAGACCTGAGAACGTTGATCTTTGAGATCCCCAAATTTAGCTCCTGAACATGTTATCATGCCCCACAAGAAAGGGTTAGGTTTAGAGACGAGATGCTAACCAGCCACATCACAGAGAATGTAGAATAGTGTTAAAAATGGCATCAATTTCAACACCAAATTTTCAAATGTTAAAGCACATTTTAGAGTTGGTCTCATTGTAAAAGCCCCCTCCATTAAAAGATGTCGCGTTTCACCGTCTTTAACAGTTTGACTTTGCAACTGAACGAAAGTGTGACACTGTCTGGATCGAACAAAAAGGATGTCAGAGTCCCAGTTCACACAAAAAGCATTGTGGTATCTGATCATGTCATGCACAGCTCCACCTGTGTTAACTTGCTGTGTTCCTGGGGTACAGGTTGGACAGATGAGTGGCAGCCATGCCTCGTCTCACACCTGTAGTTAGCTGACCTGTAGCTGCATGTGTCAAAGTCACCTGTTTGAGTGTTAAATCTAAGTTTTAATTATTCAACAGCAATGGTTAATAATTTCTTAAGGGGAAATTAATGAAATATTCATATATCTGATAATAAGGACAGCACAATTGGTAAATTGCATGCAGATCAGACTCAAATGAGGAAGTGCTCACAGTTATTTGCGCTGCATCTGGAGGTCCAACGCATTTCATTGTGGTCTGCCATTGAAGCGCTTCACAGGAAGGACACAAACAAAACCCCTCAACGTTTCCCTGGGTGCGCGTTTTCCCACCTGCAGCTGTCACAGCACACAGGCTGGGAGACGGGGGGAATTATTCATACAGCAGGAAAAGTGACACGAGTACAAGAATGGGGGATGAAAAGATGATGGAAACCGTTCGAATTTGAAAGAAAGCAGAGCTCTTTTGACAGGGGGGAAGCTCTAAGTTTCCATTTTATTGTTTTTGATGGCTTTTGAAGACAGAAGAGCAGATTGCACTCCGGAGACAGACTTCCTTCATCTATATCCTTCATTATTCACATCTGAACTCTTCCTCTGAAAGACATATCAGCATCCCATTATTTTCTCACAGCTCTCTCTCTCCCTCTCTCTCTGTCACCCTTTAGTCTTTTCCCCCCCAGCTGGGTTTGCAGAGGCACACACAGGATTTAACACGCCTGTTTCCCCACAAAGTGCCGGACTGTTTGTTGGCTTTGTTGATGTGTTTGTTCGCCTGTCGTGGCTATTGTGCAGACTGCTCTCGGTTTGCTCTCATCAATGGAACGTAATACCACGACTTGCTCCAGTTTGTAGCCTTGTTTCACAATCCCTGGAACTTCACAGCAATGTGTTTTCACTCCATTTGCGTCATCCAGAAGCCAGCTTGTAAATGTGTTCTCTCAATGTTTTGAACCACAATTTCCTGCCTTATTTACGTTGCTTTAAATAAGTCTTTTATCTAATTAAATATTTTTTCTTCTTGGATAAACTGAACCAATCTTCCTCTTTGGGTTTAAAATGGTCATCTAAGAAACGATGAAACTTTGTTTAAAACCAAATTAAATGCAAAAATAGATAAACAGAAAACGAACCCTGACCATGAGCCCTTCGAAGGTACTGTCCTTTTCTTTGTATAAAGATATTCACAAGTATGAGCCCAGATCTTCCTTAAGTAAATAGTAAGTGCTGTATTAAGGTTTAACATATCAAATAACTCATTTAAAGTAACATGATAAGTTGTCACCTGACTGCCAGAATATGAGGCCGCGGGCAAAGTTTGGACCCAACTGGATTCTGCAGGACAGGAGCCATCATTTCCTAAACCCCTCAGTGAGTGATGAGCGGTCGTTCCCCCCGCAACAGCCCATTGGTGGAGTTTACTCACTCTCTGATTGGTGTTTACATTACTGCCATCCAATCAGTCCTCGCTGGCACGTTTTCAGCCAAGTGTGCATCTCACTGGGATCAAGTCTCGTCTGGAAGCAGGCAAACGAGCACATTCCCCGCAGAGGTGTGTGTTTTGCGTCTCGTAGGACTCATTAGCTGCATGTGGGCAGCTTACACGCATCGGAGGTGCCGTGCTTTGCTTTGTTTCAGAATCCGTCTTTGGGGTTTTTGGCCACATGGCGACGCAGTGTGACTCCTGTGCCCACATGTTTCATGTGAACGGGTGGTGTTTTGCTGGTGGTCAGCAGTCAGAATGGCTCCCCGAGCCTGCCAGTCCCAAAGGTTAGGCCTTCACACGGGGCAGCCTGCTCCGTCTTGATGAGCTTGAGAATGAACTTTAGCTTAAGAATAGAGTCTCCCGTGCCAAGAGAAACAGGTCTGCACTTTCCCTGTTCAGAGTCAGGGAATGTTTTGTGGTTGTGTTTTGTGGGTCAAGATTTGTTGCTCCACTCATGACTCAGTTCTTTTCTGTTTTCCAGCGAGGTTGTAACACATGGAAACATGCCGTTTGGGGAAAGATGGAGGGGAGAAGGGAGGAGAGGAGGGGGAGCTTTTTGCGGTTTGTTAAGTAAATACACAGAGTCAATAAATAGTATCACAAAGCTAAATAGGATTGCATCTGAGTCTGTATCTTAAATCAAACCCCAAATATTCCACATCAACTGCTCATGTGGCTCAAGAGCCAAAACAAACTGTACAGATGTAGTTTTGCCTCTGGCTTATAGATGGCAGTGGTGAGCCACTGTGGACCTGATGGGTTCGGCCTTTCAGTGAGGGCTGTTCTCGGGTTGGAAACAGTGTAACCAAGTCAGATTTAAGGATTTAGATGTACTTTGATGGGCTTATCCAACTACTACTAAAGAAACCTTTTATTTATTTATGTGTTTCTGATCCATTCAGTCTAAAAAGAGAAATCACTCTGAAAATAGTCAGAAACTGACCAGATTCTGATCCGTGTAAGGTTTGTCGATAATTGATAAGTAAATTCATAGAACAGGAATTAGCTGTCGATTTAATAAATGATGGATGGGCGTATAAATTAAGATATAATGTTCAGTATTTCAAATTCCTCAATGTTTTTTTTGTTTTTTTGTTGTTGTTCAGTTTTTAATCATACTGCAACCTACAGGGCTAATAAATTTATATGAATATTAATAAATAAAAAACTCTACAATCAGAGGATCAATCAAATAAACTATTCCAAAAGGTGATTTTTGTGATATCATGCTTGATCTTACAAAAAAAACTCTAACTTAATGTTTTACAGTTTTTCCAACCTGCTTCGAGATTTCTTCTTACACAAAATAAACAAATTTGTTATTGATTGTTTTTCTACTTTTTACCTACTTATTCATGAACGAAATGTTTAACTGATAGGTCTTATATAGGTATGCATCATTTAAAGCAATAATTGTTACAGCACTACATGTAGAAGCATTAGCAGATTGGAGTTGAGGAAGCATATGAAGTAATTAGATTTAGCTGTTATAGAAACAACAACTCCGGCTAAAGATTACTTTTCCCAAACTAAAACTGCAATAAAAACACTTCAGCTGCAGATCAGTAACTTCAGAAAATTCTGTTTGTAATTTTCATTTGTTTTTTTCTGTTTCTGTTGTCAAGAAATGAAAAAAATCTCAAGTGCTGACGGAGACGAGATTTAAGAAATGCTGAAACCCACCATTTCTCTCTGAAACTTTATTCCCCCCTCTATCTGTAGATAATTTTACTTTTAACTTTTAGATGAATGATTGGCAGTAGCCTCTGGCATGCTTGTTGTTACTAGACTTACAACGAAAAAAACACAAAGCAAGGATAATTTGTTTAATTAGTTTGCTGAGGTTATTATGGAAAGAGGGAAGAAGAGTGTAACCAGGGATTACGCTAAATATTTATTAAACTCATAAATCTTCCCCTGGCTGTTGCTATGACCCAGAGGGAGACGTTTGGCAATAATAATCAGCTTCATAGTTTTGTACTGGATGTAAAGTAACGATTTATCCAAACCTGTTTGTGTGTTTTGAGTTTTCAACGTTTAATCCCAAGTTGTTTTCTTATTGCTGCATGAAAGTTTTTTTGTTTTGTTTCCCCATATAATTAGGCTAAATCTAGGTCTTAAAGTCTTTCAGAAAATCATCAAACCCGTAAATATTTTAAAGAACCTTGTATTTGCTCGTGAAGAGGATCCACCAGTGGGATATTTTGTACTGAAGGAGGGATCTAAATCTTTACCTCAGTATTCATGGTTTGCACATATAATTATTGATGAATGTAGTTCATTTTAACCGGGATTATTATTATTGTATGACAATATTTAGCTAGAATTCGATTCTTAATTTACAAAACATATTTTTGTCAATTTAGCCATAGCGTAAATCACTTCTAGATATTTATCGATCTCTTGTGCAAATTATATTTTGATGACATAAAAGAGACCCAGAGTGTAACATATGATATTCATCTTTAGAGGTTTGATGTTTTTCAAGTGTCTCCTTCTCTAGTGAAACAAGCTAAAATAAGTCTAAAATAATATCAATAAAAAAAAACATTTATTAACCAGGTATATATTTACAAAGAATGTGACAGATTTTTTTGCCCAGGTTATTAAAAAACAGCAACATCTAAGTGGGAAGAATGCATTTTACACAGTCTAGAGATGAAGAGGTCATTGAAAATACGTCATGTAGTCCTGGTATTCAGCGTGCACAGCACTGTGTACGGTATGCGCAGCATGTAAGGACTCCATAGGTGAGTGTTCAAGCTATGAGCTGACAACTTCTGACTGGATTGCTCCTCTAAAAGCTAAGCTGAAACGCTGTTTTGATCCGTGACAACTAGCAGGAGTTTTAAATCTAAGAGTTTATTTAATCAGATTTATGCTTTAGCTCAAATGTAGAAGACCCAGTACACACAATTACTGTCACATACAGTTTGGATAGTTCACGGTGTACATACAGGCTACGTATATATGGGTTTTAAAAGTTTTTAGATTTGATTTGATTGCCGAGTCATACGGCAAAGCAGCCTAGATAACCAAAAAGCCTTGAGTCAGGTTTACACAAAGAGCACAATAACACTCAGCTTAGTTGACACTGAGCTTATATTGAGTGTACAAAAGGATTTCAGTGAGAGACTCACCACCTCCGTACATGCATACAAACAAAGGCTTTGGGATAACACAGATTTGATAAAAGTGATGCTTTAGTCTGCTTTTTTGTTGTCAGTGGCTGTCTAACAGCACCTACGCTGTATTTTTCTTCATTAAGAAATTCCACCTTTTGTCATCAGAGCAGCCTCTCGGTTACAGTCTCTCACCAAACGCCCACTCGGGTCCTGACAGACAGTGAGAAGATGCAGCCTCTTTCAATCCCTCCATAAGTGACATAAGCTCATTACTCACAGTAAACATTGTTTGCAATCTGTGAACGCAAGTCCTGACTGCTGCCGCTGTGTGTTCACACCCACATAGATACAACGCACACATCCCCGGCTAATGGCAGGTTTGTGCAACTCTGTCGTTTGTTTGGAGTTTTTCTTTCCAGAAAGACCTGCAGACGGAACAACCACTACTAAGTCAAACTGTTGGATTATGATAATGTTTCACAACTCATAAATTCCCCATTTAACCGTCCTAAGAATCAGTGTTTCCTTCATTACACTGGCTCAGGGTGTATGTGGGCGTATTTGAGGGCCGCTGCACGACAGCCTGTGTCTGTTGGGTAATTTCAGGTTCGCAGTCTATTTGCAAAATCCTGCCGTAATGAGCCATGATCTCACTTGTTTGGATCACATTGTGGAGTGATGATCACAGAGAAAACACAAGAGGAGGAGAGGCCAGGTTTCAGACGAGGGCACAGAAGTATGTGAGGGGATGAGTTACGCCATCAGATACCCATCTCCATGACTGTAATTGTTTTTGTCTTTCATGGAACTTAATGACGACTTTTTCAAAGAACCTGGAATGTGTGTGTGTGCCCGCGTTGTGTGTGTAGGTCGCTGCCTTTGCTTGTGTGTTTTTAATTGAAACATTAAATCAGGTTGTCACACCTTTCGTAATGGGTTGGGCCGCTGTTACCTTGTTTCCTGTCAACCAAACAAACAAAGTGCAATAACCAGCCAAAGCAGTTTCATCATCACATGCCATTTATGTGGACCTGATGTGGTGCTTTCTGAAATTCTGGGTATGTCCTCTTGTCAGTCTCCTTAAACAATGCAGCAAAGTTTATGACGCTCCTAATATGTGAAAAATCCTGCAATCATTAATTAAAGGAATGCACTACAAATATAAAATCTAGGGCATAAAAAATGAGTAAACTGATTAAATATAAGCTGTTTTAAAGGTGTATTTTAAGTTGAGACTTGAAGCACAGGCTCTAATCTGCACTCAGGCAGGGTAGTTGGTCCCACAGAAAATAAGCCTGAAAGCTAAAACCTCTCATGCTCTGGGAAACACTCTCTGAGTCAGGTGTCCTCAGAAGCTGACAGGGGAAGAGGGGAGACCTTTGAGATATGATGGAAACTTTGTACACCGCGAGAAGGGCTTCAAAGTCTATTCTAAAGTTTACTCCGAGTCAGAGTAAAAGGGCTAATGCATGAAAAAAATGCCACGGCTCAAAACTGTTTTTTTTTTCTCTCAGCGCTGCATCCGAACGGAAAGTCCAGAAAGCTCTTATCAGTTATCAGTGTCACTATGATGAACAAACCCCAAACCCTGTGGACCGCCATAGACGGATACCATTGATATTTACAAACCACAACATCTCACATAAATTAAACTCTTGGATCTTTTTTTTTTCTTTTCCAAAGGATTATATGAGAATATGCAAATAAATATACTGTAAATATATCTGTCCAGTCGGTTTTGAGGCCACACACGTGGCCGGTCTACCACTGCTTCAGTCCAGCAGCGACTCCCTGCCAGACGTATGAGTGGCAAATGGCAAAAAGATCATTAATCAAACTATCAGCACATGGTCATTGTTCCTTTGGGCCTCCTGCCTCGATTCTTTCCTCCTCACATTTTCCATCTTTGTTGCTGTGGAAATGTTCATATATATATATATTTACTTTTTATCGGGATTACTGTGAGCTCCAAGAAAAATAATTAGTTTATTCAGCTGCAGAGTTTGATGCATTGTTTCTTTTACAAATAACTGAAGTTTGGAAATCTCCACAATTTGTTTGAACCTCTTGAGCCATTCGAAGAGACAAACAGCAACTAACAGGAGGCTTAGCTGCCCTCACCGAGGGATTATGGATGACAAATGAGTTTATCACTGAGTTTATGACCTTTGTTTACTCGTGCACTGGCTTCTTCCCTGCCACTTGCCTTTAGGCCTCTGCGGGATTAGTTTATGATTGTTTTACTGAGTAAATTACCTCATAATTACCATCATTAGAACTTGTATGTTAAGCAGTGACAAGCAGCCTTGCTGGCAGTGTGAAAACCTGGTAGCAAAATGTGACATGATGGATTCTCTGTTATTAATGATAGTTGAATCTGTCACTGAGAAAAATGGCTTTTGGTTTCCACTGCACCATCAATCATCTGCGCTGGCGTCTGGTGGGGCATGTCGGGGTGATGGACAGACAGGGAGCGGCAGATGAGCGCTAAACTGTCAGGAGGCCGCCGACCTCCAATTGTTGACTTAAATCCCGTAACCTCCTGGCATCCCCGGACTTTCTGCGCAGACAGATTCCTATAATTGTTTCTTTTCCAATACAACCTGGTTTCTTCATCATTATCTGCGCAATCCTTCAGCATAAAGATAAAGTTACACCGAGGTTATCCGGATGGTTTTTCATTCTGCCTTCTCTTGTTGACGCAGCGTCATTTTTACATTTACGTTTTAATTGAATATTGTAAGCCTCTCTTTCCAAAACCTAAGTCCATTCTTCACTTTTCAATTTTTTAGATTCCATTAGATCTAAGATGGCAAAGACCAAGATTGCCGTTTAAGATCTCTTTCCTGGCCACCTTTCATCATTAGAACCCATGAAGGATGTTGGATAGAATTTGGATTGTCTGGTCAAAGGGGGTGGCTTTCTGCTTCACATACCACTCCACAGTGTCATAGACATTAGAGGGACTTAAGATTTTAGTAAATAATTCTTTTAGGGATCATTTATTGTGTACGAATTCGCAAAAGTGAAAAAATATTTGGATTACTTAGTTTTTGTTTGTCTACGATTTGTCAGCTTTAATTGTTTGCAGAGAAAAGAAAAAAAGCTAATCCTAACACTTTAGCCTTCTTTACGCTCTCATTAAAGCTAATAGAATTGTAAACAGTAAGAGAACTGCTGCTGATGCATCCTGGGCCCGCTCAGTGAGTTAACCAGTCAAAGTTTGCTGCTGACTCAGGGCTGTGCAGAAAAACCCCAAAGTCAGAAATATCTGCGAGCTGTTTTCTTTCGGGTTAAATCGTGGCAGGTCCTTTTTGAGGCGTGTAAATCACTTTGGAGAGTGCCCCCTCTTAGCAGACGGCGCGTCACAGACATGCCTAAACTGCAGTAAGTGACCCTGAGATTTGTGCGATAGCGCCGAATGTGTGTTTTAGCCAATGTGTCAGAAAGCTCGCGCAATCTGCTTTTATTTAGCATGTTTGTGCCTATGTGTGCTGTGCTCTGGCATATGTGTGACGGCGACGATAATGAGGCTGAAGAGAAATGGGGAGGGGCTCATGAGTGGGCGATGATAAGTGGCATCTCACAGAGAACTGAACATGATTAGTCAGGAGATAATCTGCTCTCCTCCGTCTGTGTGCAGTGTGGGCAAACTCCAAAGAAAACACTCCGCTGTTTTCTTTGCTGTGCTTTGCACACAGTCTCATTCTCACACACACACTCACACACACGCAAAATGATTATCGAGAGTTTAGCAAGACATGGCAAAAGGAAAAGAGTGGGCGTTTGTGGGAACTCGCAGTGTGTGTGTTTGTGTTACCCCTTCATATTCTGGTTCTTCTGTGCTGTAGGTGAGGCCGTCACAATCAGGGTGTCCCACAACGTGTGAGGGACCTCTGATGTTCCCCATCGCTTCCCCCAGCATTCCTTCCCTCAATTATCAACATAATGACTGGGGGGGGGGGGAGCCACTGCAGAGTCAGTGCTCACGCTTTCCTCAGGTCATTTTGATTGGGCCGTACGCCACGTGCAGATTCCTACCCAAACCTCGGAGTCTGATGGTCCCATGATAAATCTTTCCTACATCTCCACGCCACTGGTATGGTCCTGTGGACTCCGGTGCGGAGCTGGCTCGGTAATCGAAGCTTGGAGTGTTTACACATGTGCGGTGGGTGCAGGCCACCGCCACAGCTAAACGTTTACAATAATAGTCTCCAAGTGATGCCTGTTGTAATAAAAGTCAAGCCTCCCGCCTGGTGCAGTGAAACCAATCTGTCGTGCTGATCTTATTATAGTCAAATTAAACTGTCGTGCCTGCGGCAGAAAGGCTGTAAACTGTGGAACTTGAATAAAAACACAAGCATGCTTGCCAGAACATTCACTGCCATCGTACACAGGTGTGATGCCTCAGTCCTGCATACACAGACCCTCCGTGGGATCAATCCTAAATGTAATTTTTTTAATAAGAAGTATCTGCTAATTTTTGACTTCTCAAACAACCTTTGCTTTAATCTCATGAGAACCTTTACATAGTACATAGAATTATATATTCAGTTAAAATTATGTAGGTTTAAGAGCATAGGAAGTGTTTTTAAGAGTGTGGGAAGGGTTTCTTAAAATATGTATATGAATTATAAAATAAATATAAAGTCACCGCAGATTTTTCAGATGAACCAGTTATTCACCTTTACTCCATCACTATTTACAGTTAACGTTACATAATCAAACTGACAATCTTGTCAACATTAAGCCGCCAATAGTCGCATTATAAATTGCAGTTGCTTGTATTTTAAAAGAATCTCTGAAGGAAGTCTGTGTGTTCTTTGAATTGGAAGCGGATAGAGGAAGTTAAGTGCAATGGAAAACAGTTCAATCAATCGAAACAAAGTGTGTATATTATATTAAAGCTTTACATTAGATACATTTATGAACTGATTGGAGCTCTTTGGCTGTGGATTTGTCTCCTTTGGCCTTTCATGATGACTTACAATGGACTCATGGATTGCTCTGTTTAACAATTTGAAATATTTCATTAATATTTGATTAAATCTATTTGAAATAGATGTATTGCAATCAACTTAATTCTAAATCATGGATTAGTGTTTTCCTTTGAGGTCATAAGAAAAATAACTTTTTAAAAAATGGAAGAAAGGTGCTGTTTTCAGTCATTTCTACAGAAGGTGATCTTCCTATGTTCATTTTGCAGCTGAAAAGTAAAAAAAAAAAAAATTTGTGTAATTTTTGGACTGAAAGTGATGTCTGGGTAAGGTCGCTCATCTGAGTTGCGAGGTCCCTGTACTGCTTGTGGTGAGCTGTCTTTTGTTTCTCTGGATTGTGTTGCACCTTGTGTCGTTTGGAAGCCGAGCCCTTGGAGACGCGGCGAGGGGAACATCTCAGAGCCAGATGTTTCTCTCCTCCTCTGCTCCTCAGCGACGTGTCTCCATTCAGACCCTGCTCGGGTTTAAGTGACATGCAGGCATTAGCAGAGTGTCCGTCACCACCTGACTGCCCCAGGGAGACCCACAGCAACACAAACTCGCACATATACAGTCACATCGGAGTTAGCCACGGGTGGCTGGCCAGCTTTATGGTAGCAGTTGGTTCTTTTCGGTTTTATTGACTTTGACTTGTGGCTCGAGTAAGAAAATACGGCCCATCATAACCACATGTGAAGTCTGGGCTTATTTTTCAGATTTATTGTTGTTTCTGTAATCCACAGGTTTTAATGTTGCCTCATGCTCATCACAAATGAACATTTGAACTTTTATCCTGTAATGAAGCTGTTCAAAACAAAACAAAAACTGTTATATTGTTTTTTTTTTAGAAGTTGTAAAAAAAAGAGTAGATTATTGTCTCAAACTAATCAGTTGTCAGAATTATATTGCCCGAAAGCAGTTTTTTATTGTTCAGGCAAAAGTCTCTCATGTTTTCTTGTGGTCAAGTAACACATTTAAAGCTTTATTTAGCATCTTTGTCCTAAAAAAAAACAATTTTTGTGTCCCTTTGTTTGGCAACAGCTGCAGTAGTTACCTATGAACATCAATTAATGACATAAAACAATTTGAAATGGGAGTTTACCTTTGCTGATCTAAATTAGAGGGAATTTATTAACCGAGATGGTTTTACGCTGCTGAAATAATGCACCATCAGTCGGCCTGTATTTAAATAGCCCGCGTGATCAGTTACTGCTGTTGGGGATTCATGATGTTACAACTGACCAAAAGTAAGTTTAATTTACTGCATTTAAAGAAAGAAACCACTTTCTTAATCAGGATCTCAGACTAAAAACCACGAGCATGGTCAGTATTTAGCAGACAACAGTTTCAAACTAATCTGATCAGAATTACTGGTGTTTGGCTCCCTGGAAGAAATACTAATGCTGCTGATGTGATAATTAGACCTAAAACTCATATCTTGGCCAGCTTCAAGCCCACATTCAGCCTAGAATAACTCCAATCATTCGGCCTTGTTGAACAATTTGTTTCTAAACAGGATAGCTGCAGTTCTGAGTGCTCTGCATGCTGAATGAGCAGCTACTTTGGAGAGCTCGATCTAGCTAACTAAAGAATAACCTGGTGGGACAGCCCACAGGGAAAGAACACAATAAAGCTGCAGCCTTTTTATCATAAAGCTTAAACAATCATACGTTTTGAAAGCAAAATCTGCCTTTTAGTTTCTGAAAGCATTTCCAGCCTATTAAAACGCCTCTTTTGTTAACCACAGCATCATCTGTCAGAACCAACATTCAGGTCGTTTAAAGACAACGCCCATGCCGATATGTCTAAATGCTCAACGATCTTGGACAGGGAAAGTCAGAGGATGAAGAATTTCTTAATGCCTTCTTAAACTGAACATAGCCTTGATCAGTTACTGGAGTCCCCACCAGTACAGCTCACTTCATCTAGCTGGTTCATTTGGTTCCAGTTGTTTTTATTTTCAGCCCGGGAAACCAGTCCTGAAAGCCTTTCTATAGTCTTCATTTAAACGCCCTCTGCAGCCTCTCACATACGGTGTTACTGTGGTGTTTACTGACACATTCACACATCCCATACGGCTCAGACGGTGATCCCGTCACAGGGTTTAAACACGCCGCAGACAAATGCGTGGACGGGGATCGTAAAGGTTTCCACATCCCGAAACAGAAAACGCTGTAAAAACCATCAACCCGAGTGAGGCCGTGATGAGCTGACAGGAGTGGCTGCCAGAGCTGACTTGGCAGAACACCAGCAGTGTCACTGTGGTATGTTGTGTTTGCTTACAAGTGTAACCGCACCAGGAGATTGTCACAGACACAATACAAGCTCTCATTTCTCCATGTGAGTGTCTGTTGACACTTGTTGTCGGATTGAGAGATGATCCATGACGGCTACGTGACTGGCAGGCCTCAGCTTTACTCTTCAGGTGTCAGTTGCAGTGGCAGCAGCTTTTTAATCCTGATCGCTTTTGACAGCAAATCTTTGCCTGAGGATTATTATGATATGGCCTAATGCATTAGGTCAGAATCGCAAGGCTTACCGTTTTATTGATTGTCCATCATTTTGCTCTGATTTCTGCCAAGACATCCAAATTCAGCGTTACGGCTTGTCCCGTCTGTGAAGATATGTGCCGACCCTTGTTTGGTTTTTTAGAGGCCATGAGAAAAAAAAAAAGCTTTGATAACTAATGAAAACTGTATCTGTGCCCTGTTTTCCTTCTATCTAGACAGGAAGTGAAAACTGGGTTCTGAATATGTAATTATGCAGAAGAAGTGTAAGATATCTCTGAAAAGGAAGAGATTTCATATGCACGACTTTGAATGGGTCTCTGTTTGTGCTACTCTGTATCCGCTTCCTTGCGGTAAATGGGTAAGGCGACCCGGGGCCGGACAGGTTGTGGTCAGCCTTACCGGGAAGGCAGAGGCTGGGAGAGGTGAGGCTTCTGTAGCTCCGGTTGTGGTGGACGGATGAAGCGAAGGCGAGGACAGAGGGCTCTGTGAAAAAAAAAAGTGGTGACACCAGATACGAGTGCAGACCCGGGGCTCGTACAGACCAGCCTTTAACTTGTGTACAAGACCTTGTCGGAACCATTTGATCAACCGAAAAAGTCAAATCACAAAGAGTCTCTGTGACCGATGGACAATTTGTCCAGGGTGTAGCTGCAACTGGAATACCTTCTGTTCCCCAAACAGGATTAGGTGCTTGGAGATGTTTTCATTTGGAATACATTTCCTGGCCAAAAAAGATCCACTGTCTGCATTTGTGACAGATTCAGTGCTGCTAGGCTAACCATTCTTCGTTAAAAAGCATGTACTGCATTTTTCTTACCGTTTGGTTCTAGGTTCAGGTCTCATTCTGCATCTGACGCTCAGCCAAGGTACCTGTTTTCCATCCTACGGCGTCCACGCGAGCTCTCACAGCCGGGGTCGAAGATTAATGAAAAACCTCTATGCTTCTCTTTAGTTTTAGCTCCTGGTGGCTGGCATATGTTTTCATTTTACCAGCTGTTAGCATATGTCGCTCTTAGTGAGTAATCCACTCTGCTGTGTGTAGTTTAGAAACACACATCAGCCTAAAGTGATCAGAGGTGAAGACCTGCCTCCTCTCAGCCTTTGATTGACTCGGACCATGACTTTCTTCTTCCACACACACAGTCAGATGTGAAAAGGGAGGTTGTATGTTAGAGCCCTTATGGCAGTGATTATGCCATAAAGCAGTTCTACAAAAGTTTCTTTGTTTTCTTTTTTTTTTAAATAATGTATCAAAAAGCAAAAAGTTTTTTGCCTTTTTTGCCTTTCTGGAAAGACATTGTGGGACCTGTTATTCCTAATGTTTTGAGAGTCTCAGACTCATCTCTGGAGTTTGTGTGAATATGATTCAGTTTTGCTCCTGAGCAAGCAGCTGGATAGCCAGAGGTTGCGCTTGTGGTTTGTCCAGGTTGCTGGTGGATCGTGGGATAGTTTGGGTCACTGGGCTTTCTTCCTCCATGTGCTCTTGTTGACTAAGCATCTTGTGTCCATTCCAAGCACTCTATATCCTTTACCAGATTGACATAAGGCTCTTTCATTCACTCAACTTGTTTTACTGTTCTTCTAATTTGATGCATAATGCTTTCACGATTTGGTTTCAGACAGCATATTCCACATGTTCTGCTTTTGGGGGGGGGGGAGGTTGCAGTTGTTTTGGCTGTTCCTTCCTGGAAATAATCCTGTCACATGTTTCTTTGACATTGTCTTTCCTTTGTGTTGGGAAAAGTATTGGAAGATGGCCGTGCCTAGCAGGGAGAGCCTTTCCATTGATATCTAAAACCTCAAGCAGAGCGCTTCCCCTTCCTGAAAACCCTTCCCTGCCACAGGCCTCCTTCAAAGACAGGCCACTCCGCAATGGTCCGACCCGGCATGCCGACCCCTGCTCCCACGTTCCCGCCCTGGTGAGAGAGGCGGGTGGAGCTGGGTTGGACTTGAACCCAGGCGATTGTCTTCAGCTAACCTTTCTGTGTTCCTGTGTGTGTACGTCCACGTGGGTTCGTAAAAGTGTGAATCATGACTTTCTGCCGATGACATTTCAGGTCATTAGACAGACAGATTTAAACTCAGAGGACCACACAGAGGGAAATGGCTGTTATTGGGTAATGATACATGAGTAATATTAAAGGCAGAGGCTTTGGAAAGAATATCTCAAACTCAGATTTCCTTTTTCTGATGATTAATTTTGAAAAAAGGATGAAAAAATTGAGAAAAACAGCCTGCATTAAATTCCTGTCTTGTTGGTAAGATGGGGTGGGGGGGGTTCCTTTGTTTCTATTTATGAGCATCTGGTTACAAATTCCTCACCAGAGATGCTTGTCAGTCAGTAATCTGTGAGGAAGAGGAGAGGAAACATTAAGGCTTTATGGAGACAGGCTTCCGTCTACTTAAAGCAAAAAGCGGCTGTTTGTTTGACTGCATTGCCGATTGCCTCAATATTGTTGCAGAGCCGGTGTTAAACCCAATGGCTAACCGGAGCCATTTTAATAGAGATAAATGACAGAGATTAGGTTCCCATCACGTCCCCGTCTCCTCAAACATGCACTCCCATTATGCATGCTGCGATATCTCTCCCCAATAAGGACAATCTCACATGCCATTTTGCAAAGATTGATGACTGGCATTAATGTGGATTTGTGCCCATTTTTCGAGGAACTAGTTAATTTTAGCCTGTGTGCAAGCACTCCCTTAATACGTGCACATTCCACAAACAACACACAGAAACGCACACATATCAACAGTCATTTGGTGAATGTGTGTGCGTGGGAGCACAGTAGTGTCAGAGTTTTGATCAATCAGCCTCTCTTCCCTTAACTGAGCCGCATACTTGAGTGGACTTGGCCGAGACTCATGAAAATATGCGCCTGTGAGCTGATTTATGTCCTTGACTCGCAGCCAGCTGTTTCTTAATGCATTCATAACAGTTTAACAACAGACTCTAATAACAGTGTAGTCTGTTGTCCTGACTCCTCATTTAACAAACCAGTTTTTTTCCTTCTTGACTTATGGCCTCACAGATCATTTGACGAATGTATGGGCACAGAGATGTAGAAATAAGGAAAGCGGTGTTGTGAGAAGACAGACACAGGAACAGGGTGTGGGGGTGGTGGGGGGGGAGATGGTGAAAGACATGGAGGAAGGCATTGAGATAAGAAAGTGCTAATGTCTCTAATCCGCTCCAGATGAAAGCTGTTGGTGTGATGAGGTTGGGGAGGATGGGAATGGTTGGCCACTCCCCCATCACACCGTAAGTCCCCCCACGTGTTTTGTGATCAGACATCACCATAGAAATGGAAACAACAACAGGCATGCGGTCACAAACATGTCCTGGATTGAAGGTGGCTGATCAGTTTCGCTCACCCAGCCCTCGCTGTGTTCTTGGTTTGCTTTAGCGGTGTGCCAGGAGAAGGAGTAGGGAGTACCACAGGTTTCTGTGTGATCACCACCTCTTCAGTCCTGTCACTGAGGAGCTGTTTTCCAAAACATAGGGACTTCCAAAACCGAGTTAGTAAAAAAAAAATGTTTTCACCTTACATGTGAGGAAAGATAACTTTTAATGTGCATTAGTTACAGAAAAAATTAACAGTAAAGGATGATCGTTACAGGAATTGTTGCTTTTCAAGTAAGATTGATGACAGTTCTACTGTTGAGCAAATCCGAAAAGCTCTCGTGCGAAAGCCTGGTTGCAACTTTGATGTTTAGTTTAGAGGGGAATTCTAAACCGATGGTTCCTTTGACAAATGTGAATCTCCACGACTGTAGTGAAATTGGACTACTGATTGAGGATTTTATAAATTTGTACTTTCTGCTATAGAGAATGTCAATTTTAAGTCAATAATCATTCAGCTTTCCTTTCTCTTTTTATATCACGCATCACTGCACACCTCTTTATCAGTCCTGTTTTACGTTTTTCCTCCAAGGTCTCCTACTACTACAGCCCACAGCATGAAAATGGCCCTAAACAGACACTTTCAGTCACTGCAGGACAGACAGGAAGGTATTTATAACCAACAGGCACCATGTAACAGCCTGGCCGTTCTCTTTTCCCTATGATGCTCAGGCAGCTGCTATCCAGGGGGTCCTGGGTGGGCAAAGATGGACTGACAGGGGTGTGAGGTGGGGTAGTAGAGCAGAGTTGCCAGGAAAAGGGAGTATGTGGCCAAAAAAAACAAAAAACGGCTTGATTCTGGTCATGTGCAGGTTTGTGTCCGTGGGAGAGCAAAGAACACTATGAATCCATAGGTGTGCATAAAAATAGAGTATTTTACCTGCAGATGGAATAGGATTGTCTACTTATTTGGGAGTGGGGCACTGGTGGCTTCCTCTACTCACAAGGACAGCATTCATCAAGCGAATGGTGGAGGATGGCTGGGTGGGGGTCGGCCGGGTTGCTGCCAGATGTAAGAGGGGTGTAAAGGAGGATTTAGAGGAATGGAGAAAACGGTGGGGTATAGCAGTTGGAGAAGAATGTGCCAACTTGTCAAGTCCTTCCTTTGCCTACCCCCACCTTTTAAATCAGGGGTGATGCTTGGTGCTGATTACAGCCAAATGGAACAGCAGCAGCTGGAGGTGGGAGGGGTGAAGGGGAGCAGTTTGGTCCTCACAGGGGGTCTCAGATGTGGGAGGTCCTTCATCACCTCTCATCCGCTAACTTTGAAGTAATCTGGTCCTGGTCTGCTGATAAAAGTGTGAGGAGTAACACACAGACCAGGTCAGACAAGGAAGCGTTATCTCTGGCTTTGGATGGCGCTACAAGCCAGAGGTTTGTCCGTCATAAAAGAGAATTACAGGTAGATCTGACAGCTCGGTTCAAGCCCATTTCTGTCTGCCCTCAAGTGTAGAAAAAAGGATGCATGAACTTTAGCAGGCATGAAGAAGAGAGGTGGTGATCGTCGTTGTCCTTGTGCTGTAGCTTTTATATCGACACAACGAAGTTAACAACCATCAACAGAGCTCCAAAAGAGTGTCTGGAAAATAAAATCAGCAATGTCAACAAGAGAAATTGGTAGGATTTCTTAAAAAATTCAGATCCAGGGAGCATTTTTAGGTTTTAAGATGGTCAATGTAAAAAATAAATAAAAACGTGTTACTGTTTTAATAGTGTTTTAAAATGGTTGTTTATACTTTCAAGATTGACGGTAGTTTTCTTTAGTGGTGAATTAGTTTCCATTGCATACAGCGGCTCTATGGATTTGTAGTTCTGTGAGTAAATGGTTTGAGGCTCAGGTTTGGATGTGAAATCAGATTGAAAGCTTCAGTTAGCAGCTTTTGGATGTAACCCCTAGAAGAAGCCAACCCCTTGTACTGTTGTTGCTCATCGCGATTGCTCCATTCTGCCCCCCGGCTGCGACCTCGTCTCGCTGCTGTCTGTTGCCATGATTATATGCGTGTTTATGACTGCAGAGCAGGAGTGATTGATTGGTGGTAAATACCTGCAGGGTAGTTAAGGTGATTGAGAGAAAGGAGGAACGAAGAGCTTCTTCTTTTCTTGTGACTTTTCCACGTCGTCCCTTTTCCTGACCCTCTGATCCAGAGAAAATGAACAGAACAGTGATGCTGTCTTCTGTACTAATAAACATTGATGGACATATGGATGCGGTTAAAAAGATAAACATGGTAAAAGATGACATATTTGTTCCTCAATTTGCACTCTTTGTTGCTCGGTTGTACTTCGTTAGTTGTCTTTTGCAAGCTTTGGCACAAAAAGCTACATGGTTATGGTTGAAATTTTGGGTTACTATGGAGTTTCGTCATAATGAGCTCAGATAAAGAAAAGATGGTTGATCTTTGAAGGCATTTAATCAGAGCAATTAAAGTGAAAGAATTCCGAAATGTTTGTTGAATAAAACAGGACAAAATTTAAGTAAATTGCATTGATATTTGATGACAGAAACTCTTGTCAAACAATTTTGTCGAACAATAAAAAGATTGGCTGTGAAGAACCATGAGGACGCTGAGCTATTCTTCAGCCTTTTGGCCGGATCCTGACTCCAATGAGGCTTTGATTCATTCTTGTCATCACTGCTTGTGTAACTTCTGCTGAGGCTCGGCGAGCATACGTGTCTGGCAGCTGTAAAAGGGATAATGTCTGAGGAAAAAAAAAGACTGCTGGAGCGTCAACTGATTGCATTGGCTCAGACATCCTTCATATTTCCTGCGTTCAGCTGCCCGAGAGATGAGCGGGGCAGGAACATCCTTCATATCGGATTGGCCACTACCTGCTCACATCAGTGTCATCAAGGGAAATCGACGCAGACAACGAGAGAGAGAGAGAGAGCCTGACAGAGGTGAAGAGGAGCGCCGGCAGGCAGACGGGGACTTTCCAGGCCCGGCTGCATAAATCCTGAGTTTGACAGTCAATCTCCAGGTCTCAGTCTACCTGCCCTGACATTTGCTCTCACTGCACATATCTCTCCACACATGCTCGGTGAACCCTCCCCCATCCGTCTCCTTCAGATTCACCTGATCTGTGTACTTGTATTTGTTCATTGCCATAGCTGCAGCAGCACTTGCTCCGACTTTGCAGAGTTCTCCTGTAATTAGACACAAAAATGCAGAGATTGAGACGGGATGGTAATGATGAGTGAGCATCATTGGGGAGGATTAGTGGGTAGATTCATGTCATGCCATGTGCAGATCCCTGATCTGAAAAATGAATGTTCACTGTGAAGTCTCCTTTCTGTTTAAGGCACTGCGGTTTACTTTATAAATCCCACCTTTAAAGCTCTCTTTAAGGACATCATGGCCCCGCATCACATCCTGCGAGTACTTCGGAACTTTAACTGTGCGTACAGAGAATAGCCGCTTTAAAAGAAGCACCTGAGCAAATTAGGGATGAATCCTGCTTTGAAAGCATGCTCGAGCGGTTAGGTTTTGTATGAGAGACGTTGCTGTGAGACATAGATACAAATTCAGTGAAGATTTGCTGCTTATATTGAAATCAAAGGCACTCTCAGATCCTATTTCCTGTTACTTTCAGGGAAAAAAAAATTCAGTTTGGTGAAACAGTGGTAGTAAAAGGATGAACTGTAAATGCCCGACCACAATCCTACTGGGTCAGAAGAAGTGATTGAGAGGTATATTTTTTTAAAGGGAGGAAATATTATGCTCAATTTTCCTTGATGCTTGTTAATATTTGGTCAATTTACAGGTTTAAATCGGAAAATGCGTCACTTTTAAACTGAGAAACATCTTTTATTAGAGATAGATTTATAGTAATTCTTTTTCCCGTGGATTTAGATAAACTTGGAACAGAGAGCTGTTTTTCAAGTTAGAAAATGTCCCCCTGTGTGAGTTTTCCAAGTAGCTCTTGACTATTTTTAGTATTCAGCAATACCACCTACACTTTTACTGGAAGAAGGATAGACTAAACAGCCCCTTTCTGATCAAACTTTTCTACAACCGTGGTGGTTATGGGGGCTGGGAAACTTCCCAAAGGAAGATATGTCACCCCTGACTTTTATTTAGTTTGCATTGCAGATGAGTTGAAGAAGCGAAACATCCAGTAAGCAGTTGAAATAACAACCCAATAGAATTCCTCTGTCATATATCAGCTTACCAACTCCAGGTTTGACTGTTGGCTCTTTCCTCCATCGAAAGTTCTTTTCAACCTGACATCAGTAGCTGTCGTTTATGTGGGTGACATGTGGCAGCTGACACGTTTACTTCATGGGGAGTCCCATTGTCTGAAGGTTGAGATTTTATATAGTCCTATTAAAAGAAATGTCTATATTTACTTTTTTATACCCAAATCTCCAATATTTAAAAGGATTGTCTTCAGACAGAGTGCTTAAGTTTTTTTTTTGTTATGAACATGTAATCGAATGTGTATGGTATAACTGACATCACTCAAAACATAAAAGTTGTCCAGCTGCAAACTGAGACCAACTGCATTCAGCTGTTGAATTACTTGAAAATCAGACATCAGCTATTGTCACAACATGTAAAAGTCTTAGAGGTGCTGCTGGCACACTGAAACAAGGCGTAAGACATTGAAAATTGTAGCTGACATCAGCGCCATATGAGGACCCCTCGATGTTTTTATTGTGAATGTTGCTGAGATATGTGAAAAACGGGCCAGAAACGTCTCTATTTTTGGCTATCATGGTCGTTCAGATGAGGTTTAAACTAAAACAGTGAAGCATTAAGGTATTTTCAGCTCCTTTTGCTGTGTTGGTACTTGTGTGCTGGTACTTGGGCATTTCCATTCTACTAGAATGGCTGAAGACAGCAAAAGTCTTTTTCTAGCCATAGACTCCAGCATGGTCATGGAGAATTGATGATTTTGCATATTCTTTTCTTAATATTATTCTGTATAAATGCATACAGTACATGCAGTATTTATGTGGCCTTGTGGCTGCATACATTTAATTTAAGCTTCCCTATCAAGAGTTTTCTATCAAGTTTTAAAATCAGATCATCTTCAGAGGACCCTGTAGTACATAGACAATCTGTTCAGTGTGTACCCTGCCTCTGTCTGACCCCTGACAGCTTGAATAGGATAAAGTAGGTGGACATCTCTAAATGATAAAAGTCACACATTATTATGGTTAAATTGTTAATTTTTAATCAGAAGTAACGTGTGTCATCTCAGCCTGTTTTAATAAAGTAGGTTCCGCAGAGATGCAATCATATAAAAGCTTTTTGAATCATGTAATGGTGTTCATATCGTCCCTTAAGCCTCTTTATGTCACCAACAAAGACTGCTTTATGGGAATTCTTGGTATGATGTGCGTCTGTTTTTCTCTGTACTGTATTTGTTGTCATTCAAGGAATACTGACCTGTCAAAGGTTCTCATGTCAGTTAGCTCTACTTGTATTCTTCTGGGGAGTGATCCACTTAAAATGCATTCATTTCTTTCCTTAAAAAAAAAAAAGGATGATGCAGTGACATGATAACACGCCTCCGCACTATTGTTTCTGCATTTTTACGCTATTGCGTTTGCATTTCAGGTTGTTTGGCAAAGAGTGAGGAAAAAATAGCTCCTGTGTTTTTATTAAGAAGGTGTGTGTGTGTGTCTGAGTTTAAGCACAGACAAGTGAGGGACACACCTCCAACAAGACAGGACTGGAGGTGGAGAGGTTCCCCCTTCAGGTTTCATGACAACAGCAACGCACAGCGCCGGGTGCAGGGCGCTGTTTGGGGAGCGGGCTGTGAGCGTGGGCTGCATACAGCAACAGTAGCTTAGGCTACCACAGCACAAAAACACTCAAACACTCATTACACACCTAATTTACCTCGGCATTACCAGCTTGTTCAGCGCAGACTTGGAACTTGTTGTTTTTAATGGCATTTAACTATTTCTGCATCACACGGGGTAGTACCCAACACCATTACATGCACAGGTAGATACCGATAGCTAGTGCAGCACGCAGGCAGAGGGCTAACGCCACCAGTTCCTGGTCTGTGATGAGGTGTAGCATCATGAGCTGTGGGCAAAAGCGACATGTCAGCATGTGGACGGGAAGGTCCCCTGCAAGGGGGTGGCCTCTTTACGCTGATCTGTGTTGAACAGAGTAAAGTAAAGTGATTGTCTGGCACTGTGTGGG
This sequence comes from Menidia menidia, assembly GCA_907169785.1. NCBI lineage: Eukaryota > Metazoa > Chordata > Actinopteri > Atheriniformes > Atherinopsidae > Menidia > Menidia menidia. The sequence goes on along the minus strand of CAJRST010000002.1, from coordinate 9,327,954 downwards.
CTTTTCCGAATGGATCTCAACCGCTTTCTCCTCCAGGGAATTCAGCCTGTTTGTCTTTGCTCTGTTAACACACGACGTCTCTAATTTCAGTTGGCCTGTAATGTGATGAGTAAAGGTGTAAGTGACTGTGGTTTCTCCCCACAAACCCCCACCCTTACATGTGTCAGTACTCACACAAACACACACATTCTCCTTCTCTGTAATCTCCACCTCCAGGGTATCTCTCTGATTTCTTTATTTGGGTGCTTGGCGTAAGCAGGAATGTGCTGGAGTTGCTGGATGTTCAAATGTAGTTTATCATAAGGAGAAAGTGAGTCGGATGGACGGAAATTTCAGCTGCGTACACTAGTTTCTCGTCCAGTTTTAAGTGGGATGCTTTGTTGTGTCATTCAAGATAATTAGTAGGAATTGAAGAAAAGCCCAAACAGACCCTGCTGCGAGTTTCTCTCCAACTGTTTTCATTCCTAGCTATGCTGTGTTGTATTCTATTTTTCGAGATCTGTTTTGTATTTGCAGTCTGGCCTCCAAAACATCTGAAACCATTCCAAACTCTCAGATATTTCTAGATGCATTAAAAACATCCACATTTTAAAAAGAAGTTCTGCTCTTTCTGGAGCAAAATGCTGTCTTACAACAGTGAGGAAACCTCAGAAAGGTTTTGTCATCAGTTCATCTCTGGATTACAATTAATTGTTTATACCTCTGGGATAATAACTATGTAAACTGGGTTCCTGTATAATATTTACTTATGTGAAGCTAATTATTCAAGCTAACAACTTGTTTCTAATAGAAATCTGTATATTTCTAGAAATAAAGACTGATTTATTTATTTATAACTCTCACTACAAGTGGTGAAAATAAATTCTAAACATAATGAGGTTTCATTACAACTCTCACGATCACAATTCATATTGAAGACCTCCAGTGGACTAATCAATTCCCTGAGTATCAACTGTACGCTAAGGCAGTGATTTACTCAATTTTGTGTCATTACTGTTGTTGTCTTTATTACTTATTGTAGCCCCGTATAACAGACACCTCTGGGTTGAAAAGCAGATTGAGACGGGGCAAAAGTATGACATCCAAGCTAAACATTGTTCAGTGTTTCCAATATTTACTCAGCAAATGATCGAGCAATTTACCATTTTCTCGGGTAATGCCCCCTAGACCCGAGAAACCCACCAGACGAAGCTTTTTCAGTTCATGCTAAGAGACTTCTTTAAAAGGAAAATTAAATTAGACAAATTAAATAAAAGTAGAGCCAAGACATGAGAGTATAGAATGAAGAGTTTTGATTTTGGGTGACAGATAAATTGATTAGAAAAGACTGAACATAGTATATTTCTTACAAATGTGTTTCTTATTGTTGAGTAATTACTATACATTCTTCCCCTTCTGTGTATATATACAACTTAATGTCTACATTTTATCCTGTGTGTGAGGCCGGTATGCAGAGGCCATGGCTGGATAAATGTAGCTCGTATTTATACATCTGTCACGACACAGATGAGCACGCCTGCACACGTGTGCACATACACACGTATGGAGTCACATTCCACAGTTCCAAGCATGCATTTCAACAGGCCCCAGTGTGTGCAGGGACGAAATGAAACCTCCAAATACAGCACCTATATCTTGTTCGTTTCGAGCCTTTTTTGTCGGACGGCTTTGTCTGGGTCGGGGTTATTTGCTCACCATCGGACCCCCAATGCTGACAGAGCCTGGCTAACTTCCCAGAACAGAACAATATCTGCCAGGTCGTCTGAGGGGCCCAGCAGCCACCCCCCCAGACACAATCAAACGGTCTCATACACACGCGCACCCACACACCCGGCGATGTACACAAACGTCTGGCCTTTAAACCGTCAGCACTCCGGCTGGGCCTTACATAATGACAGAGAATGGAGGCATTAAGGCAATTTGTTTGATTTAAGCTGTCAAGGCGTCTTGGACCCTGCCCTCTCAGCTGGTTTTGATACCTCCTGTGTGTGCATGTGTGTGTGTTTTTCTTTTTTTACTCCGTCTGTTTGCTCCCTTTGTGTCTTTCTTTGGTTGTCTTGGGTGGTTTGGGACAGATTAGCGGGAGTTACCTTGAGATGTCTTTTGGATGTACTTGTCATACGAATTTGTTATTTAATGTCATTTTTCCTCATATAGAAGCAGTATCATACAACATCTGGGCAAATTTTCAGTTCTTGGTCTTCTGTTTTTTTTTTACAGAGGTTGAACTTGTAGAGTAGATTGGGCCATTTTAAGACAGCTAATGTATAAGCAGACATTGCACTTCAGCTGTTTTAACCATTTCTGTAATAATTGATGGCATACTTTGCATTAAAATAACTTTCAAATGAAGTCTCAGATGGCTGAAATGAAAAGTCAGAAGATCTCATCCCAGGGGTTCTGGGCAAGTTCTGTCCTTTGGTGCTGCTTTTTGCGGCTTTTTGAAAAATTTCCCCCTAGACTGCTGCTGGTTCCTGTGGCATAAATGAAGGCCAGAAAAGAACCCCTCTCCCAAAGACCCAAGTTCCTGGAAACATTTTTTTTTATGATGGGTGGATCCATGTTTTTTTTCCCTCGGAGAGTTTTTTTTCTCTTTAGGGTTATTTGATGAGCTCTACTCTTTCCTTAAAAATTAAGGTATGTCTCATCTTTTGTAGACCCTTAAGACCAATAAGTGGTGCTTCTACTGTGTGACTCCCTCGGATGAACAGAACCAGGTTCTGATGCTGGGGTGGTTCTCCTGCCCCCCTATTTTCTGAAAAACTTCGTTTTAGATTTAGTCTCTAATGGCTCCCCTTCTAATTTTCAGTCTGCTGTGATTGGTCAGCTGAATTTCTACGAAATATGCCAAACGGTTACTCCTTATTTTGTCATTTAACAAAAAAAGGGAATGGACTGACATGTATTTCACAGGTATTGACATGTTGTTTTCTCTCACTACTTTCATAAATGATTTAGATATAAATGAAAATGCCAGAATGCAAATTTAAAGGAAAAGTGGAGCGTCACAGGTAATTACACTGAGCAGTGGAGGGTAATTGAACCTGATTAAACCTTCTTACCTACTGTGTGTGTGTGTGTGTGTGTGTCTGACTAAGTGTGTATATGCTGTGAGGGGAATAGAGGCCCAGTGTTCTTGGGTCCCAGCTTTAAATAAGAGGTCTTTATCTGGCCATGTGTGCAGCGCTTGGTGTAAAAGCTCTGAAGGGTCGGAGCGTTTCCTCCGCTCAGACGTGGCCCAGTTCCGCTCTCTCCAGGTGTGGTGACCACTAACCAGCTCGGCTTTTAACCGTCACGGATGATTTAGAGCCCGAATCCAACCCGGCACACGCCTCGGCACACGCGGTCCAGATACAGTGTCACGCACACATGCACCCGCACATCCATTTCTAATTTACACTCAATTTCTCCCCAACTGTTTATTAGGGTCCCCCCCTCCTCTTGAGATTCCGGGGTTTGGATGTTAGCTTTGAGATATCAGATTTCTGATTGGTTCTGATGGGTTTCAGGAATGGCCCCGGTCGTCTTCGGGGAAGGCTTTGTGGTCACCTCGTTTGACATGTGACTTGTAACTCACCTGATCTAATTTAAGCTTTGGCCTTCTGTTTTTTGAGAAACACAGCTCAGACTGTGGATAACAAGCAGTGTGGCTCATGTTATTTCTCCATCTTTCTCTCCCCCCCCACCCCCTTCTTCCAGATTTCCTTTGAACTGGCAGAGTACACTGCTAACGTGGATGGCGTGGGCACGCTGCGCCTCCTGGATGCCATCAAGACGTGTGGTCTGACCAACAGCGTGAAATTCTACCAGGCCTCCACCAGTGAGCTGTACGGCAAAGTCCAGGAGATCCCTCAGAAGGAAACCACTCCCTTCTACCCCCGTTCACCCTACGGTAACACACACTGATGCTTATGGAGCTGCCACCAGCGGCAAACTATACAAACCTTTACTGAACGCTGTTTAAGATTTACAGAAAACAAAGCACTTTCTCTCGGTGTGTTTGTGAATGTGTGTCTGTGCTGGCGAACAGAAGGGAGGCTTCAGTGCTCAGACTCTGTTTGAGCTCTCCACACACCCTGAGGCCAAACGTCTGATTGAGGACTGGAGTGGCTCTCGGTTTAACAAAGACACCTTTATATCCACAGCACTCAGCACTTACTTTCGGCACACACACACACACACACACACACACACACACACTCGCACACATGCAGATACACAGCTGTACACGTGTGTAACCGGTCAGGTTTCATGTTCTCTGTTGTCTAAACGCTCTCCTCACTGACACTTTTCCCATCTGTCAGCACTCAATCTGAGGCTATATGGGAGGCGCGTACCTTCTGGAGAAGGGCTGCTCCTCTATTAATTAGACTTGGGAAGGTGGAGGTGGAGGTGGGGGGGGGCACTACGGCGACCTCTTTTCACCTCCAGTGTGCATCCGACCTACAGCTTGATCAACAGGCACCTCCCTTCATTTGCTTTGGTATTCCCCTCATTACATTTGGAGCTTGGAGGAGGAGGCCGGTGAGAGAAGTTTGTGCTCAGGCCTGCATTTGGTCAATCAGCAGAAGTCTGGCTCAGGCTGCTGGCAGTGAAACACGACCCGCAGTAATGCCGCGCTCTGCCAGGAGATGTGGCTGAGTCAGAAAGTCTAATCTCCTTCTTTTAATGGACACGTCCTGTGACTTCGATGGAGGGGATGAGTGTTTCTCTGTCTGCTGTGCATGGTTGAAACAAGAGCTCTAAAATGATAGTCTTCAACCATTTTGAGTTTTAACGTTTATCCTCTTCCCCCTCGGTTGTGGTCACACTCGACTCGGTTGAAAAAAACAAAACCTTCATCTTTTTGTGTGGTTTCAAAGTACAGCAGGTTCAGATTAGAGTTTATTTCTCATTGATCAAGACTGATGAACATTTATTTCATTTATACAGAATTTATACATTTCTTTTTCTTCCCCCCAACTTTTGCCCTCCTCTCAGGGGCTGCTAAGCTTTATGCCTACTGGATCGTGGTGAACTTCCGTGAGGCCTACAACATGTTCGCTGTCAACGGAATCCTTTTTAACCACGAGAGCCCGAGAAGAGGTGAGTTCAAAACTCAGAAACACTCAAGTAGAAGAACGTTTGTGCCACATTCAACCCTAATTTTCTAAAGGTTGTTTAAAAAAACCCAAAAAAACAGCATTACATCTTTTGTCTCAGTTCAGACCATATACACACACACACACACACACACACACACACACACACTTATACACAATGCCAATGCCAACATGTTGATCGAGAATTTAGTGACGAAAGCTGTTCTCCGGGTGTCATATTTTTTGATGATGATGAGGCCGGCCACATTTTGCACACAGAGAAGAGGGTTCAGGTACTGGACTGGCCTGCTTGCAGACCTGACCTGTACACAATAATATGAGAGTGTGGTGAACTCAGAACCTTTTACAACCCTTTCTTTAGAATATGTGGCTGGCTTGAAATGCAAATAACTCATAAGACTGACACAAAATATCTCCCTTCAATCAAATATCATTAAACTGCAATGGTAATCTTTTTTTTCTTAAATTAGCTTTTTTTTTTTTTAAAGAATCCAAAAGAATATTAAGAGTGTAATAGATTTAAGGTGGAGCACATTAAACCTTTGAATGGAGAATAACACATGTTGAATCATATTTAATGGATTTTCTTTTCTTATTGTACACATGTATGTAAAAGGAAGCTTTACCTGGAACAGTGAACCTAAATCAGCTTAAAATGTATTTTCAAAGTCTCTGCCAGTGGTCCTGCAATAATGCAACACAAAGTTAAAACAAACTGGTGAATAACTGAACCCTGTTCTTCATTACTGTTTTTGGGGGAACCGAGGTGTAAAAACCTTGACATCACTTAGCCTCAGCAACAAGTTAAACCCACAATAAAGAAGCAAAGCAGATGGCGAACTATTGTTGGATTGTGTAAAAGTATTCAATTACATGGTCTATATAAAGTCATATTCATTTAACTGTGGAGCCAGGCTGCTCATAACCACTTGACACACACATTCTGACACATAGAGAGTGGGTTGTGGTCGCATTTTTAATATGTGCTCTGAGCCCTGAGGGTCGCAGGCGCTGGTTTAACCCGATTTACACGCCACCGATACTCAAAATGAATACCACATGACTGCAGCCCCAGCACTGTGCACAGGTCAGCCGCTCAGGTGTTTATGATTTATCCCCTAATGAAGGCCCTGGCCACGACCCCAGCCGGGGTCAGGGGTCATCCAGTAAACCGTAATGGGTTACCACAGATAGATAGGTGTGGGAACTGGTGTGGGTTACTGCCAGTTCAGCAAAAATGGCCTGCGCAGATCTAAGATCTTTTAACGAAGATTCAGTTGATATAATCAAACTGCGAAGTGTTTGTTGAGTGGAGAAGGGATGATGGGTAAAAAAACATTTATATGTCAGAAATACTCAAAATGCAAATGCAGTTTTTTTTTTATCTCAGACTTCTGAATAGAAGATTGTTTGGTTGTAGATGGAGTAATTTTTGAAGTAATTGAAGACTAACACTAATTCATTTTGAAAACTGCTGTTTTATTGATTCACAAACAGGTCAAAGGTTTGGGAATCAGGGATGCCTGTGCCGTTTTTTACAAAATTACCTAATAAGGACAAGGCTCTCTGCCTTTCTGATGACATGATGTCAGCCTTTTGGTCCCTGGTCTGTTCTCTCTTCTCGTCTGTTTCTGTCTTGCAGTAGTACCCACACACACATGCACTCTCATTTCCCTTCTCCTCTTCTTTGCCGTTTCATTTCATGTAATTTCCTTCTTTAGAGGGGACTTTCTCTCTGGCTTGCAGACCTCTGACTAACGCCACTTCGCTCTGAGAATGATAGCTGTTGTTGGTCATAAAGCAGGAACACTGAGCTGTGATGGGGCCAAATGTCCTACGGCTACCTTGGTGAACTCAGTGTGGTGCTTATATTGTCTGGATTAGTCAGTGTTTACCCATCCTTTTTAGGGGAAAAGTTGTTGCAATAGCTGCAAAAAAAGAAATGGCATGATTTCTCTCTTTCTTAAGTTGTAAGGTTAGATACAGTGGGACCCTGTTAAGACATAGTTTTGTTAAATTGCTTATATCAAAGAAAAAAATAAAAATAAAGAAAACATACTTTCACAATGTATCATACTTTATTTCACAGCTCAAAGAATGGACATTTCAAATGTTAAAACTCAGACAAAGAATTTGCTCAGTACCAATATGATCAATTCTGTAATACTTAGACAGCAAAAATCACAATTACCATTTGATAGGTCTATTATGATTCTGTCCAATTCAAGCCAATTATATTCCAATGAACTGTAATACAGTAGAATAGTGGGTGACGCTTTATAGTACAGTCTCTGATAGATTCAGATGTTCAACAATTTAAACAAACAATCTATATTAATCCGTATATTTTGAGTCATTTGATGACACAGTTCAAACTAATTACATATTACAGTAACATTAGCATTTGTCATCACTCTCCATTTGACCAACAAACAGTCAATTTAAATTTTTCTGCCCCACAAAGTCTGATTTGTTTGATCGGAAAGAAAAAATCACTAAGTGTAAATCCAGTGTGAGACAAAGCAAACAGAGGCCTAAAACTGCCCGCTGGTTCTCACCACAGCTTGTTCCCTTCTGGTTAGCTTAGCTGTTAGCCACAACAAACATTTCTCACAGAGAATCTGATGAGAAGGATTGGTGTGAGCAGCACTGCTAAATAGACTCCACATTGCTGTGACACATGAGACGGTGCAGGCCTCCAGTCTCTTAGAAAGACTGATCAGCAGTAAAACCAGTACAAATAACCAGTTTCTCGTGTTTATTTGCTAATATTATTCAACACACATGCAGCACCTGAAAGTCCCTTGAAATCCCGCTGTGGAACCGTCGGGCTAAAGCCGGCTGTAATTCATCGTTATTATCTGCTTGTTAGTCCAAAGCTACAGTAAATCAACACGGTGATGTGTTTTCTGTGTGTGTACACAGTTGATGCCACTGACCAGCTCCAGTTGTAGGCTTATCCTCTGGTTTATTTGGGGAAGTCCCATCCATCTCTCCTCCCTGAGAGCTCTGTGGTTCACGCTCGGCAGTACAGAATAATATACTGTTATGTCAAGAGAGAAGAGCAGTTAGCACTGGGGAAGTCAGAACGGCACTGCCAAAGTCAATGCTGCCCCTTAAAACACACACATACAACTGCTCAGCCTCTACATGCCTTGGCTTCATCTTTCTGCTTTTGTTGAGATAAAGCCCAAGAGGTCAGATTGCATGATAGATTTGAAAGGGGATATGTTTTCCATTTATTGGAAAGGTTATTTTCAAAGGAACCGTCAGATGGGGATGACTCGGTCAGTGGACGTCAAGGGGATTTGTCAGTATCCTGTAAGGTGGAACCCAAAGCGAAGAAGGTACTGTTAGTTTTACGCTGTTTGGTTTGGTGTTGATGGGAATGGGCTGAATGAGTGGAGCCTAAACATCAGCTGTGTCTAAGTGAATAGAGTAGAGATGTCCTTTATTGATCCCACAGTGAGGAAAAGCACTTTTTAGATTCCAAACAAATAAGCAGATCTGAAATACTTGTAGAATAATGAATGTAGATAAGAGGTCTAACAATTTGAAATGTCCATAAATAAGTTCTGTCTTGGCAATTATGACCTGAAAGGCACAAGTTATTGATTTACTGCTCATGATAATTGACAGGTGTGATGGCAGAGGGCACAACGGCCCTCTGGAAGCGCTCGGTTTTACACTGCCGGTACTAAAGGAGCTGCTACCAGCTCCCAGAGTGTCATGGTGGGGTTGAGAGATGTTGTCCGACATGGATGTCAGTTTCACCAGTGTCCTCTTCTCAGCCACCTCCTCGGTGAGACCCAGAGACTGGTCCAGGACGTATATGGCTCTCCTAACCAGCTGTCCTGCTCGGTGATGCCACCAGAGGGTCGTACAGTTTTTTTTTTAACACCGTCCTGCACACGCTGAAGCCTCAAAGTGAAGTGGTGACAGAGTTCTCTGTGTGTCGTAGAGACGTCTCGCCCGGCCTCAGAAACCTCACGTGCTCGTTTACGTTCCTTACCCTTTCTCATCCCCTTCCACCCTCAGATCAGTGTTTGTTGTCTGAGGTCACCACGGTAACCATGTATCATGATGACTGATCGCTTGGGTTGAGAGCTGTAATTGTGCCACAATTTGAGGACAAAGCGTCAGGCTTCGTCGGAGCTCTGCAGGAGGACAGCCAGACTGCTGTGAACACGCTTCAGTTCAACTTCTGACATGGAAGTGGTGCCAGTGGCTGAAGAAGAACAAGCTCTCCTCCAGTCCTCCTTGCATCACGTTTCCTTCTCTCTGCACCCTCCCTGTCAGTTGAGTCAGTGAGAATGAGGACAGCACGCTGTTAGGTGTGAATAGACGCTATGTTGGCAGAGCTGAACACATGACCTGTCTTGGACGTAACACAAATATTCTTCTCTCGTTGAGGCTCTAGAGATCAGTCAGAATGTGAATTGTGCAATAACGGTGATGGCAGACACTGACAGGTCTTTGGTTGGGGTGGAATTTCGCCATCCTCCGAACGGGTGAAGATCCCTCCTGCACAATCACTCAGTCAAGTATTTGGTTCATAAATCAGTGCAGATAAAGAAGATGTGTTAAAGAACAGCATACATTCACAAACAGGGCTCTGGGGTAAGGCCTAAATCCTCCAGTGTAGTGGAGATGGAAATTAAGGGATGCATTTTTCACCTTAATTCTAGCACAAAGCCACTCAATCCCCAGGGCCATTTCTCAAAGACTGAGTAGGATTATGGGATTTGCAGTTTTGGGTGAATTCCAAAGCAGGTACGTAAACCTTGTGTTTGAGGCAACCAACACAGGTTTCTATGACAACACCGTGGTGATTAAAAATGAGGTTTTTCCTATTTTTAATATTCTGTCTTCAACATCTTGGCTGGTTCAGTATGCCAAATGACAGAAAATAGTATATTATCTGGAAAATACTTGGAATGAATGTTTGTGTTCAACTTTTTCAAGGAAAGTAAACAATTTGTGGTCCTAATTTAAGAATGCAGATCATTAAACCAGTCTGGGTTATTAAGTCATTCCACCTTTTAAAAAAAAAAAGGATTCTTTTTTTTCTTTCGAGAAAATGGAAAACTCTGTAATGTCCTGCAAGTCACCTTGGAAAAGATTTGCAAGGTAATGAAAAACATACATCAGGTCTAAATCTGGAAGAGGAAACTTGGCATAGGAAGGAAGTTGATGTTCGACCTGTGTGAGCTGAACATCAGATACAAGCATGATAAATATTGTTTATGATTTAGGATCCTGGTTTACTGAACTCTTCAGTTTTTCCAGCGCTAATCTACCATTCAGCCGTGCAACGACCGCATGATATGTCTTTAAAATAAATGTTACAGAGGAGAGATTTGAATAAATCACACTGTGGTTGGCTTTCGGTAAATGTACATAAATACCCTCATGGATGGGTTTCGAGTCAGACGCCGTCACACATCTCGAGTCTCCATAAGCTGCATTCCTAAGGGAGTGCAAGTTTAACAAGAGAATCGGAGTATCCAGGACCGCCTCCCCCCGAGCCCTCCGTGACTCCCCCATACCCGAGCCCCCAGCTGACAGCTCCTGTCCCCATCCTGTCTGGGCCCACATGTCCTGGCACTGGATGGGAGACGTCTCTGTACATTTCTCATCACCCTCCTCCGCCTCCTTTTCCTCCGCATACATGAGCCCAGCTGTGCCAACGAAGCCGTTGAGTTACGCTTTTCCTGTTGCTCCTCTGGCCAACGACTCAAAAGGACTGACGGAAAAAAAAGAGAAGAAGCGGTTATGTGAGAATTCAAACGGAGAAAGAGAGTGAGTGTCACTTTCTGGCATGGCTTTTGCTGTCTGCTCGGTTTTCACGGCCCGCGGTTTTATTAGACTGCCGCGGGCAAGGTTAAACGGCCACCGCTGCCCCGTTTGGGCTCAGAACCTCCTGTCAGCTCCCCTCATCCACCTCCACCCCCTCCTCCTCGCTGTCCTGGAGTGCCGCTGCCAGTAAAGGAAACGCATTAACACCAGGGCCAGTAACAGAGCAGGCTTTGTCCGGGACCAGGCAGGCCCATCCATTAGCCCCACACTCTGGGCCACGCCGCACCAATTAGAGCAGGCAGGGAGCAGAGCCACTCTAAACAGAGGTGTGAGCTTTACAAGGAGACTACAGGTGTGCTTTTGGAGGGAGGGGGATGGGGGGGCGAATAATGCACTTTATGACTGATTGGTGTACTGCACAACCCCATGTTCCTCAGGCACCTTTTTAAGAGCCAAACAGGCTTTACAGAGTTTTGACAACCTGTATTTAACCTGCAAACTCAAGTTCCCCTTGGACACTGGATCAAATCAAACCTCCGCTTTCCACTTTACTGTAGTCATCAAACCGAGCTCTTGTTACATTGCCGTGCCCCACTGGATCATAATATGTGCTATACAGAGGGCTGCCCTCAATGAGAATTGAACTATTGTGTAATACTCTGATTAGATCATTTCTAGATTTTTAAATAAAGATTGGAAACTGACCTCCATGAGTTCAGCCTGTGCAATAACTTTAATTCCTGAAATATTGTTTTACATTTATTAACAGCTAGGAAGGTTGGTAGATTGCTTCAGTTCATGCACACATGGCAAACCCAAATGAAAAGGTTAAGATACTTTGCTACAATGTTAAAAACATCAAACTTCACTAACACGTCAAATGTTTGCTGTATGACTTAACATAATCTTTTAATAAGCACTCTAATAGCTGAACATCAGTTTAAACCCTGTGCACAGTGGAGGTAACTAAAATGATTTGTTCAACTGAAATGCATTCAAAGACTTGATTATGAACATTTGAAGTGCCAAAAAAAGAACAGTGTGGAATGAACTCTTAGAATGTTGAATATAACTCATTTCTACCATTTGGTCCCACTCCAAATTAGGGTAAAACTCACTCTATGGCCATTGTCAATTTTCAGTTAAATCCATTCAATCAATGTAAAAACAACCTATGAAATGTGTCAAAAAGAAAGAAAAAATATTACTATGATTACACTTCAGCTATTTTTAACTCCAAATTAAGTTTTAAAATGACATTGTGTCATTTTACCACAGTAAATGGTATCTTTTTTATCTTATGGAAATTAATACAACAATAACAAAGGCATCTATTGCTATTTCAATTGCCCGCACAACTCTCCTCTTTTTTTAAACTTTGCTAGAGCTGGATTACACTCCATAAATCCATAAATACTCTAGGTTAAAAAAAAAGTAAATCATTTTAGTGTGTGATGCGAACAGATAACTGTTTGATTAGCTTAATTAAAGACACCTGGAGACACATCTGATACCTAATGACGTTACCAGAGCTTATCAAAAAAGTATTTTGGGGCAAGGATGGGAAAAGCCATTGTGTATTTAAATGCTTTTGGATACCATTTTTCTGCTCTTTGGTGAGTTGTTGCTGATTATCAATATCCTCGGCCGGGCTTCTGAAAACCATTTTCGTTTAATGCTATGACGTGTTTGTAATAATTTAGGAATATTTTACTTTCTGTCCATTTACATTTCGTGCAGCTTCACCTCTTATTTAGTCCCTCATTAGGGAAGTTACTCTCCTTTCTGTCTCCTTCTTTTTCTCCAACCACTGATATTTTTCCCCATCATGCCCTTCACATAATGTAACTTGACAGAATCTTTTCATTGCCTGGTGTGCGTCTGACAGCCATAGATGTGTCATAGGCGGATGAATTGTTGGTTAATATTTGACTGCAGTAGCACTGGTATCTGCCAGAACAGATGACCTGCCAGGTTACAGAATGGCCCTGAGGCTGACTGGAGGATCGTGCTAAGACAGGGTAGGTCTGACAACAGGGGGTTTCCATTGTTAATTTGGCTCCACTTGGTGCACACGTGGAATTTCGAAATATGTTTTTCAAAAATATTAGTTTAACGACGAAAGAACAATGCGTTGCTTTGAAGGATAATCCAACATTTGAAGAGTGCACACCGCCTCCGTTAAACTTTCATTAAAATTCAGCTCAACGTGGTGACAAAGAAGCGTTGACATGAGGGTCATGTGACCCGCTACCAACACACAACAGGCTGTATTTTCTTAAAGAAGCGTGTCTAACCTTCCCAGGTCTGTTTTTGCTCAGCCTGCTGAGGGCTGTCGTTTTCCTATGAAATAATTACTACAAATTCGCTGCTGTCGCATGATTGGGTACATGGGATTTTCCTATGTCTAAATGGAGGCTCTGCTCCATGTCAGGGGAACAGTGATACAGTGTGGAGCCAGGGCTCTGCCGTTAAAGTCGGGATGGATGCAGGGCTAAAAGGCAACGTTCACTTTGATTTTAAAAAGCTGCATGTTGGGGCTCTTGAGAAGTCTCAGAGAGGTTACCATAAGGTTGTGGGAGATTTTGTGTACACTAGAGATATTGCATGAGCTAAAAATATCTAACACTTTGATGGAAACTTCAAATTCCCTTTGAAATGCAGTCCTTAGATCTTCACATATCTCCTGCTTTGTTTTTTGGAACCTTAATAATCGTTTTTTATTGAGGAGGCAATGTAATTAGACATGACACCATGATATTTGGTCTTGTTTTTTTGCCGGGATAATGCTGTATTTGGGTTGGAGGGTTGGTCCATTTATTAACCGGCCCTCCACAGCATCTTTTACCCCCAAACGCTATAAGCAGAGAACACGACACTGGCTCACACTGTCCTGCCAAAACACCCCAAATCATCTCTTACCATTCCAGCCACACAGAAATAGTCATTAGAAGCTCATTTGTCCTCCCACAGATAGTATCGCCACGTGTATGGGCTGGGATAAAGAGCACCACAGGGCGATCTGGCAGATGTCAGTGTGGTGATTCTGGACTGGACGCTGCACCGGCAGAGCCATGGTGGTCCTGTTTAGTCGTCATTTTTCTATGGAACTTCCCTGTTGCCTTTTTTGATGTTGACAGACAGATGGTCTTAGATTTGTTTTGGCATCTGGCCCAGATTTGACACCAAAATGGTGAATTAGAAAGGAAAATGAGAGAGAAGGATTCTAAAAAGGGTCTTGTGGCTGTAATGTGAGGTGGTAACGAATTGATTTGACTCAGGGTTACATTTCAAGTTTCTTGCTTTGGCTAAAGAGGGCTTGGAACAGCAGTGGAGGTTTGGAAGGCTCTCTTTATTTGTGTGCGCATGTGTGTGTTGGGTTTAGTAGGGAACTCTTAACCCTCATCTCCAACAAAGAGGCCTTGATTCCACTTATCTGCTCTTTGTGCCTCGGTTTTTTCTCTGTTTGTGTGTGTTGGACGGGGTCAAAACTCTGTAACATTTATGCCCTGCGTGAACTATAATTGAATTCAGAATGCGCCAGCAAAGCATTTTTGACATTTGTGTTTCAGGTTCAAACTTTGTGACGCGTAAGATCAGCCGTTCTGTGGCAAAGATTCACCTCGGCCAGCTGGAGAGCTTCAGCCTGGGCAACCTGGACTCCAAAAGAGACTGGGGCCATGCCATGGACTATGTGGAGGTAAAAAAACACACACAGCTGCCACCACACACAAGCCCAGAGAAATCTGCACAAACTGTGCGCACACTGCTTCAAAGTTGAGCAGGGTTCAGATGTGCACATACCATTAGCAGGGCATGTTTTCCCAGATCATTTGAGGCTGTAATATGTGATCTGCATGAAGCCTCCTATGATTCTCTGCCAAAAGAGAAACAGAGATAGAGCCGGAGAAGGGCAGCGGGAGGAGAGGGAGAGGGACGCCTGCTGTTAGGCCACAAACTTCACTCTGGTTTCCCACAATTCACCCATGTCCCAGATCCCTGCAGGCCCCCATCGCCATTCCCTGAACGGCTGCAGAAGAAAGCCAGATATTAAGAGAACACTGCGTCCCGAGGACGATGACAGAAATACTGTGTTTGTGTTAAAGTAACGCTGCCAGCAGCAAGCAGGGAAAGAAGCGGGGAGATGAAACGAACAGAGGGGTCGCCTCGTCCAGGAGCAGACCGAGCTCAGTGCCCCCCACCCATGAATATTTGCAGGGAAACTTGCATTCCTGTGTGTGTGATAGGTTAAGACTGGGACACGTGTGCGTGGCTGTAGAGATGAAAGACTCCACGGGTTGCCATGTCTGACAGCAGACCCCTCGCAGCTGGCTGTGTTATCATTAGGAGGTGATGGTGGTGCAGGTAGTGGGGGGTCATCTTTGAGATGGGAGTGGGGGTGAGGAGGTTACGGTTGGAACTCCAGTTTAACGGTGTGGGGTCACTGCGTCAGAGCTGGGCTGGTTCACGCTGTTAGGGAGGGGCACTGAGGCATTATTGGCGTCAGTGAAGCATCAGTCACCGTGTGATTACTGGAAGACAGTCATGTCCGATGTGTCCACACAGAATTATTTTTGGCCCTGTGAGACGTCAGACTTGAATTGGAACTGGTAAAATTCAGTTCTTATGAATAAAACCATCAAAAATGTTTTTGCTGTTATGCCGGTGGGTTTACTTCCCACAAATTAAACCACTTTCAGAAATCAAACAATTATGTTTCATCATGAAAATCCAGCTACATAAACTACATCACAGAGAACAGCTTCTGAAACATCAGAGCTCATGCAAGAGTAGCTTTTAAATTAGTCTAATTTACAAGTTCAGACATTTTTTTTTACCTCCCTCTGCTTTCAGCAGAGAACTGTGATCCCTTTGGATTTTTTAACAATTCCCATCCATCTTCCTTGGTAAAGTTTGCTGCCCTGTCGTCTCCTTTTTGGTGCTCGGCTCTGCCGCACAAACTGACCTGAGCTTTGCCTTCTGCCCCCCGGTTCATGTCAACAACAACATTTTTCTCTGCAATAGGTCCATGGGGAAACACACATTCCCTGCTTACTCTAACGGTCCAAATTCAGTTCTGCTGTTTTACATCTAAAGTCTAGTTTTGGGAATTAGAAATATTTGAAGCTTGGCTGTAAATATTCAGAACAAGGCCTACTGAGGCAACACTGGAAACCGTTGATCGTTCGTTTTTAAGCCGGTCGGTTGATGTGAATGATACACCCAGAGTTTTGACGTGTCCAAATCCCTTCATACCATTTTTAAGATTGCTGTCTCAGGTCACCTCTGATTGTTTTCTCAGTGATTATCTTTGTGTCCTCAAACCTTCATCTGTGCATTCACACCTGTATTTAGAGCTGTCCTCTTGTGATGAGAAACCCCAGAAGGAAAGCTATAGTGTCAGAAAATGATGCCTTTAAAGCCAGGGGAAAAAAGAAATATGGCCCCAGAGTGGAGGTAAGTGAAGCAGAAGCCTGCCCAGGTTTCACCTCATGCTACTTTTTCCTGTAAGGCAAAGAGGAGCTACCTTAAAATGTCCATAATCAAATAAGGTAAAAAAGAAATCCTGATGAGCTTTTTAAAAATGTTGAAAAGTAAAGGTACATATTATGGACATCGCCTTTAAAAAAAAATGAATATCTATGTTTTATCCAGCTGGATTTTTACAGATTAATGGAAACTTTGAAAGCTTCTAAAAAATAAGTTTATTTAGCTGCTTGGGCTCAGGTGATTATGTACAACTGTGAGAGGCCTCAGTGAAATAAGGGCTTTTTTTATATTGGAGATTAATTTGAAGACCTCATTTTGACTTTGGAGAACAAAATCCACTTTTGTTCCTGGTTGCATCATAAGTGTATGTTGCTGAATTGTAATTTTGATGCTGCTACGATGAAAAAGATTGAGCTAAATTTAAAATCCTAGTTTAGAGAGAAGAAGGCAACTTCTAGAGCTTGTGGCTTTCCCCTTTGAGCAGATTTATATATAGAACAACAGTGGTTGGTTTTCTTTTGCATGTAAAATGCTGGTTGTTGAGCAAGTTTCTTCATCTTATGTTATTTCGACCGCCCGGTTGTATGCACACAATGGCCCGTTGGAATATTTGTGTGTCCACACTTGCCTGTCCAGGGCACACTGCCTTGAGATGCACCAGGTTTCCTGTGGGAACTGCTGGCATTCCAGTCCTGGTGAATCAGCCGTCTCCTGTTTCGGAAAGCCGGATTTTCGGGAAAGCCAAACAGAAGTTGGAGGTGCAGAGGGGAGCTCTGGTGGAGGAGAATAAATAGAGGAATTTAAAGTAAAGTAAGTAAGTAAAGGGATAGACCGACGGACACTTGTAGATTATGCATGAGGGAACCATCTCTTTTGCTTAAACGTTCACCCCACCCAGCAGACAATCAAAGGCTGACACTGACACCAGGACCCCCCGGACCACCTCCTTCTGTCTCACTTTGAAATATCCAGCCACCAAGCACCGGCACTGTGTTTCCATGGCAAAGCCAAACAACTGGCAATTTGTAAACAGAACCATGTGTGTCTGCTTTACGCTGACAACTGCTTTTCCTCCCTTTCTGTCTCCCTCTCGTCACCCCACCCAGGACTGGGAAATTGCTTGTAATTGGCTGTGGATGGATTGCGGGTGGCAGGAGGGGCGTGCTGTGTGTCTGCTGTAACGACGTCTGAAAGCGTGCGGCTGGCTGGGCATCGTCTCGGCCGGGTATCGGGTGTCCGTCCCCGGCAGGCAGACAGACCTGGTGCTGCCCAGTGACTCTCGGTGGAGCCCTTCATTATTATCATATTATGAAATAGATGTCAGGAGCTGAACTCTTTAGTTTAGAACGGGCAGAAAGAATAATTTAAATCCCCCTGATCTCATTTTCCGTAAAGGAGTTAAGCTTTGGTATTTTTCAGTTTGATGGCTGTGTTTGAAGCACGCGGCTCTTTGGAATTAGGCAATATGGGACAGAGCAGGCCAAGCAGAAGAGGAAACCCACAGCAATCACTCACAAAATGTTCCAACTGAACATTGAGGGATTCAACGTGAGCCCCCCCCCCCTACCTACTCCTTCCCCTCCTCTCAGCCTGTGCCCCTATCCTGACTTGGCCCATGGTTGGTACAGCTGTTTGGAACCCCTACCACCTACATCTCTCCCTCTGGCTGCAGTCAGCCATTTCCCGTGCAGAGAAGAAGGTTGGCTGAGAGAGTGGGAGCTGAAATTGGCTTGGTGGTTTTGGCTCTTTCTCTTCCCTCAGGCTCCGTCCCGCTTCACTTTCTGGCTGTCATTGTCTCAGTTTCTTCTCCCATTTTGTGATTTCTATCCTCCATATCCCTTCTGCCTCTTAACCTTTAACTATTTGGGGTTTTGTACTCTTGTAGAGCTACGTCACAACACCAGTGCTCCATAAAATGTTGCCTTTTCCTGTTTGATGCGCGTTTGATGATCAGTCACTGAGCAGTTGCCAAAAGTTTCCCCTCTGACATCTCATTTTTCCCCTGACTGGGGCTGGCACTCATGGTCTCCCTGCCATTGGACTAGTTGTTGCCAGATGAGAAGTGGTTGGCCTGCCGATACAGTGTCCTGACTCTAACTCGACATATTTAGTTTTCAGTGAGTTCACCTGTTAGTGTAATTTGCGTTGGTCATCCAACGTTGGTGTGTGTGATTCCTGCCAGTGTCTGTAGACAGTGAGGTGATAGCACAGCTGCTCAGGTGATAGTTTTCACCCCCTTTATTTATCCTGTATTTTTCTTTTATTTTCTTTAGCAGCAGCTGCCTCTCCGTGCAGTAATGGTTACAGATGAGGCTACTTAACCAATCACAGCGCAGATCATGGCCAATCACAGATGATTGAAGAGAGTGGTGGTCCATTCATCATGATTTGGTTTTGGAATTAAAAGCAGGTGTATAATACAGTAACAAAGACATGAGATGTTTCAGTGTTATTCAGTTTGATAGCTTCAGTGTTTCTTTAACATTTCTTTCTACCTTAAACTTAGCAAGAAATATGATCAAATTGTTTCTCTTTTTGTCTCTTGTCTTATCTCTGAGCTAAATTTGGTGCACAAATAAGAAAATAACACTTTTCGTTGTTTATTATATTTTTCATTTCATACTTTTAAAATCAAACTAGAAACATTTTGTAGACTCAACAATGCATCCTGGAGGAGAGTTTTTGGATATAAGGGAAAAAGCAAAAATGAAATATTTTATGTTCGTAACATTTAAGCAATTCACTGGACTACGCATCACCCTAAAATTAAATTGTTTTGTTCCTCTGTTTTGACTTTTCCACCTGCTACAGGGGAACAAATGCCTCTATGCTGAACCCTCACACACAGTTGATTTTTAAAATTTTAAACAAAACTGATGTATCAGTTCTAGTTCTTAGGGATAAAATCAGATAAAGACAGAAATCTTTTATCAGTCCATATCAGATCTAATCTGTTTTTTCTTTTTTTCATTATTTCCTAGGAAGGTGATGTACATAAAAAGCCAAGGAATAACTCGACCAATAAAAATGTTGAAGTCAGGAATTTTAGAACATTTTAACTAAATGGATTCGGACAATTAAACTTAGTCATTCAGTTGGTTGGATTTTGGTCCAATATTCAGCCACAGCAACAAAACACAAAGAAGAAAAATGAACAACATAAAATAGATGTATTGTAGAGATATAGTTCAACTTCACCATTCCAGCTTGTTGCTTTTACTAGTTGGTTAGCCTCTTAATGTATGGATCGAGTCGGAGAGGACAACTTTTAAAACCTAAAAGCAGAACTAGCTTCTTATATTGCTTCCTGTCTGCATCTTTACAGCTCATACAGCGATCCGATAAATACCTCTGGCTGCTCCACAAGGTCTGACTGCACACAACTGAAGCTAGAATGGGAGCTAATGGGGCAGACGAGGAGTAGTGTTCGGTTTCCTCACACCTTCCCCACCCATGAACCCCCCCTTCCACATCTAGATGAGTGTCGGTCATTTAGTGAGAAACACACGGTGACACGGGCTACTGTCAGGCTGACAAGGCATCCCACACAGGCAGGATGAGTAAATGGCTGCAGCTGTTTGTGTGAGCAGCTTTTGGGATGTTAATTGCAGGTGAAATTTGACCCATCGGCGAGCAGCAGCTCAGTAAACGGGAGCATGGCACCTTCTGGCTCAGACCCATAAAAAACCTCTGCAGTCCCTTAGCCACCTCTGCACGTATGAGCACTTGCACATACACACACTTGGGTGGTATATGGTATCAGGTAAATGTACGTTTACACAAAAGAATGACTGAATGAAACCAAAAGCATGATTAGTTTGAATGGACTCTGGTGTGGATGTTTAAAATGATCCTTTAAAGAGCTCTTAGCTCTCTTTGATACCGTCAACTGACATACTTATACAATATGGATGTCCCTTTTTTTAAATTTCTCAGATATTCGGATTTGTGAAATCTAGAAACATTGACCTTTAAATAATTGTATTTGATTAGCTGCAACCAGAACATGTATAGATGCCTATTTAACTTAGAATCTGTCATCATTTGTATAATTTCTAATGAATTCCTGGAATATTTTCTACCAAATATCACAAAGGCCTTGCGCACACTGGTATTTCTTCCAAGATGGACGTAGAGAAACACTCAGGGAGGCAGGGTATGATGTGAGATATGATGATTAGGAGTAATGAATTGAGTGAGAGGCTTAAAATAGATCTCCAGGGAGGCTCTCTTGCCCCATCTGAGTCCATATCCTAAATCACTGAAAAAGGGGCGAGTATTTTCTGTGGCATCGCACCAGAGGGACATAAACAGAGAGGCAGTGGGAGTCATAGAGAAGCGAGATGTTGAACATTTTCACAATACAGATGATTTAGCTGGGAGAAAAATGGAGGACGATTGTGTAAAACTGACTCCCTCCGGCTGCTCCAACAATAGCAGAGCAGATAACAGACAGATCCGTGGCAGCACTGGTTCTTCGGTGAGGAGGCCGGGTCAGGGTAACGCTGAGTGTGCTGGGGCTGTGTGTGCGTTACATGGATGTCTGTGAGCGGTGCTGCTCATTGCTGGCTTCAATTTTTGTGGAGCGGGTTTTATGTTGTTGGTTTTTCTTTGTAATTATTTGTCAGCGCAGTTCTTTAAGTGGCTGAAAAAGCTGGCAGGGATCATTCTATTTCTAATTATTTGTTGTTTAGTTAAGATTAAAATTTTTATGAAAAAGTGGAGATAAAGTGAAGATCACTGGTCATATGTGTAAACGTACTGAGAAAGAACCTGTATTCTTGAGCTCCTGAGATTTGCAAAAGTTTTATTTAGTTCTTAGATACAATTTGCTCACATATGACAATAATTAAATCTATTTTTAGGGCTTAATATGATGAGCTAGTCTTATGGGTTCGCAACCACTTATTTTCCATACTGACCCATGTAAGAAGTTATAAACTTTAACTTGACGGTCATTTACTTCAATGTAGTTATCTAACATTATAAGGATGTTGAGATGTTTATCATTGTAGAAAGTTACGCCTGACCGACTTTGCTGTAATTGGACTGTTTCAAACCTTAAAACAGCTTTGGTTGATTCTGAGTTTTAGAACAGGCCACTCACCGTACAGCTGGATCTATTCGATGGCCGATGGCTCTGGCATTAAGATTGTGTCTCCATAGATAATTTTAAAAGGAGGAAAAATGTTCATGTTTGCACATGAGTCTTTTGGACACACCACAAGCTGCGTATTTGAGCATTCCCTCTTTTTTTTAAACTTAAATCTAAGAAGTCTCTTTGTTAAGTTTAAAATAAGGAAAATATCATTCCATTTAGCTTTAATGGAATTTATTTCTAAGTGTGTGTGTGTAGCAGCAGCTGGCTGTCTCTCTCCGGCCTGCAGGCCTAAGCTCTTCCCTGCTGGGTTGAGGATGAAAGCAGATGCTCTGCTTCTTCTTCTCGTGCTCTGTTTTCCTCTTATTTCTCTTCACCGCCCTGTGTAACCAGAATCCTCAGCTTTCATATGGAGCCGGCTGGATAGTTTGCACCCTGGAGTCACGCAGAAAGCGGAGACACACATGAACACTGAATGACATTTTCAGTTCCCCGCTTTAAGAAAAATAGTACCGTTCTTTATTTTGAACAAAGCCATATTTCATTAGAACTTGTATTATTCCTGTGAGCTCAGCTGTTTGTCTCTGGCTCCAGGGCTGGGTTTCAACAGGTTTGCCTGGCGACAGGTTTGTGGCTGCAGTGACATCCCTCACACATGGCGGGGAGAAATACAGTATACCTCCCAACTGAAAAGTTGGAACAGGACAGAACAGGAAATAACGGATAGGCTGGCGGCTTTGGAGGGGGTAGCTGGTGGGATGTTCGGATACCCTGCTGGGGCTTCAAAGGCCCAAGACAGTAGGGCAGGAGTCAGATGGCACTTATGAGAAAAATAGTGAGTGAGAGGAAGAAGAAAGGCTTAACTCCTGATAGACTCTCCCAAACTCAATGTTTAAATCAGTAAATCAAATGTCTGTAGTTTTAATTCATTTATCAGTGTTATTGATCAATCATTTATCTCCTTACAAATAAAAAAACCACTGTATTTTGAGTGAGTGGAAAAACAACACATCATTTTTTACTCCACTGATTCCCTGCTTTGAGTAGCTGATGTTACAGAGCTGTTCGTAAAAGTAGATTTTGTGCCAAAGTATGTTTCAGTTTCTTTCACTATGTTTAACATTTTATCGTTTATTTTGTTTGATGAAATACCTGAACTGGCTTTTGATTTTGATATTTTCCATATTTAATTTCCAGACCAGGAAAGTCTTTTAAAATGTTATTCATAGCGTGGATCTTCTCATGATCACGATTCTTTGAATCTTCGCCAGATGTAAAAGTTAAAAAAAATCTTCCAGGTCTGCTTGCCTGTCCATGTAAGCTCAGACTGATTCCAGATCTTTCCTTTGTGCTGGTATTAAATCTAGAATGAAAAAGTTAGAGCGGCCTGTAAAACTGGGACCCTCCTGGTTTGTGAAACGGTCATTCCAGGCACTTTCAGCCCAGCTGAGGCCTGCGTGTGTGCTCAAAACCCATCATACATAAACGCTGAGTGTCATCTAGTGACATTTTAGGGAGTATCAGTGAGATTCGGGGAGTGAAGTGAAGCCCTTACTGGTCCAGCAGACAGAGTTAATGGAGCTGAGCAATGTTTAGAGGCCGGGGGGGCATGGGGTCATCTTGTTTTAATTGTCTGAAGAGTCTGGCTGACTCTTTGGGACAGGAATGTATGCGACCTCCTCTTTCGCTTGTTCACACTCCCTCGCTCTCTGTGTGTCTTTTGGTGTCAGACGGTCGAGCAGCTCGTGGGAAGATTCCCCGTCCAGATTGCCGAAATTGAGCCAAATATCACAAGGCTCGCTCACACTATCAGCTCTTTTCTTTCTCTCACAGCCCCCTCTCTCTCTGTTCTTTGGGTTTTTCTCTCTCAATTACATTTTTGTCTGACTTACTGACCCATTTGATTTTTGTGCACAAGCACTCTGTGTGGATGTCCTTTACATAAAAAACAAAACAAAAAATGTCTGTCTTCCCTTTGTGTTTTGAAACATCCCAGATGTCTTAGCCGGTACCCCTTTAGCCCTTTAGCAGCACGTGTTAACATGCAGGATTCGTGTTGCACGTTGTGTCCGTATTTACTGCTGTTACACTTGAATATCCCTTTTAAGGGACAATAAATGTTCCTTCTCCTTTTGATGGATAAGACTGTCAGTGGATTTTCTGAAACATCGCTTAGCAGTGCTGAAGCTAAGGGTAAATCAAGAGCCCTATTATCTTCTGACTGAAATTGTTCTGGTTTGGATCAAATGGCATAAATAACTTTCTTATGATATACCTTATTAAGATCTTTCTCCAAACCAGAGTTCCTTTTTTAAATTGTCAATTTTCTCTCGATATTTTAGAGTTTAACATTAAGCTTTCAGGTCAGCATTTAGAAAATCAGTAATGTTTGTGTCTGTGTTTCCAAAGTCTAATCAGGATTTTCAGTCTTTACCTGCTATTTGTATTTTTCTTGATGTTTCAGTAGTTCTTTATAGGCATTGCTGTATTAAAAAGTGGCTGGCTTTTAAATTCACCATTCAAAAACTTTAGCGGCTGCTTGCAGAATCACTGATATGTGATATTGACACATCAATACACAAACAGGGTGACCTGTCAAACTGTCTGCACTGCGGTTCTCTATAAAAATTCAGAACATGCCAGAGGGAGGTTCAAACAACATGAAACCAGTATTGAAACAGGTGTTGACAGTGGTGTAATGACTTTCTCTGGTGTGACTCCCTGATTTTATAAGGTTTTAAAGTTGAAGGCAGGACCAATCCAACACCAATGATTTACCAATGTTTACCAATGAGGCACTTTTGTTAGTCTCCATAACTCCCTGCAGGTCTGAGCTCTACATTATGCCTGGGGAAGAAAGATTTTCAAACACAAATATTTTTAATTCAAAACGAAGTTACAAGTGAGCAGCTGGATAAAATCTGGCTTCCTTCAGTTAAATCAGGATAAGACTGAAGTGATTCTGTTTGGCAACAAAACAGACAGAATGAGAGTTGTCACCCAGCTTGATTCCACAGGGCTCAGGACAAAATCTCCCTTTAAGAATCTTGAGGTTTTAATGGACTTAGACCAGAAGTTCAGCAGCCACATTGAAACTGTATCTAAGACCGTTTTTACCACCTCAAACAAATCTCCAGAGTCCAGAGCTGATTTAGAGCAGCTCATTCATGGCTTCGTCTCTACAGATTTGACTACTGTAATGCTCATTTAATCTGGTTTTCCCAAAGAGACAGTTAGTCAGCTTCAGCTCATCCAGAACACTGTTGGCAGAGTCCTAAAAGAACCAGTAAAACTGAACTCATCGCTTTTCTTCTGAGGGCCTGACACTAGCTACCAGTTACCTACACAACAGACTTCATAAATCATTTAGTGATACGAAGCCAGAACACATCACTGACCTTCTTCTAGAATATATATCAAGCAGAGCTATGAGATCTTTAGCATTCAGCTGGTAGAAGCCTGGAGTTTCGACCACACAGCTGAAAATGCATTGAGCTGCTATCCTGTCCATAGATTGAATGAATTTCCTCCAATTCTGGACACTTTTAAAGTTCCGGTACCTGTTTTTTTTAGTCGCGTTTGCCTGCTCTGTTGCTGTTTTCCCTTCGTTTCTCTTGCTTTTACTGTCCATTTACAATTTAAATGTTTTTTTAGTTTAAATTAATCTATCTCTTTCTTCCTCAAAGAGCTGCCGTATTGCATGAACTAAGCTGCACAAAGCCTCTTATTTAACAGACTGATTCTTTTACTTTTAAAAATAAAACGCAACCTCCCCCGTTATTCTGTTGGAAATAGTGGTATAGAAAATGGATGAAATGCAGGAAAGGTGGCGAGAAAAAAAGTTGGATGTGAAATTGGATCTGTTGATCATGGCAGCGACGGCATGTCCACCGGCCCACTCCAAACTCTGATAGCTTAAAAGGAATGGAAACGCTTGTCGGGTCACAGCTCTGAAAGCTTTACTCTCCTCCTCACACAATGCCAAATGGCTTCCTCATGTTGTCTGTTATTTATTAGGCCGTTAGTGGATCCACAGTCACATGGCTTGTGACATTAAATCTGATGGCTGCCTCTCAAACACACTCACAGATGTTTTATACTTGCAGACATGTGGCCATACACAGACACACGGGGCCACGGGGGGCAGTTAGAGTAACAGGGTCACGGTACTAAACAATAGGCTGCACTTGGGCTAATATTCCACCTCTGACTTTACATGAGGTGATATGTGTTTGTTCGATGGCGTACATGTAGAGAGAAGTTGGACTCCGGGGCGTAATTTGTGAAGAAATGCCGTGACGAGGTGTGGGTCTGATGGATGAGGAGAGAACTGACACGGCATTCAGAGCCTCTTACTCCGCACCACAATGAGGCTTTCACTCACCGCTGCTCCTATTCGGCTTTATCCCTATTAAAACAGCCTCGATATGGATGGAGAGCTGTGTATTTGCTTTTAGGAGGTGGGACTTTCTACAGGAGTGCCAGTGATCTCTTTTTTAATTAAGAGGGCCCCAGCAGTGTGAGAGTGTGTGTGGGTTTGTGTGTAACCTGAGGGGAAGGCGCTGTCTGTGACCCACAGTGTTAGTGGCGGTTTGTTTTCATTCTAAACTTACCCCATAGTTTCTGGTTTTGCGCCTTATTTGACCCCTGTTTGACCCACCAATCACCTTCCTCTGACCTTCCTTTTCGAAATTTCCTTCTGAGCTTTTCTTTTTCCTTTACACGTGTCCTTTCCTTTCATTTCCCTGCCTCTCTTTGGGTTTTTTGTCATGTTCTACGTTTTTTATTTTTAAGCCATATCTTACGCTTCCACTGAACGGTAAACTCACACTCACATACGTACACACACTCACTTAATCAAACTGAATGGCCGCACGTTTGTCCTGACAGATGCTATAAAAAGATCCATCCACTGAACACCACAGTCCTCTCATTATATCCTGTCAGACCCACAGGAGGCAGGCAGCTCCGACTTCTGCCTCCCTCTTCCATTCCTGCTTTCGTGTCTTTTTAGAACACAGGAAAGAACACAGGAAACACTGGAAACAAAAAGAAAGCAGAAGAGAAAGATGCGGGCGGCGCCGTGGAGTGAGAGGTGGGGACATGCTCCGTGGCAGTGGGGAATCCCTTCGCTGCTCCGTGGGGCTGAGGCTCCATGGCTGCAGGGGCCTGGAGAGCTAAAGTGTTTGTTTATGCCTGTGGGCCAGAAAGGAGGGACGGTGGCCATGTTCAGCGGATACATGAAAGGCCCGGAGCGCTCTAATGAGACATAATTACCGTGCGCGTGTGTTTACGAGAGCGCCAGGGAGTGAGGAGGATCGACAACAAAGACTCACACTTCACCCTGCATGTGTTCACACATCGGACGTCTTTTACAACACAGAAGCTTTTTGCTGCCCTCCAACTCAGACCTCAAAGTATAGACCTCGCCGATTGGACACCATCACGGCCCGTTGTGCTAGTTTTGTTCTTTAAGGTGACATCATACAAGCTGCAACATGGGAAACGTGTGCAGACCAGGGGACTGCAGGGGGCAAAAGCAAATAAGGTTTCAAGTGAAAAAGATTCAAAAGTTCGAAAAAGAACCTTCTTTAGCTCCACATCTGCATGACCTTGGGGTGACCTTGCTGGGTCATCCAGTCCTAGCAAGATTGACAGCTGTCCTGAATGTTTTCCATCTGTCAATAAACTTTCTGTCTGCAGAATGATGAGAATCTTTCAGATTGACGGGTAGCAACAGTTTTTTCTCTGAGATCGGTGCTGGTGTCTTTCCTCCTTGGCTTTGTGTTATCACACAACTGAATGCTGCCGAGCAGAAAGCTTCCGCTCTTCTGGAGCTGCTCACTCATGTATTTGCCTCATTTACTGAAGATTGTTTTTATATGTAAAACCTTAGAATTGAAAGAATGAATGTGGCATCATAGTCCACTGTCTGTCATGTCATGAAAGCCTACGTGGGCAGACCATGATGAGCTCTTTAATGGCCTGGAACTGGAAATATGACTGCATTTTTATTTACAGGCCATTTAGAGCTTTCCACTGGCATTCACACTTTCTAACCAGAGAAAACACAGACTGCTGCATGGCAAACACCGGCCTGTACTGTAAACCTCGGCCACTGAGAGCCTTCTGTGTGTGCTTCACAGTACGTGTGAGCACATGGCCGCATGGCCGCCTCAAAATAGCATGCGTCCCTAATTACTGCAGCAAACACAGGTGTGGAAAGCACGGCCTGCCTCCACCCAGAGCCTAGACCCACCATCCAGCACAGTGCAGCCTGTGTGTTCCTGTTTAGGAGCACAGGAAGTCCAGATCCTGCAGGTTTGCATGCGTGTGTGTGTGTGTGTGTGTGTGTGTGTGTTTGATGTTCCAGCGTGTGGATTTACATGGAAAGCGAGCGTGCAGACGCGGGACCTAACCTGTGTGTATTCTGGGGTGTGTGTCAAAGCAGATGTGTGTGAGACACTAAATGAGTGTGTGTGAGTGTTTGTGTGTGCAGTATAGAGTGAGAGTTTGTGTTTGTATGTGAGGGAGTCCAGACCACACTCTTTGAAGTCAGCTGCGCAGTGTGTTGGGGTTTGGCCGTGGACACAGAGCCCCTCCGTCGGCTGGCTGGAAACCTTATACCCCACATCAATCAGAGCTGCCACTCATACATTATTCATAATGCAGACACGCACTTAAACACATACTTCCTCATACGAAGACTGTAGTTTTTGCTTCATTTTGCTTATATATCCATTTGGCAACAGATGTAAAATGAAGAGGGTGGTGCTGCTGTTGGGGGTCTGCCTCTGTTTAGCCTCAGTGGGGTACAGACAAAGAGGGAGTTGTGGACACATGAGGGCTTTTTCTGTGCGGCCGGGACAGACTCCAGTAAAGAAGCAAGATGTAGCTGAAATATTTTTGATTCACTGACAAAACGAAAGGAAAACATCTCAACCTTTTTCTTTGTGTTTTTGGTACATTTATTTCCTACTTCTTGTAAGAAATGAATAATAATTAAAAAAGAAAAGTTAAAAAAAAGATGATATCCTTCAGTTTAAAATTATAACACATGCATGCTTTTATGTGATTTATTAAACTCAATGAATAATCTGAAATGTACTGGTTTTTTCATGATGACATCACTTGATTACTAATATCGTGATTGGTGGTTCTGATTTCAGTTATGGCGTTACAATTTTATGAGTGAAGTCGGTCAATAATCTTTAGGGTTTGAAATAGACTTTATAGCACGCTTAGCATTAGCTTTTGCAACAAATATTTTTGTAATTATAGAAACAGTCCTTATCTTGAAGGACCGAGATCACACCTTTGAGGTCTTGAAAACACAGTTTTCCTGCACAATTAGGGCCCAATTATGACATCACAGGCATTGCTTCCAATTTTAGATAATCTGGTCCCATTGCTGGCCTTTTTCTCCACCTGTTTCATCTTCTTACTGTGGATGTTTTTACATATCCTTGCCAAAATCATGAATTGAAGACACATGTTATCATGATATCCGTAGCACATATTGAAATCAAACATTTGAAAGCAGGGCAGATTTATTGTTTTGTCTGTTTATATTCTTCAGGAAAATGGATGGGCCCCGAGTGGAAAGTAATCTATCATTTATTTTATGGCAGCCTTTTTGTCTATCCAGCAGTCGGTTTTGTTGTATCTCTGTCAGCCTCGGCCGTATTGACTCATCAAGCAAGCAGAAAAAGAACATTTTCCTCTCTGCTGGCTTCTGACGTCTTCGTCCCAATGTCGTCAGACCACAGACCAAATTCTCTCTCCTGTTTTGATCTGCAGATGTTGGTCTTATGCGAAAGCAGACCGAATTCAGACCTCACAGGCCAAGCTGCCTTTGACCCCTCTGCACTACTCCAAACAGCTGTCAGTGTCTGAGGAGGACAGACATAGATGGAGACAGGAAGTGAAAGAGTAGCACTAGCTGCTTTTTTTTAAAGACAGGCCATCAAACAGGAGCTGTGAGAAAGACCCAAGTTTGACATGAAAATTAGCATTTGTAAACACTGAGCAGTCCAGGTCAGGCTACTGACACCCAAAATATAACATCCAATCTTAGTCCCAACTAAGACGTTTGAATTAACTGCACATTTTTAATAGCATTTGAACAACTCCAAACTGCAGACGTGTGACAGCTGTCTGGCTGAGCTGGATGAAGTTGAGCTTATTAATTTTTCAAAGCTTGTTTGCATTCATATGAGATCATTGTTGCATTATTGATCAGGGGAAAAGTGTGAGGTGGGTGCACAGAGGAAGGGTGTTTCCTGTTTAAGCAGCCTATGCCCGCTCTGCAGCTTTGCCTGTCTGCATCCCCTCTCTCTCACTCTCCACGTCTTTCTCAGTTTGGGTCTCAGGGTGCCGAAGCCAAATGGAAAGTGACCCTTGGCAGGCGGTGCTATATGAAACACAGTGGGTCACTGTCAGAGAAACACGCTGGCAGCTTTTCGCCAAAAAGGCTCTGGCCAGTTATACTGACTGCATTTTGGACCTTTTCACCAAGCAGATTTTACCGAGCCACACAGAGGCACGCCTAGAGTCGAATAGAGAATGCAAAGCTGGTGGGGGGGCAGGGGCAAGAGACGTGAAAGTATTGATTTTGACAAACTAGCCCAAACGCCATTTTAACTCAACAAAGGGCATTGTTGAGGATCTGACTCTTGTCAGGACTGCTGCAGGAACGACTTTGCTCTGTTACAGTAGCCATGGGGCCCCACGCCGGGATGGGGAATATTCTACGCGTGTGCATGTGTGCTTGTGTGCGTGTGGGCCCGGGCAGGATATGAGGAAACCTCTGAGCAGCTCAGTGGATATTTGTTCGCTTCAACTTGGAACGTTTAGTTTAAACAGACGCTGAGCTGGGTTCAGGACCGGTTCTCTGTCTGCATGGCTGTGTGCGTACGATTGTTTATAGAGATTTAGGAACGTATTATCCTGCATTTGACCAAAATTGATTAAGAGAATAGTTATTAGTTAGCAGTACATGTTTGTAATTGCTTGTTCTGAGACCACCAGTGGTTTCAGGCAGAACTAGATCCCACTGAATCCCCATCCCGCCCACTCAGCTCTTTCCTCTGGGCAGGGCATGGCTTAGGCTCTCTGTGGCTAGCACACACATTCACAGGAAGCCAATAAGGCATCAATGTTCTTACACTGATCCACAGATGCTCCTTTGTTCAACTGTTAGTGTGTGCAGATGGGTCAGATATGAGAACCAGGTTCTTGTATATTTGCTCATGGAGGAAAGGCTCCAAGACTCACCCAATGTTCGCATTACTTGGTATTACTCTGTGATATGAGAGATCATAGCTGTTTGAGAGCAGATTGGTGATAACATTCTCATCTATCTTAGTCAGAGTAAAGCTTCAAACATATAGTCTGATGTGCTTTGGGGTTGTTTTCCTTTTCTAGCAAGAAGAACATTTTAATTGAAAATAGATGGTTTGTTAAGGAATTCTGCGATGGTAAAATTTCAACCAAATCCATTCTAAGCAAATCTCTTCAGGAACTAGGTTGTTGTGCTTCTTCTAGTTAACCAGAAAAGACACAGAAAACTAAATGATTATATGGATATATTGAAAGAATATAATATTGGCAATCTGGTTTATTCAATATTTAGATAATGTATTTAGACCCAATGTTGGTAACAAAAACGGGTAGAGACCCTCATTTTTTCCCTGATGGATGCACTGATAGCACCAAACTGTGAGCTCCTCTCTCTCTGTGTGGAGGGGTGGATTTCTCTCTTTCACCTGTTGTTTTCTAGCTTTTAGATGGCTGTGTTCGAAATTAATGTTGTGAATTAGTCTGCGATGTGACCCTGCTGCATTCGCCGCCGACCCCATCCATCTTCATTAGGCTCTAATTATTCCTATCGTTGTAATTGCCATTCCTCTCAGTCGGCATGAGAAATCTTGGCACGCTGACCACGTGCAGGCCATAACTCCTCACCCAAATCCTGCCAGTCCAAGACACCGAGGGCAGAGTGGAAAGGTTAAAGGGGCGAGCGCAGAGGGATGGAGGGAGAGGTCATGGCTCCGGTGTGAAGCGCTGCCAGGGTCCACTCCCAGAAAACCAAGCTGGAGTCGGTTTCTCAGTGACCACTTCGAGAATCATGGGAAACCACGGTCCTCAATTAATCATTGCCAATGAGGTGGAACTGGCCTGCTTGAGACGGAGCTGACAAAGATTATTGATGTGTTTGTGAGCAGGAGGGTGGATGTTTGTGGTGAAATGATTCTCACTGCATGCAAGCTGATGTCATATTGAGGGAAATTCCTGCACTGATTCAGGTTATGGCTCACAAAACTATTGAACAAAGCAGAGTTGAAGAAAGTTTGAGCTGATCATATTTGTCTGATGCGCGTTTGTCAGAGAGTTCTGGTCCCGTGGTTTGGTTTGGTCCATCTGTTCAGCTCCTTTCACAGCTGACAGAAATATTAATCTTACCCAGAAACATCTAAATTAGCTTATTAAGGAGGGGTGTGTTTAACTGTCCATTGTCACTCTGACAGCATTGTGTTGTGTTGTTGATCTTTTTAAGCCTTTTAATGAATTTTCAGCTGGTTGTACGTTTGGATATCATATACAGATAAAAAATTATTTGCATTGTGATTCTGACTTTTTAATCGCCAGTCATCATGTTTATTTAATGTCAACGATAAAGTCTAGAGTAAGTTATATTCTGTTATTTCTTTATAAATGCTAACTGCTGCCATTTTTTCTCCTTTTTTTGGCTCTATGTTTGCTGCCATATGTGCCTGCTTCACTGTGCCCTTCTTTCATCATCAGGTAAGATACATCTTTACGTTATCCATCTGTGGCTTGTTGTGAGAGAGTGTTGAATGATGATTCTCCTTTTATAGTGTGTGAAGCATAAATATTTTTCATGTTTGCTACATACACTCTCTGAGGGGCTGCTCTACCCTGAGCTACATTATCAAGCAGTGTTTAAGTGAAGACATGTCTGTGTTTGCTACAATGCAGGCACACACTCATGTTAGCCGCTACCAGTGACCTTGTGCACGATAAACATCCGTTTGACTGGGTTTGTGTGTACTGCATTGTCGTGCGGTGTTAAGAGGAGCGTAGAGGCCTCCAGGAGAATCCAGAGTGCTGAAAGCAGACCAGTGAGTTGTGACGGCTAACTGAGTCTTGTATCTGTTTGAGTATTAGCACCTCTCTGTCAGCCCTGCTGCTCTCCACTTTGCCACGGAGAGAACTGATGACAAGTCGCCTGCAGCAAAGCATGTCCACACATACACGTTACCATCCTTAAACGTCCTTCTACACAGGCTGGAAGGCAAAGGGGATTTCTGCTTTTTGTCAGGCTTCACAAAAGTAAGAGAAGAAGTCTGAAAGTTTCATATTATGCCATGAAAAGTTGGTTAAAGACCATTGTCTTCCAAAAAGAATCAGGCTGCACTGTCAGCACCATCATTATGGCTGTTTATGATTTGCAGGCAGAGCAGAAAAGCAGTGTCAGCTCACATATGTGGAGTCTGTCAGATGCTGGAAGCAGATTTTAGTCTGTGTGCTGTTGGCTTGAACAGTTTTTGAACAGACACCCACAGGCCCAAACTCTTTGTGTTCCTCCAGAGTTGACTTCAGAAACGTTTACATGTTGTTAAAGAGATGCAACAGGTAGTTGTAGAAACCACTTAAACTCAGACTTACAGCATGTGTTGTGCAGTCAGAACAGTGTTCTTCTCGTCCAAACGTCCAAACAGATGATGCTGACCATAGAAAGATGATCTTGTGCCTGGCATGACCTCAGGTCTCGTGCTGGACACGCGAAGTGAGCCCTGTGTGTTTGTTGCTCCCCTGTGCATCCCTGTGAGATCGTGACTCGTGTCCGATAGATGAAATTTGGAATGTGAGGCCCTGGAAGCGTGTGTAATACAAACCACCATCTGTCGTCTCTGCGTTAGTCTCTGTGAAAGGATCTGAAGTGGGTAAAGGTTATATCCCACATGACACTCGCTCCTCCCCTGCAGACCTGTCCGGCTGTCTCTCAAACTGCCGCGGAGTCGTCTGTCTGAGGTGAAGACGTGAGCGCCGGCGGCAGAGGTCAGCGGGGCTGATGTCTGCCATTTGGCATTGCATGTGCTGACCGTGAAATCCTGGCCCCAGAAGTACTGAAACTCCAGTCAGTCCGACCCTAAAGTCAAAGGGCACACTCACATTTTTAAAGGGACAGTCGACTCTCTCATCACACGTCGGAGGTTTGACCCCGAAACAAACAGGCCAGAGGACAGTTGTCTTCTGGGATGATATTTCTTCTGTAATAGATGGAAGTCATCATTTCCTCACTCAGAATATACATTTAGTTATTTTAAGGTGTTTTTTATGTTAATCGTTTCCACTGATCAACAACAAAACTACAGCATGCTTTTGAAAAAAATGTATTTCACTTTTGTATTCCTATTACGTTATGTCATAGACAATAGCTGCATTCCTTTAGGTTTAACCAAACAGGCTGTACACTTTAGAGGGATGACACAGCACACTGACTGGCAGCAGACCGTCTGTTTTCAGTGAACTCTGGTCAGAATTAAACCAGGAATCTTTCATCCTTCGGCTATCATACCTTCTCCTCCCACTAACAGAAATCATCTGCCAACATACTGTAAATTCCCATGGTCAGCCTCCCGGATCCATTGCCTCTATTAACCTAAGCAGCAGGACTTGAAAACAGCTTGTAATGGGTCTGTGTAGAGAGAGGCCTGAGAAAGAATGACACCATTTGTAAAAGTGACTTTTCACAGCTGGTCAGGGACAGGTGTGGGTCTGTCTGTCGGTGTGTGTGAGTGATATTACCAGCAGGATTTCTGGCTGAGGGTCGGGGTCATAAATCAGGGCTGGTAATCTCCATTGCAATGAAGTTGGTGCCAGGGTCATAAGGCCAGTATCACCATTTAGGGGTTATGTTTCTTTACACTTTTTCTTGACTAACCTAGTGACATCCCTAGAAACGATACACACATGAGAAGAATGAACTCCTTTTTAGCGACTTAGAGACCTCACATGTCAAAGACACATGTAAAGGACGGTTAATATTTAACAAGTTTAGCGCATGCCACAGGTCTGAAAAAGAAGAGCTGATCCACGACAGGGATGGCAGCATTCCACTGAACGATGATTTGTGTTCACCTGCCCTGATAGGGTTTGGAAGGCTTCATACAGCTAATTTAAATCATCTCCAGCCCTCCTCCTTAAAATGAAACAACATACCAGGCTCTGGTTCGTCAATTTGTCTTCAGCCTTCTCTCTGACCTCCTTTCCACTTCATCCTTCTTTTCTTTTTTTATTGTTCCTCCATCCATACAGTTTGTTTAGATGGCTGTTTTTCCCCCCTTTTCCTCCATCCTCCACCCCATCTGTCAGTGCGCCCGTCCCCCGCTCTGGCTTTCTGTCAGTGCCGAGGCCCCACGTTCACTGACAGACAGAGAGCCTGTGACATGGGCTCTGTCACAGGGCCCAGTGGCTCATAGTGGCCCCGATTCCCACACCGATGAGGTGATAAATGACTTAATGAGCTTCTTTACACACTCACCCATTGAGACATGAGGCATTTCATCTTCAAGGTCCTTATCGGTCAAGATGCTCCCGCCATCAAGAGCTGGGGCCCAGCAGCTGTTTGGAAGATGGTCTTACCATTTTTGAAAACCCATTAATATTCTAAAGTTCTCAAGTTAAATGAAAATAAAAAAAATCATCTTCAAGACTTTAGTTATCTGTTATACAATCATTTAGTCACATCTCTGATATTCGAACAAAGCGAACAACCCCTCTGTCCTCCAGCTCAAAAAGAACATGGTAGCTAAAATCTTAATAAAAAGGAGATGTATGTTTATTGTAATTGAGGACGGTTTATAAACAACTAAGTAATCAAATTGTCATAATATGCGTAGAACACAAATTGCAGTCAAAATGAATTGGTTAAAGATTTGATTAATGAAAAACATTAGAATATCCATATAATAGGCCACAAACAAATCTAAACTGTGTTTTTCCCAACTCAACAAAACTGGGCTTCTCTTGGGATTCACGTCTGCAGTGTTAAATGCATTTCTTGTAAAACGAAAACATTACTGTTCATTTTTAGACTTATTATACAGAAAAACTTTCTATAATTTGACCTCATGAGGCCAGTCCTTTGTTTTCTTTATGTGGGGCACATTTTACTGGAGGCAGAGGAGGAGCCAGCTTAAACATTTTCCTTCACATGGGTGGATTTGGATGTTGCCATGTTGTCATGGTCTTGCTGTTAGATAGGAGGTAGATAGGCTGCAAAGAAGACAAATATTCATCCTCTTGTTCCTTTTGTTCCTCGTTGAGTTCCTTATCAGCACACGCTGCTGACACAATGTGAAACCTAAGCTGGTCAGTCAGGCTTCTGATGAGCTATGGGCTTGATTTAGCAGCTAAATCCTTGCAGAGACATGTGAGGATTTAGCTGCTACAGCCTCAACTAACCCAGCTCCTTCTTCTTCCACAACCCTTATTTTTGTCTTCCTATCCACTCCCTGTCTTCTTTACACCATGTTTATGTGCTTCCCCCTTCGCACTTGTTGATGGATTTAGTGCCTCCATGCTCAATTTCACCAACCGGTCCATCCCTTCAGCTCAGAGCTGTTCTTTATGAGCCAGCTCTGCCAGGGCGCTGGTGAACTGGCTGCTCTGGAGACGTGGACCTGGGAGAAGAAAGGGTCCGCTGTGTCTACAGGGAGCTCAGAGGAGGTGGAGCAGAGGGAAGGGGAGGGGAGCATGGAGCAGCCTGGGTGTTCCATGATAGCAGACCTCTTGGCTGTTATGCTTTCTAATTCCCCTCAGCGCAGAACAGCAAGGGGGAAGAGAGAAAAGAAGGAGGGAAAGAGGGCGGAGGATTAATGTTTTCACACTGGAGCAGGGGAGTGGGTGGAGGGAGAGAGTCGGTGTAGGCCAAAGCTTTTGTCTCTTCTTCAAGGTAAACGATGCTTCCTGTTTACGTGGTGGCACTTTAATGCGTAGACTAGAATAAATCTTGTTCATAACACCTTAGCCTTCGTTTATTTTAGTTTGAAGTAAATATTATACTCATTATTTGGGAGAAGAACTTTATATTCAACAAACAAAAATCAAGTGATAGTTCACTGGATCACAAATGTGTCAGGGGCCAGTTTTCAGCCTCACAGAAATGTTCAGAGGGATCCTGCTGCACTGATCATCTGAGAAATAAGACTGAACACACTTGAATACTTGTAAGGTTCTTGAAAGTCATCATGTAAAGAACCTGTTTCTTTCTGAATAGAATGCCTCCAAACTGTGCCAGTTATGATGGAAATCAGTTTCTTTTGTAACCATACCCCTCTTATGCGCCTCATTGTTTTCCCCCTCTAAATGAAGAAGTCTCATTCAAACATGATTTTGACTACCTCATTTTATAAGAAGAAAGGGGACCAACTGCATCTTGTGTGTCCCTATTGGACCTGCAATGTGTGCGCGGCCATTAAGTCCACCTGAAAAACACCATTAATGGTAATGTGGGGCACCTGTGACACCGGCCTTCCCTCACAGCCCTCCTGTCTGGATTTATTATGCTGTCATTCAGCTCCAGGTCTGGAACAGATTCACATGAAGGGTTCAGGTCCTCTTCTCTGCCCCCCTCCCCTCCCCTTGCCCCTTGCTGCCGCCTCCCTCTTTGTGTTCTCCTGGGGGTACTTTTTACCCTGACCTCTGCTGCCTGAGTCCCCGTCCAACACAGCACCCTGAGCTGGACACAACCTCCAGACACCCCATCATATGGTTCTGCTTGCCCATCCTGCACCCTCCCTAAGGCCACAGGAAATCGTTTTGGGCCTGTTCCCCTGGGGGAGGAATTAACAGGTGCAGCAGTGTTTGTTTCAACTTTTCCCCCTTACCACTGGATAATGGTAATAATAAACACGGGGAGGCCAGGTGGGGTGCTGTCTTTGCCCCTCTCATTGCTCTGGGTGTTCATTACAAGCTTCACACAGCTTTCACAAGGTTTGCGTGTGCTTTTTTCATTTAAACTCTTTTTGTATTTGATCTTGTAAATTGAGACTTTGCCAGATCTTTTCTAATTCTCGGTCATAAAAATAGCATTATCCACACATTTTAAAGACCCCATTGAAAAACTCACATTTGATTGCTTTTTTTGAAGAAAAAAAATTGTAATCAGTATTATTCCATTAGGATGATTCTAAAAGTCACCATGGATGCAGTGTTTTAACGCTCTAGACATATTTGTAGTGGCCTTTTGATCTTTGTATCGTTCCGACTCAGACCATCAAAATATAATATATAGTGTTGTAAGCGAAGGGCCACTGATGGAGGCAGGTCCCGTTCACCATAGCCTTTCTCCTCTAATGGGTTGCTATTATCCAGAACTGATGTTATAGCAGGTAGATCTACCATCTTGTTCTCATATTACCAGGGATCCCCCTTAAGTGAGTCATCAGATTGGTTAATAGCGGGAGAGAGGCAGTTTAATGGCATACAAGGATAACCTGGAGGGTCAAAGGTGGGAGGTCAAATGTTGCCATAATCCCAGGCTCCACGTTCAACCCATAAATAAGAGCTCTGTGGCTGGAAAGTAGGAGAGGGTAATTGATTTGGAGGGAAGGGGCATATTTCAGCTGAAAAGGAAACAGAGCTGACAGTCTTCAAAATGGTTTGTAACCATGGTTGGATTAGCACCTCTGGTGGGGGGGGGTTGTAAAAGAATTTCAGGGATTAATGATGACTGGAAGAAGACAGTAGTCCTTAAAAGAGATGCAACAGCAAGTCTGTCTGAGCGCCTAAAGCGTGTGATTTTCCTGTCCGATCCGAGCACCTGGGGCTGATTGTTTGCAGAAGGCGGGAGGAGGAGAGTTTATTGTTAGTGCTCCGTCTCGTTTTCCATCACATAGTATCTTGTCTGCTGTTGGTAACAGGAGACTCTGTAATGCTTGGAAAACTGAATAGATGATCTTTGGTCACTGTAATAAAGAAAACTTGAAGAAAGAATAGGAAATAAAACTACTGTTGCAGAGATAATGGTATGAAAGGAGAGAAGATGTTTATATGAGGAAAATATGTATGATTTCACCTTTTTTTTTTTTTACATTTCTTCACATGTTATCACTGATTTTTATTGCCTTCCACTACATTTATCGCACTACGTGATTCAATCACAGCTCTAACTCTCACACAACAAATGACGTAAAGATAAGGCCGCATTCTTGTGCTTGTTTTCATTGATAAACATGTTTTGATTGGCAGAACAATCTCACAGACAGACTGAGACCTGCAGGATATCAGGAGCAAGCGAGTGAGTGACTGTTTCCCGTATAGACAGGAAGTGAGGGCTTTTATGAGGGCAGTGCATTGATTTCCGAGCATACCAGGTCTGGGAGCGCAGAGAAAAGAGCCACTTCCTGTTAAGAAGAATGCCATGCGTGCTACCTGACAGTCAACCATTTCACTATTTAAGTGTGAGAATCTGGGAAATAAAGTGTGGGCCGGCGCAGTCTCAGCTGCCTTTTCATCGACCTCCAGATAGAAAAGAGCGGGTGAGTTGGGTGTGTGGGTGCTTACAGGTTGAGACGGGGAGAGGCAATGTGCTGTTTTAGGGAGTGTTTTTGTAGTAGGACCATGCAAAGTGTGTAAACTATGGCCCTCTGACTGATCCAGAAAGTTTTCACTTTTCACATAAAATACCAATTCAAGACACAGCAAATCCCAAATGTATGTACTTGATTAAATTATGTGAACAATGGAAGGCCATTTTTTGAATAAAGTCTGACATGACTAATGGCATTTAATGATGAATCCAGACAACTTTCCATTTTTTAGACATTTCCCTAAAAGCCACCTCTGTTTATTGCTGCCATGTTTTGCACTGCCTGTGCACCTGTTAGGGGAAATTTGTCCAAAAAGATTACAGTCAGGAAGTTCATTTATAGGTGAACCTCCAAAGTTGAATGCACATTGTTTTAATGCATAGCAGAGTCAACAAAACCTTTTGCATGGATAGTTTAGTTGCAGTTTGAAATTTATTCAACCTGTTTTGTAGAAATCTGACTTAAATTTAACAAAAGCCTGGAATAAAATGCTTGGATATCTTATCAGAAATGATCAGAAATGCAAGTTTCAGCCCAGATCCCCTGGAACTGCAATTTGCAATCAAAAAGTCTTTGAAAAATGTGCAGTTCCTGGAAAAGCTTCCAATGGTCGAAATTAGGCATTGGCTTGCTTTAACAAACCCATGTGTTTAGTTTAGATTGATAGACCCTCAAAAGACTTTGACATACTGTATTATTTTTTAAGTGTAAAGGTCTGTGCCAATGTTAGAGTGACTTGCATATATATCAATTTAGATAGGGTATAGTTTCTCATCTCCTCCTAGTGTCACTGTTAAGTGCAGCAAACTATGGCCCCTTGTTTATTTAGAGAAGCCTGACGTCGGTTGATATTTTTTAAATACATTTTTAGTAGTTTTTCAGAGTACATTTTTACATTTAGCGGGATATGGAGGAATGGAAGTCGCATTCCTGTCCATTAGGACATCCTGTACTAGGTTTTCTCCCTTGAGGACTTTTCCAACCTTCCTTTCCTCCTTTCCCTCCTTTCTCTTTTTTACGTCATGCTCCTCTCTCCACTCCCTCATCCTTGTATCATCCTGTATTTCTTCACACCCGTTGTCTCCCTCCCGTCTTCCTTTCCATTCTACTCTCCCTCACCTTCTTATCTTGCTGGATCTTTTCCTCCCTCAATCTCAGTCTCTCCACCCGTGGTTCAGGGCTCGAACCCACGTCCTCCTCATCCTCCTCCTCCTCCTCCTCCTCCTCCTCCTCCTCCTCTTCTTCCTCCATGGCAGCCTCTCTATGTTAGCTGGTGGTCTCTCGAAGGTCCCAGAAGAATTGATGTATTCTCCTCCTCAGCGTTCAGCAGGCTGGAATAGATGACTGACGCAATTCTCTTAATTACCTCTGGGAGTGAAAAAGGCCAAAATAAGAAGAGAGGAGCCCCCCCCCCTTTATACACAGTGATAAAGTGCATATTTGTCTGCATCATCAGCTGGGCCTCGGTCCAACAAATCCAGAAAACGACTCCTGAAAATCGCTCTTAATGTGGCGTTTGGCTCTTTACATTCTTTGAGCTTTTCACAGGCCCACTCCCATCTGCATCCCTACAGGTCAGAGGTTGGGGGGTCAGAGGTGAAAGGCGAGGTTGCGGGCTGCTCCTCCTGGAGGAGAGGAGCTGGTGTTGGAGGTCCCCTAGCCCAGCCCCTTCGTTTAGTCTGAGAGCAGCCTGGTCCAGCTCCCCTCCTGCACATCTGGCTGCCCCCTGAATGTTCATTTGGAGGGAAAACAAGAATGTTTTTATTTCCCAGGAGAGAAAAAGAGCCACAGAGTTGAAACGCAGAGAGGCATCCTGGGCTCTCACATAGCCAGCTGCTAGGCTGTGATGTTGAGAAGTTGCTCTACTTTCTCTATTCTTGTTATCTTTTCCTGAGATTTATTTTCTTCTGAATGCATCAATAAATTGTAAAAGTGAAATACCAGCTATATCAAAGAGCTTTCCAGGCTTTATGATGTGCAGGTAAGGGGAAAGATTTAACAAAAAAAAAATCTGTCGAGTATCCTGTCAAGACAAATGCTTGAATTGTTGGCAATACAAGGTGACTGGCTCTCTTTTTCCACTCATACTCGTATCCACAGTTATAGGAGCTAAAGTCAGACCAGTATAACATGTTCCTCATGAGGCTGGCACCTCCCATAAACTTATTTATCTCTTGGTTCTGACCTTATAAACTTTCTTTCTGGGTCTCGTATTGTTTAAGCCAGTTGTGCAAACAGCCACACATTAATGGCACGGACAAAACTGCCCTGAGTCTGGTATAGAAACACTAATTATTGACATGCTTTGCGCTGCATGTGTTTAATGTTAGTTTTGGACTTCATTGCAGTGTTGGGCTCATTTTAATGAGTGGAGAAGCTTCAGAGGCCTTTTCAGTGTGTTTATGTAGGTAGTCGAATAAAAAGCATGCCACACCTCCCTGATTGGAACAAAAAAAAAAGAATTGATAATATTAGGACCCAATTAGGCTTTTGTAAAACCTTTAGCACTTTGTCAGAGTAACCGACAAGTTTAAGGAGCAGTCAAGTTGAGTGCACGTCATGGCACACAAAGACCGTCCGAAATCTT
Source organism: Menidia menidia (assembly GCA_907169785.1). Taxonomy (NCBI): domain Eukaryota; kingdom Metazoa; phylum Chordata; class Actinopteri; order Atheriniformes; family Atherinopsidae; genus Menidia; species Menidia menidia. Next base: position 9,286,257 of record CAJRST010000002.1, on the reverse strand, counting down.
GTTGTTTTGGTCTCCTATCAAAAAGCGATTTGCGGCTGCAGCCAAATGCAATCAAAATCCAATTTCTACAGTTTTCTAGGTGCTCGCCAGGCCTTTTTTTCCCCTTCTTCTTCCTCGTCTGTGGAGTCTCCCCGAAGAACACACGTGCACACAGTGCAACACACTCACAGCTGTGCTCTATTACAGCAACATACAGTAGCCATCTCTCCACCCCTCGCCTGCAGCCCACTCTGTAACTGTTATTTGAAATGTAGCACTGCTACGGGAGCGAACTCATGGTGGATTTATACGACACAGGTGCACGCTCTGGAAAGCGCTTATTGAAGCGTGCACAAACACACACATACACACACACACACACACACACACACACAAAGAGAGAGGCACGCGAGCCGACCAGCTAGCAAAGACTGGATCTAATGTCAGCCACTAACTGTCTACACCACTAACAAGTCACAGCACACTTCAGACTTCCACACACACAAGTCACAAATGTGTCTGAGAGCCGAGTCCAAAGCCAGCTGAAAGTATCTCCTCGGCCTCCTTTTTGCTGCTGCCTGAATAACCTCATCTGATTCTGATTTTTGACTCTATCGATTGAATATGACAAAAATGTCTTCAATTTTAACCTAATATATTTTCCTCTTTGCCCCCAATGTCTAGATTACTTCTTTTGTTCTGGGAATATGCCAGGCATTTCCTCTGTGTGATATCCCAGTTTTCCAATAAGAGGGAGGCCGAAGGTATGCGCTGGGCGGGCTAGGCTTACTTTTTCTCTGCCGATTTGTGATGGCCTAACAGAGGCAAAAAAACAGGGATACAGTTTCCCTCTGGAAAACGCTAAGACATTCCAGTTTGAACTCTCATAAGCAGTCAAATCTACTTAGAATTTTAGCCAAGTACACTCAATAGCAAAACTTGCAAATTTATGGAAATATGTGTCAAGACACCACTAAAGAAAATAAATTTTTAAGCAATTTCAAGCTTTTTTTTTTGTTGTATAAATCCTGGATTTTTATTGTTGTTTTGAAAGAATAAGTCACATTTGAATCCATCTTGGGCTCAATGTGTCACAGTTCAGACAGTGCTGTGAGATAACTGTGTCTGTGATTTGGCGCTATATAAATAAGATTGAATTGAAATTGAATAATATGCATCTGAAATTGAAAACTTTGGATCCACTGGCCTAAAGGGGTTGTTGCTGTACATCCACATGTGGACATATGTGTCTTGTCAGCCCGTCCCCTCTGATGTACATCTCAGTATATTGGAAGGGCAAAGGGCAGGGAGGCTCCCTGTGTGCCACATGGTTCTGATTTAGCCTGTTAGTGTTGATTCCTTTTTAATGAACTGAAAAGCAGGGTTCTCACATAACCTGGAAAACCTGAAGATGTTTGGCTCAGCTTTCAAGTCTTGAAAAAAAAAACGGAATTAAAAATGAAAAAAATAATGAGTGAGTCAAAATCAAAAAATGAGTGAGAAGTCCTCGAATGATTTTGGCTAAGAGCAAATGGAGGGATTTAAACAATAGTTGGCAATGAAAGTTATGTTCTGGTGTCAATGAAGGAAGGACAAAACAGCTGCAAGCAATGTTCAGAGCTATTTTAGTAGTTTTATGCAGGAGATGATAAAAAAGGTGATAGAAAAAGTATTCCTGATCACTACCGTATATCTATAGATGTTATACCGTTTATGCACAGAATCTAGAGAGGGATGGAATAATCACAGCAATCCCCTATTTTCCATCACAGATCTTTTTTTATCCCTATTTCCACATCTGGGCATCCTCTCTTTGGACTGTAAGTGCTTTGTTGTATTATAACCTATTCCCCATAAGAATAAAAAAATGAGGATTTCTGCAAGTATATTTAAATTACTGTCTGTATTAGAGTATAACAAGGTTGGCTCCTTCTTTTACTATATTGTTGTTTGTTTGTTTTGTTTTTATTCTCCTTGCAGTGATGGCAAACTGCAGCTTTGACAGTCAAATAAGGTCACTTGAGTCTTTGTATAAGGAAAATGTGAAAAATGTAAACTATTTAAAGGTGTAAATCTGGGAAAACAAAGAGCTTCACTGTCTTTCCTGGTTTGCAACGGCATTTGTATACCTAGAAAATGAATCAATCAGTAAACCACCAGGCAATACGAGTAACAGCTCTCTGAATGGGACCACATATCTCAGTCTATTTTTGGAGGATTCAAAGGTTATTTTGGTATGTGAAGAACTAGCCTGACTCCACTGTGCCAAGTCTGAACAATAGTAATGGAAAAACTGAACCTGTTTGTCTTGCTTTTGCTTTGTTGTTTTGTTTTTTTCTTAAAGAAGAACAGTAACTTAAAAACAGTGTTTAAGAAATAGTCAACATATCTGCTTTTGTTCCCCTCAGTTTTTAGTTGTATTTCTTATCTTTGACTGTAACTTAATATCACGTGAATAGCTCTGGTAAAATCTGTCAGCAGGAAAGTGCAGGCATACAGATCAACGGATAAGTCAATGGTTAAGATGTTCATCTTTACTTTGTGGGTGTAAAACTCCAGTTTCAGACCAGTTTATCCATAAATCAGAGCCAAAGTGAACCTAAGCTGTGTAACAGCTCACTGCCCCTAATGTGCTTCTCTGTGGGGATGAATATGACACCTCATTAAAAATGTTAGCTGTAGTTAGCAGCCAGGATGAAGACAGTCATATTGTAAAAATAGTGCCGACACATCATCTTTGTGCAGTTAACACGTCAACAGCAGTTTTTCTGGTGGCAAAACAAGTCACATTCAACCAAAGTATAACCTTCATAACGTGTCAGTATTAGTTGGTTAATAATAATTCAGCACTGACTTCTAAGCCATGTTGCACAGGATGTTCAAATTCAAAAGCTCTGTTTTTGTTATTATTCCACACGATGGTTTGCATAATCGCTGCATCTAGAGAAGAAAACAGTGCGTCCCAATCTACTTTTTCACGCTTTTCTGCGTCTTTTAACCCTTCCAGCTGTTTTTCTTTGCAGCATGTTTTGAAATTACTGTAGCCTTTTTTTTTGTTTTTTATTGTATCAGCGTTATCCGTTATCATCTGATATCCACTGCTGCGTGTGATTGGTCGCGCAGCCCTCGCTCTGTGCGTGCACCGTGCATCCCTCAGCCACCGTGCTGTTTGGATTTCACTCAGTCAAAGAATACTTTGACCTGGCATTTTTCCACGGTCACGCACACACAAACACGAGTTTCATTGCAGGCTGAAAACTTGTTTGGCCTTTTAGGAAGAAAACAAGCACGCTTTGGGCGGTTAGCTCTCACCACACCTGCATGATGTCATTACCACAGGTGTTCTTTTTACAGCGTCTGCATATTAGAGGCTCATTTGCACATGCCTGTTTTGCATCATTTTTCCAAACGGCTCGGTGGTTGCGCACTTGAATGAGAAAAGGACGGAGGGACACAATGTAGATCTTTATCAGTGCGGCCTAATCACTGCCATGTGCTTTATTTGTCGAGGCCACTGGAATCTCAGCAATTAACTCCCTTAAATTTCACACATGGCCCCTCGTGTTCACCACATAAACTGTTCCACTGAAACAGGACCTGATCCAGTTCTGGGCTCTCAGCTTGTCTCTTTTACTGCGCTTGAGGCTTTTACTGCCTCTGAGCTCAACCCGCTCACTCCGGTGGTCCACGAGCCTGGGAAACACTCTCTGCTCAGACATACTCAAACTCACTGAGGGGGAAAAAAAAAATCTTCCTTGAGATCATATTTCCTTTTGTTCAAATGTTCTCCTTTCATTTTTACTTTGGTCGAAGGCTGATTATAAGTTTCTGTTTAATTTGGCGTGGATTATTGTTTTGCTTAATTGGCTTTTAACGAGATTATTTAGGCAGCTATGTAAAGAAGCCAGTCTGTCGTTATACCACCCACCTGAAAAGTCTTCTCACTGTTAACCCCATCCATGTTCTCCAACTTTGTCCTCCTATACGCCAAAATATTTACTTTACACTGAATAACATTGGATTTTTCTTACAGATAAAGCTATAGTTCACTTGGCATCAATCGCTGAGCTGAGGGTCCCTTAGTGTTGTTTTTCAGAGTTAAGGAAAGTCCAAATGCCTTTATTAGAAGTCCTCCATCTGAAATGGACTATAATATTCCCCAATAAACGAAATCCCAATTTTCTGGCCAAAGGACAAATGTAAAAATGATGATTGTTATTATCTCCTAATAACGCCTGCAGACTTGTTCTAAACATAACTTGGCTTTAGTGCATATGAGTTTTGCTATTCCTCTGTTATGACTATTGCAAAACCTTTGCAACCTTTGGGACTTGTAGGACCTCAGTCTGCTCATCTGCTGGCCTGGATCCACAAGGAGCGTATTCCCCTTTGAATCTCCAAGTTTTCTGTCTAGATTTTAGGTGACTTGTTAAGTTTTCTCCAAAAGAGAATAATCATATATCTCTTATAGCCCTCACATTTGTATGGATAAATGCCAAATACAGACCAAACAAATGAATGTGTTTCTAAAGTAAACTCAGGGACTGACTGCAGGACATTAATTGATAGATGCAGATCATCTGTAGATGTTAAATTGAGCTCAAATTGCCAGGGATCAGTTATTTGGGGATTATCTGGATGACAGTGTCCCATCAGATTAATATGCTTTTCTAGCTCAAAGAGGATTTTGAGAGTGTTTACTTAACATGACGGCATGATCCTCATTGTGATGATAATGGAGGCTGCAGGTGCCCGTGATGGTTTGTGCTGGAAAGGTCGCAGTCGGGTGTGATTTCTGCAGAGGAAGAGAAGACGGTGAATTATGATCTTAACACTGGTGCCATTCCATGCCCTTGTGTATAATAAACCCAGCACAGACGCATGCAGATGATGAAAGAGCCTTTTATCAAAGTTCACAAAGAGAAACATTGTCGTTGCATTAGTTCCTCACTCCAGCTAAACTGTTATCTTATCAAAACAAAGGATTCTTTGAATATTTAGATGCAGGGAAACACCCTGAGGCAATTGTGTGTGTGATAGGAAGGAAAATATTTCCCTCTGAGTCTCAGTGAGTGCGCCTGGGGGAGATTCAGAACACTCCCAACGTTTGCTCTGTGTCGCGCTCCCTGCCAGCGGCCTCCAGCTTACAGAAAGTGCTTTTGTTTCTTATGAACATTATGCTTGTCTGTGTCAAAAGCTCAGATTGTTCGTGTGCATATGTATGCATGTTTTCAGATCACTGCACAGCACCGCGTGGAGCAGAGAGTTAAAGGAAGAGAAAGTGAATTAGCATGTTTCTTTTTTTTCATCCTACATACCTCAGATCACACTGGATCTATTGTTCAGAGGCTGGTTGCAGAGATGAATTGTTTAACCCTGTATTGCCAAATAGTTGGACTGGCTTCCTTTTCAGTCTGTGTCGGTGTTTATGAGCGATGTGTGTATGTGCATGCAGGTGCACATTTTCATTACAGACACAGTTTATGCATGCTCATACAGCTTAAATGCTGGAAATCCAGGGCTGCCGATGCCAAGGCCAGCCACAACAGATGAAATATTAAGTGGTTCCTCTGATTTATGCAGTATTACAAGAAGTTTAAAAGGCGTTTTTGACTCTGCTGAGGAAATAATGAGGTAGGTTACTGGATGAAATATACCAGTATGTACATGTCCTCATGCAGTGAGCACAGAGCCACCCACAGTTGCAGCAACAGTTCAACTTTCTCACAGCTTTTGAATTTAAAATCAAGTTGTTGCTTTTTTAGAAAATAAACCCTGATCCGCCACTCAAAATTTAACCTTGAGCTCTGAAAGTAGACCTTAGTCATTCAATTCAAACTTCATCCTGCTCGTTTCAATCTCAGATTACTACATTTGCCATGTGCAGGTTTCTCGTTTGGCTGAACACTGTCATTATGGTAAAGTATTAAAAGGAATTTGCTCACCGAAATCAATGAAGCTTTTTTAAACTAAATTTGTACCATTTAAGATCAATTTTGGATTGGCAAATGGATATAAAATCTCTTATTTTTGTGTGGCAACACTTTTCTTAATTTGTTTGTTGGATGTCTAATGGCCTACTTTATTGGTTATTTACTGATTTACTGAATGATATGTAACATTCAGCTCTGGAATTATTTAGCTTTGAAACCTCAGCTTAATTCTTCTTTCTCTCTGGAGGAAGTGGGCTGTCCTATGAGAGGAGAGCTTCCTGTAGAGAGTCCCACTGCAGCTCCACAGGAAGGGCAGGAGCAGAAGTGTACGGGTAGAGTTAATGCACCCTGAGGAAGCATCACTGAGATGGAGCTTGGCTGGAGGAAGGCAGGGATTTTTGGAAAGGATTTGTTTAATGAGAGATGAAATGAGTCGCAGACAGTTTGGGATCAGACGGGAAGAAAATGGATGGATGTTTTGTATTAACTATCTATGAATGACCACTTATTTATTTATTAGAAATCAGCATGGCATGGCATGTTATTTTTAAGACCACCTTTTCTGCGTGTGGCATCCTGACTCCTTAAGGTGGAATTCCTCCCAGAAAATGAAAGGGGTGGACACTTAAAAAAAAACCTCAGCAATAGACATTTTTACCTTCTCTATAAAGGGCCCATGCAAACCTTTTTTTATATTTTGCTGTGTGAATTAACCAGATTTAATAAAAATAGAAAATGGAACAGGCAATTAATTACTTTTCAGGTCCTTAGAGTTAATAAAAAACAGTAAATAGGAATATCCACCATGTTCTGTGTTTTTACACTGCTTGAACTTGTTTAGAACTGCACAAGTTGGAATTAAACAGCATTCATTATCCTGTGAAAGTAATTTGGTGGCCTTCACAAGTTAATGTTCTCTAACTCAGTTGGCAAAACCTGAATCAAATCGAGTCCACAGCCTGTCTTTCTTAGAAGTGCAGCCAGTCCTTTGTCTGCTATTCTGGTAAAACTTTGTCACTTTGAGTTGCACCTCACCTCCCTTTCAGCCCCATATTTAAAAAGCTCCTTAGAGTAAACGCCATGTTGAATGCAAAGGCCACTTTTTGAAGCATTGAATGCTCCAAAAAGTCCCATTTTATACACTTTTTTTGTTGTATCATTTCAGGATGAAACATTAAATACCAGAGACACAGTGTAATGACATAAATGCCACTCTGGGGAACCTTTGACTGCCACATGCAAAGAATTTGCAAAGGTCAGCATGAACCACTGAAAGTGGCCAAACCTCGGCACTGCTTTATTACCCGTGTACCCCTCTGGGTGTCTGACCGTGGAACAATGTGAAACAACAGCCACAAGACTGCCTGCCTCTCTGCCATAGCCAGAGGTGAGGCATCTGTTTCCTACGCTCAACATGTGGATGCACTCGCTTCAGTATACACACACTCGGCTGTTTACACTTCTCTTGTCTTATCTCACTGGCAGGACACATAACAGAAACATTTTCAAAACACACACCTCTGATTGCTCCACAGAAGTGTGTGTGTGTGTGTCTGTCTGGAAGCTTTGCATGCTGTCAGTGTGTATACGTGTGTGTGACCGCACAGCGGCCATGTGGATTGTTTTGATGGCACTGGCTGGTAATCGCTTGTCATTTTCTCTGTCATTTGGCCCTGAGTTTTTAGTGTCAGTGTCCCGATGTTATCACCAGCATCAACAGGGACGCTGCTCTCATCTGATCTGGTCACCCTCCTGATAACACCAGTGTGTGTGTGTGTGTGTGTGCGCGCGTGTCCGAGCGTGCGTGCGTGCGTGCGTGCGTGCGTGTGTGTGTGTGTGTTAGAGAGAGAGAGAGAGAGAGCATGTGTGGTGCTCACAGCCACATCTGAGCCCCTGAATATACTTTTTTTGTGATTTAATCTGCATTTTCAGGCACTGATAACAGATTACTAATGCCAAGCTGCTGAATTCATAGCTTCGCCGAGATATCTAAAATATATCATCCATTAAAAAAAACGATTTCTAAATATTTTGATGTCCAGTAACTTGTCATCCAATCAAAAAACTGCTCATTTACTGTATTAATATCACAGCTTCTTGCAGAATCTTTTTTCTTATGGAGTTTGGAAGGGATTACAAAGAATAATGTGGTCCTCACAAAGCTCTTAACTGTAGTTTATTATAATTATAATGTATTTATTTTTATCTAAACCTAAATTTTAGTAATTTTCTCCAACATGTGCTTTTCAGACATGCATATGGTTGCTGTATAATTTTTGGGGACACAGAACCACTCCTACAGTTTAAATCCGATCCTCCTCATTTGTACATTGTACATCCTCAATCCCTCCACTGGTCTCTTCCTGTTCCCGGACTTTAAATTATAACTCAATGGGTAAGAAAAAAAACACAATTTGAACCTTCTGATTAGAAAGAAAACACCTGTACAGATGTTTCGACAAGGCCACCATCATTTAGATTAGATTAACAGGTTGGTGTTCATGAAAAATAGAATATTTACTCCTTTTTGCATGTCTTGAAGATGACTGCTAATCCTTTATCACATCAGGGGGCCTAAACTAAGGGATACACAAGTGCAGCCTGGGATTCCATCTTTATTTAGACATTTTTGAGGACGGTGCTTTGAGATCAATATCCTAGTCAGGGGAGGAATCCCAGTCTCCAGTAAAATATGTGGCTCATTTTACATCTCTGGAAACCAAACATGCGTGAAAATGTCCAATTCTCAGCCAAAGGAATCTGGTGTGTCTGTCATCACTTGACATGGTGTCAGTTTGTGAGGAATGTGGAGGGCATGGCAGGGCTTTATTTAACCCCAGACCATGTTGTTTTCCCCCAACTTTAAACCTGCATTTTATACTCAAAATGGAACCAAGTGGCTTTGGTGTGCGCGCGGAACCACAGAAGAGTTATAAAAAGTTTTGAAAGCAAACCAGTGACTCAACCCGCAGGTTTCATGGTAAAATCCACGCATCCAAACAAGGGGAAAAGATTCCTCCAGTTCTCTGATCATCATCCTTCCAGTGACAGCTGCTGTGTCGAAGAGCTATAAACTACCACACCTTCAACCTCACAGGTGATTTTGTGTTTGGTGAAGCTGGCGTTGTAAGCAGAACGTCAAATGTTCATGTGTACAAACAGACATTAGAAAGGGAAAGTAATTAGGTGCATGAAGGCAATTGCAATTGTGCACATGTGTGAGGGGGAGAAGGGATGATAACCACATAAGGAATGTAAACATTATATACAATCGTGGTTTCCTGTAGAGTCAAATGAAAATAAATGAGGATGTGAGAGAGCTGGTGAGGCATGCAGCTCACTAAACCAAGAATTATTTATAGTGTCTTCATTAAACTAAAAAAGTACTTTTTTTTGGTAAAAAAATCTAAAAACATCTTAAAATGGTGTGGAAATGAAAATTCTCAGGCAGTAAAATGAACAGAAATATAATAAAAAACAGAAGAAAGAGCTACATTGCAGCACATACTGAGCCCATATTTCCAGTGTTGCTATTCAGTGACTGAAATACGCATTACAGAATGTAAAAAGGCACAAATTCCTGCCAGAGTCAACTGTCTAAACATTTGATGTTACTGATCAAACTTGATGTGAGACTTTGTTTTTCCTGCCTCCTCTTCGTCTTTCATCCTTTTATCTCTCTAACCAATCCCATGGGATCTTTGTCGTAGTGACGTTAGCCAGAGGACAAGGCTGTCGGTAGCAGCAGGTGAAGGTAGATGTTGATTTGAAAATAAAGTATCACAGGAAACTCTGCATGTGCTTCAGGAAACGGTGAGTGTGTTTTAGTGTGTGTGCGTCGTCTCCCTCCCTTCCCTCCTGCTGTGGTGTTCAGATAACATTAATGAATCAACAAGCCCTGAAAAAAGAGATAGAGAGCGGAGCGTGGAGAGGGATTTTATCTGTTTTTAAAATATTATGTTGTGCCCATTTCGTGTTTTGTGAAAATGATGAATGTGTAGTTTCCCAGCTTCACTGAAGGCCCCAGATGATTTTGCTTTATGTCCCCTGCTAGTGAACCTTATCAGTGTTGTCACAGTTGATGATGATAAGGCAAACCACTTATCAGATAAAACACCGATTTTTCAAAAGCCCAAATTACCCTCAGTGTCATGGTTTTTCACACAATTTTGTCTTTCTAAACACACATGTGTAATGGAGAAGAGGACTCTTAGTTCAGGGAAGAGTCACTGTTTGCACTGGACTTACACAGTTTGTGTTTAGTTGGAAAGAAAGTTAGTTTGGTCTTAATCTGCTGTGGCATTAAGTTTGTTGAGGAAAACTGGAGCCACACTGATCTTTCTGAGTATCAGCAGTGGATCACATTAAGTGAAGGCTTTGAATCCCAAATGTTTGATATCTTTGATCTTAGCGCTCACATCAGAAAATGCACCTATTATGACCTTTAACTGGGACACTTTGACCTTTTCGGTTTTGTTTGCTTTATTGGGGATCTGTCGATTAAGATTGCAGGTCGGAGTGAGCCATCTTGGAGTGGTTTCTCCATACCGGTGTACTCTTTATTACGCTCGTCCTTTTCCTGCTGTAACATGTCACAAAGTTAGAAGGACAGAGTCACCTTTAATGCTTCCTACTCACATGACAATAGCTGAAGACTAACCATGCAAGAATCACAGGTGAGAAATTAAAAATAAACAGCAATTAGCACAGAGAAATGGTCTCTCCCAGGCAGGTTTGAAAAATGTTGTTTGTTTGTTTTAACATAATTTATATTTACAAGAAAATATCCAACACAGTTTTACACACAGGGAAGTGAAAAATGTGGTACATTAATAAAGCTAAATGTGAAGGGCAAAGGAAATGGCTTCAAGCCAAAGTCAGAAAGTAAACAGGGACATAAGAAACTTTTAAATAATGGCAAAACCTGTAAAGCAACTCATTCCAGGCCACCATGTAATTACCATTAAAACAGATTTATATTCGCAGTTAAAACTTGAAAACAGGAACTAAAACTGTCAGGGCTAAATAGGACTAAACTCTCTGGGTCAGTTTTTACATTTTCTACCTTTGCTTTTTTTTCGTTTTCTTTTTAATCATAGTCCAAAAGTTACAATGTGACATCACATTAAGCTTGAAAACTAATAAAAAATACATGTGATTCCTCTGGCATGAAAATGGGAAACACATATCTATGTTACATACGTTTTGATTAAGCATTTTTTAATGGAAATGCAGCTTTTTGTTAGATTACTATGACAAGCCTCTTTCTTAAAGTCAGCTATTTTATATAATTGTCCAGAATGTTGCATGAAATCATGAAGCAAAAGTTGGAGAAAAACAGGATTACATCCCTAACACGGGCAGCATGATGCACATAAAAAGGAAAGTTTTACAGGCAGAATTGAAGAGGCTTGATATTTGAATTTTTGTTTGGATTTGTTCAAATCAGCATAAACAGATTATGATACAGCCTAAATATGAACAAAATAACCTGACTTTGGAAAAATAGGATGGATGTGTGCTGAAGTGTAAGCACAGATCTCCTCCTCAGAGTCGGATTGCTTCTGCTGTTCTCCCTCCCATGCTGCTTAATCAATCCAATATGGCTCTCGTTTCGACATCATCCCACAGACCGCTCATGGCCCCGGGCCTTCCATAAATAAACTAACAGGTTTCTTAAATATGTGACAAAATACCATTAGAGTTTACAGGCTGGGCATCTGTCTGCAGTGGGCTTTTTAGTGCAGGAGGAGCTGATCTCCCACCTGCAGTTTAAAATGAAGTGGAAAGGAAAGGAGGATGGATTCAGGCTGCACAAAACAAACGGGGCTCCTTTCGGCTCTCCCACACACATTAGTATCTCACACACACACACACACCTGCTCTTAATTGTCCAATTTGTACGCACTGTAGTGGCCGCAGGGGAGCAGCGGAATAGTAAACAAGCCGATAGCATCTCAGATGAGATCACTGTGGCTGGAAGCGTGGTCCCAGCTTACAGACTGAGCTTGACAGAGACACAGATATATGCATTCAAACTTCCATACAGCTGCAAAGAGGAAAGCCCTCATTGTTCTAAATGTGACAGATGAAAAGCAGCTGAGCATTTATGAGAACAATCTATGCTCAGGCCTGTTTACACTGTAAACAGAGTCTCATTGTAGCAGAACTGCTCTTAGGCTCACCCTCCAAGGCCAGGGGTCACGTGTCTCGGGGTCATATCTCAAACTTGACCCATTAAGGAAGCTTGGAAATTCAATTGTGACGCAGAGCAGAGTCGACGCTGCATCCACAGCCCTCGCAGTCTCGACCCCGCGACTGAAGGAGGGAAGAAGTAGTCAATCCTCACTCTGTACTTTCTGCCATTCGCCCCCAGCCCCCCCACCTTTTTTTTCTTTCTGTGGAGAGTTTCATTCCTGTTTCCCATGGCATTATCTCTATTCAGATTACTTACTAAAAATACAACAACTCCCACAAACCACATCTCGCTCCTATTGTCACACAGCCAGCCACATCGCACAATTCTGGTAGCATGAAATGTAAAAATATTTGCTTCCTGTGTCATGTGTGGGGTTATCTGCCCTTTACAGATGCTTTAGGGTGGAGGTGTCGCCCCAGTGTTGTTGCAGTGCATGAA
>CAJRST010000002.1:9203383-9273698 GCA_907169785.1 Menidia menidia | reverse complement strand
TCAAATAATACAAAAGTTTTAATAATTTTAGAAAGTGAGAGTATTTGAAGTTGAGCTGCATTTATTAATTAATAATTAATCAAATTAAACTTTTACCTAACCTGACTTTTTGTAAATGCTATTTCTATAATAGAATAAATAGATACATGTGGCAAAATGGATCCAGAATAAAAACAATTTATTTGTAAGATGTTCTAAAATGTTGTTTCAATTGAAGAGTTCTTGTTCTCGTCTTAATTATGTTTATATCATAAAAAATGTTGCTGTAGCTAAAGAATCGAGAGAAACCAGTTTGGTTGAATATGATGCCAAAGTTTACCTATACATTGAATATATATCGCCAGGTACAGTAAATATGAAGCCGAATTTTATGAGTAGTGCTACTCATATGACTCAGTGTCTCTATATTTGGTGTGCTCCATCCAGTATCTTGGATAAATGAGTGTTGAAAGAATTGTCCATTAACCCAACATTTAAGCATATTCTACCGAGATGGATACATTTTCTATGGCTCTGAGTTATTCTGCTCTATCCTGCCACAGCCCCTCCACCTCCTCCCTCCTTTGACTTTCTTCCAACCACTTCACACACTCCATCTCTCCACAGATTCGCCCTTACCAGGAGGAAATACTTTGACATTACAGTCCATTCTGCTCACACTTTGTGGCGTATGGTGAAAGATATATAAGTAAATCTAAACAGTCAGTTGGTCTGTGAATTTGGACGGCAGGCTTCACGTCTTCCTCGTCCTCGTGTTCATGTTTGTTTTTCTTCCTGCCTTTTCAAATAGAGCTAAATAAATAAAGAGCCTTTCTGGCCCAGCATCACTCGCTCCACAGCTACTGATACCCTCTCTCTGACAAATGAGGATGTGTGTGTACATATTCTTCTATTTTTCAGCTCAGATTGCATTAAATAAAGCACAGGAATATTAGAGGCAACTATTTTAAGCCCCTTATACGTCCTCCTTAACCCCTATTTGTAACACAGCTATAACAGAGTAGACAGCAGCAACTAAATTTAACATTAACTCTGTGATTTCTGCTTAAAAAACGTCTGTGTGCGTGTGCTGCCCCCCACTCCCTCTCTCCATTTTCCCCAAAAATGGTAACACACCCACAGCAAATGAGAGGGCTCCTTTGAGAAATGTGTTTCTCATGTTCTCACGGTGTAAAAATGACGCTATCGCCAAGCTCCAAGAATCAGCAGCTCTGTCCTCATTACATGGCGCTTAGCCCAACCTGTGTGTGTGTGTCTTTTTCTGCGTGTGCATGCAAGGGCAATGTAGTCTGCTGTGTGTGTTTTATGCTTAAATAGTGAATGACAGTCTTTATGAGACCCCTTCCTCTGGTGAAAACATGGAAAGATTGTTTAACTCTTCATACAGCCAGAGGTCACAGTGAAGTTCAAGTGTATATGTGTGTGTGATTTGGTGGACTTCCCCATGCATGTGGCTATGTTTAGATGTATAAACTCACTGATAATATCACAGACGTGGGTGCAGGCTTGATTTATAGGGAAGTTTGATGTTGTTGAAAGGATTCTGTTTTCCATTTGGATGGTTTTATATCCTCCTGCCTGTTTATAATATCCTTATGATGTTCTCTATTTCCATCATTGTGGAATGAAGAAGTTTTTGTTTATGCTCCTAAGCAAACTCTCTGAGAATGATTTAGAGTTAGCAGCGGCGAGCGGAGATATTATTGACCAAAAGGAAACACTGACACCTAAACATGTTACAAATCTCTTTGAGATTGAGGCCTATCTCCATATTGATCCATTAACCTGTCAATTATCAGAAACTGTAAAATCAACCCCTTCTTACGACAGACAACACTGTATCACACTGAACATGTCACTACTGGTGGTGGGGAAGGACCTAACCTGCCTTTTCTAGCTGGTATACCTGCTTAAACGTGGTATCTTCTATGTAAAAGCACCATATAAGTGTTGGCTTCCAGATGCAGTTGGAGAGTGCAGCCATTAGCCTCTGTTCAGCACAATAGTACCACAGCTGGCAGCGTCCACGCGCTGACAAGAATCTGGAACACTCGAACTCTCAACATTTTCCAAGAGACAATTATAGCATGTAACAGTTAGTGGATGCTTGTAGGCCCAATTTACTTTGAACTTTGGATCCAAGCTTCAGATTCTCTGAGTAATCATAACCAAGCTGTAGGTCCTTGCTTAATTCACTGATGAGTTTTACAGATTTTTATCGATCTTGAACATTTCTTGATTTGAACGTTCTATTTTCTCAACACATTTTTTGTGTATTTTGCTTAAGGTGAGAGCTTTAGGAGCTATTTTATTACTTGTCACCTCCAACCTTGCTGCCAACAGCAAGACAGAGTGGAAAATGTTTTGGACTCGCCGTGATGGGCTGAGATCTTCCCTCTACCGTCATTCTCTGTGACCTCTTCAGAGGTATCCTTTGAAACGGACCATGGTGTGAGGCTCGGCCAGCAGAAACATGGTCAGGCTGAAACGGGCAGCACTGAGGTGCGGTCATCCCTGCGTCATCCTAACCATATTAAAGCTGTGTATGTGTGTGTTTTGTGTGTGTGTGTGTCTCAGTGTGCATTCAGGGTGAGGTCAGGCTGTAAATATAGCCTCCTCTGTCTTCAACTTAACGTCCAGACAGTCTGTGTCTGACAAGGAAAAATGCTGCAGTCTCTGACTTTTTTGGTCAAAATACAACAGGAGTGAGGAGAGGGAGAGGGAGAGGGAGGGGGAGGGGGAGGAGGAGGAGGAGGAGAGTCAAGAATGTGTGTGTGTTTGGAGACAGGGTTAATAATTTCAACCATCTCTAAAAATAGCCGTCTCGGGTAAAAACAAAACAAAAAAATAGCTGTTCTGCTAAAAATCACAGCTCCATGGCAGCCATTTGGATGATGTGAGCTCCCTGGGGTGGAGCCTGGGAAAGTTAGCTGTGCATACTCGTATGTCACAATGTGTGTCTGTGTGTGTGCGTGTATGTCAGCGTGTCAGTTTAGACCCAAATTGAATGATTGAGGCTCTTACTTGCATTTACGCAGATACTGGTTGGAAAGCACTTGTTTTTGGGCTGATGTGGCCTCGTCTGCAGAAAATTTACCTCATTTGGCCTGCCGTCCTCCTAATGCTGGTCTGTTGGGTTCATCAGAACTTGCTCCGGAGTGTTTCTATCAGATCCGCCCCAGCTTTTTACTCACTTAAAACAACAGGAGATGGGAATTGTGGGATGCAAATACAAACAGAGACTTGCGTGGGGGGAATTCTCATAAAGTATGTTGGAAGGAAAAAAATTGATGAAAGTTTCTTCTCTGAGGAACGTGTGGAATGTTTGCCCGCTCGTCTCACTCATTTCACTGCTTCTAGTCTGTCTTCAGAGTTGTTATTGTGCCAATTTTGTTGTTTGTGGTAAGATTTAAACCATGAGATTATTTAAAATAGTTCCAAGACTTTTTTTCCCGTTTTATTTGAGTGATATTTTCCATCTGAAACATTCTGAGCAAAAACGTAGCCATTGATAGACTTCAGTTCTCATTTCCTAACAATGTAAAGGAAAGTATGGCCATAGACATTAATCTATCATCTTTCATGCATCTGCTTTTTCAATGACTGCTCTATTTGTATAGAGACCTGATTATTGACATAGGCAGAGATGACTTTAGATATAGGAATTGCTTGTTTTTTATTAAGATATTTTACAGTTGAGTTTTTTTAGTTTATACAGTGTCCCCCTCACTCAGTCCAACCATTAGTGGTTACCGCGCTCAAAACGGTCTCTAAATAGAAAAGTACTACGGGAGTTTTTAGATCTTTCTGTAACTCTGCTTGGGTGTCTCCCAGCCCTGTAAAAGGGAGCCCACGAAAGTGTGGCTCAACATTTTACTTCCATTGTTTTGTGTTTCTACAAACAAAAGAAACCCTGTTTTTTGTGTTCTTCAATTATTCTCATGGGATCTGCCACTCCTCTCAGTCCCACGTGGACATTTACCATCCTGCCATCACTCACTCAATAATTTGCTTTCACATTCAAAAGAGGCAGAGATTGAAAAATCCCAGAATTTTCCTTTGTGTTATTTTTGTACGGCCTGCTTTATCTAAATCGGTGAAACCAGATGGCGGGTTTGAGTCATTGAGCTTCAGACTGAATGTCTCTGCAGAGTTTAACTATTGTGATTTCTTATTTAGTTTAGTTTGATAACAGTGATTACTCATGTGAAATGAGCAGAAATTGCGGAGTCAGTGGACATCAGCTCTCAGTTAGTAGATCAGCATGAAACATGATGATTTTAAGCATCAAAAACAGTTAATAGAAGCTAAAAAAGGATGTTTTGGATGTTCTAGTATTAACTCAGTATTATGAGAAATGGCAACAATTCAGGGAATGCAAATAAAAAATGTGTTTTGTTTTTTTTATAAAAAAACACGTCCTTCAATATATCAAATTTTAGATTGCATAATCTGTGAATATATTCTCAAAAATTATATAAATCCCAGTTATCATTTGAAATATTGTGAATAAACTTATTCAAGGTATTTATGAAATACAGTCAATAATATTAGATCAATTCTAATGATGACCATTTATGTACATGGAGGTTTGTTGAACTTTACCCAGTTAAAGAGCAAGTAACTACGTTTGAGAAATGCAACCGTGTATGTCTAAAAAATGGAATAAATACAGTCATCAAAGGTCATACTATTTCAAAGTAGGCGATATAAATAGCTTTGACCAATTTACAACCAGCTGGAGGTGGTTACATTTTCTCTAAATAGTTTGGGTTAAATATGTCATATTTTGTGTCCCTACCTATGTTGTAATCTAATCTCAATTAAGAAAAATGCATTAAATTTTAGAGGTGTGTTTTTTTTTGCATTTTTAAAGTAACAGAAAAAGACTTCAGCTTTGCTGTAAAAGAGACAAGAAAGCGTCTTAAAGCATCTATGATACAGCATGATACTTGGCTGTGTCAGATATCGCTGCAGCTCTAGATTGTGTGTGAGTGTTGAGCCGGTAGCAGTGCAGTGTTATACAATACCTTGTTTAGAGAGACATGAAAACACAGTGTTGAAAGCTACAACCAGCTTCTTAGAGCCCCGCAGGGAAAGCGTAAGTGTGAAAAGGGGTGTGATATGTGCAAAGCAACAATGCACAAAGAACAAAGGGACCCATTGAGTGCCGAGGTTCAAAGACAGATTTCAGGTGTATCCATCGTTCTCTTAATCCGGTGTTTGGGATTATCCGGCACTGTTGTGGCATGTTTTTTAGCATTTACTCACACCGTGTGTTGTTACCTGGTTTGTTTGCGTTCTGTTTCCTCCCTGACACACCTGCCCCCTTAATAAAGGCTCTAAATGAGGACTTTTACTCTCTATAAAAAAGAGAAACCCTCGGCCTCTGTAATTTACATAAGTATGCAAACTAAAACATACCCACATCATAGCTGTGAGTGCATGTTTGAGAACAAATAAAACTATCCAAAATAACCCCATAGATCTGTCATTGAAACCTATAATTGGGTTTCACTCTGGGTGAAGAGTGAAAATGGCCTCAGTTAGTTTGATGACACCATAATTATGTAATTTAGTTGCATTCATTATCTTTGTTTAACCCAAACAAGGTGACAAAAGCTTCATTATAACTCATATACCTGTTTGTGTCCATTGGAATGGTAAAATGGTTTTGCTTTCAACCCTCTGCTGCCTAAACTCCAGGAAATGCCAAAAGGGTTTTAGTAAAGGGTTGATATGTTTTTGTCTTACCTTTGTCTCAAACTGGAGTCCCAGTCGCCCTCCTGCCTTTTTCCTTTATAGGGGTTATAGGCTTGTTAAAGGAAACACTTGAGATGGACTTTTTCTCCAATGCGGAAACCTTCATAAGACTTGTGTTTGAGGTGCCTGCAAACGTCTCCTAGATTTGCTTAATTCTTATATGTGCAATATTTCCTGTCAGCCATGAACTGAAATGTATTTCCCTTTTATTATTCCCTTAGATGTGGTCAGTGTTTGCGCCGTCCGTGAGAGTCCTTTTGGACCATAGCTGACTTGATTTGATGCTTGTAAATGTTAATATAATGAAGAATAAGTAACATGGAGAACCTCCACATTTAGAGGAGGTTATCTGGGATCTGTCTGGTACCGGGCCCTAGGTCATTCCGAAGTTGTAATTTCAATACCATTTGCCTAATCCCAGAGCAAGATGGCGGCACTTGATTGCCAGCGTATCCAGGAAGTAGCGGGCCTTGATGAATGTTGGCCTGAAAAGAGCAGCTGATAACATGCACTTCTGACGTACATGATGGAGACCATGTTTGTGCATGTGTGACGTCGCGCTCTGCTTTTCTTGTTGATGCAAACGTTGGTGCAGATCCATATGAATGTCTTGTATCACAGCTGTTAAGTGCAGGTCATTAATCTTATTATCAGTGGATAGAGATGGGGCTGGCAGCTCTGTGAATGGTCGTGGACACCTCTCTGGCTGGTCCACAGCAAAATAAGAACATTCTTCTTAATTTTTCAAGCTTTTAGCACTTTTGCCTGGCAGCTGTGAAAGCATGTTTTGGAACAGAGCTGAGGACCTCTTAAGCTACAAATGATCTGGAAAAGCCAGAGCTGTTTGAGCTCCACACTGAGTTGACATGAACCTGTAGTCTGGAGGGCAATTTTTCATTTTAACAGGTGGTAGAGCCGCGGTTACACAGACTCACTGTACCGCTTATTGTTTTCAGTCAGGTAACCCGTTAATGCTGCGTAAGCTCATTTAGAATTAATACTATAGTCGTTAAACGTTGGTATATTTGTGCAGCACTTTGACTTGATCCAAGCATAAGTTTGTTTGTGACTTAGCTTTGCTTTCTGTTTGCATGTGTTGGTGAGGCAGAAAGTGAGTGTATGTTTTGTACATTTGCCCACGTGTGTGTGTTCACCTGTGTGAAGCCCTGGGGTTAATGGCATTAGCAGGCTGTGATTGGGCTGATGGCTTTCTGCAGTCATAATAGAGCTGCTATTAAGTGTTTACTGTGAGCAATTCCACATGTCAGCTAGAGTCAAGCGGCTAGGGAAAAGACAGAGGAGCCGGGAGACGCTGGAACGCTAGGAGTGAGGAAACAAAAGGGGGTGAATGGGAGGCCGAGGGTAAGCTGGCTAAAGAGGAGGAAGGGCAACTTAAGTCATATATATATATATATATAAATATACTGTGTGTATGTGTGTGTGTGTGTGTATATATATATATATATATATATATATATATACTGTGTGTATGTGTGTGTGTGTATATATATATATATATATATATACACATACACACACACAGTATATTTTTTGTTTTTTACCTGTGTGTCAATGAGTTTTCTGACCTTGTAAGTTAAAGTCATAAGGAGAGCAAAAGAAACTAAATCAAACAACAAATTTCGATTGTCCATTTGTCTCTACAGTGTGTCAGTAATTCCTCTCTGTTCCCCGGCTTTTCCCCTGTGTATGTGGGAATCTGATTCAGGTAAAGGTTGTTGGTAGGGTCGGCGTCTGTGTCAGAGCTGCAGTGGAGTGTGCAGTGTGTGATGGGGGTCATCCTGTGGCCATGTGAACAGGAAGACGTGGGTTCAGTGTGAGGGACTGAACCTCTGAGCTGTTTATCAGATAGCTAATGAAGCAGAGCAGTCCTGTGAGACCCCGAGAGGGAGGAAAGACAGGAAAGGGGAAAAGGTAAAAAGAGGATGGAAAATAAGGAGGGCAGGGAGAAAAATTGGGAATATCACTCGCTAAACAGCTTTTTGTGAACAACCTGAGCAAAAAAGCAAGCTCCCAGGATTTCACTCCTCTTTGTCCCCATTACAATAAGTAGAAAAATATACAATTTCATTTATTACATTTCCTGCTTAAAAATCAGCAGAGGCCATATCACTCAGCTCCTGCCGTAAACATTTTCACTAGCTGCAAGAGAAGCAGAGCTGAGTTCCCAACTCCCATCATCACAGTCATCCAGTTTACTGCGGGCTATACATTCATCAGGGTGGTTTCAGCTTGCTTCATTACAAGTTCAAATAATCAGCCAGTCAAATGATCAAAACAGTAGAACCGTGTAGACTGTCAGTGTTTGATATTTTAGTGTTTTCGGTGATAATTACGTCTGTTCACATAGACCAGAGATTAATTGAAAGATTTTTAAAAGGCATAATGAGAACAAAAATTTGCTTAAATTCTCTGGCTGGATTAAACATTTGTTTTGGTGATGTATTTTTTCACTACACTGACATGATCAATCATCAATCCAGTTATATGTTTAACCAAAAAATAAAAAAATAAAAAAAATAAAGTCCAAAAAGGGGGTGAAAGCACAGCTACCCAGAACTGGAGTTCAGATATTCAGAAAACAAGATTCAAGCATTCAAACAAAAAAAATATTAAACGTACTGCCCGTAATTTTGTTTGAAACCAAACCTTTGCCAGTTTTGTTTTTCTTGAACTAGTAATGTAATCACAAAAAAAAAGATTGAAGAAAAAATGTTTTGATGGATAGGATGCTGTGGAGGTTCGCATGTTATTCAGGAATGGGGCTGCACTATTGAAAATTCAGCCATTTTTCTACATATTCTGTACTTCATCTTATGCTGAATCAATCCTATCTGCCAAGATATGAAAATTTAGATGAATTTGATTATTTGAGATTTACTTGTGAGATAATTTTAGTCATTTTTCTGCTTTAGAAGCTAAACATGTTGTAGCTGTTCAAAACAGATTGTGATGGTTTTCTGCTGTGATTGGTTTGTTCCTCTGCCACTCACAGACAGAGGTGCCATTAATTGGTTTGTGTGGCAGTTTGAGAATCTGTTTTGTTCATCAGAGATCAGGGAGCCAAAGGTCAGAGGTCAGGCTCAGAGGAGTCATCAGCATCGAGCTGTCAGATGACCCTGAACGATCCTGGAATAGGATGGCCTCGTCTCCCCGAGGAGGCTCATTCCAGGCTGCGTGTGTGCGTTTGCATGTTAGCCAATAACACGACGTGCGTCTGTCCTTGAGTGTACAGTAATGCCACCCGTTACACAGGCAGGCATCTGTAGGAAACATTAGCCACTGGAGCCATCAGGCTTTTTGACTGGCACTTGCTCCTTGTGATGACTGAAATTACTCATTTTGTTCATTTTCTATGTTTAGAAAAAACTAAAATTTGAATAATTTCAAAGCTAGTTCACTGACACAAAGAATCACGAGGATATCTCTTTCAAGAAGTTAAACTTACCTTTTTTAAGCTCGAATTCATCATGAAACTAAATGTTGTAGCCCGCTTTTCTCTTAAGGTGTGGGGAACTGTGCTCCAAATGTCCGTGTTAATGTAATTATCTTTAACCTGTTGCATTCACATGTGTGTCTGATACAGACACGCTCACGAGAGAGGACACAGCATCTGCGAAACGTACTTAATGGGACCGACAGTTTCTGCTTCACCTCATAAAGCGCCCTGATGTGGCACTCATACTCATATTCCATTCAGTGCTACTCATCCAAGTAAAGCACATAAACCGTCCTGATAATGCTCCTCAGGGCCAGCTTTTCCACATAATTAGCTCTGCCTCTCTGGTTCCGTCTCCAGTTCCTGAAAACTTGACACAGTGTAGCGAACTAGCTCTTTAGCTCCCCAAGTTTGGATCAGAACTGTTTTAACAGGCTGCCTCATCAACGGATGCTTGTAGAATATATGACAGCTACTACTGCTGCTTTAAGCAAGCACCTAGCAGATTCCTAATTACTGACTTTTTGTCTTAATGAACAGAGCTGATCTAAATCTGCTGTGTGAATCTGATTTTAGTTAATTCCAGGTGTGGAAATTAATCTGGAACCAGATAAAAGTTTTTTAATCACACAAGCTAATGCGGGAGAGCCCCGATCCTCAGCTCCCTGCAAACCTGCGTCAGTGTTCATGTGACATCTTTTGTGTAGTGGAACAAACTGCTGGAAAATGGGGTTCAAACACCATGGTGTTTGAGGCTTTTTAAAAAAAGATGTCTTAGCGTTTGTTTTGTTAACTTATGAGATGGTTTTGACGTACCATCAAATTTCCAGAAACACCAGTTAAATTTATCTTACTTTTCTGCTAATTTGTAAGTGTCAGATTATGAGATAGCGAAACAGCTACATTCTGTTTGGATGAGGATCAGCACCGTCCCAGGGACAGGGCACACGTTAATATGAGCTCAGCTGTAGCTTATAGCAGAGCTCAGAGGCAAAAGGAGCAGAGATCAGTTTTCTCTCAGCTGTCTCTGTTGATTATAGACCCTGATCACCTGCTTGAGGTGGCATATGTTGATATAGTGGCTGCTTCAGACAGATAGATGTCATGCAGCTTTTTATTTTTATGGTACTGAAAGACTGAAATAGAACCGAGCACCTTTCAGTAAATCTAAAGAATCAGACCCAATTTCCCTTACGTTTTCAGTTTTATGGGAATTTAAATCTAAGCATTTCTTGGCTTTGTGTAGTGACACATGGCATAAATATAGATCTTTATTCCGTTTCTGTTTCCCTCTTTGACTTCAGAGAGTGAAGCATCAGCGTCTCTCTGTCTGTCTTTGTGTCCCTAGTGATTCCCCTCTCATCATGCTGGATGTGCCAGGGGTCAGCAGCTCTGATCTGCTGGCTCTGCTTTACCATAAATATTGTGGAACCATGCTAAGAGGCTCTTTTGCTTTTAATATACTAAGGGGTCTATTGTGGGCCTCATACCATCAGCTATCACAGATCAGTTTACATGATAAGAGTGATGATGTGAGAAATTATGTCTAGATTTTGGAAGAAATTTGTGTTCCATCTTATCACATTTTCAACCTGTAGAGGTGTTTCAATAAGCTGTAGGAACCTTTCTGTTAGTCTTTATGCATGCATGTGCGTTCATGGCCACGTGTGCGTGCTTGTGTGTGCCAGCAGCTCAGTAGGCCTGTGGGAGTGCTCTGTCCTCCTTTCCCACAGTATGCGTCCCATGAGCCGCTGTGGTGACGTCAGGGTAGAGGTAGGAGCGAGTGCCCCGCTCAGAGGTCGCAGGTTCACTTCCCATCTGTCAGGATCGAGTTGGGAAGAGTCCAGAGTGAAGCGGCGAGCTGTCTTTATGATCGGCCAGTGGTTTAACCTCTCTGTCTCTTTCAGGCTATGTGGCTGATGCTGCAACAGGAGGAGCCAGAGGATTTTGTCATCGCTACGGGGGAGGTTCACAGTGTGAGGGAGTTTGTGGAAAAGGCCTTCAGACACGTGGGAAAGACCATAGTGTGAGTACATTTCATTTGTGAAGTCCGAGATGATGGGTTCGGACCAGAGGCTAAACAGTCTTCACACATGTGACACCCCCTACCCTCAGTGCTAAAATTCATACATGAAAGCCCCTCTTATGTCCTGGAAAACGCTTGACAGGTGAGGAAGATGTGTTTGACTGTTCCCAAAGGCCATTGTACTGGCTTCAGGAAAAAAAAAAGCAGGTGGCATGTTTTGTCTGCAGGAAACCTTAAGAAAAACAACTACACCAAAATAATCAGGGAGGTAGAACTCTGAAGCAGCTGTGGGAAAAGTCTGCTAAGGTTTGTCTTCTTCCAGGTGGGAGGGAAAGGATGAAAACGAGATTGGCCGTTGCCAGGAGACAGGGGTGGTACATGTGAAGGTGGATCCTAAGTTCTTCCGTCCCACAGAAGTGGTGAGTCACGCCTTTCTCTGTTTGTGTCTTTGTGTCAAAAGTTTGTGACCAAAAATTCTTAAGACTTTCTTAAAGGTGTGTTAATAAAAAACAGTTAAACAGATGCTGTGCGTCGTTGTGCGAGTCACGATAACTGCAATCTAGCACTGCTGGTTCCTGTTTATCACATCTGGAACATCAGCTGGAAGGAATTTAAAGCCAATCTTTTGTACTGATGAAATCCTGGGAATTTGCTCTGTTTCCGAACATGAACCGTGTGCTTCTTGTCGCCTAATTAGCGATAAATTGGAGCATGCAAAATGAGTGTCTTGTGTGTTTTTGTTGTTGTTTAGTTTAGTGCCAGGCTTTTGGAGCGTGTATAGGTTTATAAAATAACCGTGTACTCATTTATTTCATCAGACAACACAGTGCATATTTCCTGTTCTATATACTTGACCTTAACATGATTGTTCATGTTTTCAGTGCTTGTATCTGATTGCCGGTCATTGTGTCTGGGACCATACACTTATCAGCCATAACGGGTGCAGTTGACAGCTTCAGGCTACTTATTGTATGTTTTTAAACTGCTGGAAACGAGCCAGCCCACCTCTTTAAGAGAAATGTGAGCTGTATCCTGCCACTCTATGCCGAATGGGTGCACATACTCCAAGCAACCTTGAAAATCTTTTTTTAATGGTGAGGTATTTGCTTATTGTCACTCTGCCTGCGTGGCTGTTCTGCTCTGTGACGACACTGTAGAGCTGTATTTGTTCCCTTTGCAGTTGAGCAGGAGTCTGTATTTCCAAATCACAAAAAAGTCTGAATCATTTCTCTATGTCTCAATAGGTGTGAAGAGGCTCAAGAATTTGGAGTGTGGGGGTGTCGTGGCTCCGGGGTATTGTAGCTACTCCCTGTGGACGGTATAGGGTTACCCTGGGGTGTTGTGGCAGAGATTAGCCATCAAGCTTTTGTTTAAAAGCCAGGACCGCTTCTATCGTGAGGTTTGGCCTGGTGAGATTAGATTTGAGATGCGGCTGAGTGACGGCATAGGATTACTAAAGAGGCCCCGCTGACTGACTGCTGAGGGTACGGCAGTACTGGTTACACACCTGGACTTGTATTCTTTGTAGATGTCAGCTTATTCATTCAAGGTCCTAACCCTGAATCTGCACTGAAAACTTTTCCCGAGAATGATCAAGTCAGCCAACGCTGAGACCTGTCAGCTTGGAACTAGTTAGATGTATTTTTTATGTGTCAGCACGGGGGTGGAGTCCTCCTGATGGGTGTGGAACGCACCAGATGACAATATCAGACCACCTGAAGCTGATAGTAATGTAACTTTGAGTCTTTAAAGCGGTTGGATTTTGTTTTTTAGGCCAAAGCAAAGCACCGAGTTTCAGTCCAGACGGGTTGTAAAGCTGCTGATTCCAGCCGTGTGTGTCTGTGATGCTGTCATGGCATCCTGTTTTCCTCTGCTGTTTGTGCTGTAACATGATGTTCACCACAGCAAAGACTTGGAAGTAAATACAAATCTTTCCATTTATAAGCCATTTCCATTTACAGCTAAAAAGTTGAGTTAGTTGGATCTTTTCATACTAACACAACCTAAAGTTTTAGATAGGGCCTTTAACTTGATACAGAGTGCACACCCTCATTCTTAATCTATTTCGCATACCATTTACAGTAAACATGATTAAAGAAACTGTAAAGAGAGTTCGATCTCAGCCTTATTTATTTCCTACGTTTCTAACTTCAACCATCTGTGGAGAAAACCAGTCTTACTGAAAGTTCCTTTTTTTTTTAAAGTAACCCTGTCATAACTGCTAACAAGTCAAGTGTGACAGTGAGTTATGAGACAAGCCCTTCTAAGACGTCTGCCGGGTTGCCCAAGCATTTTGATGGATGATGCACTGAGGGACGCAGGTATGGGGTTGGTCAGAGCAGATTAACAGCTATTCACAGATGGCATTTGCCTCGCATGAGATAATCTACATATTCCTGCTTTTTAAAACAGTAATCATGCTTTTGTTTAAGTATTAAACTCTATTCAAATGACTGTGACTGATTAAAATAGGAGGCACTGGAACAAAGTGCATGGCTAATTACTTACCATGTCAACATGTTATCATCAGCACAAGTGAACTGGGATAAAAAGGTTTTCAGGTCTTTCCTGGGTCACATTAACCGTTGACATGAGATATTTCAACATTGTCAACTTTAAAATCAAATTTTTGTCTACGTTCAGCGATGAAACAAGTATGAAAGTGACCAGCTGAGGTGGAGTGAGCCGCTGTTTCTGTGGCTTGAATTGCTCAGTGTGAAGCTTTCAGAGAATAAAGGGGAGGACGGTTCAGTAACAGCAGGCCATTTTTCTGCTCCTTCTCATTGTCTCTTTATTTCTATGGTGGGGTTAAAGAGACTGAAGAGTGTTTAACCCCTGACCTCCTCAGACAGGACGTGAGTGACACAGGGCTCATAGCTCAGCATTATGGCTCACCTCAAGTGGAAATACCTGTCATCAAGTGTGTGCATGTGTGTGTGTGTGATCTGAGAATACAGCTGACTCCAAATCTTTTGGTGTCATGTTTGCTGTTTAGACATAAAAAAATCTGGATGTGTTTCCCTCTGGGACCTTTGTGCACATGTGTGGCATGAGAGGAGCGATACCCTCAGGCTAAGTGTTAATATGTGTGTAATTCATCATTATCCCGATCACTGTTTGTGTCTGACAGCAGCTCTTGTCCCTGAGGACAAAGAGTAAGCAACCGGCGGGGGGATTGGATACACAGGTGTGCCTGACATGTCTGTGAGCTGGTCCACTTGTCTGTTTATCAGGGGTACGTCACCTGTTTGCTGCAGAGGTGACGGCAAGTTAGCAGAGATGGGGGGTGGGAAGCAGCTTCTTCATGTTTGCTAAAATAAGAACTAAAAACTCAAAGCTACCAGCATTTCCTGCAGCTTTTTGCACATGATGGTAAAATAGGTGTGATGCAAGTTGTCAGGGTTGTTTTGAATTTTCCAACTGCTCCTCCTGCCCTGGCCTTCTCGAGCCCTCCGTCAGATTTGACAGCCTGTAGGTTTCTGCCAGCACCCTAACTGGACAACGATGTGTCTTATGTTAATATACGTATGGGGGCCAGGCAGATGATGGCCAGTATTATGACTGTGGATGTTTATCGTGTTGTTGCTTCTGTCTACATTTTCAGTCTTGATTAGCCTTTCTGAGACACGAATGTGCTGAAAATGATCTTTGTTGATATTCTAGATTCTCACATGCTTTAACAGCCAGACTTGGGAGCAATGCTCAAACCAAAAATTCCTATCATTACTCTAGTAGAGAGAAACTAGAGTACAAAATAGTGCTGTACATTGTATTAATTCTGCAGTTTGTACCTGTGTGTGTTGCCTGCAAAATCAAACACTTGGAGCTTTATTTGTGTCATGGTAAGCTGAATGAGGAATATGCCTGGCATGCAGTGATAGTATGAATGGATATTATGCTGGAAAATTGTTCAGAAATCTCCTGCATTCAATTGTCACGTCAAAAGCAAGTAAAGTGGAACAGAAAACAAGATTTACAGGTACTGATGGGATAGCTCTGATTAAAAGCGAGACAGAAAGGACTCTGAACCTCTTTCTTAATGTCTAAACATTCCCATCACAAATGGACATTACATAGTCAACGTAACTTTAGATTATCCATGTTCCAAAGTCTACAATGTGCTAACTGTGGACCTACCTTGTTATACAACAATTTGGATACTGTCTTTTAAACACAAATACATGCCTACATGTAGGGATTTATTTTTTCTTATGCTTGTCCTGCAACATATTCACATATTCTGACTCTGACATGCATTAGCTAGAAGTAGATGTGTATGGCTTTCTACATTTGGATTAAAGACTGTCCTGTTAAATTCAAATGTTCAATAGCAATGTTTAATGCAGGTTTGTCTCAAAAACTCTAAGAAGCTCAGATTGTTTTTGTTTTTTTCCAGAGCAGTTTTGGTGCATAGGCCTTTGTCTGTGCCCAGGCGAATGAACGTGCATGTTATGCGCCTGTTGACACTTGTGCATGTCTGTGCCAATGCAACTCAACTGTCATACTTCCAAGTTCAGGTGTCCCTGGAGGGAAGAAACTGCTGTGGGTTGAGTGACAGCTCTGTGGTTTCTGTCCAACATGAATGCAGAGGAGGAGGAGGACTGGTGATAACTTGGAAGCTGTCTGTCTTTGTGTCTTCTCCTCTTCTTGTCAGCATGTGCACAATTTTTCCACTGTAATTTTTTCTGTACGCTCATTTGCATTTAAGGAGAATCCGAATAGAAAATCGTATCTGTTATACATTAAAGGATTATAGGATAACATTTTACTGACGGATCAACAAAACAATCAGATCGCACATCTAAAAGACATTAATGGTTTTAAGCAACATTTCATAATTAACCTTAAATTAGAGTGTTTTGAGAAAGCCATGTAGTGACTTTGATATGGTATATTAATAATTGATCTTGTCAATTTGTTTTTGGCCGTTTCTCACATTCTTTCCCATATTATGATTTTTTTGGACTTATCTAAAAGCACCTTCAGTTAAAGATAGATCACAGTTATTCTAGTCACTGGGTTGAGGTTTCTGCCCTATTTTTTGGCTTTTATCATCTTCTTCATGAGTGACCCATTGGTCTGCTGCTCAAAAGTCTTTCACAGAATCAGGCTTTGCTGCCGGCCATGACTATGGGGAGCATTGACCAATGAAAGAATATTTCAGTCACTCTTCAAGAGTTAAGTACAGATTTTCAAACTCCTTGCATACTTTTGAAGAAAATGGCATCAATCCAGCTCCTGTCAGTCATTCCTACCACAGGTCTGATTTAGGGATTAGCTGAGTTTGTCACAACCCAGGGGGAAATTATCGGTTTCTTACCCTCAGCTCTCTGTCTTCTTCTTGCTTCATTGTCAGAGTTGAAAATAATTCTTTGTGTCCTAATAACTTAATTAGGTAATCACCATTTTAGTAATTGTTTTAGCAAAATATTTCAAAGGCATGTTTGCATTTATGCAGTTATGGGCGAACGACTAGTCAGACGAATTGAAAATAAATTAATAAAATGAGCTACACAAAGATAAGCTGAGTTTTCAAAAAACCCGGCGTGGCTTTGCGGTTGAAAACATGCTGCCTCTGAGGTGAACTATGCTGAAAGAAAAAGCAGAGTTCATAGTGGTATGTGCTCAGAGCTCCTTGTAGTCGATACCAGTGAGATCACACTGTCATCTTAGTGTATTGACAGATGGGGGTGATTTCCATCTCTCAGCTATTAGTCTCTTGGCAGCCGGCTGTCAGCCAGCAGCATCTGTGCTTCAGATACTGTCTCTCAGTTTATTTTTATTTCACTCTTAAACATTTTGTAATTGATCAGATTTCTAGATTCTTAAAAAAATAGATTTAAGAGGTAAAAGAGTTCAACTTTTACCCATTAAACAAAATGGTTGCACGATGACGCTGGCATCGCACCAGCTCACAGTGGCATGAGTGGGAGGTTATTTATCTCTTTTTTGCCCTGACTGACAGAAAGGAATCATCATTTGAGTTTCCCAAGTATCAAATGTTCTAGGCTTTGTTGAAGTCACGTACTTGCCTTCCCAGCAGCGCAATCATATGCTGACAACACATCAACCATTACTTAGTTTCAAATGTACAAGTTTATTCTTGCGCAAACACAAATAGGTGTGAAAAATAAGAGTGCTGCATACCACTGTTCTTCTGTGCGGCAGAAGTAAATGGCAGTGGTAAGACTTTGTGGTTAAAAGATATAAACAGATGCACTGAAATACAGTTTGTTTTGTAAATTTATCTGCAAAGACATGAAAGACTTGCCAATAAATTTGGCTCTTATCTCTGCATTCAGACTGTATGCCGAGCGGTTGTTTGTCGTTTTTTTGTGTTTAATTATATGATGCTTATTCAGTAAATCAAATCTTTTGGTTTCTGTTTCTGGGAAAACTTTAAAACAAAGTTTTGAGTTGTTCCCTGACCAATTCCTCTGGCTGCTCCTATCAGTTGTGGCTAAACGGGTGAGATCTTAATAGCAGTTGCTCGACCTGTTTTTGTGTCCTGACAGCAGGTGAGCTCCCACATCAACCCCTAAAAATAGCTCTGCAGACGCACCACACCTCCACATCTATCAACTGCCAGTCCCTGAGTTCATGTGCGAAACTCTCAATTCGAAACTTCCTCCTCGATCCAAATGGCTGTCATTCCGACAGCGAGACGTGCGCAACGAATTCACCAGATCCGCTCTGGACTGCATTTTCTCATACGTCATCAGTCATGTCGTCACTTGAGAGAGAAGCTCAGACAATGGTTCCACTGATCCAGAGGAATAAAGCCACTGAGTGTTGTGGTTACCTTTTATGACAGTTGGCATGGGAGTCCACCCACCTGTTGAGGTAATCAGTGAGACAAAGACATACCTGACTGATCCACTTTACTAAATTATGTTTGGCATTGTCAACCTTTTTCTGGGCTTAAAGGACAATTCCACTCTTGTATTCTCTGACACAGTGAGAATCATCTTTGATATTGAATGCATTCCTGTTGGCTTTGAAATTAAGTGCCGTGACCTGCCTTTATTGTTCCACTTTTTATTGCTCTCACAGATGTAGCAAGCTTCTTTTTTTTATTTTCTCAGTTATTTCTTATCAGTTTCTGGAATCGAGGTAACACCTTGCAGTAGCTTTTGAAAACTGTGATTACAGGAGGGCGAAGCAAGCCCCCCCACAGCCCCGACTTGCCCTACGCCGCATTGCAATCCTGTTAGCTAGTCTAGTTTAAAAACCAAAGATGCGTGCACTGCACAAAACGATGGATGAAAAGAAGAAGTCAACAGCCAAACCTTTTTATGTTGCAAGCACAGACCGTAGAGAGGTTTACTCTCCACTGCTGCCGAATGGGAATGAATCAAAGGAATGCTATCTTTTTTTTCGCCATTAATTTATTGAAAGTTCGGTTCAAGGTTTGACAATTTGAATCAAACAGAACATTTGGAAATGTGTAAGAACATAAGGAAATTTCCCACCAATGACACGACAAAGCCTTGAAACCATTGAGGTGTTTTTATTACTCACCCTGTATAAGCATCGTATAGTTTTAGAGAAGGGTTGGAACAACAGACAGACATGATAAACGTATATGAGATACTTTCACACTGTGGAAAATCCTTTTCTTTTTTCTGACTTCAAGGCTGCTCACAATGAAATTTCAGCAGGGAAATCAGGGTTCAAGAGTTCAGAGCTGCATGATATATTTAGCCAGTTGCCGTTTATAACATCCCATTTTATCTATATATTTGTCTGAGTTGGGACTAAATAAATCAAATTCTGTGTAGAGAGATGCTATATTGTTATTGTATGACGCAGTGATCTTTCACAAAAATAAATTGAATGGACAGATTTTTGAACATTTGTTCCTCAAGGTTGTTTTTAGATGAAGTTGGCAGAAACTGCAGATTTCTAAAAGTTAAGTAGGAGGGCACTGTGGACACTTTTCCAACTTGTATACCAACCTTAAGGATCGGCTTGGTATCTTTGGTTGCAGTAGACAGGGCACTGAGTGCTTTGGCCTTGGAAAAGAAGCAGAGCGGGTTTTAGGTTACATTTTACTCGACGCAGGCGGTCTAGATCTCATAAATCTGCTCCCAGGGTCCTTGTAGCACTGTCTCCAATATACAGAATGAGCATTTCACTTTTTTAATCTTAAGAGAATAATACTGGCTGTTTGGAGCTGCTGTCAAGTCACTTTTCCACCCCCCTACCCCATCGCTCCTCCAATTACTCATTTTCCTCTCTGTTATTACCTGTACACAAAAAACACTGGGGCAAGACTGCTTATTCACTGATGCGGTGAGAGGCCGTAAGACTGCAGAAACCACACTGTCAGAGCTCACTATGGAGGACAGCCCTCATCGTAACAATGAGAAAAACAGCTATGGTCTCGTATACATGTGTGCAGCTAAAATAATGGCTCCTGGCAGGCAGTAACTCATGTTGTCCCTGTGCCCCAGAGAAGATTTTAACAGTTGGTCTGTTTTTTGCCTAATATCTGCTACTTAATGAAGCTTGAAATATGGTGGCTGTTTCAGTTCCCATGTATTAGGTTGCAATTCTCTTTCAGTATCCAGTTTGTTGGGTTTTTAAAATGAAACTGGCTCTTAGACCCGTAGTCCCGTGACTATAATCTAACTACATGTTATCCACTAGCAGCAGTCTGCGATCAGTCAGCACTGCTCAAAAACGTTTTTTATTATTCCCAGAAGGAGATTTTGAGTGCTATCTCATTGTTGTCACTCGAACCAAGAAGAAGACGAAGAAGAAGACAAAGAAAACAAAGAAGAAGAAGATCACTCTGATCTTTGCTCCTGCATACTGTTTTTTATGTGTATGCTTTTAAGACTAAAGCATACACAACTAAAGATTCCTAATGAAGACCAACCAACACTTTCTGAGCACTAAAACTTAGTTATCTTCTCGTATCTGTCAAAACTGTGACCAGCCTATAGTTTTACAATGATTAAGACGGTCAGACATACAAACCAATTCAAGTTCTATCTGAATTAATTATCAAGTAACCCTTCTCTTGTCTGTTTTGCTGACACTTGCATCTGGTGATATATTGTTATTGTTATATTTACATTTATATTTATTTCTTTTTTCGAGAACAGGAACGCCATACATTCTCCTCCCTCTGCTCCATGCATTGATGATACCTCTTTTTTTAAACTTCCCAATGAGCTGCTGGATGTTGAGGCCATAAGACATTTTAATGAGTAGATGAGAAGTTTTCCTTTTAAGGGACTTTCTCAGTTTCTCACAAAGCTGTCACAAAATCCTTCAGTCGGAGTCGGTGACCCGCCAAGATTATGACCCATTAAATATGCTTAACTGGACTCCTAGATCTGATTTCACGGAGGCTGTGCACTGAGGCATTTGCCTTCATTTGTCAGTTATCATTCAGTTAAATATGGTTTTAGACAATCTGGCCCTGTCTAGTCGGCAGGGATCGGGAGGAATGAGCAGCTATTATTATCCTGCTTTATGTCTCTGGCAGTGAAGTGGTGTCAGTCAGAGGCCAGCGGTGGAAACCAGGGGGCCGGTTAGGACTGCTGGCTCTCTGAGGTGCTTCATCTCAGGACTGAGGCAGCAAGACCTCTAACTGAACCACAGCCATTTGGATGGAGAAGTGCTGAGGCAGCAAGCTCAGACCATCTCACTGGGTGGAGTTCCTATACTGTACTACAGGTCTTAAAACAAGAGGAGGTGGCGTCGGCTGTGAGCCATTTTATACGTTTATTATCACACAGACCTCATCCCCGCGCTCAGGTTCACACATCGTTGTCAATAATTCTGTTTTATCCCACACTTGTTTCATAGTGGCAGTAGTTAACGCCAGCATCTGTGATACATTTGTGTGATTCATGGGCCAGAAATTAGTCTGGCCTTTAAAAGAAACATGTGTCTGTGTTTCACCCTGTCATATTGGGTGTTGGCAAAAAGTCTGAGCTCAAGGATTCCTCAGATTCCTCCCAGTAGAGCCAGTGATAAGGGGAAATGCACGGTAAAGAGAGGCCTTAGTGTTCTGACAGGAGTTTGGCTCAGTGATGGATTGAGGTGAATGTTTGAACACCAGACAGACATAAAGAACCAAACTGCTTTTATGAGCAGCGTGATTTATACGTTGTACAAGCTTTATCGAGCTCCGCTGCCAGAATTTATGGCACTTGACACACGAGGCAGCCTATCAGTTTGGGGTTTGGACATGTGGCAGGGGCCTGCAGGGCTTTCATACAAAGTAAGCCTGAAATATTAGCGTTATTTCGGAGGGTTTCCGTAAACTGAGGGTGGGACGACCGACTGTTCTTTTCCAAGATGATTCAGAGTAAAGCCACTCACTGTCTGGAGAGATTAGGGACAGCCAAGGTTTCTGGTGATATGGATGGAAAATGATAGAGAACACTGAAAGGCAAAATTCTCCGAACGGCTGCGAAATGATCCATGTTTGGAAGTCTGTGACCACGACAGCTTTTGAGACAGTTTTTAGACACGAGTCTTAATGATCCAACCACAGTTCACTTGCTTTTTTTCAGATATTACAAAGTTTTGGCCCGCAAAAAGAAAACTCCTGTTCACTGTATCCCTTTCTAATGGGCCCTGAAGTTGTAGATATTTCCATCTTCATCTTTTGTGATAGGCAAGTTTAGACAAAATAAAAACAATTGTAACAAAAGGAAAATACTTGTGGAGACTGGGGAATAATTGGAAAAATTTCTGTTTTCCTGTCAAAAGCAGGGGAAAAAAACTTCTCAAAAAGATGGAGCATATGTTAACCACATACTGCCAGATCTATTCGAGGAAAAATAACTTTTTGGGGATGTTTAAACATTACTGAAATAGGCTTTATTTCGTTTACATATTGTTCAAAACACTATCCTGCTCATATGAGAAAAGTTTAATTCATTTGGAATATAATCTCTTTCCTATCGTTTTGTCTCAGACTTACTGAGTCATTCCACTTCTTTGTGAAATTGCTCAGCCCATCATTCAGTCCAACACTGAGGCTGCTATCTGCATGTTTATACAGGAAGTAATCTGAAAAGGCTCCTCACGTTATAACAAAACATTGAGAAAGTTACTTGAAACTTTCTCTCACCATGACACTCTAATGAAAACATTATGATAGATAGAAAACCAGGAGCAGCCTGGAAGGTAGCTAAATACTTTAAGGAATCAGTTGAGAGTGGCTGGATGTTTAAGGGCTTTCTAGTAAGTTTATTTGGGACTCCCAAGGCTGATTCAGATGGATTTTACTAATGTAAACTAGATCATGTTCACAGTGACATATTGGTGGGAACATTCACAGAGACCCGCAGCTTCTTCCTGTGTTAACAATAGTATTAAGTAGCAACGTCTGCTACATGTGTCTGTTGTTGCTTTCAGCAAATCAAATTCAGCAGCAGTGTGTCTTTACAATGAAGTAAACTGAGTCTGGTAATTAGTGAGTAAGATCTCGTGGGTATAGAGCTCTGTGCTACCTCAGCGCTCCCCCTACAGCAGCCAGTACAGACACGACCCTCACTGTCCTGATGCATCACAGAACCAACAACTGCTGCTGGGCTGTGCGTTCGTCATCTCTGCGCTCACATTTCCATAGGCCGGCTTATCTGATGATAACCGATAAGGTCAGAACTTCCTGCCTGTTCTTTGCCGCAACTCCATGAATACATTTTCACTTTACATCCCCCTCTGTCCACTCCCATTCACGTGAACCTAATGTCTAACGTTTATTATACATAGAGCAAATACATGCAATGAATAGATGTTCCCAGTTCAAATCACTGGAGCCCTTACTGTGTGAGGTTTGTCGTTCTGTGTGCATGTTGGTTCTCTCTTGACACTTCAGTTTCCTCACATTCTCCATAAACATGCATATCAGTTTAATTAGTGACTCTAAATATCCTTTAGTTCATCTCTGTGTGTCGCTTTGATGGACTCACCTATCCAGAGTGACCTGTCCAGCCTCCAGCCCAGTGTCAGTAGGATGTCCCCTCCCCCGTGACCCAACTTGGAATAGGGGCTTTAGATGATGGAGCCACAAAGGTTTTTGAAATAAAGAAATAAAAAATGTATTACGTTGATGCTTGGTTCATCGTGGTACATTTGGATTTTGGTTTAGTCAGGCCACAGCATTGTCATCATTGTCATAGTTATTTCTTGTAATAACAGACCCATTGTTCTACAAATTAGACACATAAAAGCATGATAGATTATGGTGTCCAGCTTTGAAAAATTATTTCCCTAAGACTGACATTTTTTCATCATAAATCTTTTGTAAGAATATGATTTTCTTTTGGCCTCCATCCTCACCGAAAACGACAATTTATTCTGCAACACAGTTGTTCATCATTTGTGTTGCAGCCCTGATCCAAGTCTTTCTCATTTAATTTCATTCCGCCCAAGCCGTGGATGTGCTCCAGTCATCGGTGAGCCAAAATGTAGTCTTTTCCCTCTGCAGGAACTTAATCACATTTTTTGTTACCCACAGCCATTTCCTCATGTTTTACTTATTTTTATGGTGTTTGTGTTCTTCTTTAGCTTTGTTAACTGTGTTTGTTGTTGCATTTTTTTTGTAGTAAATGAGATGTAGTTTCAATCTCAAATCTGCATTGTCCAGCAGATATTTGCAAAGTTAATTAAGAAGAAATGCATGTTTTATGTCATAATAGCAATTTTTAATGACACTTCCCCTGACATATTGACACATTTTAGGCTTTTTGTGAAATACCATTAAACTCAACGGGCTGAGTCACTGAATAGGGCAGCATTTGGTAACATGTTGACATGAAGGATGAATCGATTTTATGAAGGATAAAATCTGCTCAAGTGAAGCAAACAGTTTTAATCCGTTTCTTTTGTGTTAGAAAACTAGACAATTTAGGTTACATGTTAAATTGCTTTAGCCAAAATACTATAACTTTCTGTGAGGTAAATAATACATACTTGAACTTTTTTAGGACCCATTTATGAAATAAAGCCCTCTATTATTCGGTATTATTCCCAAGTGGTAGTTTTTTCCCCTCATCCTTGGCTCAGAGAGCTCCCAGAAACCTGATCCTAAAACCCAGCACTGAAATACAGACTTAAACTGGGGCGAAACAGAGACAATGACCAGCAGTGTTTTAAACCCGTTTTAACCATGTCTGGCTCTTTGTGTGAGCCGTCCCTGAGATCACAGACCTGTCCATCAAGGGGACACTAAAACGGGTGTGTGGGCGAGGAAAAGGGGAAGAGTGTGTGGGAGACAAGGCGGAGGGTTTCCGATGGGTACCACTCCCTCGCCACGCGTGAACTGATGTGAATTTAGGTGACAGGAGCCTGTAACCCCTGGGAAAGAATCTGTGAGGGGGGAAAAGGGACGAAGAGAGAGAGCTGAAAAATGGGATTGACCCTTAACCCTCAGAGCCTGTAATGTGATACTGGTATCTCTATTGTGGAGGCGGGAGATGGGGAGGAGGTCACCAAGGGAAAGGGAAGGTAGCAGCCCCACCGCACTGCTGATTAGAACTTCCTGTGGTCCGCCACAGAGCTACAGCATAGAGCATGAAAACAGAAAAGTATTTGCACTCACAGCTTCACCGTAAAAACCTTCAGACAAAATTTTGGACATGCAGTCACAGCATATCTTTTGTTTTCAGGGCTGGGCCGCAAAAGTCCTCTCTACATTGGGTTATCTGGCCAATTGTACCCATAATCACACACAGTTGAAGCTTTAGCCTGTCCCCATCCATCGTTACTGTTTATGCCTTGTGGGGCTTAGCATATGTCCATCCAAAAAATACCCAAGTAATGAAGCTGAGGATTCATTATTGGAGGCTGGTAACAACAACAAGGGATCATGTAGATATCACTTATACATTATATACAGCATGAATAGGATGCAAAGCTCTAACTTTAATGATCTGATTCACCATTCATTGACAGTGTTTGTCGATTTTTCTTGATCCATGGGGTCAGAGGTCAACAAGCCCAATTCTAACATGCTAAAAGGCGGTACATTGTGGGCATGGCAATGGAATTAGTTTATTTACTGGGAAGAGGAAAGTTGTCATTTTAAATACCCAACAAGTTAGTACCCAGAGTGCACAGAGGAGAGCCGACTGATTGGTGTTGAAAGGTCTCAATATGTCAGTTTTTAAGCCGCCAAATGTACCGACTGACAAGTCTGTTTAGAGGAAAATGTCCTTGTTGATGTTAGGCTCATTTGCTAATTTATTCTGAGCTAATGGTGGAGGCGCAGCACTGTGACAGTTTGTGCTTTGCCAGTTCAGCTCTAAACAGGGGACATAGTTGTCTACAAAGACCCACACACATATATCATGAGCCACACACATATATCCTGTCTGCAACCCTGATATTATATATGCAGCCTGTTATAGCCCCCTGCCTTCATGAATGAGTTTTGTAGAAAAGCCTTGTTAGTAGTGCACACACAAGTCAATTCAGCTCTGTAACTACGTCCACTGGCAGCTCAGAGGAACAGCAGCGTCAACCGCAGGCAGTCTGTCTCTATATATTACAAACCTATTTCTGCTGGAAATACCCAAGCTTCTCTTTTAAGTCCCGAATGCACGAACATTTCTGTTGAAATGATGCATTGGAAATGGCTCACTATTTGTACCGAACAACATTGAGTGCAACCAGGACAAATTCTGTATTATTGTTTTTTAGGTTTTTTTTTTATTTTGTTTATCATTTCCTGGAAACCAACAAAAAAAACTGAAACCGGAGACTCATAGCAGATGTCGTCATTTGTGCTGCCTCTCTACTAGCGGAGTGACGGTCATGCCGACAGAATCAGCGAGTGCGTCAAATCTGAAAGATAAGGTGACAGAGTGCGTTGACGGTGTCCTCTTTGAGATATTCGGCTTCATTACGTCTTTATAGAGCGTTTATTTGCCATCTCCGCCTTTATTGTTTTAGCCCAATAAGATTTCAGGAAAATATGAAAATGAGTGGCTTATCTGCAGAGGACACTCACTTTAAAGAGGAGCTGAGCGTCATCAGCGGTCAAAAGTATGCAAAGTAGTTGGGAAGTGCTGCATCATTACCAACATATGAGGATTTTGATATGCAGGGGATGGTTTATTTTTGTTGGAGACACATCTGTTCTCTTTCTCTCCTCTGGAGATCTGAAAATGGAGCTGAGGAGTTTCATTTTATCAACATAATGTTGAAATAAACTACCAAACACACCGTCATATTAGTCTTCTCTCCAGTTTACGGGAGGAAGGTATCCAATTTCTTGCATCTTGATATACCTACCTTTCTCAGTTTTCCAGTAGGAAACAGCTCAATCAACTTTTACAAGTCTGAGTGGAGAGGTTTGGCTCTCATGGGCTGAAACTTGACTCTAAAGTGATTTATTGTTTAATTGAGCTGACTCGTTAAAGTAAGCTGTAATTGATGCCATAAAAAGCCTGGCCGGCAGCCAAACTCTGGGTTGTGTAACGCCACAGGTTTAGCATTCAAACCAACACACCTGAGTAGTGTAGTAAACTACTCAAAAAGAGCTCCACGTCTTGACTTGGTTTCAGTGGGATGTCTCTGAGACAAAGAGAGGAGAGTGCAGGGTTTTAAATCTGAGCAGTGTGTGCAGACACTTGAGGCCTGCTCATTCTAGAAAAGAAAGAGAGATTGTGGATTGTGTGTGTGAGTGTGTCTGGCAGTTTGGTATTTCCTGAAGGAGTTTCCTCCTACCGTCAGAGCGGAACCACCCTGGGCCCCTCAGCAGTCCAACCCAAAGACTGACCCGGTACTGCTCTCAGAGAGGAGAGAGACATGATTTCAGAGTAGAGCCCCTTTCTGTGAAATAAAGTGTACAAATGTGAAGGCACATTTATGCAAATGGTGGCAAAAAAGAGAAAGCTGTTATTCAGGCAGTGTAACCGTTTCTGTTTCAGCCTGTGGGCACTTTTCCAACAGCCTGAGATCATTTGTCATCCATATTTGCATACTGGGCTGTTACTCGCACTGTAGTTTCTGTGGCTGGATGGACAGCTATCCTCAGCACCTAACAGTAATTTGTTGG
This sequence comes from Menidia menidia, assembly GCA_907169785.1. NCBI lineage: Eukaryota > Metazoa > Chordata > Actinopteri > Atheriniformes > Atherinopsidae > Menidia > Menidia menidia. Next base: position 9,246,419 of record CAJRST010000002.1, on the reverse strand, counting down.
CTATGACCTGCCTCAGAGATAGTGAAGCACCAAGGATCCTGAGCTAGGATTCCTGCGCTATCAGCTGGCCGTGCTTAGGTCTGACAAGACAAACCTGTCAGATGAGGAGGAGAGGCAGTGAGGGCAGAGAGCTGCAGAGAGAGAGAATTGCTGACAGGTTGAGGGAGAGAAAGGTGAGTTATGTCAGCTTGTGTCTTTGCCCCCTCCGTTCAGCTGGATTTGATTACCCAGAGTTCTCCACTGGCCGCCAGAGTGTGGGATACACAGGAGCTTCTCAGGAGAAGAGGGGTGGCTCTGGGCAAGTGCCCCTGGATGAACTTGGGCCTCTGCTTGTTCTATTTACTCCTCATTCATTTTTAGACTATAACTGTAGTATATTTATATCTGATGAGTAGGCCATGGGACCACCGTGACTGTAGAGCACAGCCACCAATGCTCCCTCAGTCGAGGTTTAGTCCTGTGAAACCTGACTGAGGAAAAGAATGGATAAAAACCTCTAACTCAGTTGATCCCAAGTCTTTTTATGACTCTTTTGCAAAATAAAAAATTAAAATTAAAATCAATTTACTTGATTTCACAATCAATTTGAATAAACCCAGCTGTATAAAGGGGTGTATTCTGTCGACCAGGTTGTTTTGTTTTTTTTGTAACAAAGCTGTATGGACATAATGATGCAGTATGTCTCGGAAATATTCCTATCAAATTCAAGCAAAATGAAATAATTCCAAACAGTGAGGGACAACAAAAGCAAGCCACTTATGAGCAGAATCTTTTAATTGCATCATCTTTAAGGAAGCTTGCCAGCCGTGATTTGAAATAGGAGCTCTCAACTGTTCAGTTTTTTTTATATTTTGTCTATTCATCATCCACTCTGAAGCAAATATAGCATTCTATCCATAGCATGGGTTTTACTGATGTCGGAGTTCTGCAAAAACATGAAGCAAAGTTATTTAAGGAGTTTGGAATAAGCTGCCTCAATGGGCCTTTATCCTGAGCATAGATAGGCCAGTTTATGCTGATTGTATCTAAATCCAGCAGAAACCAAACAAATCCCCATTATGACTGGATATACCCATGGTGATTTTTAAGAGAGAGTACCCATGCTTTTGCCCTCAGGTATGTGTTACCTGTGTTGTTAGCAGTGACAGGAAGAGGGAGCGGAAAAGCAGCTTCAAAGCGAGTGGCTGAGATGTTTAATGAGTCTCAGCGAGTGTGTGCGTCCCACAGAACAGCATGTTTATAAATCACAAAGTCAGTGTGTGTCTTGCAGGGCCGGTGTTTCCTGCAGTGTAATCCGAGTCTCTGGTGGAATGTGTGAACCACATCCGACTCCACTCCACTCGAGCCCCCGACTCACTCAATATCCCACTGTAAACAACGCAGCTTTGCCAAAGTTTCTGGAACAGGACAGGTAGAGCCACTTTAGCCCCCCCCCCGACCCCTACCCCCCACCAGAAAAAGAAAATGCTCCAACATAAGAGTGCATCAGGCGCTATCAAAGAAAGGGACTCCGGTGCACTGTGTTTTGTGTCGTGAACCTCCACGCCGCTGACATTTTCAGAGTCTGCGCATGTGTGTGTGTGTGTGTGTGTGTGTGTGTGTGTGTGAGATTTAGACTGAGAGGTTAATTGTAGCATGACCTCCCTAATGTCTTTCCCTGGATTGTTATCTTGATTGGGTAATTCATTCTATGGCTGCACTCTTCAGTCGCCCCAGTATTCACACACTCATAAGTCTCTCTTCTGCACACACACACACTTTCGAACCCTCCTGAACTCAAGAACCTCCACATTCCTGTAACCCTAAGGCAGCTCTGTTGCATTACTTTTCCTTTCTCTCTTCTTCCCTCCCTCCCTACCTCTCCTTCTTTCTCACTCTTGCTCAATTTATTTCTCTTTCTCATCTGTCATTTTGAACTCCCTCCCACCTTCACGGCATTGATTGACCCAGGAGTTAGATTCTTTACTCCAGTAAAAGCTGCAGCCTTAAACTGGAAAAATATCACAGGCAAAGAAAGAGTCTTGTGAGCTGGTTGCTACAGATTGGGTTTTACCCATGTAGAATCAGATATTACCAAGCTCTGTTGATATTTGTTGTTATTTTTCATTCAAATTTCAGAAAAATTCTTAGATAAAATACAAATTAGAGGAAATTTCCACCTTCTGCAGTCATGCTGTTTCGATGGTTTGTGTTACTGGTATTTTAGTCTTAAAACTGCATAATTAGATGTTGATTTATTATTCATTGTTAAGTAGGTGGGTTGTCTGTGCTGGCAGAGGAAATAAATGCCCTGGGACGATGCTACCATCTCACTGCTTTCAGCTTTGATTGATCAAAAGTGCTGCGCAATGTCAAATAAAAAGACATAACACTTAAAAAAATCCATTAGATATTACAATAATACAATAAACCCACTTCTTTAATCATATTAAGTTTTTTTTTCATTTTTTGTGTTTGCAGAACATTTACTCACAATGTTAATTCTACAAAAACATAGGATTATTTCACAAAAACAAAAATGTAACTACTCAATTCAGGTCAGAGAAGGATGTGTGTCTGCCTGATTGTACAGCCAGGAGTAACAAGGATGTGAGAATCAGAGTTGCTTCATACCCTGAATTTTGAATGAAAGGTCATCATCTTACAGGATGTTTTAAAGATGAAATTATATAACGTACAATCCCAAGTGAAAATCTCACTTATGATATGTATAATTTCAGGCTGAAAACATCTCAAATGTCTAACATTTGGTCTAGATGTTTTGTATATTTTTCAAACTTCAAATGAAATCTCTTCATATCTGTCACCTAAGGTTTGATGGGAAATGAGGATGTGTTTTTAATATAATAGAACTAAGTGTGCAGATGGCTTCCTTTTCTTTTGTGATGCATCCCAACATCAATCTCTTATCTTTTGTTGTTCTTTCATTAGCGGGACCCCTGGCGGCAGAAATGACTTATTGTGTGTTGAACCTAGTTCTTGAGGAAAATGGATTGACTTCTTCTGCTTGCGTTCCTCCCTGGATTTTAAAACGTGCTTGATAGGATGGAGCGACCACTTGTGAGTGGCAGAGGGCTGGCTTGTTTTTTTCCTCCATCTTATCACTCTATCACCAGCCAACAGTCAGAGACAGTAAGTGTAAGAGAAAGCAAGTGAAGGAGTGACTTTTCTCTCTTTATCCTCCACACTCTCTAAGCTTTGGCTCTCCCTGTTTGGGCACGATGAGAACGGCAGATTATTGAGGCTGATAAGATGTGGAATGTTGCTGAGAGAGGAAACGCTGTTCTGGAGGAGATGCAGCCTGTAAAGGACTGTTTCCCCATTCGCCCCAAATGTCATCCAACACCGCCTAACGCCACCGCCGGCCTTCTCCTCGTATTTTGTCTTCTTGTTGTCGAGAAAAAGATAGAAATAAGAGCAGGGTTTGAGATGCATTGACCCAAAGCCAGATGAGCATGCCCATTCAAGCCTCCCTCTTCCTCCTGCTTGCCCTCCTTTTACCTCTCCGTCTATTCTTGTTGTTTTTCTTCATTCCTATTCAGGAAACCTAAAATCAGGACTGTGAAGAAATATGACAACAGATCCTTGAGCTCCTTTCTACCAAAGAAATGTTTTTTTAGGAAGTTGTTTATGAAGGTGGGAGTAGACTATCCTGACTAATAGGAAAGCCACTTCCTTCAGAATTACTGCTCAATTCAACAGCTTAAGTTATTTGCTTGGATTGTTTCTTTTAATTTTTTTCAGTAGTTCAATATTTCATAAACGCAGATGTGTATGTGTATATAGACATGTTTTTCAAAGGTGTAAAATATGTCATTTTTAAATGATTTTGACTATGAATTTAGAATAGAAGCTGGCCTTTGATTAGAATTCTTTCACATTGTAGACTAGTGAGAGGTTAAATGCCTTGATAAATTTAATTTTGGAGTAAAATGTTGTTCTCACAGGACTAAAAGTGATTATTTGTGATACATTTTTTTTCACCCTATTTTATATCATTTAAGAGGTCTGACAATCCTTCAGATTAAGAGTATTTTAATAGCCTGATTCATATTGTTCCTTTTATTCAAATCTTTTCTAATCAGGCCAATCATGACTTAATGCTTAGAATGACTCAAAGCTAGTGGGTGCAGAGGGAAGGAGGCCATGCGCTGGGTTTTTGAGAGTTCAGCAGAGGTGAAAATCAGTGACAGTGAAAAGCAAAACCTGATAAACTGTAGAAGCCAGTGGCTACTGAAAGCTCAGCCCCAGCCAAAGTTAGATCACTTAAAATATTAGATTATATCTTTGTTTGTGCCATCTTTCTCCCTCACTGACTTAAACATTTGTCACCCTTATTTGATCTGTTCTGAATATGGGCTGGTATGCAATATCTATAGAATGTGGTATTTGTAAGTGTTAGTTAAAGTATTATGTGGACTAGTAAGTGGATAAATGTGGATTATTTATATGAGAAAGGACTATATTGCATGGCCAGACTGATTGGAAGTGTCTATAAACCTTGCAATTTCAACATTTTACCACAAATTAATCTCTTAAAAAAAGTCAGGTGCATATAAAAAGTCAGCAGAAGGGCAACCACCAGATCACCTGAAGAGAAAAACAGACCAACTTACTGGTTCATTTCTGATAAGGTTGAGCCAAGTCTCCCAAAACAGGACTAAAGAAAAGAAAATTAAATAATTTACAGGGAGGTCCCAAATCAGTAAAAGTCGATAATATCGCCAGTTCAACTTAAATGTCAAAAGATGAGGCCTGTAAATCCACAAATGCAGATTAATCAGGCAACTAACAACATTACAGTGGAATTACAAGCTTTTTCTTTCAGTTTGGTCCATGATTGAGCCATTGGAGCAGAATTTATAGTAACTGAAATATTGCTGCATTATAAATACTTTTACTGAATAGCCTTTTTTCCCTCCTAACTTCGAAATTCTTTATCTTAACTAAAGCAGCAGAGCCTGTAATAAAGCTTCATTGAACAGGTGCGCTGTTGCTGGACTGCACAGGTGGGATCTCCTCATGGGTGATATACAGGATTTGCGTCCGTGGCAAGTTTCAGGGGACATTTTCTATTTTATTCAAGCGATTTTCATCCCTTTGTCTATATGTTTTTCTCTATTTGCAATTTCCCCTGGACTTCGGAGTCCACACAGCAGTATTCCGTATATTTTAGCGCATAAGAACAAACCCAAAGCTTATTCAATTAAACTTGTACAGAACTCAGCGACTGGGTGTCAGAAGTTAGGTCCCTCAGAGCTTCACAGAGATTACACAACAATTACGATAAGATTGGATGACATCCTCCTCTCTTTCAGTCTCTCGAGCTCACTCTTTCTCCATTTTTGGGGGGTTTGATTGTAAAAAATGCGGTTGGTTGGAGGAAAGTTTGGTTCACTTTGATGTCTTTTGAAATATGAAACGCAACAGGCTGGTGGAAGTGCTAAACACCCACCACACACACAAACCGTTTAGTCTTCGCCCAGACTTTTCTACACAATTGTGCAAACGGACTAAACACATTTCACTTTTCACTTAAAGTGACTTGACTGCACAGTTTCAGTTTGACCTCAGTGGAAGTGAGCAGTCACCTGAGCCCCCTGCAACTGTCTTTATCCCTCCCTCTTCTTTTTCTGTCTCCCTCCCTCCATCTCTCAGTCTGCAGCTTTCTGCTGACTCCGGGAATTATGATCCGTTTCCCGTCCGCAGGAATAATAGAATACAGGAGGAAGGGGGGTCGGCAACAACTCTGTGGAACAGTAGTGAGGAGTCCAGCTCCACTGTGGTTACGTTCTGTGTGTGTGCCTGCGAATGCGTTTAGATCCAGATGTGCAAATGTGCTACGTTTTCCTCTTCATTTCCATAAACTTCACGCGTAAAGGGATTATCCTTGGACACGGACACAGACACAGAAACATAACTTTTACCTCAATTAATGGTCATAAATCTTCACCATGGTCATAAATCTTCACCATAAAACGAGACGTTTACTGTCAAGATAACTTGACAGTAAACGCCTCGTGTATACAGCCGCGCGGCAGGCTGCAGATCACGTTCCACCACTCCGCCGTCCACCAGAGCCTCCCAGCACTTAACACTATCACCAGTCAGATCCAGCCACTCCAGCGTGTTTGGAGTGTGTGTGGAGTGTGTCCTCAGCCGCATAAATATTTATCACACAACTACCTCTGGAATTTTAATGAGCTCTGATGGAGAGTAATCAACACAGCGCTGCCAGAGGAGAGACCGACAGCCAGGCAAAGGGACACGTTCCCCTGATTTGTTTTGGATTTTCAATATCAAGGTAAATTCTTACCACTTTCCTGTCGAGATTCACACTTTCCTGCTTCCCTGCTAATTGCTTCCTGTTTGGTTTTCACGTGTCATGTGTGTTCATGTGTCCGGCATTGTTCCACTTATAAATAGTCTTTCTGTTGACTTTTTTTTTTTGGACACATTTCAGGCTGCTGTACATATTGGTGCTTCCATGAGTTTGTGTGTGGTGTGCATACTGCATCTGGGTGACAGGGCCACCCCTTAGAGGTCACTTAACACATTGTGTGGAGGCCAAGCTGCATGGGGAGTCAGGGAAGGAAACCTGAGCCGTAACTCACACAGCTCCCTCTCACACACAGAAACAAACACACACATATAGAGAGACACACTGGACCTGACCTCTGACATCGAGCTGGGTGTGGCTAATAACTAGATTCCTAAAGACGCAGCAGCCCACAGTTTATTTACCCGAAACGAAAACTATGAAATATCTGAAGTGCGATGCCGATTAGTGTCACAATTTTTTTCTTCTCTTTTCCTGATTTTAACCAAGATGTTGAGCAAAAGATCTTAAACAGGGTTGAATGCCTTCCTTTGAAGCGGCCATTAAAGTCACACCACTATTTTAAATGTATGGACTCATATAGACCTGATTTAGTGCTCCGTATCCACATTGTGACTGACCGTAGTTCAGATGATGTGAAAGCGACATACTGAGCAAGTCCAAATAAACTTCAACTAAAGTCTTATGTGCTGTTTTTACACTAAAAAGTAACATATTTAAACAGGTTTATTTTAGAGAAAGGACACAGCCACTAAAATAAGCAGTTTAAATCCTTTCCCACTGCATACAGTAACTTGTTTATCTTGAGTGCTTTGAGGGGCTATAAATGCATTCAGAACTGGTCCAGTAACTACCACCACCTCCCAGGGGACAGGCCTGCAACTGCAACAGCAAAGGATGGCATTACGCTCTGTTCTACAGGCTGCGACGGGACGCAACTTATGATAAGCAAAGCTTTCCAAGATAATTAGACCAGTTAAAAAAGACAGGTTGAGAGGGATCTGGCAGTGACTCTTGATCTCTTTCTGTGAATAAATTGTGGTTTTTGAGCCTTTCTGTGAATTTACAGCCACTGAACATACATTTTTGTGAATAATCTGTAAACAGACATCTCATAGGAAAATTTCAATGTGCACCTGGTTGTTGTGTTCCCATCTGTGCCAAATGTAGGCAGAGCCAGTAGAAACCAGCAACCGCTGCAGAATCATTTGACACCAAACTGAATACTTTTGGACTCAACAGTTCATGTTTGTGGGTGTTTATGGGTTCTTTGACTGTAAAAAGGTGTTTACATGCATACTAACTTAACAGCTGCTCCAAGGAGAAAACATCTCAGCAATAAAAATTAGATTTGAATCAAAAGAAAAAATGTTACATCCATCATAGAACAAAATTATATGTGTGCCTGTGACGTGTATGTTGCTTAAGCAATATAATATACAAAGAGAAAAGTGTTTATCCCTAATTAGAGCTGTAACACAAAAGCAAAAAATAAGTGTAAATATTCTGTTTAAATTGTGCCTCTTCCTCTTTTTGCCGGTTAATTTCATTTTATCTGCAAAAGACAGAAAATGACCGTTTAGTGTCTGTTTTTATGATTAATTTAGATTTATCTCAAATTATTGTTTTCCCCAATCACCATTGTCAATGTATGTCTAATGACTGTATGTTGTTGAAAAAAACGGGAGGATATTGTCGCACATTTTTCACATAAGTCTCTAATTTCATGGCTCCCTCCATCCTCACTTCCCTCCTCCTAAAACTGAGGGCCTTTTGTGCTTTAAAGGAAGCGATAAGTTGAGCCGATGCAGGCGGAGGTGCGTTAGAAATTGACCAGTGACAGATTTGTGGCTGTAGGTTCAAGCAGTCAGAGGATGATGAAGCTCTCCCGTCCCCACCTGCACACACAGCGCTCACACACCTGCTGGCGCTGAGAATACAGACGCCGACAGACGGCAGCGTCAGGGCCGAGCAGCTAACTGCTTTTCCTCTTTATCGTACCAGCAGCCTTTCATCCTGGTTATAAAAAGCACAGGATCAGGGCTGAGTTCTTCCATCGAAATCCCAGAAAGGTCAGAGATCAGAACATCTGGGTCTGGTCGGATCGTCTGGGTCTGCAGGAGACACAGAGGGACCGTGGGCTCGGGACTCCAGGCTCTCACAGCGTTCTGGGACGCTTTATCTGATTTTCTTTGAAGTCTCTGTATTCGCAACCTCGTGTCCACTACTGTACCAATACCAGAGAAACTACTGGACTTCCAAAACCACATCATAGCCTCCCAGCATGCAGCCCTCAGAGACAGGGAGAGGAAAGAGAGTCAATGTTTGATCTGTCTCCCGTAAGTGGGCAGGCTTGCTGCTGGAAGAAAAATAGATGCAGTGGAGGGGACATTTAGCATTTTCCTCATATCCTTACATCCAGTTGCAATATACATGTGTGTGTGTTCACACATTGCTACATGTTTGTGTGTGCCCTTATGTGTTTTGGGGTCGGCCCCTGTGTGCTGTGTGATTTATTGAAAGCCCTGCAGTGATACCAGAATTCCTTTGCGTCAAATGCCTGCTCTGAGGGCCTTTTACTGCCTGTGTGCTTTATGGACCATGATCACACTCTATTTGTCTCCCACTTCTACATTTCTGAGGATTGTTTTTATGGCTTCATGTCTTTATTATAGCGGCTAGCATCAGGGAAACAGAAGAAAGAGAGACAGGGTGAAGAATGGGCCAGATGCTTCGAAATGCTGCAGATTTAAAAGGTTTTCAGATTAAATTAATTCTGAAGGATTGTTGTTAAATTTCTCACAGTTAACTCATCATAAAACACCTGATACTAGCTTTTCTGTGCAAAAAATGTAATATTTGTCTTTTCCGTCCAGTGAAAAATTCCACCACTCCTTTTTTGTTTTCTGAACATAAAACGGCAAATTTCCCCTAATTGTAATAGATTTTCCTCTCCACGCTGACACTATTGGATTATTTTTGTTTATTTGCTCATTTTGTTTTTACAGTGAAAGCTCTATGAACTCCAATGAAAAGAAACTTGATGTAACCAAACCAAGTCATCAGTGCCAAGGCAGATTGGAACATTGGAATGACCATGAAATAGCACGAGTTTATGGATAAACCGAAATAATCTACAATTCAGTCAGAAAGAAAATATACTGTGTTTATTTTAAATAAATTGAGACAATCCTTGAAAATCTAAAATGTAGAGGTCCCAGTTAAAGTAAAGTGGCAGAGTCTGCTTTTCTTCTGGCAGAAGCAGAAACAGCTTGTCCTTGCATCATCAGCTCAGTCTAATAACCAAATCATAATTTTTCGATGGTAGAGAAGGATTTTTTTCCCCATCCGAGTATTGGAGGGGCTCTAAATTCTTAATGCCCCTTCTTCTGAGAGTGAGTAAGCGCGTGACTTTTTGTTGTCTTATTCGTCTCTGTGTGCACTCCTCTTTTCCCATAATGGCAGCTGGGATAGCCTCAAACGGCTTTGATGGATGCATTGACATAGTGGCACCGACTGTCAGAAATGGCCTAACTTTTTAACGTTCCAATGAGCCGCCTGAGGTCAAACAGGTAAAAATACCAAACAAAAAAAGGATGGATTTCTCCTATGAAGTCTCACAGTATTCAAGAACAGATACAACACCTTTGTTGAATTAGCAAGAGGTCAGTTGATGTACTTCAATAAAATAGTTAGTCCACAAAAAGTCTGACATCCAGAAGGACACTTCCGAGTCAATTTTGAGGCCGGGCATATGTGCAGATTATCAACAGAATCCTCATCAGAATTTTAGTTATTATGTATGTTTTAGACATTTACAGGCAAAAAAGTAAGAATTTTAAAGAATTAAATTAATTTTGGTGTCTTTTGTTTTACACACACACAAAAATGTTTTTCTGAATTTACTTAAAAATGATGAAAAGGCACATTTACTGACTGTTAATGGAGGGAGGCATGGAGAGACCTCACACTCTCCAAATGAAGCAGGATTAGTCCTTAATGACTGTAACTCGCACTGATTTCATAAGGCTTATTTAAAAAACATCCACACATTTTTCATCATAGAGTTACTCTGAGGCTGATGTTGATAAAACCACAGTGACCACACTGATGATGTATTTGTGCTGGACCTCATAAAAAATCAAACTCTGGACCCTGGTATCGTCTGACTGTCTTTGGAGGAAAAATCTGATTTCTTTCCTCAAATCCACCTTAAACAAGTTAGGTGTCTGTGGCTTGGATGCTCCCGGTCCCGTTCAGTTGTCTCAGATGTAGAGAAGACGTGGATCGCGTTGTCATTTAATCTTTTAAGACATGCCAAATGATTGCAAATTGAGAGACAGAGACGCAGTTTGTCACGGCTAATTTTCAGCTTTCGTCCACCAGTTTCTGTTGTCGTCACTTCTCAGATAGGAGCACAACTGGGCTTTAAACAGGATGTACCAAAATGTTGGGTTTTTGTTTCCAAATCGGAACCATATGAAGATTATATTGTGCCTCCATCTGTTAGCAGTTCATGTTGAATTATTCGCTACATGCTCTGTTTGGGGTGAGTTCACTCGGCCGCAGAAAGCTCTCGTTAGCAGTTTGGAATCAGCTTTTATTTCACTGAGCAGCACTGTGCAGGCAGACCTGTGAGGGCAGCATTGTCTGTCAGCTGCAGAAAGTCCTGGTTGAGAAAGACCAGATGCTGGATTAACTTCCTGGATGCTTAACTATGTGGTTGTGTGCTAAGAAGGTAGATTTAGCAGACAGGAATCTGATTTCAACAGATGTTCTCCCGCTAAACTCAGATAGAGATTTCAGAGGCCAGGCTTGACAACCATGGTGACAAAGATGACTGTAATACAGGGCACAACCTTCTTCATTTTCCTGTCAGCCTGGCATGTTTTGTGTCTTTTTAAATTGGTGTCATTGTATAGAGTTTTTGTATTGAAATGCTAACCTTAGAATCTCAGTCCTGGGTTGGGTTTCATCTACTGAATGGAGCCTGCCGTTTTTAACATTTTCTATATCCTCATGTCATTTTTTACCCTTTCCTTCTTAGTCATGTCACCATTAATCTCCAGCATTACCCATAGAAATAGTTATTATGGGTTGTAACCACAGAAAAACTCAGAAATTCATGGGGCATAAGGAGCCGACCTGTGGCAAAAGGGAGAGGTTTAACGCGTTTCTAAACTTTTTTTTACAGTGATTTCATTCTTATGAAAAATTTAACACAGTTGAGCACAACCCTGTGGGAAGGTGCCACATGGCAACATTTTGAATGATTGGCGTCAAAGTGTATTCGACATTGAGGAGAGGAGGGGTGTTGGTTTTTCACACTTCTGCAAACTGATTTTCCTCCTGTTCACTGAAATTGGGCCTTCGTTTTTATAGAGGAAACTCCAATCAGATTGAACATTCTGGTTTCTAGAAAAAGTCTGGCTTTTGAGTAGGTACAGGATGTAGACTTTGTACCATGCCTCAGATACACTCTGAAAGCTGTGCAGTAGCAGAAAGAGAAGTTCTGTTTGTTTTTGTTTTTTAGTTTTGTTTTGGGTTTTTTTTTTTTGGGGGGGGGGGGGGTGAAAATGGCTTCTAGCATCACAGTAAAGATGTGCATCAATGATACATGTCATCTATTGATCTGCAGAACTGAATTTTTCAGTTCCTGGTCTACACTTCCTGTTAGATCACACCTTTAATATCTTTGTTCGTGATCTGTGATCTGAAGTTGTGTCTGATGATTAAAAAGCTCATCTATTGGTTGTAATTGGGAGTAAAGATGATCTCTACTCTAATCAAAAAGACACTGGTTGGCAGTAAAGAAGGATCTCCCCAGATGTGGGTCATTGATAGCTTAGCTGATTTTGCTGATATTTAGCCGCACAGCTGAAAGTTTCAGAGGAGCCAACACCAAGGGGTCGCACCGCTTTCTGATTCCATCAATCTTCTCAGTTTCCACAGTTCTGCGGTCAATTCATTTAAACTTGGTTTGTAAAGGATTACAGCATGCTGCTGGTCCAAGCTCCAGTCTTTGTGCAGTGCTGCAGAGACAAAACCGAAGGGGTTTAACTTATTAAAGGAAACTTGCTTTGAGGTCCCCAGACTTCAAATAAATAACACAGAAGTCACCAGACACAACCAATGGTGGTCTAACTAAGTCTAACTAAGCAGCTACTCAGAGACTAAATGCATGTGGATGTTATTGACAAAGGAAGACGGTTGAGGTACCTGAACCCCAGTTAGTGCTTCCCATTTATTTGTCCGACATATGAAAGCAGATGGACACCAAACAAAAGACACCTTAAGGATTTATTGTTACATTTCCATCCAGACTTTTTGGATTTGTTTTCTTTTCCGTTTTTGGACATCTGTGATTGGCTCACATAAGACGAGACTGTTTTTTCTTTTAGTAAACAGTCAATTAGAGACTTTTAAGCTGCCAAAAAAAGTTAAAACAGGTGTAATTGCTGCATCTAACAGTCATCTTTAAACCAGCCTTTAACTGATGTTCATGAGGAGGCCAGTTGTTTCTTTTATACCAGCTATGAAATGTTCTCCATTACAAGCCTTAATCAATATAATTATAAAGCAAGTGGATTATTTGATGTAATTGTGGAATAAGTCACCCTATAATAATTACATTCAGCCCCATGATAAATTATGTCTCAGTGCTGCAGGTAATTAGTCTGAAAATGTTTCCAGTTATGGCTTCAGAGCCAAAAATGGTGGTGTGTAACATACAGAGCTGCTCACATGAGAAAGGGCTGTTTGTCCTGCTGTTACAGACGGAGGAGAAAATGGATTCTATGTAGACCATGTGCAGTTAAAAATAAGAGACGTCTCACCCGGAATTGAACCGGGTTTTCAACTCGGGATGGATAATATTAAACTGAACGGCGTCGGAGCCAGAATCAGCCTGTACTTGTTCCCTCTGTGTGTGTTCAGTGCTTTTGCCTTTGTGTGTAATCAGAAGAGTGTGATTAAATGCTGTGGAGCCTCCCTGAGATGTGGGTCCCTGCTCTCTAAAAGGCTGAACTATGCCAGTGCTGCTGTGTGCGTTCCTCTGTAATAAGATCACCCAGAAAAGACGTTTTCAAGAGGTTCAGTGCCAGATAAGAAAGCCGCTCTCTTTTTGCACTTTGTGCTGTTTACTTTTCTGGACTATTTTTTTTAAGTTTCTATGAAGCGGCTTGCCACCACTTAATGGGAATATTGATAATGCACCACTGTATTTTACACAATAGCGACCTTTACACTTTGTTCCAACAGTTCCTCTTGTTCAGCCTATTTTGATCACGTTGCTCCCAGATATTCAAGAATGTAGACTTTCTTGACACATTAAGCTTTTAGTTTCCCAGAAAAACCTCAGGCTTTAGAGGGGCAGTTTTAAACTGACCTGCACAAAAACGAAAAAAAGGGGGGGTTAATTGTGGAGGGGGTCTGCTTTGAGTCCTGACCTCGACACCATCCAGCATCTCTGTGATGAAGTGTCACACCGTCTGTTAGCCGACCTCCCCCCCAAACACCAGACTGACCGAGCCCTCAAAGTCTGGACAAGATAAATGGAGACTTAAAACAAATTAAACCTCAATTTCTTGATTGTCAAGGATTATTAAGGATGGGCCACTTCAATATCTAATGATTAAAAAATAACTACATTCTTTATTTGAAGAGTTCTTCCTAAGCATAAACATCCTTTTTTGTTTGTTTTGTCAATAATTGTTGCTCCTACTGAACCTTCTGCTTATCTGAACACATGCTGTATGCGTTTGCTCTTTAAAAAGCCTGGGATCAGTTTCTCTTTTCTTCAGGATTACGACACTTGTGAGATATGAACAAAACGTGGATTGTGCCCACATGCTGGATCTTGCCTTCTGAATCTTATCCATTCAGCTTTTCCTGTGAACCTATTCTTCATAGACAAGGAATTTACACTTTATTTATTATTTCAGTTTATCGAAATTGGGCAGGTTTTACGTAAATAAACCATGAACTAAAAGATAACGGCTACTGGTTCAAAATGAATCAATTGGTGCAAATAAAGGTTGTGAGTAAAACAATATTGAACATTACAGAAAATCATAAGGACATTTGCATAAATTTTTTTAGCATGATATCACACAGATAAGAATTTTACTTTCATTTTTTTAAATTGTCTTGTATTCATATACCTTTTGCCAAAAGGGTTTGATGCTCATGAGATCTTTTATGGATTTTTGTCAATATATATAAAGTTGAACTAAGTGTTTTTTCCCATGCTCAGGTTAATCATTTTAGAATAGAGATGTTGTCAATTATTCTAAAGGCTTGTGTTGACCTAAAATGTTTCATGACGAGTGACAGATGGAAAATCCACTAGAATACAGAGGTGAAATTAGAAGTGAGAAAAACGGGAAGATTTCAAATCAGACACACAGGGAAAGGTTTTTTTTCTACCCCTTTTCTGGCGCTTTGGTGGTCTGAAGCAGGGTCTCGCTGGATGTTTAACCCAGTGCAAAACACAACAGGGGGGGAAATGAGTTAGGGGTTGCTGGGGGAAGGTGAGTGGGGGGTCTTGGGCTGGGGGTTACACCACCAGAGTCCCACAATTCATCATGCCTTGGCACCGACAAGGGCTGTCTGGACAGATCGGAGGTGGGGAGCTGAGAGGGGGATTGATGGCCAGCAAGACTCTGTGACCTCCATTTTCCCCCAAGAGAGGGGATAGTGTGTGTGTGTGTGTGTGTGTTTGTGTGTGTGTGTGTTATGGGGGGAGAGAGGGAGAAAGTAATCATCCCCCTCGATCTCTGGTGTCCGGCTGTAGACATCGAGTTTGGAGGGCGAGTTGAATCCAGCGCGTCCTCATATCAGGACGACACATCAGCTGTCTGCAGGATCCTCTGCTCTCAGGCACATCCAACATGACAGATGATTTGTTTTTCTTTTTCCCCCTCTCTATTTCCTTTCCTTTCGCATTTTCTCTCGCTCCCATCCTTCCTTCTAAAAAGGACTACCTGCAAGGCGACAGCACCAAGGCGTTTCAGAGGCTGGGGTGGAAGCCCAAGGTGACTTTCGAGGTACGTGTGCATTTGGTGTGAAGCGCACCTCGTGGGCTAGAATAAAGCCGTAGCACCCATATGATAACAGTGAAGCCAGGAGCTGTCCACACAAGCTCTGGAACTAAAGAGGAAGAGTTTTCACAGATAGATTTAACAGATTTTTTTTTTCCTCCAACTGGGTTTTTTTTATTAGTTTGTGTCACTCTCACAAATAATGCAGCATTTTTTTCTGAAATAAGATAGGAAAAGAAACAAAGCGGCCCATCCAGTCCACACGAGCAGTCAAAAGTTTTTACACCTTACAGCCTGACAGATGCATGATTCTATGATTTTTAGCACCTTCACTTAATTCTATAATGATCTCCATAAGATGATAATTATATGTATAATATAAGATATATCTTTATCAGTTTAGTATTATATTAAATGTGTGTAATTTTCATACACAGTATAAACAAAATGTGCAATGGATGTTAAACACAGCAGAGAATTAGCCAAAATGATCAATTATATTTTTACACAAACATATATTTGAATTATTATAATTATATAATTTTAAAATTTATATTATTTTTCAAATAGAACAAATAAACAGATATATTTATGTGTGTATATGAATATATATCATAAGTACATACAGTAGTTAACAACCAAACAAAAGGCCCTTTGTGGAAAAAGAGACATGTCCAAACATGAGCTCAAATCCTTCAAACAAATATTAAATAAAATTTAAAAAAATTTAAAAATGTAAATCGAACCAGCACGTAATTCCAGGTTGTGTTAGATAAACTAAATGAGATCCAGCAACAAGTCCTCTTTTGAAAAATGTGTTCTTCAGGTAAATACTGCCTGAGGTGTGTCTCTCACTCGTTCTTTAGTAATTTCATACCCTCTTTAAAGCATAATTCAGCCTCTCTTCTCTCCAAGTCGGCTGTGTTGTTGTTTGTTTGAATGTTTTCCATTAAAGATGGAAGTCTTTGTCTGTTGCTTCCTGTTTGAATCTGATTACATCTCTCTGCAGGCGCTGGTGAAGGAGATGGTAGACGCAGACGTGGAGCTAATGAGGCAAAATCCAAATGCCTGAGGCTGAATGTTTCAGTCCATCCAGATATGACGGAGATATTCCTACACTCCAGCTTTAGGACACTGACTCACACAGCGTCAGAGCCTTTTCTATTATTCTTACCTTTATGATTTTTCCACGTGAAGTGATTGTTTCCTTTTTGTGTTTGAGGGACCCTGTTGTTGCCTTTAAGTCGGGACTGTTTCTGTCTTTTTTCATGATTAGTTGTTGTTGCTGTTGTTTTCGAAATGCCTTTATTCAAATACTGGTGATGCCATAATTTAAAAACACCGAATGATTTAACTTGATTTTTTAAGTTAACCTTTTATTTGTGAAGGAAGTGATTTATGTGTCGAAGTATAATTTTGCCTCCCTTGAAAAATAATCCGGGGAATATAATGTATGGAATTAATAAAGATTATTTTCTATGTCTGTTTTAAAGAGCCATTGTGTAAATTGACCTCTTATCCGGTTTGTTTTCCACTGCAACTCCAAAATTATTAAGAAGGGCTATGAGGATGATAATAAAAACACAAACTTTGTGGTTGGCGGACACTCGTGTTTTGTGTTTTTCTTTGTGTATTTTACAATTTTACACTAAGGAAAGGAAACATGAGAAATTGGAGGCGGTGGGTCTTTCTGTTAAGGTGCTGCATGTGCGCTGGGCCAGTCATCTTCATGTTGTGCAGAGGTCTGATAGATCACGTCCTTTCTCGCCCACTTTCTTTTTTTATTTGCAAGCACACTGTGTTCCTTTATTCGTCAGGAAGTGCATTTTTCCCAGAGTCCACAGTCCTGCTGTCAGGCGTCTCACATCTGTCCTGACTGGCACTGAGTTGCGGGGGCACAGTCCACAGATACAGATGCTGGCCGCTGGCTTTACGCTTCGCTGTTCACCCCTTACAGATGTTTCTCTGGACCACTGAGAAGTCTTCTGTCTCTTGAACCACAAATGATCTTGAATGAAGGTAGAAAAATGTACACAGGACTTTTTCTGTAGACAATGTGACATTCATGACCAAATGGAAATCTCACTTGTTTTGTGGAATAAGCTTTACCCGAGCTTTATGTTGCTTTGTGTCTCAGCAGGTCTATCTTGTCACACACACCCCAGCTGAAGGCCCAAAATATAAATATCAAATGTTAAATTAAAATGTGCACTTAGAATTCTGAACATTTTGAGGATTAATTTTTAATGAACCATTCAAATGAACAGCGGTTAAAGATTTCTGTAAGTTCTCCATTTCTATTATATACAATGAGGTAAAAATGGGCAATAATGATTTTAAAAAAGCATTAACTGTGTAACAACTTAAAGTCACGATTCATGGCCTCTGCTTGAATTATCTTTATATTTATCTATTTGTTTATTTTTTGTTTATTTATCTAGTTACTCATGTCTATTTTTATAGGCATCTTATATCGGTTGAAATTGGATCTCAGTATTTCGTTTTTCTCCTGCTCAGTCCCACTGATCAGCTTAAGATTTATTACCCTATTATAACCCTCAAAATCGCATTTTCTGCACGACTAATGTGGGAGATGAAAAGCAGAGGGAAAGCCCAGTGTTTCCATGTTCCTTCCCTTACTCGCAGAGTTGGTGTTTTCAGAGACAGTTTGACGTTCAGCTTGCACGGAGCCCTGAGGGTCTGAGAGAGGGAGATGGCCCGTGTGGGTTTTCTGGAAAACACCTTGGACATGTGAAGTGTCTGCGATCGTCTTGGATGCAGCTGCGTCGGCGCGGACTCGGAATGGGAAACAGATGTGGCCCTAACGTCGCTTTGGCCCCTGAAACGGCTCCGAGAGCAGAAAACACACGCGGAGCCCGAGGCCTCACACAGGTGCACCGCGATCCCCTCAACAACAGCCAGGCGAGCCCCGTGAGCAGAGGAAAGCTGCGGGAACGTTAGTTTGGTTTGTTTTTTTAAGAGGCAAAAGGGATGAAGAACTCCGTTGAATTAGTGCAGGAAAAAATAAACAGTTTTGGTGATCATTAGTTTGAGGTTATTTTAAAGATTGCTGGGAAAAAAATAAAATACGCCGAGTTGAAATAGTGAGGAAAATATCCAAATGTGTCAAACAGAAAAATATAATAAACTGCATTTTTCATTCAAAGCACATGCATCGGATTAAACCTGGACATCTTTTGGCCTCAGTGAGCGCATTTAATCAAATAATAAAGGATCTTTATTAGGACTATCATAAAATACATCATATGTTAAAACTGGGGTTTGGATTTGACCTAGACACCTCCATAAGTCATTAATTTAATCATTCATTAATTTTACGGACAGCTAGTCCGCCTGTTAAAGAGCAAAGTCTTTATTTTACACGCCTTTATAATAAATGCGTCCATTTGGCCATTTTAATGGCTCGGAAATTATAAATGAGCAATAAATTCATATTTTAGAAAAATCTGACGATGTAGTGGAGAGAGGATTTTTTTTAAATGTAAAAAATAATTAAATAAATCAGTTTCATCTCACATGTCAAACGTGTTCTGTTCGCCTTAAATAATACGGACTAGTAGGTGTGATATGTCAACCAGGTTTGAAAATAAGGACTTTTTTTTACCCTTTAACGTAGAACAAATTAAATAAAAAAGCAGAAGAGGCAGAAAACTGGGAGCAAACCCTGGGCTTGTGCGTAAACCTGGCAGGATAAAAGACAGAGACGCGGTGTGAGTGGTGGCTGGAGGGGTTGAGCTCCCCGGAGAGCTCAGCCTGCTGAGGAGCAGGCCTCATGTAGGCCGGTGCAGGGACGAGCAGCCACACATTTCTGCTACTCTGAAATCCCCTGTTGTATAAAGTAATAAAGTTATCGGTGTGGATTCTTTTTGTCAACCTTTATCTGCAGGTAATACGTGAAAACTACACACGAAAGGCTAAGCAGCTCCAGTTATCTGGTTATTATTTCACTGGTTGCTTTTCACTTTATGGTCCTAAATGATTGCCTGAAGGAAAACGGGGACCGAAGAATCACACAGTGTCTTTTTCTGAAGAGAAAATATTTCCCTCTTGATTTGAAAAATGGCGTCGTGTTTATGGGCTTTTTATCTTGATCTGTCTCGCCTAAAATCACCCCCCCCCCGCCAAACATGAACACTTTGGGCTATCGACTTGCCCTCGATAAAACGCTCCAGCACTGATCTGACCTGCTGGTCTCCGTTTGGCGCGACTCTCCCCAAACTCTGCGCTGAATCTCCTGTGTGTGTAGGCCTACATCTGTACACCCTGAACCGTGAAACACACCTGAGCGCGTGGAATCCCCTGGAGGCTACCGATACAGAGACGCACATAACCCCCTCCAGAGCACCATGGCACACCAGCCCTGTGCCCGGGCCTTCTGGCTCTGCTGCAGCGCGCCCGTATAGCGCCTTGGCAGCTTTTCCAGGCCGAGGAACGACCCCCAGCCCCCCCACCTCCTCCTCCTCCTATGGGAGCCTTTACTTTTTGCTCTGCAGGGCCTGTAAACCGGCCCGGCACACGACTGCACCGCCCGCGCTCTGCAGGCCGGCGGAGGTGGCTCAGATCTCACCGAGCCTTCCTAAAGAGCGTTGTTGACATCCTCTCCGCTGACCTCCATCACCTCCTCCTGTCTCGTCCTCATAATGAAAAATGATCGGTCGGAGAGCCTGGATTTTCCCTCCTGGCTCCGGAGAGCCGCATCGATCACGGAGACATTTGTTTGGGAGCAGCCACATCGTTTCTGGTCGTTATTAGGCAGCAGTCCGGCGCACAATGGGGTGTCATTTGTAGAGTTTGAAATTTCAGCCTGCAGCTGAACCGTGGTCCCGTGGAAGGTGGAGCAGTGGAGCCAATAACGCGTTGTTTACATTACGACTCGGCCTGGATTTTCTGTATTTCTTTGACTGGCTCTTTTAAATCTCATCCACTGTGTCCTAAAACTAAAAGTCAGCTCTCACTGCCGTCTGCTCACCGGCTGCTGAGCAGCACAATAACACACACACATACACACACACACACACACACACACACACACCTGCCCCCCCCTGCAAGCACCAAACACCTCACTAATGCAGCAGCTCTGTAAAAGCCTGCAGACTGCATGCTGGGAGAGGCTGGAGCGCCATAAAAATAGAGAAAAAGAAAAAAAAAACTAGGAAAAAGCTTTAAAACAGCCCCAGATGATCATCAGCATTAATATTATTATTTCAATCTGTTTTATAGTGTTACGAAAAACGAATTCAGTTCTCATAAGACCACACATTGGATTTTGTTTCTGATTTTCATTTTTTAAGATGTTCCTTTTTAAATCCCTAATCAGCTTAATTAAGAATGGTGTCTGGGTTGGAAGTGCACATGCGTCGTATTTTGATTCATTTTGCACCTAGAACTAAAATCCAGGCAGCGCGCAGGACAGCTTGATCCCGTAGTACCTGTTTCTTTTTTTTAAGCCGGGGCGAAAGAGTGGGGGGGCAAGGGGGGGGGGGGTTCCACGTGATCGAGGAAGTACAGAGATAAATAAACATTTGACAGCAGTGATATTTCAATCAGCCACAGCTACTGCAGTTTTTTTTTTTTAAATGTGGATGAATCAAAATGCAAAGCAGACGGTCGTCTATCCCTCAGTGAGATATCATATCCATCAGACCGTCCTAATCGTGCGTCAGCAGGGACCTTCAGGGTCTGGACCTGCAGCAAAATGTTCTCCAAAGACATCCAAAATAAATGCAGCTGCAGCCTCTTTTCCCCCCTTTCATCCAAACCCTCCCATCATTCATCCACAGAAGTCAGACGGAAGCCTGTTGAGTTGGTAATGACTGATTTGTTTTGCTGACAAGGCCTTTTAGTCAGTTCAAACCGCACTGCTGCCACACGTGAGTTTGTTTACCGCCGATATTTACGCGCAGGGACAGAAAACACACCGCGTCTAGGTGAACCCAGGCCAAAAAAAAAAAAAAGTCTCTGTCAGTTAGAACTCAGAGTAGACTTCTCCCGGCTGAAGTTAATTTCAAGGCCGCAGTTAAAAGAAATATTAATAAAATATTCCCTCTTGGAACAGATGAGCCACCAGGGGTTTCCATCACTTTGTTATAAGTCATTTATGCTTTTTACACCAAAAACTAAAAAGTCCAAGTGCTTGGGGTTTCATTATGGACGCATTTAGCGCCACTGCAGCCACGCTCACTGCACACGTTCTGTAGAATAGATCTCCTTTTTTCACTAAGTATAATTTTCAGGATATTCAGCCACATTTTACAACATCATATATATATATTTTTAAATGTCCTAATTTGGACTTGTGCGTTTTTCTTTGTCACAATTTACCTTTTAGTTTGTAAGCTCCTTGCCTGGAACATTATCACTGCTAATAAATCACTCAAATTAGAATCAAATAGACGGCACTTTATTAAACAAAACAAAATGTAATGCCTTCAAAATAGTTTTGAACAAATAACACAGAATGAATAAAATAGGTCAGTATACAAACTCTCCCCCTTCTGCCTCTATACAAGAACTTTGGGACAATTTAAGGCAGCGAGAAAATTGGAAAACGCTTGTTTGGTCCTCAATATCCAACCACTACCTTTTCTTTAAAAATAAATTACTATATTAGGCTATAATTTACTGTCTAGTCATAAAAGCTGGTATTTTAGCCACTTTATAAACAATTCTCAAAGTGAGAAGGAAGGAAACTTACGTGTTTTGGTGTTACACAGCTCTCGACAAAAAGAAAAATCTCTCTCAATCTCTTATGTCCATTCGGAGTGTGAAAGATAGACCAAAAGTACAAAAAAAAAATATAGGAAATATATATTAGAGTTATTCATTTCAAAGACACTGTGGGCTTTCAGAACTTGCTGCAGTCATAAACAAAGGCTCCGGACGCGCGGTAGATGGACTGGCCGGAGGGGAAGGCCATCTGACAGCTGTTATTCCCGTTGACCGGGGAGCCGTTGAGCCCGATCCGCTGGGACTCGAACATCTCCCGCACGGAGTGGAAGTTCTGCTGCTGCGCCGGATAGCCCGGGCTCAAGTGGCTCAGGTCCCCGTACCAGGACGCGAGCCGGCCCTGGTGCGAGTGGTGGCCGTCCTGGCCCGCCTGGCTCAGATTCCCGTGGCCGAGCGGGGACGCGGTGGTGGTGGTGATGCAGTAGTCTGGCAGGGCCTCCTCCACGGTGGTGGAGGGCGCCAGGTGGCCGCCGGACGCTCTGTCCCCGGCGTACAGGCTCATGGCTTGCATGTTGCAGTGGTAGGTGGCGTTGGAGCTGGTGGGGATGGCGTTCTGGTTGCAGGTCGTCGAGCTGTAGGCGGACGTCTGGTTGGGGGAGTAGTTGAGCGTGAGGGATGGGGTGATACCTGTCCGAGAGGAGGCTATGAGAGGCGGGGAGAGCTCGGCCTGCGGAGAGCCTCGCAACGAGGTCATGATGTTGTCCACGCTGAAGCCCTGCGCGGGGACCTGGCCGTGGTGGTGGTGCTCGGCCCCCTCCATGCTGAGGGACCGGTTGGACGGGACGCTGTGCGGACTGCCTGTGGACATGCTGCTGCTGCTGTCGGGGCTCTCGATCTTCGGCACGGCCCCCAGGGTCGGGGATGCGGCCTGAGGCGGCGTGGAGCTCCCGTTCTCAGTCTTAATATCCTGGATCCGGACCGGCTGAGAGCCCTGACCCGGCGCGTCCTGCTCCCGCCCCGCGGCGCGGGATGAGGGGTCCTTGCCCTGCCTGTCCCGCTCTTCCTTCTCCCTCTGCACGTCCTTCTTTTTGAACCTTCTCCGACGCCGTAGGAAGCTACCGTTCTCAAACATATTGTAGGAGTCCGGGTCCAAGGTCCAGTAGCTGCCCTTGCCGGGTTTCTTATCGTCTCGGGGCACTTTGACAAAGCACTCGTTCAGGGAGAGGTTGTGCCGTATGCTGTTCTGCCAGCCCTGCTTGTTGTCCCGGTAGAAGGGGAATCTCTCCATAATAAACTGATAAATCCCGTTCAGGGTGATCTTTTTCTCGGGCGAGTTCTGGATCGCCATGGTGATGAGGGCGATGTAGCTGTAGGGAGGCTTGACCATGTCCTTGGGCTGGTGCTGAGGAGTGTACGGTCCGTACGCGCGGGCCATGCTGGCCGGGTACTGGTCGTGGGCCGCGTGTGAGTACATGCTCATGGGCGCAGGCATTCCCGTATATCCCCCCCCGGCCCGGTAGTAGCTCTGGTCGCTGCTGATGTAGGGGACGACTCCCAGAGAGTTGGGGCTGGAGACGGAGTAGCGTGCCTGCATCATGCGCCGTGCGTAAAACGTCTCCAAACTCTTTCCCCACAGAAAAAATGTCACAGCTTCAAAGTCTGTTCCGTGGAGTTCTCTCCTCTCTTCGTTGCCGCTTGGAAGTCCCTTTTTAAGCCTCAGCTCGCCACAATGAACCGGAGAGAGCACGCGCTGCCGCAGTGGACATTTGGGAAACTATGAAAACTGGAGGCGCAGGAACCGACGCAGCGAGGAACTTTCTCTTTTTTCTTTCTTTCTTTTTTTTTTTTTTTACTCCTCACATTTTCCTCCCTTTTGGCTGTTCGAGCTGCTCCACCCCGAATCCGAATGTGTGCTCCATCATCCAATGGGACGACGAAATGAACCTGTGGAAAAGAGCAGCGCGATAAAAGTTACT
This sequence comes from Menidia menidia, assembly GCA_907169785.1. NCBI lineage: Eukaryota > Metazoa > Chordata > Actinopteri > Atheriniformes > Atherinopsidae > Menidia > Menidia menidia. Next base: position 9,222,375 of record CAJRST010000002.1, on the reverse strand, counting down.
ACCCACCCCCCTTCCTCCTCCCACTCCCTCCTTCCCCATCTGTTAATTCAGACGTGGAGTTAACAAATAGCCTAGTTGTAAGGGTGTGTCCAAAATATGACATTTTGATATGACCTAAATCACGATGTGTTTGTCTAATATAAAAACAAAACATGTTTAATTATTATTATTTTTTAACAGAATAAGCTCAATTTGTTTCGTGGCCGCCAGGCTTAAAGAATCCGGCTCAACACTCATCCTATCTTTTTGAACTCCAAACTGCGCATAAACGAGCAGAGTCCACCAAAATAGTATAAAATAAGTATTTAAATTAAAAAAAGCCTTCAGGTATGCAGTGTATTTGCACTCTAAAGGTTGGAGATAGGATTGTACTAACGTGATTAAGCTTTCAATTAGAGCCAAGGTATCAGTGGGAATTTAAAGTGAGTTGGCGAGAGGCTGTGGAAGCTTCATCAGCTGCAGTTCAGCCTCTGAATAAAAAAGAATGACATGAAAGAGCGTGCATGGCTGCCTGCTCTCAGACAGCAGCGGTGGGCGGTGCGTGGAGCCTCATTAAAGGCTAAATGAAGATCATTTGGCTGAGCTGGGTGAGAAAATGCTCCTTGGGTGTGAGTCGTTGATGCTGAAAGTAAGGTAGGACTATTGAAATGAAGACCTCCAAACGCCCCCCAACACACACACACACACACATACACACACACACACACACACACACACACTCTGCCCGGGTGTTAAATGTGCCAGCAAATGCTCAAAGGTTGCTGGAAAGTCAAGCTTCTTCCTTCTGACAACAAACTCTGTAAAAAAAAATGGAGCTTCCTGAAAAAAAGACCCAGTTTTAAGAACTTCACAAACGCCTATCATCGTTATGGTTATACGTCAGCTGAAAAACATTATAGATAAATCTCTAACCTTTTATCCGTTTATCAACAAACTAAGAAAACTTGAAAATCTGACATTTATCTGTGCAAAAAAAACAAATAAGTTTTTCATTTTTTTAAGGAAATTAATTTGGAATCATTTAACAGCTACGGCTCATTCAAAGGTAAAAAAACAAACAATGTTTTTATGTGGTCTGCGGGAGACTTTTACGGAGAGCTTGAAGCCATTTTTAAACTATCAAAATAAACTTGAGTTGGAAATATGAGCTTTAATTCGTTTAATTGTTTGATTATTATTTAAAGCCAGAGATTACACGCACAAACGCTGAAATGCTAAAGTAGCTCTTCCAAGGGCAAACGATGATTCTAATTAAAAATAGGCTAAATAAAAAAATCTAAGACTTGTTTTGGTGCTATCCGGATAGCCCACAGTGCCAGGCAGATCGCCTCATTGATGTCGTTTTTTCATGGCGTGGAGTAGGCTATACATGTCTCTGTATCTTTCCCAAAAATACAGAGACTTTATCTTTTCTTGAATTAAAATTAATTAAGAATTGTAGTCTGAATAATTTCATATCGTCTCAACGCAACTAAAGAGGCTTTGGAAAACGTTCAGATTATAGGAAGAAAAGACAAATTCTCTTGAAAACACATGAATAAAATCTTTGCATTTTTCCCAGTTTCTTTCTCCTGAGAAGAGTTTGTGGGCAGTTTGCTGGTATCGTAAACACTCAATTCAATAAACAACTCTTTTAAGATGAATTCTGATTTTAAAAAATCTGAATATCTACTAAACTTAATTCACCAAAACATGACAGAATGAAAACAGAGGAGTTTTAAAGAAAAGTCACGTGTACATAAAGTTGTTATTTTCCCCTTCTCTTTGCTGTGCGTGTGATTTGCATGTCTGCGGGGCCTCGGCAGCTTCGGGGGGGACAAACGCTGTCACCTGTGGGGTCCCGCCGGGCGGCCGGCCCTCCAGATCGGCCCTGACAGAGCGGGCCCCCCTGCTGACCATCAGCTGCGCCTCACAGCGTGCGTCAGCGTGGGACGGGTCCACTCATCTGCCGCTATCTGCGGCGCAAACACCTCTGCGTCTGGCACAAACTGGCAGCACGTTACGATGCCAAAAAAAAAGTTTGCTTCAAATTGACGACTACTCCCGACCAGTCTCTGGTTTAAAATGGGCTTCTACTACTGGACGACGCCTGAATATTCCCAGTTAGACGAGGATAAAGCCCCCAGTGATTGCCTGTTTAATGCGACACTCTACTGCCCCCCAGTGGTCAGTGAACACCCCATGAAGGGTCAAGCCGAGCACAGTTGAAGTACAGCAGATTTTTTATTGATCTCAAATAAATAAAACAAGAAAATATTAAATGTATGTTTCGTGTATTTCATGCATACTTTTAGATATATTCTGCTCATGTATCTACACCCACAGAACAGTTAGGGGCAGTTTATTCATAATAGGGTAAAAAGGGATCGTTATATTGAATATAGGCGTTTAAAAAATCACACAAAACCGAAAAGAAATTACATACACTGACATACTGCCAATAAATTATTTTTTATATAAATCTAACATAAAACAGCCACAGATTAAGCCATTTGTGGCCTCATTGTAAGAATCCCAGACTCAGATGAGCTAATAGCACCCCCCTCTGCCCTTTTTGGGCCCGTGCACCATCAGCAGTGGAGAAAAATGGAGAAAGCTCTTTTTTTTCTTTTCTTTTTTCTTTAAATAAAGAAAATGCTGCAACAATAGTAAATCAGCTCTGGACATTGTAACTTTGTGTCTTCGGTGGGGATCCTCCATCAGTTTGAAGTGACTGCAAAGAATTTTTATCACCAATCCCCCAAGAGGGAGATGTCCAAAGAAAACAACACAGTCTTCAAAAGTATTTGTATTAAGTGTTTAATTAGACACAGAAGAATTTCCAAAGTTTCCCAGAACTTCAAAGCCATCCACCCACAAAGCACATTGGTACTGGTTTTCAAATAAATAGCTGCCAATCACCCATGTGCAACGCATTAATCTTCCATTTGGTGCGTTGACTGTGTCTAGCTGACGAGGGTTAAGCTGCTCTCAAGGCCGAAAAACACCTCACAGTGTGGCAGTTTCCCCCCTTTTTTTACCCCAAACTGGACATTTGACACCTCACAGCTGACTGAGAAATGCTGCTACGGATTCCCAAATATGGAGCAGGAGAAAAATTTCCCCAATTTAACGGAATGTGTTGTTTCTGACTTGGTCAGCATGGAAAATGTTCTCACATCATAAAAAAAAAAGATGTAATCTGTCTTGAGTTAAATACTCTTTCAAATGCCAAACAGAACTAATTTACAGGAAATGATGTCTTGTTTTGGAACAAAAACAGCAGGAATTCTGAACTGTTTTGACCAAAGTTTGGGTCTGAGGCTCATGTGTTTAAGTATTATCACAGACAGATTTATGTCAGAGTTTATCAGACAGTGTGTTGGCAGAAACCCAGAGTAAGGACCAATTATCTGCAGAAACAGACAACAGGAGGCTCATTCAAAAGAAGAATGCTAACTGATCTCTGCCTTTGTTTCCGACAGTGCTCTCTGGTGGTGACCTGTGGAGTGTGCGGCCTGAGGAGAGTCCAGAGGCTCCAGACACGGTGGTCAGGGTGGATTACCTGCTTAGCAGCTCCTTAAATCAGGAGCTTCGAGGCTGTGAGGAGGCCGGGTGTCTACCGGCCAGTTTCCCCTCACCGAGGATCTGAAGGTACAGTAGGAGGACCAGCTGAGCAGATAAGTCGTGGGTTTCTGATGATCAGCTCTCAGAGGACAGTTCTTAAGCCCCAGCGAGTCAGCAAATCGCTTTTATCCTTTAGGGCTGAAAAGGAGGATCGGCTCACTGAGCATGCCCAATGTTCCTCTCCTGTGTCAGTATTTAAAGAGATTTCTGTGTTTTTCAGGAGCTTTTAGGCCTGGACAGATCATTTCTGATCAGAGAGGCCGAGAGGGCCCCGTTAGGGCGCAGTGCGTTGGAAGATGGTCGAGTTGGTGGTTCCCCCCTTTTTCAGAGGAGCATCTGCTGAGCAGGCAGGCTGAAACAAACCCACCAAAGCTAGAAGTATAATTTTAAAAAATTCCCGAAAGTGGGAGCAGCAGAATCTTGTTGTGGACACACAGATGTGTTTTTAATCAATTTGCCATGTGAGATTTAGTTTTTATGGTACGTTAAAGAGTAGAATCAGCCCACTCCATTAGCCGGTGTTCAGAGCTTAGAAAACTCTGACAAAGACTGAAATCAGTGACAAGTCAATTAACCTTTATTCATCGGAAACAAAGAGATCATCTCACTGACATGTTTCTAAAACAGAGCCTGAACCTGAACCAAAACCTGCTGACTGGTAGATGCTGCTTTTATATTCCGTCTCACTCACCAATAATTCTCTGATGAAACTCCATCAGAGAATCATCAATAGATCATCTCCAATGGCCAGAAAGACAGTTTAAATCCAGAATATGCTGATCCTGGGAGTTTCTCTATGGGAGCAACTGTCATGGTGTACAACAATGCTCCACAGCCCTTTTTTGTGTCTTAAGGAGTGAGAGAAATGTAAACAAACTGACATCTGGTCTGGGTTTGTTGGTGGTGAATTCTGTCCTTTTCCTCCTGAGAGCAGTGACATGTGCTGAGTGGTTGGATCTCGGTTCTCCTCCCGGCCTGGGCGTCGGGAGCAGAAGAAGAAGGCGGAGGACCGGCTGAGCTGGGCTGACCGGCAGCATCTGTGTAGCTGGAGTTCTTTTCGAGCTGGGAGTCCTCCCCCGGTCAGCTGCTGGGACATGAAGCCCCCCCCCTGTTCTGACCTGTCAGGGACCTGGAGGCACCAAAAAACACGCCACTGCTGATGGTCCACTGATCGGGTGCATGTGACGCATTTTCTCATTAAACATCATTTAACTTTATATTGATGTCAGTGTGTCAGTATTTCTTTGTATTGAAGTATTCAGGAGGATAGAATGCTTGATGATTGTTGAAATGCGAGTCCTGATCTGAGACCTGGGGTCATGCTATAACTTTGAGGGGTCAAAAGAGCTTGTCAGTGAGGTCAGAAACAAAAGAAACTCAATAAAGGAGAGGTAAAGCAAAAACGGTGTGTTTCTGAACTGGACTATCTCCAAAATTAACACATGGCCCAATCAGTTGGGGTCACCTGGTCAACACACGTAGGTGGGTGCCCCAGAAACTTTATTGTTTTCTAAAAATTAAGCTATGTATTGAGCTATGTATTGCCCTTGTCGATCCCTAAGCAAGAATCACAGGATATTTTGAGATCCAGCTGTTGAACAACAGAAAACCTTATGGTGCTTTTAAACCTTATGGTTTGTGAAGAAAAAAAAATGGCCAACTTGGGCTAAACATATGGGGATACAGGTGATGATTTAAGAGCAGTTTTGGAGCTTGGCTCCATGTCCCAAGAGCCAGCTATCCGTGGTCTGTTAACAAAAGATGAAATGCTTGATGTTCACATCTGCAAGTGGAAAAACTTTCCTTTTAGTTTGACTCCAGTAACAGCTACCAGCCAGATTAGGATTTGTGAAGAAATCAGGAAGAGTGCCAAACCACAAGAGTACACCCATGCGGTCCTGCTGCCACCAGACTGCAGTGTCAAACAGGAGATCCTGGAGGACCGGATGGTCTGGGACTTTTCCAGAATACCCACATGACCAGCTCCTGTTCCGAATAAAGACCTACACTGAGTCTAAAGCCTTTGCTCTTCTCTGCTTTGTATTGTCTGCCCTTTTTCATTGTGATCACCAAAGATGTTCATCATGTTCAGAAGTGAAACTTGTATCAGCTTAACAGAGATCCAGATGTTTGTAGTCAAATGGTGCCACCTGGAGGATTTCTTGTTCCCACTTTTTCTTAAATGGAGGTTAACAGCTACAGACAGAAGTTCCTTCAAAACAATTTTTCCAAATATTTACTGTACTTCTTCACTTACATTATTTAAATGAACACCATGTGTGATGCACATTTTGTGGTTAAAGCCTCAATCTGATCATTTCTTTGGATTCAAGGTATGTTTGACAGGAGGTCAGAAGTGTGTGAATGCATGCATGTCACACACCTAGGCGTCATGCTGTTCCTGTCCTGTTTGAGAAGGCCACTAAAAACGTCCAACAATTTGCACTTGTTTAATTTGATTTCATTTGAACCACTACTGATGAGCATGTTACCCAGCGGCTAAAACAAAGACACGCTCAATTCCAATTACGTTTTAACCCGGGATTACTGACATATTAAATTATTTATTTACATGTTATCCAGATGATACAGTGCAGAACTCCTATTTTAGGTTTGCTTTCGGTTCGTTTTAATTAGCTTCCAGTTATTATTGAAAAATAGGTGTTGTGGTTGTAAATCAACAATTATTATACATAGCTGTCATTAAATATCATGTTTGATGACATTTTATTGGATAATATTTAGCATCCTCCAAATGGCCTTTTTAGAGTGCACAGACCCAATGTTAGGGCTCTTTTGTACATCGCTTATAGTATTTTTGTTGAGGCGTAATTGTGTGTTGTTTAGCGTGTCTCTAAGCCTATCCAGTGTTTCCACTACAGAATGAAATCTGCTTTAAAGCTGTGCTGCCTGAGAGTCCAAAGATCATTTTATTGCTGCTTTTCAGACTTGTGGCTCATGTAAAAAGAATGCTGTTGTGTCACTGGACAGCACATAGCTTCCTCTTTTTTAGCCTCTCCTCAGACCTTCTGTGATGACTTTTTCTTTAGGTATTCCAGCTTGTAAACAGATTGAAGGCCAGAGCACTCATGGTTGTTGGTGTGTTTATGTGGTGACCGTGTGATGGACTGGAGGCCAGTCCCCGAGGTATTCTACCTTTTGCCTCAAGACAAATGATGCAGGAAGAAAAATATGATAGACTGAATTTAGATAAATGTAAAATCTTAGCTTACATGGAGGTTGGTCTGATATCTTCTGATCTTATTAGATCCTGATGCAATAAAAAAAAAAACAGTGAATGCCAGGATGTTGTTTTCCCAGCATGAAGCTGCTTCGTATGGAGCTGAACACTGTCATTCATTTTATCATTGGTGGATTTAATGTTATAATTCAATTTTGTTTCAATATTGAGCTATGGTAAGTCCTGAAATAATGTAGTTACTGTCTCAATAATGACAGCGCACTACAGACACAAACCACAGACTTTGTTGGTAGTCTTTTTCCTTTACAGACTTTAAAAGGTGCTGCATTGCTCATTTATCGCAGCTTCACTTACATCATGTCCACATAAGTGGACATTTTTCAGTGTTTATTCAAGGTTTTTTTCAAGTATATTCTCATATTGTAATTCTGGGTTGACTTTTAGTGCTGCTGATGTTTTAGTGAATGTTCATTTTCTGCTGCTGCAGGACTCCTGTCTGTCCTGGCCACCACCACTAGATGGCCCCGCACTCCAGTTGATGGACAGCCCTGACCCTCCACAAGTCCAGCAGCTGTGTGCGACTCTCCCATCACCACTGAAGGCTCCTGGAAGGAAACAAGGCTTTAAAAGATGCCCTTCCTTCCATGGCTGCTGTTTTACCAAACCCACGTAACACCTATTTTTCAAAAAAAGTTCTAAAAGCACGAAGCTGATGAGGTCATGCTCTGGGTCTTATTTGTGAGCAGATGTTGAAGACAGGCCAGGTGATTTCCATTCCATTTCGTCACCAAACGCAGGAGAAAACTTGAAATGATTGTTTCTAGAGCACAATCTCAGTCAAACTGTGCTCTCTTTCCCAATACGTGGCAGAGGAATCCCAGTTTATAGGAAAAGTTTGAAAATCGTTGTTTATGAGGGCAAATAAACACTGAGGTAACAGGAAAAACATTTTCTCTGATGTTGTGAGACACTCGTGATGTCAGTCGACTAATAAGGACCTGCGTCCTCTAAACAATCTGCATACCTGCGACCCAAAAGCCATGTAGACACAACTACCAGAGTCTGCTTTCAGTTTGTGTGACGAGGCAGCTTTGTGTCAGTCTGATGTGTTTACAGCACGGCAGGACTAAAAATACCACGTTGTTGCATTGCCACAGACTCCGGGGTTCATTTGTTTACGTGGCGTCTGCAGATGCCACAAGGAAAGGAGCCGCTCAGGGCTGCAAATGCGACTCTGAGACGTGCTTCTTCTGAGAATGATCCTATTTTCATTGAAGTCACATCTGGATTTTAAAGAGAGAGAGAGAAAAAAGTGTACGTGATTCCTGTGTGATGGTCACCCTGCGTGGCTCTTTTTTCTCCTAAGCCCTCATCTATCAACACCCAAACGATCAAGCCTTGCCGGGCAGTTAACACACTTTTGATCTGCTCTGTTTTTCGGAGTTTTTCCATCTAATTATTCAAGTTCGCCTCCTTCCACTGAACCTTACGCTCCTTTTTTCATTCTGTATTTGTGTTACAGGCCCACTTTGGAAAGAGTGACTTTATATTCCAAATAGCTGACCAACTCATAAAAAATGTATTCTAGATTTAGCCTGAGGTACTTAAAAGGCTGTAAATTAAGTCAGCATCGGATCTGTACAGGAATGAAATGACGCTTAGATGGCAATGATGTGACGATAATCCAGTATTAGAAAATATATACCCACACATTGTGTTTTTCTGTGTGGATAAAATGTTAACCCAACTAAAAAAAAGAATTAATCATTCCATTTTTTTGGACTTTCACTAGACTTTTCATTATGTTTCCCAAGTGATGGAGTATTTTTCTACCACTGCAGAGCTATGCTGAATAAGTGAGGGATCTCAACCCAAAAAGAAAGTATTCAAATATTAAGGTATTCAAAATCAGGATTTGAATTACTCTGCAAATAGGACTAATATTTTGTTAGCCTTAAAGTGTCTTTCTGTTGAGATTAGGAAGGCAAATACCTGTATCTAACCAAAAATTGCTAAAACTGAAAGACCTTAGAGAATTACGCACATTTCAAATATTGGCAGTCTGTGTCGGAGGAGGCTCACACATCCTTTAATTAAATACAAGTTAGGATATGAAACAGCTATTATAAAGAAAATTCTGATATGAAGGATTAAAGGTAAAAGAATTTACTGCAGCATGTTTTAATTGAATTGTAAAAAGTCATACAGCAGGATTGATCTTGTCAGCATTTCTGATGGAGCTTTGATCTTTTACCCTGTTAAAGGACGCATTCTGTCTGAAGTGGGATACGTTTTACAGTCACTGGAGAGCACTTAGGTAGAGGTCAGCTTCAACCCTGAACAATCTCTCAGGGCCATTTTCATGTAAACTCAATATTCCTTATGTGTGAAGAGTCTAAATGAATTTAGCCTAAAATATATATCAGCTTTATTGATACCTTTTTACAGGGAAAAAAAGTTGGCAAAGGGTTATACAATAAGTGCAAGTTTTGCTGCAGTTCATGAAAGCCTAAAGCGTCGTGTGGGTAGTAACTCAAATAATATCAAACATAGTTACATGGAATATAAATTGTTTGCGCGTGTTATAAGAGCAAACACCTTAAAAATCGTGTTTCTGAAACTTCTTTTGAAGAAGAAAGCTTGTCAGAGTTGATAAAGGCAAAGTGGTTTTTACTAAAGGCCTCTTGGGTTTCTTCATTCATTTCCTCCAACCCCCTGTTTCCTCAAGTCCAAAAGTTAAGCTTTTAGCTGCATTTAAGATGCAAACGTGAAGGTGGACGCCACCGTACATCTTAGTAGAGATCCTTCAAAAATAGAAAATCAAACAATGTGCCCCGCTCAGTGGGACGGAGCCGCAGTTTGACTGCGACCGTCTGATGGGAAGTCCGCAGTGACACGAGAGCTCACATCACGCAGGGCTTGATGTCCTGACAGACGCTCTGGGGGTGATGGTGGTGGTGGTGGTGATAATAGGATCCGCCAGCCGAGGGGTGGAAGGAGGAGATGCCGTTAAAGTTCAACACAAAATCCTTCCGGTCGCACACCGAGGAATGGCTCTGATAGCGTGGAATCCCCACTGTGGAAAGAGAGACAACGGGGTGAACCCTGAGCATAAGATGGCAACTTTTATATTTATTATTGCTTAAAGCATCCTGAAATACTTTTACATTTTCTACGTGGAAGTTCCATTGTTGTTTTAGACGTGGTTGAAATAAACCAATAAAAGGGCTTACTTCTTTCATTACCACACAAATGAACCCACTGTGCTTTTAATGAGAATATTCAACAAATAACTTTTGGTAAAACTCAGGAAACAGCTTTAAAATATACTTTAAAAGTTGCTTAATGTAAAGTATTTGACAGTAAAACTGTAAAATTGTACTTCTAGGCAGGCATGAGGATTTTTATGGATGATATCATTTGTTTGTTTGAATTTCCGTTCTGTTTATTTCTTTTGAATGAAAATGAATGGATTAATAAGAATATGTTCCTTTCCTCCGGACGCACAAAGCAGTAGCACCTTTGCTAAATTGAATTAAAAAAATCCTTTCATCTCTTCGGTGTTTTTCTTCATCAATATTATCATTTTCATTTGTTGGTGAATTGCAGATAGCAGATTGCTGTCTGTGGTAAAATCCCCCCCTAAAAACGGAGACCTTATAGTAATAAATTCGGATCCGGTGAGTTATTTTGTGTCAGTAAGCGAACCCTCGTTCCTGAAAAAGGAACAGAAATGTGGAGGCTTCGTCAGGGTCATAAGGACTCCAGATGTGGCTGCGTTTCAGGGGAAGACAGCAGGCTTTATCCTCCGGCCCACAGCCCGCTGCCCTGTGCCCGTTTCCAGCCACACACGCCTCTTTGAGTGACAGTACTGTTAGAGAGCCCGTTGGGCTCCCTCCGGCACATTTTCCCCCAGTACAAGCTCAATTAGGACGCTGCGTAAAGTTTAACAAGGCCTTCCGTCTCTCGTGGATTCGCCGCGGCTGAAACCCACCGCCGGTGTGGTCCAACCTGCACAGCCTTTGTTTGGTTAACCTCTGGGACCTTTCAGGGCTCCAGCATGGGTTCCACGCCTCCGTGAAATCCCCAGACTTTAGTAAAGCCTCACCGTGCTCTGTCAGAGTAAATGATGGTGAACTGGGGGGGTGAATTAAGACAAAAGTCTGTTTTTCTTTATTTGTTAATTAGGCAAAATGTCTCGCGATACAGATGTGACGGGGAAAGACTGCAAACAGTTGGGGATTTAGTTTTCACAACACGTTTCATTTTCTTAGTTTGTTAGACTATAATTATTTAGACTCTCCTTTTTATTCGTTAAACTTTGTTTTGCATGTTTCCATGTAAGGATTAGTAAATAATTAAAACCAAAACTTCGAATCCATTGTTATTTCATAAACTTAAAAAAAACAAGGCTCCTTTACAATAAGAATTCTAGATTCTGAGATTACAAAATATCTACGTAAAAATTAGAAGAAGACAAACCAATAATAAAACGTAATTAATTCATTAATCTTTTTTTTGGTGCAGTAACCTTTTCATTTAGTTATGTCACTACTTACCATTAAAATAAACTTAGTAGACAAGATGATGTGTTTTTTTTGTTTGCTTTGTTTTTTTTGTTTTGTTTTGATTTGGTTAATTTCCTTATTAAAATTCCACTTTTGAAAATGTGAAACAGTCCTGCAGTTTTCTTTTTTGTTCTATTTTTTTGGCTGCTGATTTGGGAAAGTAAAGTTTAAAATTCACGAGCTGTGAGGAGTTTTTATTGCTATTATGACTTCCTGTCCATTTCAAAGCTATGTGAGCGGTTTTGGTACGGACCGTGGGCTGGTTTGTGGTACCTGATATGTCGGTGGAGTGGCTGTCCCTGCCGTTCTGATGGAGGTAACTCTGCTCCAGGGAATAAGGCGACATGCCGGAGTGTAAACCGGAGGATGCTGGGCTGCTGGAGGTGAGAGGCTGCTGTTTGATGTAGTGGGACCCGCCGGAGGACGCCCAGTGTGCGGACGTACTGGCGTACGGGGAGTGGCCGTCCAGCGCGCTGGCCATGGCCGGGGAGGACGGGACGGGGCTGCTGCTGCTGTCCGGCCCGTACTCCCCGTTGGCGGGCACCGGACAGCTGGCCATGTAGGTGGAGCCGGGGCTGGGGGACATGTGGGGGACGTGGTGGCCGCCGCTCAGGCCGTCGTAGCCCCCCGCCATGGAGTTGCTCATCATGTCCAGGTTGTAGCTGTTGCTGTGGCAGGCCAGGGTGGCGGACGGAGCCTGGAAATCAAAGCTCTGCGGGAGGATGGAAGTCCCGAACCCTATGCCGTTCATCATTCGATACATGGGCTTTAAAGCTTGACATTTTCTTCTGAAGCCTCTGGGTCTGCGGCGAAAGGAGCCCTCCTCGAACATGAATTCACTCCCCGGATCGATGGTCCAGTAGTGGCCTTTCCCCGGCCTGCCCAGTCCTTTGGGCAGCTTGATGAAACACTCGTTCAGCGAGAGATTATGCCGAACGGAATTCTTCCAGCCCTGATACGAGCCCCTGAAGAAAGGGAAGCGAGCCTGGAGGAACTGGTAGATCTCGCTGAGTGTCAGGCGTTTGGTGGGTGAGCTCTGTATTGCCATCACGATGAGAGCGATGTAGGAGTAGGGAGGCTTTTCCGGTCGTCTTAATCCTGAGCTCGTCTTCTTCCCTTTGACGGCCGCGGACGAACTTTCTGTGGCGGCTTGTGGGCTCAGCATGGTGGGATGCAGGACGCCGGACGCCGGGCTGGATCTCAGAGGAGGCGGAGGGTCCAGCTGCTGCTGAGGGGTCTCGGTCGTCATGTCAGCTCTGACGTACAGTTGGCGTGGGGAGAAGAGAGGGAGGGAAAAAAGACGAGCCGCGAGTCGTTTCAAAGGAGAAATATGTCGAGCTCCAGTGGTCAGTGTCGTTGCAAGTGAGCGTTACACCACCAGTGGTCCCCAGAATCCTAGCGCAAAATGGAGTGAAATCTGTCTCCAGTTACGCACGACTCTGCAGTTACGCACGGTGCTGCTTTGACGCATGCAGAACGGCAAGTACGCACTGACAGAGAGAGGAAGAGGAAGAGAGAGTGGGGGGAGTTGGTTATCCACTGGAGACTAAGTGTCCGGGGTTGCAGCTCAGCACAAGGGCTCTACTGGGTGTCACGCCGGCGCTAAGTGGCGCTGTGTGACGCGCAGGGTGGCCATCGACCGCTTTAATAATCCTTCAAGTGGAGGAAACACGAAAACCCTGCGACTTATTGTGCGCAAGAGTGCAGACAAACAAAGCCCGACCACCTATCATTTCATAAATCTTTCTTCCCTGTCCGAGAGCCCCCCCACCCTTTCTCCTCATCTGCACTCTCTGCCTGTAAATCTCCTTCAAATCAGTGGCGAATAGAAGCGCCTCCCTCCCACCCTCATGCCAAATCTGGCCCGAGTTCACTTACCGTTCTAAGCAACGTTAGAGCCCTACTCTCCGCTTCTCGTCGTCTTCCCTCCCACCTCTCCGTTCCAAGCTCGGACTACACGCAATTAAGCCATCTATCAAGCCTCCCCCAGACATCCCAATCAACAGCGCCACACGCCAGCCCCTCAAGTTAAAAAACGAGCCATTTGCCCCCGGTCGCCTTTATATGAAACAGTGATCTCAACCCGATGTGCCACAGAACGTAAACTGTCCTGACGTGAATAAACCGCCACAATATGTGCGAAAGGTCCAACTTGCATCTGAGACCATGCAGCTCAAAACCTTCACAAAGGTCTACATTCTAATCTCTCTGTGTAATACCCAAACACATCACCGGGAAGCAATAAAAACGCACAGTCTTGTATTATTTGTATTATTTTGCTCATAATTTCCTCCCAAAATGGTCCAGAGGATAACAAAAACAAACTGTCGCGGTGCCGAGCTGGGGAAGGAGTGTGAGAGATGGAGAGGTGGTGGTCTTTACCGTGCGTGTGTAAGCGGGGGGTTGCTCTGAGTAAATGACTTTGACATGAGTGGAAGCAGGCTTTTTCCATCAAGCCCGGCCCTGGATACCACACACAGCGCGCTAGTGTCAGTTTACCGCCCCGGGCCAGATCGGGTCCCATGGGCCCCACGTTCATTAGAGAGAGAAAAGCGAAATTAGGCGAGCGAGCGTCGACAGTTTCCTCCCCTGTGGAGACATCACACACACATTTGTCCAACATGATGGAGTTATATATCCCATAAAGGTAATATCAACATCCGTGCAGCGACGAAGTAGGGATTATTGGTCTTTCACTAGCAAAAAAAAAAAAAGCATGTCATTGTTAGGAGGTCACTAAACTCAAACTAAATCTAAAATGTTAATTATGTAGGAAAATTCCATTGCTGATTGTATTTTGCACCTAACGTTTAACAGGCCAGTGCAGATCTGACAGATTCGAAATAGGCCATATCACAGAGAGATTATATTACAGATCCACGTTTGTAAATTTTGTTTAACACTTTCAAAAGTTTGTGTGTGTGATTAATTTCCGATATGGGGCTTTTAAAGTTTAGATAAGGCCAAGAGGATTTTCCAAACAAAAACCATGTCCACCCCACCTTTGCACTTCGCACAACAAAGGCTGCACGGATAAAATCATTTTCCACCATGGAGCACACGTACTACAAACACACACACACACACATACACAGACACACACACACACACACACACACACACACACACACACACACACACACACACAGACACACACACACACAGAGGACCTAAAAGGCCTCAGAAATTTCCTGCGACATCAAAACTTATGACCCCTGCTGAGATCAGGATGCCTCGGCTTGCAGAGGGAAACTTTGTTCTGGGAGCGCTTTGAAGACGCTGATCCGGCTGCCCTTACGCACCGAGGTTGTAGGAGATTCTAATTTAGTCTTAAGGAAATATTCAGGGGAACTGCGGCCATAGCGACAACTTCTCAGACGTGTTTTGATGGAGTTTTGTCTTTGTAACCAATTCCCTCCTGGAGGCCCAAACGAGCTCTGCCCACACAAACAGGACCTCTGTTTGTTTTCATGTAGAGGCGAAGATATGTTGTTTAGCCCTCTGAAAATGTGAGGTGGATTTAGAGAGAATGTTCTGTTCGTGTAAATTATAGAGTCTCTTTCAAATTAATCGATCGATTTATTGTCGCTGCATTTTATATGAGAAAATGTATCGGAGCCCATTTAGATTTAAATTAAAATGAGCGCTTATTTGTTTATCTCAAAAATCTATCCCCGGAATAATAAAACAACTTCATCACAGTATGAGTGTTACCAGAAATTCCCTTAAATGGCAAGCGCTTTTCAACCATGTTTAAAATTAAATTAAACTGCCTAATATCATGTTTGGACACTAACAATGGTAATCCAGTATTTTATTTGTTGCTGGTCTTTTGTCTTGACTGCTCCGCCCGGGTTTCCTGTGGCGGTGCCGGGAGCTTTGGATCTGCCTCTGCGGGACTCTGGGAGGTCAGGCGCGGTTCACTTTGTCGGAGTGACAGACTGTTTGGACTTCCTAACATTGTGCCTGCCTTTACGTGTGGATTCATTACACTGAGGGACTCGTTTGTGGCCTTAACGGGCCTCAGTTCTTTCTCAGGCCGCGCGACTTACCCACACAGACGCAGGCCGAATGCAAAACCGAAGCATGCGCATTGTGACAAACCAGATGTCAACAACAGTCAGCGACGCTGAGACAATTGGAGCCACGTGACTGCCTTCGTACAGGTGTGCTGTTCCGGCGTTTCACCTGCAGGTTGCAGCATTGTCCCTGGAAACAGGAGCGAGTCTCACCTGTCACCTGTCACCTTTACGCATCCACCGAGTCCGCACGGAGAAGACCAGCCTCAGCAGAAGAACAGGGGATCCATTCGTACAGTTATTTAATCATCAACAGGACATATTTATTTACTCTGATACTCAGGATACGGGACAAAATCCTTTATTATGTTACGTTTTTCTGTTTTTCTTTACAAGTAAATGAACCTCTTTCAGACGTATACCAAACCTTTAATATCAAAATAATTCTGCTCTCATTAATTATTCAACTAATGGGGAAGTGGAATGTTTCTGTTAAAATTGTGCAATGTTCTTCAGCACTCCATTGGCATTTTCATTTTGTGAAACAAATAATTTTTTATAATGAAATCTATAAAAACATGAGTTAAATAATAATAAATATATATACAAATGTAAAAATAGATTACATGTTTATATATTTTGTAAAGGACAATTTTTTTGTTTAATGTTAAACTCAACAATCAAATCAAACAGAACTACAGAGATATATTTAAATATAAAGCATGAGGACAGACTGTCACGGAGAGCTCATCATCTTAAGTCCATCTGCGCATCTGGACCCCAAAGCTGTTTCTGAAAGTTACGCGGAATTTACAGGATTGTTGCCTGAAAGCCTGTAGTTTAACTCTTCTTTGACAGAACTACTGGCCTGGGGTCCGTTTCAGGACCGTGGAGAGCAACTAAAGTTTTCTCCGGACATGACCGGAAACACAGTGCAGGAGTGTCTGAGGATGACACCATGTGTGCTTTACACTTTCAAGAGCTGGCCTCTACAACTAACTAAATCTGAAATGGATCTTCTGCTAAAACAATAACGTTTTCCTGTAAAAATATGCGAGGAGGTGAAAACCTTTAGGCCTATTAAAAATCTGTTAATCCACGTATCGGATTTGTTTATAGTCTTTATATTGTATTAGCAGTATGATAACAAAATAATTCGAATCCAATTTATCTGATTTTAGCAGATTTAAATTTACAAGTTACAAGCTACAATTATGTGTGATGATTAAGATAACTGAGCCTACATATTTTAATAATATTATGTGTTTTTATGGATCGAAAATCATAAGCAGCTTTACTTGATAGACTGAAACTCTGTCTGTATTAGATTTGAACGTGTGTTCGGGTTCTGTGTCAGTAAACGTTTTATTCTTTTAAATGTCCCGATGGGCTTGATGATGCAGACACTGATTTTTTAAAAGAAGCAACTCCTGGTAAAAAAAAACACTCAACTACCCCATCAAAATCCTACTTTGAATACAACATTTTGAGGTTAATCTTTTGAAAGAAAACCTATAATGAATTAGACTCTGTCACTTTTTTGTCATTACAATTTGGAAGGATATTTTCTTCAGAGATGACTAAGGCCTAAGAGAGTGTTCATTGCAGAACAGGTGTAAGAGCTCCTCCCCTTCCACCACAGCACCTGCTTCACGAATAAGACATTGAACGATGTAGTCCCATTGTTTCACTTTTTTATTAATAAAATACCAACATGCATCAATCGATCAATAGGGAAACAGGGCATTTTCCATGCGTTGGTAGTGCAGCCACACGACTCACAACGCAGCTCAGGAAATATTTTCATTTATTTACACAACAGTATTCATACAGCAGGTCATATAAAACAGTGAAATATAAATAGAATGATAGTTTAAACATGACGCTTGCGCACCATCATACAGTAGAAATGACCAATGAACCATGGATACATGAATACAAACAATCTTTCTAAATATATTTAGCGCAGCACACACACACACTCACACACACATACACACGCACACACACACACTAACGTACACAAAGGAATGTCCTAATGTTTTGGTTAGTCACCACGCGTTCGAATCTATTTTGACAACACGCCATGTTTGCTTTTTCACCGCAAAATGACTTGACAGTAGCTTGGTCATGATGAGACCGTCTGAGTCTCACGCAGTTCAACAGTTTCAGCACTGAGAGTTAAAAGCGCCCACAAAAGTGCACAACAACGTTCAAAACACACACGAGTCTGACAGCAGTCCGGGTGTTTCACGACAGCAGGGAGTCTATGTGAAAACCCCTGGCTTTGGAGGGCGTCTTGAAGGCGGACTCCAGGGGCCCCAGGCCGGGTGCGGTGTGCTGGAGGTAGGTGGGGGCGTCCCTGGCCGGCTCCGTGCTGCTGTAGGCCGCCTCTGACAGGTAACTGCAGGGCTGCACCGGAAAGTTCACACCGTAGGGCAGCAGGTGGGCCCCCGTGGACCAGTACAGCCGGGGGCCCGCGCCCTCTGCGTCGGGGGGGCTGTCGTCTCTCCTCTTGAACGGAGTGCTGAGGATGCTGTCAATGGCGAAGGAGCTGGAGAACTTGACCCCCACCCTCTCCTCCTGCGCGTGGAGGCGGGTGTCCTCACAGAGGATGTCCGGGCTCTCCTGCTCCTTGGGGGTCCTCTTGGCGATGCGCTTCCTCCTGCGGCGGAACACCCCGTCGGCAAAGGTGTACTCGCTGTGCGGGTTGAGCATCCAGTAGTTGTCCTTGCCCCAGGGCCTGGACGGGTCCCGGAGCACTTTGAGGAAACAGTCGTTGAGCGACAGGTTGTGGCGCACAGAGTTCCTCCAGCCGGTGTAGCTGCCACGGAAGAAGGGGAACTTCTTCATCAGGTAGTCGTTGATCTCTGCCAGCGTCAGGCGGCCGCTGCCGGACTCCCGGATGGCCATGGCGATGAGGGCGATGTAGGAGTACGGGGGCTTGGGTCTGCGGGTGTAGGGTTTCCCTTTGCTGCCGTCGCCGCTTAGCGCAACAGGTGCCGGGCTGTTGGCCACGCAGTCCCCGTCTGAGCCCAGCTCGTCTCCGGACAGAGGGGACGGCACCTCTCCGTCCGCGTCCATGCACAGCTCCAGCGGCTTCTGCGCGAAGTGGTGCGCCGAGAAAACCTCAAGTTTCATTTCGCCCAAAAATGAGGGAGCGAGACTCTCAGCGACCTTGCGAAAAGTGTTTACTTTTGTTAGAGTCTGTTGTCAGCTGAGCAGCAGAGCAGGTGCTAGTGTCCTGACAGCGGAGAGAGGTCGGTTTGTTTATGTCTTGCAAGAACGCGTCTCAAGCGCTGGAGGCACCCTAAGGCTGGGTGCGGAGCTGCAAAGTACAGATCTGTCTCCGGAGACTCGGTTGTCTTGCTATAATATAGCCTAATGCGTCGGAAAGGGACGGCCCACAGGCGGGGTTTCGAGCCCGAATCCATTCAAACGATATGGTTATGTAGTATATTTGGATGCTGTTATGTCACGCAAGGGAGGGGAAGAAAAACAAAGGGAAGATATGTGAGACGAGACTGGGCAGGTATGAAAAATATAATTGTCTATCTATCTATCTATCTATCTATCTATCTATCTATCTATCTATCT
>CAJRST010000002.1:9160971-9203373 GCA_907169785.1 Menidia menidia | reverse complement strand
TCTATCTATCTATCTATCTATCTATCTATCTATCTATCTATCTATCTGTCTGTTCACAATTAAAGTAAAACCTTTTTTCCTAAAGAGTGAATGCTTCATGTCACGGTAGAAGAATGCAAGAAGCACACAGACAGACAGATGTAGAACAGATAGGTAGACAAATCTGTTGTTGCTTTTTACTTTGACCTCTGTCACCCTCCCTCACCTTCCTTGGAACGAGGAACATGCCAAAAAAAAAAATCTGGATGAGTTCCACTTAACTTGCAATGAATGATATGTAAGCGCTCTGGTTAAGCAACAAGAATGAAAAGAAAACTACCTCAACGACTGCTGAGAGGTCAGGTTAAGTTCAGGGGAGAAGACCATGACACCTGCATGCAAAAGCCCATCAGAGCCTCAGATGCTCGGGCCAAAATCAGAGATTTGAGTATTCTGTAAGAAATCACAGTATCTGAAAGCCCTTTACAGTGAAAGTCAAGCAGAGTTCCCAATCTAAGTCTTACTTTTTTCTAATGTAAGTAAAAAATATTTTAGTGTGTTGGATTCAGTTCTAATTTAGATTTACTTGTTGCCTCAGACATTTGGCATCAGAATCTTTGTTTTTCTAATATTTTTTAGACCAAAAATTCGAAGCAGGGTTCAAACCACTTCAGTTAATTTAACTCTATCCAAAAACACTTAAAATCCTGTGTCACCAGGAGAGATCTGTTTAGAGGCTGTCCAGAAGCCACAACCTGTCCCAGACTTTTAGAGGCTGTGTCAAACTCCCCCAAAACAAAGCATGATCATGTTATCTTCAACATTTACAGATGTCTCACGTAGAATTATCACATAAAAGTTTACATTGTTTGAAAATATCCACATCACTGCTTTAAAGTAGCGTCCTGCCTGACTGAAACTGATTTGCTCAGCTGTGGCCTTCTTTGATGAGAGGTTGCTGAAAAAGTAACTGGTCACTCCTTTGTTAGGAACAAGAAATATGAACCTTAAAGAAGCTAAAATAAATTGTTTAAATTCTTGTTATAATCTGATATAGAAACAGTAAACAAACCTTACTCTATGATATTCGGATAAAGCACCTTTTCCCTTTAAGTGAGTGGTGTTTGATTCGGGGTGGAAAGAAGAGTTAATTAGTCTTTAATTTTGTGACACTTGTTATGCACAGTTTAAATAGATATTATGTTATTGCTAACAACTCTTTCAAATCCAGTAATCCCGTGTACAGTTTAGTGGGGTTTGACCTAGATCACGCCCTTTGACACCCGTAAACCAAAAGTTAGTCACTGACCCTTTTTCTGTCAACACTTCAGACTGCTGACGACGCAGACAGAGGCTTGAGAGTTAACATGAGTAACGAGCTTCAGGCCAGTTAAACTGTCATTCCTCCTCTCCCAGCTGCTCAGGGGCCCTTTCTCCAGTTCAGCTTGAGCGTGCTGCTGTACTCGTAGGCGTGCATATACACCTAACGGTGAAATCTGTATTTGAAATGGCCCGGTGTTAAACTTTGCATGCGTTACTAAACACATTCTGCATGCAAAGCTCTGGAAGAGAATGTGATAGGATCATTACAAACCAGCTACGGCCCTCCAAACAGGATAGGTGTGAACGAGATGTGAATCTGTGTTCGCCAATCTGAACGGCTGTTTAGTCTGCACGTTAAAGTTTTATCTAATGATCACTTTGAATGTTCACGACAGGCCTGTTTGAAGAACTGTTTGTGTGTGGGTGAGAAAACAACAGATTTGGGCGGGTCATTAGGTGAAGTATGTGAGCATGTATTTGAAGTCTGTTGAAAGGCTAGACAGTGCAATAATGATTGTGAGTAATAATGAGTTTGTTTTACCTGTTTTCCGCTCATGTGCTGCAGGACCTGACCCCACTGTGCACGATTTAGAAAGAAGTCCCCTTCCTTCCCTTTTCCTCAAATGATTTTCTTTGCTACGGCCTTAAATAACGCACTGAGGGGATGGATGAGGGATGTCTAAAGAGACAACTCCAACCTTTCCTCATCTGAATCTATACACAAACTGCTTCCTGGATTCTCTGGGATCTGATTGAGGACTGTGAGAGTTTAAAACCTAAATGTTTTCCTGGAAACCTGAGGAAGACTGCTGTGAGCCTAAACCCAGAGCTGAGGGAAGCAGCGACATGCGTGCTGTCATTATCACCGCCAGTGAGCAGCTCTGAGAAGGCAAAGAGAGAATCCCACACAGCTTGGCTGGCGGTAGGTGTGCCTGCTTTGTATTTCTTCTTTTGCAAAAGTGTGATGAGGCTGTATTTGATTTCAGCTGCTCTGCCAAGACGGCTGCACACACACCTGTGCTGAAGTGATTTGGTGTGAAAGACAGCACACCTGTTCTCAGCCTTTATCTCCCACACGGCAATTTGAAATCAGAGGGGTAAAGGCATTTTCCCCACAGGTATCAGTAAAGTGTCACAATACCACTTAGATTTTTGGGTTTAGGCAGCTGTAAAGCCATCGTATCATTTAAGAGGCACAATACCGTCTTTTAGCTTTGGGCTCTAACGACGTATAAATAGAAAGTACTAGACTGCTTAAAGTTCAACGTCATAGGTAAAAACACTGAATTCTGATCTGGTGTGAGACCAAAGAGATGCATCAAGCTCACAGAACCTGTCAACGTCTCTCCCAAAACAGGCACTTTGTTGGTTTAGCTCACCTGTTAAGATTTAAAGTGCCTCTTTGAGCAGCGCTAGAAAAATCTCTTTTAAGTGCTGACACGAGAGGAATTCCAGTTATGTAAATTCATTGGGTGAATCCTTTGCGGCTCCAAAAATAGCCCCACCTCTGCCGCAGTCTGCACTCACACGCTAACCCTTGTCTGCCTGTCTCTGGATGACTTCTTACCTGTATCTCATCTTTGTTTTCTTTCTTCTCTGTGAGTGAAGGGTGTCCAGCCCCCATGTCTTTGTATAAACAAAGTGTGGGCTGTGTGTGAGCAGGGCAGGGAGGAACGGCAACAAGAGCTGCCGCGTAGCTGGAATTCCCAAGATTCCCTGCAGCAGATTTAGTCTCTGACAGACGCTGCTGATAGTAGCCATGCTTCACTGGGGCGCACAGGTAGGTACAGCACTGTGTCTTTTTCACAGCCAATCTAAAGTTCAAGCATTCCACATCAATTCCGCTCATTCCTGCAGCCGGTGAAGTCAGCACCAGTGCTGGGGGTTTGGGCACGGGGGCGTATTTTTGACTGCAGCTGTGTCTGCTCAGGTGTGGGTGTGAAAGTGTGAGACACGGCGTATGTTCTTTGGCGAAAAAGGAGAAGTTAGACGCGCGCATTCCATCTAGTTTATTCTTCAAACGGTGATTACTGTAATTATCCTAAAATGTTGGCCCCTCTGCGTGTTTGCTGTCTGCTTTGTTGTGTTTCTGTAGATTCACACCTTTGTGTTTCAGAAGATAAATGGTAGGGGGCATACTGTCCATATAATCAGAGGCACACCTGAGAGCCGGGTTCCCATGAAGCTGTTTTGATGCAAGAGTTTTCCACAATACATACGCCCAGAAAACTTCTTCACAAAGCACAGCAAATATCAGGCTGACACCTAATACAAGCATAAACAGAAATAAATACACGCAGTGACTCACACGTGTGGTTTGATAAGCATAAATCTCTGCAGCTCCAGTGTCAGCAATTAATAAATGAAATCAGACCGAATGGAGCAGCATATCCTGAAGTCACTTGGCAGATGCTTGTTGCTATTTTGGTTCTCCTGCATTCTTACCTGCGGTGTTCACGCCCTGCTAGGCCAACAGAGAGGGAAAAAAATAGATACACATAGATAAACGGAGCCAACCAAGGTATAATTAAAGTAATTAAACAAAGAGGTGAAGTACAGGTGAAGCGCAGGTGAGAAGCAGCCCGGCACTGCCAGGCCCGGAGTTCCATGTAAAGACACTGATGTCATTCCCACCTTATTTCTTATTCTGTACATATGTAAAGTTTTTTCTCAAACCCCTCATTTCTAAAATGATATAGGTCCTGCACCCAGTTTGACCCACAAAGAAACTCCCAAAGTTTAACTGCTGGCAGAGTTTGTGACATGAGGTCCCTTCTACTCAGCAGAAGAGACACTTGGATTAGGACAAACAACAGTAGGACACTATTTCTAACTAGTATAATTGTGTAAACCTTTTTTAAAAATCTTACTAACATGTATAAATGCTTAAAAAATTTAAAAACATACTGTAATTTGTTTGTATTTTGCTGCTTATATTTGACAGCCTTCAGTTTTCACCATCATCCTAACACTTCCGATGACTCGGAAGAATTTTATCAAACCCTAAAATCAGATGACGAACAGCGATTTACAGAAATTCAAAGCGTGCCTCTCAAGTAGAAATCAGACCTAAATACACCCCTTAATCCATCCTATAAAATGTAACTGTTGGGGCATGTCTGCCAGTGAACCTCAGCCATGCGGGCCACACGGGCTTGATACCTCCTTTCCTATCAGCTGCTATCGTCCATTTCAACTCTTCACACGCTAGAGTCCCCTCTCATGTTAATCTTGAAACTTGGGAGAGAGTTCAGTGAGTCAGAAAGGAGTGGGGGGTAAAGAGAAGAGGGAGCAATGATTGATCTGAGCCATAGACACCTCGCTTTATCGCTACAGCTCTGCTGTAGGCTGTTTTTGTGTAAGCATAAACACAGGGCCAAATCAGTACCTGCACTGCTCTGTTTACCTGGCAGCCGTTCAGCCCCTTTCTGTCTAAACTTGAAATAGGATCCAAACACTCCACTCACGCATAGTGGTTTGCACGAGATGCCTCTCAACCTACCACGGGCTCAGCTATTTTTGCTCCGTCTGAACCTTAACCGCCCCTCTTATTTCTTTGACTGAGCGGTGGAACATCTTGCTGGGGGGCTTTGACTGCAAACAAAGCACTGATTTTGAGCAGTTACCAAGGAATCAACCCACAGACAACCCCAACACACCCCACTGCTGATGGATAACATTTGTGTTGTAGCTGAGAGGGGGCAGGAGGGGCTGCGTTGGTTATGAAGCGCATTTCTGTGAACCAGAATGTGTTGTTCCAAAGGTTTTTAGAACAGCACAGTCTAATGCTATTTGTGTCCAGGGGCACAATTTTCTTCTCTTGCATTCCAACGAGCTCGCATTTTAATTGATTTTTGTAAAACTGTTACTAAGTGTGTGATTGCAAGTTGTTAAAAGTTCACATTCAGGGGTCAAAAGGTCAGGTGGCAAAGTCAAACCATTATTCAGTCTATTTGCTTTATAATACAAGCTGCTTTAATATTTTTATTCACCTTTTCATAAAGCTAAGGCCCCTAGAATGCCTTTTTGGTTGTTAGAAATCTTCTTTTTGTGGTTATCTGAATCACATCAGCAGTTTTTGTTTTGTCCTCTTTTGCACATTTAAACATGAGAATTGAAAACATGAACCAGCAAAAGACAGAACAGTTTTTTTTGTCAACCAAGGTTTGTTTTTTTTTCCCCTCAGTTATATTATCTTTTATGTTCAAGAATGGTCTATTCCTTGATTCTGATTTTGGATTCTCCAGATGAACCTTTTCCCATGCTAATGTACCACATGGAGTTAAGCTTTTCTTTGTGCAGTGTGTACAATTTGAATTTGCTCACAGTGAGGGTGATTAGAAAGCTGGACTCCAGTGCAGATGTAACTGTTTGAACTGGATGCTGTACGATATTGATCTGGTGATAATTCTAACACGAGCATCATTAAGCATCGGAAGTTTGACACAGGGAACCTAATCTCCTCCAGCTGCCCGTGGGGTTGTAATGTCTCCTGCATCCGGCGCTGCATCGATCTATTGGAGCAAACAGCGTCAGCCTAACTGCGGAGCTAGCCATGGGGGCCTATTTGCTTTTTATCGCATTAGATAACGTGAAACAAACTGAGCATGCTACAGGAATGAACGCAAAGCGTATACATCTTTGACTTTCTTTATGGATGACTAATAAAAAAACAAATTACGTTTCATGCATTCATTATACACAATTCATAAATGTGAACTGTGAAATGGTAGCATGTCCCAGTGTTTTTCTGTGTAAGAAAAAAAGTGAAACTTTAATTATCATTGAAGCAGCGTCCCGGTACAACAAAATTTCATATCAGTACAACCCTTCCAAGATCAGGCAAAAACAACAGACAAGCAACTCAAACATACAGGATTTGGGAAGAGGTGCAGCCACTTAGGGTGCAGCCATATATAACAGGAACATGATTAAAGGGGGTGGAAAAGAGCAACATGAGGCACAAAGGTTCATAAAGGCACACAATTTAGCAATACATCTAAAGTTGGAATAGTCCAAGATTTATTAGATTCAGGGACATGAAACCTTGATTTCATCAGAAAAGTGTATGATTTACATTGAGTAATTCCTCATCATCATTTCTGGATGAATGGATCAACCAACTGAAGCTGTTTGTTACCAAGTTGACCGTTTGATTTAGAAACTGATCTGATCTGTGAATGCATGTAAAGAGTCTTTACCTCCCCCTGCATACCAGAGAAACAGGTTTGACCATCGGGACATCCAGGTGGATGGAGGGGAGGAACAAAATGTTAAAGCAGCTTTACGCACCTGCTCCCTGATGGGGATGGTCCTGGGTCAATGCTCTGACAACCATGGAAATACAAATGCATCCAAACTAAGCCGATCGGACAGGAAGAACAATAAAGGGGCACAAAATGACAGAAATAAACAAATGTAGACTAATAGAGTCTTCTGATAACCTTTAAAGGATTTTGTGCTTGAAGCACTCTATCAATATATTAAATTAAAAAAAAAAGTCTAGTCTTATTATTAAAATCGGGCATGAGACAAAACAAAAATGAGACTTTGAGTGAGGCCTAAACAATGTGTCAAAGTGCATGAAAAATTACCAACAAGCAGTTTTTCTTTAAATGGCCTTCAGCAGTGCCACACTCAGGGAGAAAATGTTGGTTACTCCTTCACTGCAGAGATGGTTAGAAGTAAAAATAGTGTTATATGCTGTGATCTGCTTGAGTGCAATTATCTCCAGTTATGCTAAAAAGAGAAAAATAAGAAAAGCTGAGGACGGTGACCGTGGTTAATGTGAACAGTGTCTCTGCTACTCCACTCTAATTGAACTTTCTCTGTGAGAAAACAGGCGGAACACACCTGATCAGGCATCTATCCAAACAAAAGGTCTTGAACCCAGCCCTTGCGTGCCTATCCAACCCAGACATCTGATTAATTATAGTGTGGCCGTTAAGGCAAAGAAAAACTAGCTGATGAAAAGTCAGCGAGTCTGCAGGCTCAACCTGCCCAAACAGCATCATGCGTGTTAGCTTGTAAAAGCCTCCGTCCCGCCTCCCTCCTCCTCTCTATGTCTTTCCTCCCACACCCCCCCACCATCACCCCACCTCCCTCTTCTGCTCCGGGCCCATTCGTGCAGACAAGGTAAAACATCTCTCTGGCTGTGTCAGAGCCCCGCAGGTGGGCCCCGTGTACTCAGGTAGATTATATCACTGTTACTATAGACCGTGTTTGGGTTAGCTCAAAAACACTTTTCACGGCAGGAGCAAAACAAAGTGCTCTGCAGTGCACGATAACAGCGGGAGCTGCTCCCTTCAAATTAACCCGTGGAAACACTTGGGCCTCGCACGAAACACACACACGTAATACCTGCGCACCTCCTGTCCTTTTTTTTTTGTTTAAACATCAGTTTACACATTGTTCAGGAAGCATATGCATGGAATGACTCTATAATATTTCTACAGATTTATGAGAGCTCTCCAATAAGAAGCACTAAAGGAGTCACCACAATACAGAACAGTAAAGTGACTCTCGGTGGGCACCTTAGAACTTAGCTGCCTTATGTCCACATTGAAAACCCTGTGCTGATTGGGCAAGGCTCTGTTTCTAATCTGCATACTGTAGACTTTATAAACTGACTTTCTTTAAACAAAAGAGGCATGAATGGCTTGAATGTGCTCTGGGCCAGAAGCCGGGATGGCTTCCATAAACAGATCGCCCCGGTGGTCCATGTGTGAGAGCAGGAATGGAGCTCTGCTTAAGAGGCCTGCTGAGGCAATCGTAGCCCTGGATCTTCTTATTTCTGGAGCAAAAGTCTGAACTCCTGCTGAAACCATGACAAAGTGACCCCCCCTTTTTTTAAACAAGTTTACTGGCACAAATTATTGATCGGGGAATTCTGGGGTCCAGAGCGGGATTCAACCAGCAAACAAAATGCAGCTCAGATATCTGCAATGATCATATCTGTTATTTACAATGTCAAACATACACAATTGTCCCTAAAACTATTCTTAGTTTCTCCTTGCGCGATTCCCGACATAGAAACAATCTCCATATCTTGGTAATTCATTTCTATTTAATCTCTGTTTATGCTCTTCTCTTAACACTTATCTTCTATGCATGAAAACTACTATTGCATTGGAGGTCAGATTTACCAGCTGGTAAGCATTAGCTTCCCATGTGACCATGCTGGTTGTTAGCTTTGACCATTCTGGATTTCTTAACCAATTCATAAACTGTTCAATTAAAAATAGCAATTCACAAATTTGTCTTTTCATCAATACATGTGTCATTGAATAGACCACAGTTCATAATAAGGGAAAATTCTGTGTGGTTACAGGTCAATCCATGGCTAGAAATCATAAGAAAGCAAAGACATGTTAATTCGGTCTATGGAAGAATCTAAAACATATAACTTTACCTGTGATTTTAGCTAAAGGGGAAGCAGAAAAGTGATCGCATGTTAGAGAAACTTAAGAGCCAAAGTCAAAAGAGGGTGAACATTTTTGCTTTGGATGACTCTCAAACTAGATGTCTGCATCAATTTCATATCAAGCTGGACACTCCCAGAAAAAATAGCACCTAATTGTACCCTTAAGGGTCCAAAGACTCGTCTCTGGGGTGTTTTCCTCAAAGGTCCTGATGCTGTCCCCTTGTAGTTTGTCCATTTACTAGTTGGGAACATAACTAAACAAAACTACAAATATGGGCCCTGGGGTCCAGTTATTAGCCCTAAAGGGTCCATAAGTCCAGAAAATACCACAGCAGATGTGTATCCTCTCCCATTGTGTCCCAGATTTTTATGATGTATTCTTACAAGGAAGCAAAGCAGAGAATGATATCTGCATTAAGCTTTGTTGATAAGAGTGGTCAAAGAAATACTGACATGATGCTTTAAAATGATCTTTTAAGTTTAAGGGACTTTGAATCTTCTTGTCTCTGTCTCAGGATCTGAATTTTTCCTATTTTGATCTTAATTCAGTTAAAGCTATTTAGCTATTCTTAAGTGTATTTGTTTGGTTTCCATAAGGTTGAAAGCATCAACACTTTATTTCACAATGCAAACTTGATTTGAGGGGTATTCTACAAAAATAAACAAATAACACAAATAAAAATGTAGGGTCCAGAAAAAAAGCAAAGAAGCATCCAAAACACCTCCACACAAAACTCAGTGATTAGAAAAACAGAAGTTTCAGGAGTCAAGAGGCTGGCTTCTAAAATTCAACAGAAACTGCCCAGCTCCTGTTTATAATTCATAGTTTATATTGTGAGCTGCTCCAGACAGATGAAGCCCTTAGCACAGGGCGAAGCCGCAGCAGCTCAGGGTTTACAAGACGGAAAAATACATTTCCTGCACCTCCACACACATCACATGTCGGGTGTGTCTTAATTTCAAAGCCAGGTGAGAGCTCACACCAACAAAAGCAGACGCCTCTCTGCTTAATGCAGTGTTAAGATAGCGTTTTACATAACAAGTGCGATCCTGTGGCTTTTCTTATCGCGGGAGGTGTGCGATTCGTCAGTGACCCAGAGCTCTGCCGTCCCTTCACCTGCCGGCCCTGCGGCCCCTATCTCGCACCTTATCACATTAACCTTAGTTATTGTAAGGGCTTGGGTATGCGCTTATGGTTTATGTACGGTGAGCGTGACAGCTCATCTGTCACACTCTGCCTGGTCATTCGCTCAACGTGTCCAAACACTGCCTTTAGCTGCTCACCCATGTTTGTCTGTAAAAAGGATTAGTTGGAAATATGAGGAAACAGTGACTGACAGTATGCAACTCCGAGGGTAACCCAGCTTGTGTTTCACAACGACTAATGGTGTCGAGTAATAGCCGTGAGTCACTGTTTATAGTATGCCATCGCGTGTGTGCTGAGCTGTTGAGGCCCGGCCGGTATGGCGTAGGCACAATTGAAAAACTGGTTCCTCTGAGATGTTGTTGTGACAGATATCAATAGCAGAGGGATCACCAGACACAGGGGGTTCCCTCCACTGTCAAAAACAGCTCTGATTTATGTTTCACTGCTTTTATTTAGTCTTGCGTTCGACATTAGGGGCCGAGCATGTAGGGTCAGGCTGGTGAATCAAGTCTGCCATTACTCATGTGCGTTTGGATGGATGGTAAGAGGTGCATGTTTGTCTGTGGCTTAAGTGCTGCAGGATTTTCTGTTATTGTTTTTGTTCTACATGCTGGTACTCTGACAGCAGCTCCAGAAAAAACACACAAAGACCATAATTACGGCTTTAACATAAAGCCCCCACCTCTCTCCACTCCCTCCTCCCATTATCCTGCTTAGCACCTGTGCTGATTAAAGGTGTGTGTCTGTGTGTGTTTTCCACATGATTTGCAACACCACGGCCCGTCAGTCTGTCAGACGTGTGTAGGAATGCTGTCTGCGACGTCAAGAAGAGACCGTTTTCTGTTGCAGCAGAACCGATGACTTTGTGGAAACTTTGCCATCAAATCTTTGTACACTTTAACAATACTGTGTATATTTATAGCAACGCGTTTGCGTTGGTATGCGAGGTGGGGCATTAAAGCTAAACCGCCACCTCTCATATCTTCCTTTGTCCCTGCCCAGTCGCACGAGGAAACACACTAGTGGGTTTGTCCACATCAGCGTGATGCAGTGGTGCCACAGTCCACAGCGAGACACGGCCAAACGGGAGGGCGTCCTCACAGAGTAGTAGTGTGAAGGGCTGCGTCCACATGGCCTGACTGGACTTATCATGAAAGGAGGCTGGACAACTTGTTGTCTCTGGCCTGTTGGCTTTGGGAGATGAGCGCCTCCCGACACCTGGGTCGTCTCACCCCGGTCCAGAGGCCTACTTTCTGTCTCAAGAACTCAATGAAGACAAGCCACTATCAGTTTTTAATGCACCACAGACATGAAACGTTTCTTACTTCCATTTAATCCAACACTTTAAGTTACTTTGATTGGTGAATTTCATTTTGACCTTATATTTAGTTTTTATTATTTTCTAATCATCTTCTATGTTTAGAGGTTTGTATTGTTGAATTGTGAGAGATAAGCCATCCATCCATTCTGGGCATCCTGAGCCAAATCAGCAGGTGACACAATGTCTGAAAAGTTAAATAAATAGAGAGTTTAGGGCCACATTAGCTATTCTTACACTCTGGTGAGGGATCAGGATGCAGTTTGAGAACAGAAGCTGGATTTGCCTTGTGCTCCTTTCACTTGTTACATGACTGATTTAACCATGTCCCTAAGTTAGCTTCTTTTTTTTGTCAGAGACAGATGAGGAGAATTTGGGTTTGTCATGAGTTCACAGACACTCAGTGTTGTGGAATCAAATTATACAAACTGTGGCTACTTCTCCCACAGTTACCATGTCCACAACCTTGATTCTCATTGGTGTCACCAATGTGTAACTGTTGCTGAAAAACTTCAACACTGTATAAATATCTTATGTTAACAAGCTACAGATTCACCGAATTTAATCTTTGTTTAACAGAATGATTTGATTAACAGAATGATCTCTACTTGGAAATAAAAATTTGGGAAATAAAGTTAACTTTCTGATATTGTTTGACCAGAAATACGTTTTTTCCCTTACTCACCCTGGCTTCAAATAACTTAAAACGTGTCTTAAATGTTTCTCTGTTCCCTCTGCTTTTTGACAGAGATATAGATCCATATTATGTATCATAAGCACACAGTAATGTAGTTGTGTGTTTAACCACACAGCTTTTCTCCATAAGACTCCCTCTATCTGTGCTTAGAGCAAATGCAGCTGGTGAAACACAGCTTCCTTCAATTACATCAGGAGAACACCAAAATGATTCTGTTTTGCAGCAAATAAGTTGACTTTTCTTTTTTCTAAAATCCTTTTTGTACCCATTTAAACAGTTCTACTTTATTTAAAATGTATTTATTTAATCTTCATCACAGACTGATTAGCACAAAACCATCACAGTTACCTGAAAAAAGGTTCAGAAGTCTTCTAAGTCAATGACGGCTTCCTGAGAATGTTTGTCAAGCTGTTCCTAGAAAGAGTTTGCATGTCCTTTCACAAGCAGACACAGTTTCTCTGCTGTTAATAAAGAAACATTGTCTTGTATGGCGTCTGGAATCTGAAGAAAGAAATTCATATTTTACTGGTAACTGTGTTGTGTGAAGGCTGTTTTCTGCAAAGGTCAGATGCATCAGAAAGTTAGCTTCTTAAGAACTGGCAGTACCAAAGCCCTGGAGATTATGTTTATATTGGATGAGTCCCACTTTGTGTCTGAAGCCAAATTTAATCACAACCGTTAGGAGTAGCACAGTTTTTGCATGACAGGGATGGATGTAGCAAACTGGAGAACAGGATGACAGATGGATGAGTACTACCGTTCAGGCTAGCATGACTTCAAAGTTATATGTTCTGGAGGGAGGTTTAGTTATATGTCCTCACCACACTGCAGATCAAACAGGATTCGTCACACTGTAATCCAGACTAATGTTATTTCTAACGAGGGCTACATTTAATGAGAGCAGTTTACCGGTTATTCAAGCCATTGTATTTTCTTCAATGCCCCAAACGAACCGGTTACAAAAGTTAGAAAGAGAGGGAACTCTAAGATGTAGCCATAAAAAAGTTTAAGCATCAGAATTGTGAAAACAAGTAAACACTGCAGAGTTTTAGTAGATAATGACTTTTAGAAAAATGGCTTTCTTTGTAATTGTGTTTGTAATCTGTCTCTATTTTTAATACTGTTAAGAAATTGTGTGCTTTGGTTGTCTCTTGGTTAAAAGGGAACACAACTCTTTATATTGTTTCTATTTGACCAATGAGCTGTGCATTAGAGAGGATTCTTATTTGCCTTGGCTGTCTTGATATCTGCTGTCTGAACAAGAATCAGCGAGTCAGCATTTGATGGTCATTATACAGTCATGTTTAGAGTACTAAACATTTGCCTTGGCCGTTTTCCTAGATGTTCCTTTATTAGATGAACAGTGAGCACAGAAAGTTTCAGCTTTTTGTAAGAAAACCAGATTTTGTTTCACTCATTTATGTCAAGTTAAATGTTTCCATTATCCAAGACTGTGGTGTGATGTATCTAGTGGGTTTCGTGTGGTTCAGTTTTCACCTCAATGTGATGTTTTTTCTTTCTTTAAACTTAAGTAGTCCATGTGTGCAAGATGGCTCCTCGGCACTGATCTTTTCTTCAGATTTCTCTGCATTCCGAATCAGTTCCAGAGAGATGTCCCAACAATGTTATCACCGTTTCCTTTCTCACCTCCTCTGCAAATTCTTTAATGCAGCTCCAGTGGAGCGGCGGGCTGAAGCCAATCAGTTCCCCTCATCGCTGCTGTTTCTGCTGTGGCCACATTATCACACACGCGACAATACCGTGCCAGCGTATGCGGGTGACTTCTGCTGGTTCAGAAAACTGGCACGCTCAGCGGGGCGCGTGACGTCACAGGGGAGAGGTTCCAGATCTGATCTGCCTTTAGCACACATAGCTTAGCATAGCATATTATAGCATGACAGCACAGTCTGCTGACGGTCAAACAGATACCATCACTAAGTTTCAAACAGGCTGTCCGCCACAACAAAAATGTGTTTGTGTCTTTTGAAGAAAATATCAAGCTTCAACGTCTGATTTTTTTTTCTTTGCTCATTTGATCGTGACATGTTTTCGTGAATATGAAGATTCTGCTGAGGTTCATGTGGAAGGGGTGGTAAAATAGCTGAATACATTTATTTTTTAAAATGTTTCTATATCTCATTTCTGTCTGATAGTTGCTGTAAACTGAAGACAGACCTGACTGGTACAGAGTGGACCTCCAGGCTCATGCCGGCAGTGTCTGCACAGATTTCAGGCATTCATACTTATTCAAATTCCTGTGAAAGAAAATGTCTTCACATATTACGATATACAGTAGTTTGAACTCCCAAATGAGGAGGCTGATCTATAAACAGCTAATGACTCAAATTATAGTAAAACTCATTGGGAAACCATCATTTAACCCTGCAGAGGAAACAACTCTGGTTACAAGAAAATGTCCTTTTAACTTTTTATCCTTTTTTTTAACCTTTTGAAGCTGCTGAATTCCTCAAAGATTCACAAGATAACAATCACGAGCCATCCATCATCCCAGAGCTCAGAGCTTCAGTTTGTGGCAGAAACACAAAAGCCTGGTGCTTTTATGTGAGACGAGAGAGCTGTTATTGGAACTTAAACTTCTGATTGCCAGTATAACACCACCATCCATCCCTGCTGATGCCTCATGTTCTTTAAAATGTTCGTTTAAAAGTTGTTTGGCAGGTGTTGGAAAAAAAAATCTAGAGTCTTAAAGGATAGGGGACTTTTTTTTTTAACTCGAACAGGACTGACAGTTAAGATGAGACTTAGAAAAATAGAATCAGAGCAATACGCCAAATTTAGGCACAGCTCCTTGCAATGCCAACATCTCCACTGGCCCCCAGAGAGATGCAGAGATGCACCAAGACCTGATAGCTTGTGTCTCCTTACACAATTTCAGGCCAAAATTGTTTCCTTTAAACACTGCAAACAGAGGCTGGAATAGACTGGGGGAGTTGAGGTTTATTCCCCATCTGATAAATGTCTGTGTCAGCAAAAGAGGGGGTCACAGAGTTAAATTCTTGTGAAGTTAGAAGAAAAACAACACTCATCAGTTATGTGACAGATACCTTTTTGGTGTTCATGGACATTAACTAATGCTGATTTGAGCAACTTGTTTGGTCTAAGCAAATACACAGAAATCTCTAATCTGTCTAAATCTGATTATCTTAATAGATCGTCAGATTTCAGGTGGTTTAAGGTTTCAGATAAGTCAAAGAACCAGGAACTACTTTTTATATCCATGCCAACATACCAAGCAAGCCTTATGTTTTTTTTCAAAAGCCCACAAAAATGAGTAGAAGAGAATAGAAAAAGAATATATCTGCAGGACATGAACACATGAGACCAGCTGGCACTGGTGCGGTGGGTCAGGCCTCATAGTAGAGTCTAATCTTGTCTTTTGTTGAGGCAGCTTAGCTTGAATTAGTTTATTTTTGCAAATGACAAGCGTTGCCATGTAATCTGTTACAGTCTGCTTCATGCATAACAGCTAATGGAATCCTGAGACAAAATCTCAGGTTAAAGAATGCGTTGTCCTCCTGTAATAGGGAACATGTCCTCCAAGCAGCGCCCAGGTGCGTGAGAATATCTTACACTTGATTTAATGAGCTGCGCTCTCGGATCTGATAGGCTTTATCAGATCTGCGCTCGAGTCGTTCTGTATAAACATCCAAGAGAATCTGAGTATGTGTTCGTGTTTTAGCGTGTTCGTGTGTGCACAAGCACACGCTCATATTAGCGTGTAGACTATGCGGTTGCATGTTTATATAGGATAGATCTGAGAACAGGAGCTCATTTAAACCCAAACAGGGCAGTAAATTTGAACCGGCAGGTTGCTGCGGGGCAAAAAGGACTTTGATTGACAGACTCTAAATTCACCTGAGCCTGTCTCTCAGGTGTGACTGCGCTCTGTTGATCCACATGGTCTGGGCCAGGTGTATTCGCCACATACTTCTGCTATACATCTGTGTCACAGCTCAGGGAGTAAGTACCAATCCTGCAAGTTTTTGTGCAAAGTTTTTCCTGAAGGGCAAATATCAATCCTACCCCAACGTGCTAAGGACTACATGTTTCTTTAAGTATCTTTAGTTACTCTTTAGGGAGCAAACAGAAGAAAAGGCTCCAAATATTTAGCTTATTGTTGTTTTTGCTCCCTATAAAACATTTGGGGAAATGTGTCAGGTCCTGCAGCCCCTTACAAAGAAAACTTGGTGGGAATAGTTTATCCACCAAGGTGTCTATTAGAGCTGGAAAAGCCAAATACCTTTTGGTTCCAGCGATTTTCCTGTTATTTGAATACCAAATACACATAACACACAAGAGCCAGATGTAACAAGCATTAATGGGGGGTTTCTTCTCAGTCTTAATTTTAATTTCACTGACACATTTACCATCTGAAGGCTTGAATAATAAAAGAAAAACCAGCTGGAAGTGCAGTTTGAAACCTAACACGATATTTAAAGTGTTTCTATTTGTTAATTTTTATTTCTCGCCCCAATCCATCCATTTTCTGAGCCCCAATCCATCCAGACTGAAGATTGTCCCAGTGTTTAATGGGCAAGTGGCAGGGTACATATAAGAATATATAGGGTATGTATATGGATGGTCCACATAGAGACACACAAAGACAAACAACCACTCACTCCTAAGGGCAAGTTAGAATGTCAAATTAACCTAACAATTAACCTTTTTGGACAGTGGGAGGAAGCAGGAGTACCCAGTATGAACCCGCACAGACACAGTGAAAACTTGCAAACTCCCCACAGAAAGGTTCCAGTTCCCCCCGGGAACCCTCTTGCTGTGACGTGATGGTGCTAACCACCATACCACAACGCCATGCCACCCCAGTCTCAAACTAATCTATATGTCCTCCTACCATGTTTATATTTCATGTAATGTGAAAAACCTAGGTGCTTCAATTCCAGTCATAACTGTTTACAAACCCTTACAAGATAAAGAATTTGCATGATCTAAACCAGGAAGGCCCAAACTGTTTTGTTATGAATTAAACGTCACATGGAAGTAAATAGGATAATAAAGAAAATGTTGGTTGTAAACGTGGATCATTAATCAGAAGCCCTCCTAAACCACGTATATGATCAGTATTTAGCCATATCAACAAATGAGCTTGATGCAGAAAGTTATTGTTTGTCTCCCACTGGCCAATTTCCTGGAGGAAGTCCCACATTAGGAATGAAATGAAGCCTCTCAGGAGTGACGCAGGGTCAAACCCTCTGCTTCGGCCTCAGCTAATGTGAGAATTGTCTCGAGAACTCCCGTTCTGTCAGGTCCTCTAATCTGTTTTTCCAATCCACAGGTTGAACAATAAGTCCTGCCACAGTTACCATGTTCACACACAAACCCATTCACTGGCAGTTCTTTCAGAGAGCCGCCTCCTTACGTAGGCAGGCTCAGGCTGGTATGCAGAACCAGACATTCTTTTGTACTGGCGGCTGACAGTTCTGAGGAGTGAAAAAGAACTATAGTGTGACGCACACCTTGGTGACTCACCTGTTTTCAGGTTGATGTTATTGTTTTCACAAAGCGAATTGTGTGTTCCACTGCCAAACAGCCACGGAGGGCTGAAAGCACCATATCTGTCACTTTAAGAATAAAAAGTAGAAGTCCAGCACAGGCCCCTGTGCGTTTATGAAGCTAACTCTTTTAGCTCTGACTGTTAAAATAATTTTTTTTCTGATCTAATCATACCTATTCCCACTTAAAGTTACTTTTAAGTGTAGGCTTGGGAAACATTTAAATTCAATAACCTGTGCAGCGCAGTCAGTCTTATTTAAGTGTTTTAGATGTATGATGCTGTTAGAGCAAAGTGAGCAACACCTGACAAAAAACTGGTTACTTTAGTACATACCAAACGATGGGTGTGCACATGTGTGTGCTGCTTTGTTGTCTAAAGCTATAAACAGATTAGTTAAGTTACATGTAAGCAGAGTCATAGCAGCAGAGTCGTACACAATGAGCATCTCGAGTCTCAAATACAAGTGGTTGCCTTTCAGTTGTTTCTGCATACATCCATTAACAAAGCAGAAATTAGTGGATGCAATTCAGTGTGTGTACGTGTGTGTGAGTGCTGGGATGTGGTGTCTAGCCTGAGAAAAACAGCGGGGGCTTTGCTATGTTGGTCTGCAAAGCAAAGGAGAGGAGAACCGGGTGGGGGGTGGGGGGGGGCAAGCTGTGATAACAAAGTCCCTTCACTTCAAAAATAACTGCGCAGCGCCCAGAATGAACCTCAGGCACTTTTCGTCCGGGAGCCGCTGATCGAGGCGAGCTAAAGGCTCAGCTCAGTTAACGTCATCAGATGTTGCATCACAGGATGGAGTCCTGGACCGGCTCCGAGCTGGATCACTTATCGTTTTGTCTGGACTTTGCGCGCACGGGCACACCTGCCTGCATTACTGCACACCCAGGAAATCATTAGTCATTATTTTGTGCATAAATGAGACAGTAAAACAAATACAATTTAACTATTGTACTCATGTAATGATCAATTAAAAACAGTGTGGAGAACTTTCTTTAATGAAGGAAATGTGACGATATAAAATACAATGATATAAAATACATGTATTATTACATAAAATGACAGCGATGTAGCCTATATATATATAATATATGCATCACTAATGCATAGGCTTAATTTAATTCCTAATATAATGAAACGAGTGGATACCTCCAAACTAAATCTTTAACAGCAAATATTTTTTACTTTTTGTATTTACAGTAGGTTGTGAGCTGCCTTAACAACCAAATGTCCCCTGTGTGGGAGCAAAAACGCTAATCTAATCTCAAAGCGTAATCATTCTTTTTCCGTTGTATTTGTACATCTGATTAATTAATACAGCTAGCTTAGTCATTGCAGAACATATAGGACTTTCTGCTCACTGAGGACTCTTCAATAAATGTCGGGAGGAGAGTGGAAATGTGTTTAAGTAACTAAATCAGCATCTGTTTAGGCTTTTTGTTTTCCACCGTTGCTAGCAGGTAGCGCCTCATGCCTAATAAGTGGAGCAGGTAACTAAGTAAACATGAGCATCAATCAGAGAACATCACAAATCATTTTCTGGTTTGTTGTCAGCAGGCAGTCAGAGAGCAGTAAGAAGATCTATGTTGCTGTCATGGTAATTATGACAGACGCTTAGAGCCTGTGCGAACTTTAACCCTGTCGATAATCATGACAAACTGCTGCTTTCATCACTGAGCCTTAACTTAACTG
The DNA here is from genome assembly GCA_907169785.1 of Menidia menidia. NCBI lineage: Eukaryota > Metazoa > Chordata > Actinopteri > Atheriniformes > Atherinopsidae > Menidia > Menidia menidia. Next base: position 9,184,261 of record CAJRST010000002.1, on the reverse strand, counting down.
TTAAAAGCCCTTTAATTTAAGATTATTTGACCGGTTACTGTGCTGTTAAAAGACTAACCCCTGTGCTTTGGGAGAACTGTGCCAATTGTACATCCGCGGAGAAAAACTTGAAACGTTGCTCATAGAGTACTGATACAATGAAATGGATCTAATCAGAAGCCCTGCACAGCCTGTTAATGGAGCATTATCGTGAAACTGGTATGTTGGAGCAGAGACGCTTCTAAAACCTGCAGTACAGCGGCTGAAAGAGGGCTGACTTTGGACACATTAACCATAGTCAAACTAATGGCAGATCAGCCATTGGACAAGGGTAAAAGCCAAAGATCTATGATGCTTCTGAAGTAACAAGTGTGACCCAAAATGACACCAAAAATGACAAACTGACAGTCGTAAGCAACTTTCAAGCAAACAAATCACATAAACAAGCAAAATACTCATAAAAGTACACAAAATCACTGTAAATATGCAAACTAAAGCATAGCAAGTCTGTGTGAGCCTCTACGAGGATGTTTGGCTTTAACCTCTGTGTATCTCAGTAAACAGTGTTCTGAACTCGGGCATGAAAGAAGAAGTTTACGCTCCCATGCCATGTTCATTTAAGCTCACACTTTCAATACATATTTATCTAACAGCCAAAGACGCTGAGCAGTGTATACACACACTGGAACGGCCTCGAAATGACACAACTGTGCGCAGATTACCTCTCATCTCTGTCAATGGAAGGTTTTCCCTTCTGTTTTCAGGACCATTTTTGGGCTTTTAAGTAAACTAATCTTTGAGCAAATACCACAGGCTGTTTCTGATGTCAGCTCATAATGGGAAGTCTTAATACACCTGAATTAGAGCAAACACACTCAACAAGAGGATCACTTGAAGTTTTGGATCAAAGCTTTGGGGCACAAAGGCAGAGATTTAGGATGTTAGAGCGATCGTCACTCTTTCACAGCCAACTATTGTCTGTGTGTTTCTCTTCTCAAGTTCTCTGAATTCCTGCTCAGTGTAAAACGCTTATTGTTATCCGTGGGTTTTACCGCGCAAACCGTGTTCCTTAACATCTCCACTCTGCCTTTCAGACACCCCTCTATTGAAGTACAGATTTTTAAAAAACATCAAACGGGGGAAAACATTGCGGCTTGGTGTTTTACTGCTCGGCAATTGTGAGCGGGCCTGACCTGGATGGAGTGAATCCATGCAGCTTGTAAACAGCTCTTTTCTCTGGTTGTGTTTTAAGTGGTTGCTGTGGCCAGTTTCCATGTATACTAGGCGTGTTCCAGGTGTATTTGCTCAAGATGCAGAGCTTCTATGTGCATGAGCTCGCTCTCTCCTCAGCTCAGCTTCACTTTTTTGGCAGCAGGGGATCCGTCAGCATGTGACCTTGATGGCAGATGCAAAGTTGAGGGATTGCACAACTCTAAGTTTTAAATTATTTTGTTTCCAAGGCAGCAGCCCTGGAGTTATCTCCTCCCACCATTACGCTTAAACAAACAGGATTTATTGTTGCAGGGCCCAGTCTTTACTAGCTGTGTGGTTGATTTGATAGAGTTTGATTCATTACAGGCTATTACACATCGCTTTCATCTGATCGTATCTGATAACTGTCTCCACTGCTGATTGTCCGTTCACTTATCTTCAGCAATCTCTCTCTTCTATCTCTCAGCCACTGCATGTGGGAGGACTAAACCACTGCAATGCTTGTACAGCACACCTGCTGAAAGAAGGCCGGGCCTGACCCACCGACTGGAGCTTTGTGACTCATGGACGAGAATACATGGTCAGCACTTTTTCTGTTCTGAGCCTTTCATTGTTTGTCATGTTTTTCAATTTTAGGGAAGTGGTCTCTCTTACCTTTGAGGCCTGTATAGCTAATCATTTGCATCTTTAGACATCAGAATAGGTTGTTAAGTATCAAGTTTAAAAAGCTCTCATAAAACCTACAACCTGAAGCCACTTGTTTGAAGCTGGTCTGGTCATACTTTGACAATCACATGGTTTTCTTTATAAAATAGCACCAGAATGTCCAAGTTAGCAATGTTGCACCAAACGGAAGAGCAAGAAACCTTACTGAGATCACCCATAGATCCGGTCAGTGAGTTAAACGAACACTAAACTTTTAAGCTTTCTGTGCATCTACATGCAGATATTACTTTTCTGGGGAACCGGAGGAGGATAAAACCTGATTTTTAAATAGGCGGTGGAGGAAAACTAATCTAGCCACGGTCATAAATTAAATCTGTGAAGTGGTAACCACAGACTTTCTGTCAGTACTGGGTGTAACTGCGAGGGTGAACTGCCAACTATTCTCACTCTCAAATCATTACAAACTGACGGTCGTCAAGAGCCCTTCGCAACTATTTCCAATACACAGGAAACTGTTCCACTAGTGGACTTACTATCCAGCAGTGCTGTTGCAGACAACTACTACTACTACTACTACCCGTTTTTAATCTTCATTGTTATTAGTATCATATCGCTATCAGTATTATCAGTGGAGTAAAAAAAAAGTATTTTGACATATTTATTCAAATTTTCATTCTCTTTAACTATCAGTGCCAAAGTGAACAGCTGGGCATATTACTGGCTTATATGTATGTATGTCGTGATTTGGCAAAACTCCCAAAATGGCTCCACTAAGATCCACCACGAAATCCCCAACTAGTCTGTTTGATCTCATAGATATGAACATATTCCAACAAATCCAACAACTGTTGCAAATGACAGAAATGTGATGATCAGAGCATTTGTTTTGAAATTCAAAAATCTTAAAAGATTTTTTCTTACATGGACTTGACGCCCCCGATTTAAAATAAAATGCTGGCAAAAACATATTTAAATCCAGAATTCTGTTCTGTGGAAAAAATAGTAGAGGCGTGGTGCAATTTGGCCATATGGAGACATAAATTAAGCTTTGCCAAGATTAGTTAACTATGTGAATAAACAGTTTAGATTGATGCAAATCCAATCTTTCGCCCAATACTTCCAAGTTACATAAATTGAAATACAGATGACATGAACCTGGAGATTGAACTGCTGACTTTGTAGTATTATGTGTTTAAACTTTTCTTTATTTTCCGTTTCTGTACCTTCCTAGATTTTTTATATACTCTGATTGTTTCTTCAGAGAAAACACAATAGGCTTTTTACGGGACTGCAAACAGTTCAGTTATCTCTTCCCCTCGTCTGACCTCATGCACGCATTTAAGACCTTTTGTGCCTCCACCTGCATGACTTTAGATTCACTGCTTTCACCAGCGCTTCGCAGAAGCCGATGGGCCCTCCTGGCACATTATAAGTTGTTTTTTTTCCATGCTGAAAGATGCAGGTTAAAGTATGATGAGTTTGTCATGGCACGCCAGTGGAGGTCGTGAACCACAACTGGAATATTTTTCAGTCTGTTTTGGATGTCAGCATTGCGCGTGTTATCCCAGCTTGTCAAACAGCACACTGTCTGTGCAACAGAAACCAAAGGACCTTTTGAACTTTTCCAAGAACTTTTGACTTGCAGTGTTTGAGCTCTATTAGGATTGAAGAATCCAAGGCTAATTTGAATGTCCTTAAAGCAGGTTGATTCAAATAAAGGAATAACACCTAAAATAGCTGTTGCCTTAATAAGATAAATCTCCTGAGCTCAACACAAAAATACAAGTATGTTGAACTCCTAGAGTCATAATTGTTTTTTCTGGAACTGTTGTCTAAACAGTCCCACAACAGTTTGTAGAAAAGTTTATAAGAAACCCAGAGGCTGTTATTGGCTCACAGGAGATGCTTTGTATGTAAACATTTTTGGACAGACCTTTTGAATAATTTAATATCAACTTTTTTTTGGTTTTTTAAACACCTTCTTTTTACATTGGTCAGTAGAGACAAACAATCCAACTATGAATTACAAGAGTGGCTCCTGAATATCAGAAGGAAACTATGAAGGTAAAAGAGGAGAGTTTATTCGTACAAGCATTTTAAGTGGTTCAACAGGTTTGAAAGACGTTCCGGTTTACTTTCTGGTAATAATTATTTAAGTTATGAACTGTTTAAACCATTGTGGACGAGAACGCCTTCAACACTGGCGTATTCTGTTTTTACAGGAAATAAACCATCTCACTGCCTTATTTATCACATACTGTATAAAACGGAAAGGCCTATGTACACCTCTGATGTGCTGGATTCATTTAATTTTGACATGCATTTAGCCCTTTTAGTCACCTGTTCTTATATTATACTCCCAAAAACTCAGTTGATGATAACAAAATGAAACGGATGGTGCTATTAAAACAAAATCCAGGATCTGTGTGTCTTTGGAAAGTCATTAACAAGCCCTAATAGCTACGGCTGTGAGTCAGATTATTGAATAAGTCGGGGAAATTAAAGGGAACTTCCTGCTTTATGAAACCAGCGTGCTTGTTTATGTTCTATTTCACTTGAATAGCTGCTGATTAATTTCCGTGAACGTTCATTTCCGTGCCTACCTGTGGCTGCAGGTTGCCCCCCTCCTAACGGCATGTTGCCCTCTGTTTGCACCTGAGCTGCCCGGTTACATCAGACAGACAGACAAACACACAGATTGGCAAGGCTGCACCTCAGCTGGCATTCAGAGATGAGTTATGGCATGCCTGTGTTTAATAGTTGCCTTTATTTGCCACGCATAGCTCAGAGTTTCACCTGCACAAGGAGATCTCTCCCAGGGGTTCATAAAGGGTTCGCCAACCTAGGACTGTGTATGTATAAGCATGCGCATGTGTTTGCACGTATAAACAGGTGAGCCACAGGGTGATTATGCTGTCAACTGCTGCTGAGTCATTCACATCTACACCGAGTTAATTAGAGGTGGCAGAGCATACCTGAGTTTTCACACACACAGAAATACACATATGCAACCACGCACAACAGAAAGAATTACCGTGAGGTAGACGACTGATATAAATAAACTTGCGTGCCATTCCTTGGTGTACACTCAACATTTCAATGGTGTTTGACACAGTCATTCAAGGTGCGTGTGTGTGCACTCATGCAGTTCTGTGAAGTTCCAAGGAAAGCCCCAAGACTTCTGACTCTTCTGATGAAGCATTAAGAGAAACGTTTATTTCAAATAGAGCCAGTTCAGGTGATCTCCTAACATGTTTTTAAAGTACATAGTAAAAGCTAAATAGAAATTTAAGCGGAAAGATCACCTGAAAATCCCATGGAGGGGATTCCACACCAAAAGGACTTTCTTGTAGGTCATCGAAACACCCGACACTTTAAATGTAAATAGCATTAAAAACTTATCCTGAAAAAGAAGTGTGTGTATGATCTAATGCCATGTTTTATGTCTAAAAAAATTGCATGTATCAGACTTTTAACATCATAAAAAAAATGATGATGAGTCTAAAACATGCCACATTTAGCAATTTGGCTAGTTTACTTGTGAAGATCTCAGCAGATGGATAGATAACACCAGAACGAAAGCAAATACATTTAAAAAAAAGATACAATGCAGGCAAACGGGACAAAAAGAACATTTAACTCAGCAAAATCACAGAACAAGACAAAGAAATGTAGAGTGAAACGGGGAATTGAAAAGAAAGGTTGGAAATTATCGTAGATTTGATCCTGCTATAGTCAAATTGTGTTTTTTTCCCTTGTTCTAACAATAATGTATATTTGACTACAAGAAACTATCATATAGTTCAAAGATAATTTAAAACACAGACTAACATCATTCAAAACAATGCACTGTTCTTTAGAAAGTCTGTTTGCAGTGATGTGAATGAAAACTGATTAACAATAATTAGACGCTGCTTTTTTACTGATGCAGCCAAATTGATGGAGGTGTGGGAGACCAAATAGGCACACCAAGAAGCAATGACGCATTAAACCCTGTCTTTGCTCCAGACAGGGGAGGTAAAAACATTCAGGTCCCTCATCGCATTTCCTTTGACCTGCTTCTGAGCACATGGCTGACAGCAAACCTTAAGGATACTGTTTCCATATCACACAGAAATGCAGGAACCACTGACAGCAGTAGATTACATGAACCCGGTCACCTCTTTTTGTCCTTCTTCATTGTCTGGTGATTAGATGACAAGGTTTCCCATGTCCAAAAAAGGGTTGATCTGGGGCCCCTTGTTCGACTGTCATATCATTACATAATAATCTCTTTGCGAGCCCACAACAGCCTGTGGTCATCTTGTCACAGACACCGAGTTACACCTATGAGGACTGCAGCAGGACAATGGACAATTATGTCTTTATTCCATATGGTTTGTATGAATATACAGTAAGGGTTAAAACATGCCTGAGGATCTTAAAATGGGAGCTTGTTGCCAAAAATAAGCTCAGAAGAGCCCTGACATCACTTCCATTTCACTTTGTAACAAAGATATCAATATGTCAGGACTTATACTCAGAAAAATGTGTTGTTTTGATACATATGAGGAAGAATAAATGTTTTTTTAACAGATGTAAGTGCTGTATTTCAAAAACAGCATGTGCAAACTGCACCCTGGTGGATTCTGATGAGCTGTAATTTTCTCAGAATTTGGAAAGTATCTGGAAATCATGGCTTTGGAGAACTAAAAAGTAACCAGCACTTCTGTCCTTTGCAACCGAAAACTTTGGAGGAAGAAGGAATGTATATGCATACGTGGTCTTGATATTGCTCATGCTTTTACACAGTGCAGTCATTTGTGAGTAGATGTGTGTATGAGAGAGTGTGTGAAAGTACATCACAACATACTAAATGATGCATTGGAGAAAAGCTTTTAGAAACTTCTAAAGGTTGTCTGTGCTGACTGAATGGCATAACAACCCCGAGCAAAATGATAATTCCTGCATTTTGAGTTGTAAATAAAGCAAGGCGAACCTCTGTTTCACATTTCACTTGTCTTATTACAAGATGCATTTTTCATTACTCTTTAACTTAGCTTTTCCCTGGGTGTGGATGGAAATACAGAGAACAGCCCACCTAGAATGTAAACAGCAGTTTCTCATTTCTCCGCCTTAATTTCAGTGTAAACCAAACCAATCGCTCCCCCAAACTTGATGGTTACTTGGTGTTCCTTGCTCTAGGCTACCCATTTGGCACATTGTCCCAAACATAGTGGCTCATTACTCCACATTCAATTCCAGAAGTCAAGAAAAGACACATTAAGAGCCCTGAAATGTGCTATTTCTGTCTTTTGGAAGGAGGGAGAGTCAGAACCTACTCTAAAAGTTCAGCTGTAACCTGTTTAAAGGGGAGAGTAACATTAGAATAGTAAATAAATAGACTGTTAGTTTGCTAACATTCAAAAAGAGAATGTTTTCCAATCCTGATCCTCAAGACTCACTGATCTGCACATGTTCACACTTTTCCTGTTCCAGTACACCCGATTCATATAAACGGGTCTTCATCAGCCTCCTGCAGAGCTCATAGAGCCGGCCCATTTATCTAACTCAAGTGTATTGGAGCAAGGACACTTGGAAACACACAGAACAGTTTGACTTGAGTTGGACCAGAGTTGGGAAATACTGCCTGAGAGTGGTCAGTGTTTCATCTATTTAGATAGCCCTTTCTTTCTGTCCACATATGACATCTTATAGTTTCCACGGCCTCAGTCATGTCAAAGACAAATCAGTAAAGAAACCACATTGTAAATGGGACATGATAAGATCGAGATTCCTCACTGAAGAAGCTGAACAAGGAGGCAAATACATGTTACTTAACATAAATAAAGGCATTTTTCTGACTGCTGACTGAATTCCAACGATATTTTCCTTTATACTCTTCTGGTTAGGTAACAGTAAGCTCAGATCTTTGCAATTAATCAGTAACTTCTCTGTGTTGTGGATTATAAAACTGCTCTGGTTTGTAATAAAGCTGGTTGGCTGTGATCATCTAAAAAACAAGACATTTGCTCAGCTGCCCGCATGGCTAACATAATGGTGTGTTAAACCTCGTTAGAGGAAGTCACAGTACCTAAATGCAGAAAAATACTGATTTTATGTTTTCCTTTTCTTTCTTATATTTTCCTGCAACAATGGTTTAGCCTGTCTTTAATCTGTTTCCTGACTCAAAGAGGGCTGTTAAACACTTGGAGTCCCTGAGTGACTAAAGAAGTTGACGTTCATCAAGTGAGCTGAATATTGTTTTTTTTTTCAGTTTTGGAAGAGCTAAATTAAACTGAAACATTGCCAATTTTTGTTAACTTTTCTTCTCCACACAAAAACAGAGAGGGAGTCATTCAAAGAAGGTGCAATCCAATCCACTAAACCAAGAGGGTTTACTTAACTCTCTATACCTTCACTTAACACTTCTGACCCATTCTAAGGTTTCTTTACAATCCTGCAAACAGTGGGCGTAAAAACTCTCAAGGGACGGCTTTGCCTGGGAGACGTGACCCACTTCACATGGCGCAACAATTAAGGCCCGAGTGTGAACTCTTACATAAATCTCCATATCGCTGGTTGTAATGCAAATCCCCTCCAGGTGGGTATCCAGGGCGTTTTTTGGCAGCCGCTCAGAGACCAACATGTTCCTCAATTAAAAATAAAAAAAAGCTGGAAACTGTTACATGAATCTTTTATTGCTGCTTGATATGAATGTTACTTTGGCAGCTGCCGTCATTTCTATTAGCACAGATAACAAGATCAATACAAAACGAGAGTTCAAGCTCTTGTAAAAATGATAGAATAAACATGGATAACTGCAGTGACATTCAGACATATTTGATCACCTTAGCTCTAAAACAAACTGCCTCTGCATTACAAAGTTATAAATCTGCCAGCTTCAGATAGCAGTACCTGTATTTATCAGCCTATTGAGCAATTCTCCTAAACACTGTGTGCTTTGCCACTCTATTAGCCTGTATCTACAGGTAATCTGTTTCTTTGTCTGTACTGATAGGGTTTCCACAAGGCCAAATACTGCCATGCAACTGTTGACAAATTTATAGATGGAGGTGGACGGGAGAGGATGTGAGCCATAAATCCTTGTCCCCTGACAGCTATTGCTAAGCTTTTGGTTAGCCCCAATTGATCAATTATAGTGTAAAATTATTGATCCTTTAGATTTCTTTTTCTGTAATATCCAATGATTTCATTAATGACATGTACCTATATGTAAATGAGTATTAGATTATTGACAGTATTTCTTAATAAAAACAATATGGAAGACTTTATGAGAAAAAATTGTTTCATCATCAGCTATGGTTATAATATGTCAACATTATCATTTATGAATGATAGATGGTTTGGTTTACTATTAGTAAATTAATAACCTGTGGTGCTACAATTCAAAGTTCACAACTTTGAAATTGGTTATGACCTTGCGGCAACTGTTCTTAGTCTGCTCGGCCAAAAGTTCCCAGAAACACAAAAAAGATGGCTCAGGTTTGAGGGTTTGATACCATATGATCTTAAACTGTTTTTCAAACTGAGGAAGATGCTTAAGAGCTGAGAAGAAAAATAATTAGAACCAGCACAGACGCTGAAACAGAGAGCTATGGTCCTAAGAATAGTTCTAAAAACCCCAATACCGGCGGTGCCTAGGTAACAAGTTAGAAACTTGAACAATGTTTTCACCTCGTTGATAGCATTTGCAGGTTAGCTATTGATTATGTTAAGGCAACTGGACAAGCATGGTCATGATTAAATCAAGGTGTGGTTGAGGTCTAATACAAATCGTTTGAGACTCATCTGAAGGGAGGTTCACAACCATGAAAAGTAATAATATTAATGGGCAAAACTGATTTGAAAATAAAAGCAAACATATTTTAAACTACTTTCAGTGTGTATAAATGAACTGATTCAACAGATGGATTAATATTAGATGAGATGACAGCTGACCTGCCAGTTCCTTTGTTAACTCCTACTCTAGTACTTACAAAGAAGTAAATTACTTTGGGAAAAAATAATCCATAATTATGCAATCTTGGGTTTTTTCAACAGGTTACTTTCTTTAAAAATTTTGATTCTCTTTGCCACTTATTTTACTCAGTAAAAACAAACAAAAGAATAAATAAACAGATCCAAGACTAACTGAAAAATGTAAAGTGGTGGTAGAGTTAAATTCACTAGGTCTGGGTAAAAATATAGATACAAATTGAAACAGTTATACAAACAGAAAGACTTTCATGTCAGAAACTGGCATTGATGCTAATATTCTTTTTGAGAAAATCTAAGGAGTTGGTGTTATAAATTATATGTGCCCTATATGTATCCTTTGAAGGATTTTTATGTTTCCTGTCTGATTATTAACGACTTTGTTATTAAGTCCTTTGTTATTAAGGATTCATATGACACACGATTATGAGTTCTGCATTTAAAGACAAAACAGCTGAGACATTGACTTTTTCTATTAGCTTTAATCAGTAAAAACATTACTAATGTTGAAGTGAGGACACCAATGGCACATTAATGACAAATGGTATGCCAACAGTTGCAAAATTGACCCAGTTGTGTGTAAGCTGGCCTTGCAAATCTCAGGAAAATTATGTCATTATGCAAGCTTGCCAGAATGTAAAAAAAACAACCTGAATGACAGAGCATAGTTGCAAAATTCATTCACCAGCTTAGCAGCAAGACAAACACAACATGCATGATTCATGCTGCTTGAGCTAATGAAACCCTGTTGTTACCTCAAAGAAATATTACATGACGTTTAGCTTATGTACAGATCTGTCAAATGGCCATGGAAATAAATGTTTCTATGCAACTTTAAAGGTTCATAAACACAGCTCATATAAGTGCAGTAGCTATTGCGATCATTCATTCAGGTGTTGAACTTTGCCATAATACTTAAAAGTGCAATATCATTAGTACAAAGCACACAAAATCTGTTGAATCACAGCATGGTTTGAGTGCTTAACAGGAGAAACATGGGTTGAACTGGGATTTCCAGCAGCTATGAGTGTTTTCAACGTCACCGCTAACCTGTTATGATGCTGATCAGAACCATGAGTCTATCAGCTTTTTGGGCAGATGGTTGGCTAACAAAACAATCTCTCTAATAACTGTTTCTCCACGCTGTTTTCATGGAGATGGATTAATTAAGATGGGATACTCCCAGGTTTCACAATGCCTGGCAAGTGTAGAAAAAGAAAACACATTGTTACCATCCAAAGGAAGCCAAGCTAAATGAGTCACTGAACTCTGGAACTTTCCTGAGCCTCGGGAACTTGAAGCAGACCTGGGCGGTTGATTAATTGTTGGAGTGATTGCACACGCTCTTAATGAGCACTCCATGTGTTTGACTGCCTGTGACAAACTGCAGTTTAACTGGACGTTGGGGCAGGAGGGTGCTGTGAAGTGAAACTGGAGAGAAAGACTGTGCTGGGACTCTTTTTCTTTTGCCTTGTACACACAATTTTTCCACAGTAAGTGCCTGTTATGAAGTTAAAGATTTAGGCAAAATTATAACTAACAGGGGGAATAGTTAGTTTTAAATATTTGCACAAAGATGGAACAAATGATAGTGATTTAAATTGAATCAAAATGAACAAATTCAATAAACTGGTAAGAAGAACAGTGAAATCCAATAAACAATTACACAATAAAGAATTTATTCCAATAAACATGATCTGAAACCTCTGGAGGTTAAAATATTTTTTCTCCTAAGCATCAGCTAAGCATCAGCTAAAAGAGAAGGCATTGCTTGGCTTTTAAATCTCTGAGAATCTCAAATAAATAATACAATCTCAACTTTATTACATGGTGGCAGAAGTACCCTCATAGAGGAGATAAATATGAAGGGAAAAAGGCTTCTGAAATGAAAACCAACTTTATATCAACAAGAGGCTTCCAACATGCTTAATATCTAAAAACAGCTGCTCTTGTTGTTGGAATTTTTCACCAAAAGAAGGATGAAAGTTAAACGATCCCCGTGGGGAAACTGGGAGCATCGCATTTTAAATATGAAAGGATGTTTTTCTGAGTTTATGAGGGTTCGCGATGGCAACGACAACAAAAAGCAAAGTTTCCAGCTTTTGTCATTTTAATGTCGCTCCGCTGGGTCTAAGAGGGTTAGAGTTTGAGCCTTGTCGCCATGGCTGCCTGCTCCTGGATCTGTTTATGCAGAAGCAGCCTCATCTGCCCCTGCACAAAGGACAGCAGCTCGTGTCGTTCTCTATGTTAATGGAACTCCTTTTGTGCACGCGCCACACATATTGATAACTTCAATTTTTAATCCAAGCCGCTGTCTTGGGAGAGGAGCCTGTGCTCGGATTAGCTGCCAGGGTCGCTGTAACGGCACCTAATCTACAGGATGCGTGTTCTTTAGTGACTCACTGCGATGAATGAGCCTGAATGTGAGCACAAAAAAGGCCCCAGACATGGCTGCTTTGCATATGCACGGTATTATTGCTTCTCATAATAACGGGGAGGTTTCCGAGTGGTGTGCAGCTTGTCATGCTTTCCCAAAACCGACAGGTATTTGTGTGTATTTCTGAGCTGCTGGAGTGAGATATCAAATTAGAGGGCTGCTTATCTGAGTTGACAATCCTTTTGTGACCTGATAAGATGACATAATGCTTGAGCACACGCTCATTCTCCCACTACCAACTGGGGTCAGCCCTGTCCTGTCAGCAGCACGTAGATCTGAGCAATATGAAAGACTGCAGGTATACTTCATCTGCAACCTCTGAGTGTTGCCTTTGGCCATTCTTTTTTTGGACCGCCACTCAAACATGTTGTTTTTCGCTCCTCGGTTCCCCCTCCTTGGTGACTGTTCAACCCCGGACCGAAAGTTCACAGCTCTCCTGTCCTGCAGGTGAACCATGAGAGCTGCATGCTCTAGTATGGGGGTGTTTCATGTTGTGGAGATATTAGGTGTGTCTGAGGGCATCTGGAGTGTGAAGAGCTCAAGCTGACATTGGGAGAAAGAAAACTTGTTGTTCCAGCCCTTATTTGACTCTATGGTTCAGCAGGTTCGCTCTTTAGCTTCAGGCTCAGAGTGTTCGAAAAGCTATGGAGAAGGAGGTCAGGAGAGCAAAGAGGCAGGGACAGATCGCTTAGGAGTGAAAAAACAGGGAAATCAGGATTAGCAATCCATGATATTTTTTGTTTCAACACTTTTACCTCATTACAGAAACGAACCAGCTAAATAAATCTTAAAAGATTGAGGTAAATGGAGCGTTTAACAACAAATAACACCCTGACTGGGGCTTTGCTTCGAGGCATAAAAACTGTAAGGCAAGTCACAAAATATGATCTAATGATCTCTGCAGCCAGATGGACAGAAAAACAACTTCCTTTGAAACTGTCCTATAGAAGTGCTGATAAGGATGTTATTTTCATTGTTCATGTTTGATGGTTGTTTTCTCAAACAGGCTGCACCTTTATCCCTGATACCTGGATCTATATTTCATACTGTTTGGTCAGGTGAGATTGGCGTGTATGGACAGCAAGAGCAGATGGAAAACTCCAGAAGTTACCATAAATGATAGAGGAGAAACTGTGGATAATTGCAAATGGAAATTTAACTGCGTTACAGAAAAGATGTGACATGACAACCATGACTCTTCTCCTAATTCCAAAGTAAACAAAGACAGTGACAACCTGGAAGGCATTAAAAGAGTAAAGCTGAGCGGAGAGGTTTTCGACACCTCTGGGGAGGCAGGCTGTCCAGGTCACGCCATCCTGCGTGGGCACACTCACATGCATTGCTTCATCATATGGTTGCTCCGCTACAAATATAGCACCATTAGATTAATCAGTTTTATAAATCAAATGTGACACCATCACACACACAAAAATATACCCTTGTTTGTCTGTAACATTATAGCTGTTGGCGTGCAGAGAAAGTGGCAAAAATAGAAGTGGTTATTTCACAGGTGGAGCCTTTAGGACATGTGGCCGGTACATAATACACGCTCTCTCAGGAGGTATCTCAAACAACAGAAGCTTCTGGGAACATGACAGTTACACAATCCAGCTTTTGAGTGATTTCCTAGGTGTCCTTTACATGTCATTTCCACACAAATTATCCATGTTACATAAAAAACATCACATCTGAGATGGGAGTGTGTCATCCAGATTGTGGTGTCGCTAACACACTGACTTACATAAATGAGCATCATCCAATTCAAATGTGTTCCCTGAGGAATCAGTGAGGCGTCGTCAGAGTTTTCCACCTATATCATGTTCCTCCTCCTCAGTTTACCATCATAAACAGAACACAGTGCCAGGTTAAGATGTCAGTCAGAAAGATCAGTTATCTCTCAGATGGAACCATCAACAGAAAAAACTTGGTGACTTATGTTGAAATGTTTTCTATCAATGTAAAGCTCTTTTATTTATTTTATTTATTGATTGGTTGATTAGTTGGTTTATTGATTGATTGATTGATTGATTGATTGAACTCAATTGGTTTTAATGTGTTTGTTATTTTCTCCTCATGTTTAAGACCACAAGTCCATCATTCTGAGAGACAGCAGTGTTTTAGTCCAGTCCCAGTTAGCACCCTTAACCAAACGTCTTGGTCATTTTAGGATGTCCTTCTCCTTGTGGTGTGTTGTTGAGGATTCCGGCTGTGCTGGGGAATAAAGGAACTTAGATGCATGTGCTTTTGCCTCATTTACTGTATTTCCATTTAATTCCATTCATGATTGAATAAATTATTTCACTTATTTCTTATTTGAAACTATAAAATGAAGGTCAAGGACTTCATTGAAATAAAAGCATAATTTCTATAATGTAAATTTATTTAACCTTCAAATGTATCACCTGTTCCTGAGTGTTTATGTGCAATCATGTGATTTTCTTTCAAAACCAGCGGTAATTACCCTTACTGGAACTTAAACCAAACTGAAGGCCAACAGCTGGTTACAGTAAGGACTGAACTATGTGTTTTTGTCTGAATGGCGTGACTGCAGTGCACTAAAGTGATCTGAAGTAATCTCTTATGTTCCAGGGCCTGGGTTTGTGCCAGTTAGCGGGGAACCGGGTGATACATGAAGCCAACTGCATTCAGAGTCATTAGTGCGGGGTGTGTCTGCATACTGTCTAACTTTGTGCATTGTTGGAGTGACTGAGCACTGACATGAACAACAATTAAGTGACAGCCTTATAGCTTCTGAAAGGAGATTGAAATATTGTTTTATATGTTTATCTCGATATATATCTCTCTCTATATATATATACATAATCTTTTCATGTAAAGAAGCAAAGTACTTCACGAGTTATCACTGTTTGAAGGAGCAAAGAGGGCTCAGCTTTTGATTTATATCATTTTTTCACCATGGCTTTTAGGCGTGAACAGGCCTCCTTTGAACAATCACAACTGTTTAAACAAGATATAGCCAATCCAATTCAGGTGTGTTACCATTCAAATCTGAGGCTCCAGTCGATGTGGCTCACACCTGGGCTGATATGCAGTCAAAGGTTTACCCTCTAAAATCCTCGGACAAACCCAGAGATAATGTGGCATTCCTATTGGCTTGTGCAATTATTCCAGACGTAGTTAACCAGTTATTTCAATACAGCCTGCACACTTTAAAAAGACCTTTGACCTTGGATAATTGCTACAGGTTTATCATATATTTGTTCCTTTCAGTGGTTTCAAGCAATGTACATTCCATCCCCTTCAACTTGAAAGACAGCTACTCAGGCTAAATTTATAGATGATAGAGACCTGGGATTTGATGCAAGTCATTTAGGGGTGATTTTCTTTTCTGCGTCCTGTCTGCATATTTGTCATTTTTCTTTCAAAAAAGTTTTAAATAGCTTTCAGCCTCCTAAGTAATTACGCCCTTGTGTCATCTCATCAATCACCTGTCAGACTCTGTACCTCTGGGAGTTAACCTGTTCCCAGGTGAACCTTTACGTGACAGTTGGCCGCAGTGAGCCGATGATTACTCATTTGTATACGATGCACACAAGCCCACTATTAGTGTCAGACCTGTACTATCAGCTAGAGACATCTCACCTGTACATTCAAATACACGCGTAACGGCTCATTTAATCATGCAACAGCTATCAACTGCAATTCAGAGGACAGCATGGGCCAAGCCACTATTTTCCATTTCCACTCAAAGCTAAGCTGTTTTGTATTATGGTGGTTAGATTAGATTTGATTATGTGGTTTATTTCCAAAGTGAAGGACAAAGGATTTCTTAAACATGGACACATAACGCAAAAAGCAGCTAAAGAGGAACTGTGTGCATGATGGAGAGGGGAGAGAAAGAGAAGAGAAACTGAAAAAGGAGGTGCCGTTTTGGCGTGTTGCTCAGTGCTCAGTTTGCATATATTGTATTGAGAGACAACAGCGATGCAGAGTGTGCCTGTGCATGCTTGTATGAGCCACTGTATTGGAATGCTGGCCTCAGGCACTCGGCAGCTCACAGCTTTAACTTCTGTAAACAAACTAATGGGAGAAGACTGGAGGACCACACAGCCTGTCCGTTGAAACTGCTTCTTGCTGTTGTAGACGGCCGGGGAGAAGATAAAGTTTTGTATTTGCAGTCAACTGTTTATTAAAGCCGATTCCTTCACTCGATATTAAAGATTATTGTAAGAAGTGCTTTTAGAAAGAGTCAATAGCCTGTACTTATTCTATTTTTGTGAAGAGACATTAACACGAGTAACACTTCAGGGGAAATTCTGTACAAGAAAGACTTTGATGGAAAAGGAAAATGTCAGCTAACAATGCTTCTGAAATATTTTATCTGTTTTTATCTATTGAGACGGGTATTCTTGTCTCCTCTTTTGCCAAGATCGGTAACATATGTGGTGACATTATTTTCAGTGGGAATATCCACCGGGCAGTTGCATGGCCTGATTCACAGTCATCATTTAAAAGCTAAATCACTCTGCAAACAAATCTCTACATCCATATATTTAAGATTTCTTTACCAAGTGGGCAGAAAAAAAAAACTTCCCTTCTAACATACACATGGGACCAAAGCTAACCTGGTCTTTACTGGCCTGGGTCAACCTTTTTTCTGCTCTTGACAAAAGTTTGTAATCCCTCAAAAAATATTGGCTCTGCCAAACAAAAAGGAGTACTGATATCTGCCCCATGGTCACACATCCTGCCCTGTGATTTAAAGCTAACCCTAAACCTTTTGACATTTTGGCATGAAATTACAAGAAAAATCCTCTTTTGGGTGCACTTATACACAAACTGAGCACTTTTTTCAAAGTCATTCACTGATTTTATACCTTCTCCTGTACCTGTTGTTTATATCTTATTTATCAATTTCTTAACAACTCTGTAGATTTTGTTATCTGGATCTAATCAGACTGTTTAAGTGCAGAAAGTATCAGGCCACACGTATTAAAAATTACGATTTACTGGTAGAAATTTCACTCCCCTCAGGCTACACTCCATTTCATATCAATTTAGTACCTCACAGAGATTTGTAACTTGTTACTACACTGATTGTGCTTCTTGTCAGTGTGCCAACTCATTAAAACAAGCTGGTAAGCAGAGACCAGGGATGGGAAAGTAGCTGTTTGGTTTGAGATTTGCTGCTTTACACAACTCTGCCATTCTTTATGAAAGAGAATAATTAAAAAAGAAAATTAAGCTTTACACATATCCAGTATCAAATCACATCAAATTTAATCCAAAGGCACTTCAAAGCCATAATCTAATTCAAGTCAGTTATAATCCAATTAATTAGCCTACAAAGGCAGTTGAATAATTTTTAAATTCCAAACTTGTTCAAGAAAAGAAAACGTTAACAGGCAGATTCTGTGCAAGTGACCAGTGGCATAGACCTCAATAAGATCCAGAACCAGGAAAGTGACAATCTGCTTCAGCAGGCAAAGAGTTTGAGAGGACAGAAAACTCACACATGCACTGATTGGAAAGCAGTGTCTGAGGCAGACTGCAATCCGTATGGAACTGCATGTTTGTCCTTAACAATAATGACAATACAACAGACTTGTTATCCTTAAAACTTGTTATACATTCTTTCATGATTTCTTTTCAGCAGGAGCTGCTTAAGAATAAGTGGTTCCTGCTGAAAAGACAGTGACTAAGTGTTTAATAATTATCCATTTATATATTTTTATTAGGTAAGTAAATAAAAGAAACAATAGTAACAGTCTCACAAGATAAATACCCACAAACTAATAATATAACAAATATCTGAAAAGGAGAAAGTGGAAGTACAAACTTTAATCCCAAATCATCTCCATAAGTTATTTAAATAATTTTCTTTCTATTAATTCAGTTATAAGATACTGAATCATATTAGTGCTAATATAATGTGTTTTGTGTTGAAAATTCCTGTGTGGTTTTCTAATTCTTAACAGCATAAGTACATAAGTTACGTGTACACGCATTTCACTCAAAAACACAAGGAAAAATGTGTGAGAGTGGTGAGAATGATGGATATATAAGTACAAAGATACGACTATTTTGTTGGTGATTGTCTTAAACATATTATGTACTTCACACAGATCTGGATGATTATTGTAGAAATGGAGTAAACTGTGTTATGTTATATTGAGACTGATTTACGTCTAATTTTCATTATTTAGAAATTAATCAGATATTTTCTATAAGTCTTTTCATAGAGCTCTGATTTTTTTTCCAGATAGTTTAGATATAATTTTTGTGTTCTTATCATGTCCGAGCTGGGCTGACCCCACCTTAACAACAAGCTTATTGAGGTGTCAGCATGATTCAGTCCTGTCTTTGTTTGGCTCCCTGATAACAATCCAACTGCCACCTCATTATGAGCCAGAACAGGTTGGATGAGATGTTAAACATCCAAGAAACCTGCCTGTGTGCTCACCTTGTGTGGCGCAGTTACAGGCGATGGGCAGCTTTTGGGTGTTGAAAGCTCACGGCATGGCCCTGCGTCACTAAGAGTGTTTGTGTAAACCAATCCCATTCCACTAGCACAAACATCTGTGGAACTGCGTGTGCATCAAGGCAGATCTGATCGTGTGTGGGAGGGAACCTGTGTGCGTTGCTGTTTAGCTTCTGGATGTCAGCATGTGTGTGCGTCCCAGAGGGTGTGTGTGCAGCCCACTGTCTGTGAACCCATGATGGATAAGTAGCAAAGAAAATCATTAATCTGTAATAATAGTCTGAGAGTTGCACTTATGAAATGTAATAACACTTGTAAATGCATCACATTTAATTTCCGGTTCCACACGGGGACAGGAGAAGGTGGGTTAGTAGTTTACTGACGGTGATTAAACATGGGACAGTGTGTTTCACCTTTTTCCATTTTCAACACTCAGATACTCCAACAAGCTCTCATGTGGCCTCTGTGAACAGACTGCCAATATAGTCTGCCTTTATCGTGTCCTTTTAATTCTTACTCTTTTAAATCTGATATTTCAATAAAAATGTATTCATTTGAAAACAATTTTATAACTACAGCTGTGGAAGCTTCTTTTCAAATCAAGCATTTGTATTAATTGAACACACAACACACAACAATTCAGATATTCAAATTTTACTTTTGTACTTTATCACATCAGGACAAACTGTAAGCTTCATTTATGACTATGATATACTCTTTGATCAATTAGTAAATACCATTAAAAACTTTCAACATCCTGAATTTTACATGATAGAAAGACTGTCAAATGTATAATTTGGTCTGTTTCTGGGACCAACCCATTTGATAAAATGTCCAGCTTGTACAGAAGAGTTAAACTGTCCCTGGTGTAGACGGTTATGTTGTTCAGTGGTCTGAAATTCACTGAAACACAGCTTAAATGTACAAGTGTAAGGACTGCCCATTCATCCCTCATCCTGTAACTTGATCTAATATACATGATTACGTTGGAGTGGAAAAGCCATACAGTGTGAAAGGCTAATCTTCAGGGTAAATGAATAATTTTCCATCATAAAGCTGATTGAACGAGTCTGCTTGCTCATCAGATGTGAATAAACACATCTAAAACTCGTCTCACTCGAGTAGAACTGACAGCCTCTTTGCACGGCATTGCATCCACCTGTTGGAACCAGTGTTTTTTGTTTTGCTCATTTCAGATTCATCTGAGCATTCCTCCATTATACAAAGGAACCTGTTTCTCACTTCAATGAACAGTGTGTTTTTCGGTGGAACAGGTCGTCAGGAAAGATTAATTTAGAGAACCAAAGAGATCCTAAGTTGTTCTGACTTGTCTCATTATGCAACAAAGCCGGTGACTCCGTCCCTGTATGAGGTGCAGGAGGTGTGACTGGAAAAAAAAACGTCATTCATAACTTGTGTTGTATTTTCTTTCTTTGGAGTATATTGGTAGTTGGGCGTAAGGGATCAACCCATCACTTATTTAAGGTTGAGCCCAATATTACATATTCGATCGTACCTATAAATAATATTTGCTTTTGTGTGGCTCATAATTGCTTTGTGTTCGCCTTTGTTAATCACTCATTGTGATAGAAACTATTTCAAAATTGAATTCCTTTCGTTCCTTTTTTCTGTTGTGTCTGTGAGTCACCATTACTTAGCATATTTGTGTTTTGTATCAGGCAAAAAACTTCTTTAATGAAATCAATTATGGGATCTACCTGAGCAATCAGGGGGGTGCAGCCTCATCTCACTGGCCCTGTTCCTGACGCACTGTTTACTGATGTGAAAAATCTCTTTGTTCCCACACACACAACGGGTGCCAGATCTGCCCGGCCATTCAGTTATACCCATAATGTCACATCAGGGCAGATTATCTGTCAAGATATGTTTTGTTTTTTTTCACAGACGTCATTTGCATCCTCCCACCTCCCCGATCGACCTCCAAGCTAGCACGCACATCCACTACAATACCCTAAAATGTTACGATGCTTCTTGATTCTTACTCCACATGTGATTAATTGATCTAAGCTCCGTGAACTCTTTCCCAAGATGACTGTTTTCCTTGTTTCCACATTTACTAACCACACTCTGACCATGACAAATACATTTATGAAATGCTGGGTACTTGTGTGTCTGCTTGTCTTCTGTCAAACACAGGAAAATGCTCTTCTATTATTCGTCTTTGTTCCTGAGTGCTATTGTATTTGAGCTCATAGGTCCATCCTGTAAAATAATACAGAGCCGAGTTATTTTTCCATGGAGGAGAAATACTTTGAAGTATTTCAGATCAGAAAGCTGAGCACAAAGAAAGATGTCAAAGTGAGAAATGAAGAAGGTTGATGAGAGACAGTAAGTAGCTTTGATTGCTGATTGTCTTCACGTTTTCTTTTCAACTTGGAGGTTTCCTGCGGAGTTCTGACCACCAACAGAGTAGCTTTCATAATTACGGTTCCTGTTCTGTTTGTTTATCACAAGGACACATGTACATTTAATAAACCAGAAGTACACAATCCAATACTAATACTATAGATGCAAACATAACAGCAATGTCCAGGATCCACACTTATTCCTGAAAATACTATTTACTCATAATTAACATGGAACTCATGTTTGAACCCCTTCCAGAACACTTTATAGTATATTTATGTTTAACACTTGAAAATGAAACATTGAGGGAAAATATATGGTTTCGGCTGTAAGGAATTAAATAAATTAAACAACATACACATGTGTTTAAAAATCTTTTAATTATCTACTGATTAGCATTGTTCAAAATGTACACACTGCATGTTTTTGGTTTCTTGGAAAATTAAATTGGCCAATTTTTTTTTCTGGAGACTGAAATGTTTTCATTCTTCTTTCTTCACATATTTTGTCTGAGAAAGAGAAATCTCACTCAAAATGACAGCATACTGTGGAGCAGCAACTGTCCTTTCTCTTTTAAGATACAAACATTCAGAACCGGAATTAAAAAAAAGTCAATACTGAATCTTTTTCTTTTTATTATAGATAATAAAAACTGTGTATTTTAGAACGTTTTACCTTTTTAAAAAAATCACAGACAAAACCTTTTCATGTACAGAGATAGCACAAGCAGTCAGGAAATAATTGAGGTCATAAACACAGCTGACTTTGTTTGGCCTCAACATTAAATGAAAAACTGACAGCGACTGGCTACCACAATTTTTATTATTCACTCTTTCATTTACTGTTTAAGCCTTCTCGTAATTAATAATCATTCCAGATGAAAATCATTTAAACCCTTTTCTGTTAGTATGCCCACCATTACCGACTGGTAAAAAATGGACTGATATCAGAAGAGCTTCCTGATTTTGATGAGCTTGATGAAGTTTTAGTTATCTTTTCAGATCAGAAAAAAATGTATTGGAAAGGGAGTTTGTGTTTGTGTGCAGGGTTTTGTTGTCCCAGGTGACCATAACCTCCCTCCTCTTCTGTTTCAATAATAACATGACCAGTGTCCTCCTTCTATATACATATATTAAAATACCTCACTTACCCGAGAAACAGACAGCATTTTAAATGTTAAACCTGGTTTAAAATCAGATTTTCATAAATACCATATGCGATTATTTTAGTAGCAGGATAGCTTTTCCTCTATGGATAAATATAGGATGATCTGTAAACTTTACCTGGTGACTATGGTGCTTTTCTTTATTAGTTCATGGTTTTCACTATTAACCTTTTAGCAAGAAGGAATATATTTCTTTACACCATAATCAATGCTTTTTTCAGAGATAGTTGAGGTGACAATATATAGCAAAATCTTTACATTTTGAAAAATACATTTCATAACTAGTGCTTAATTTAGGCATCATATACATAAACTTTATTTTAGATATAGTTAAGATAAGTATACTTCTTCAATCTTTCCTCTTGGATAATCATGAAAAACCAATTCTGAACTATACAGTTCTATTACGGTCCGCCAGTCCATCGCAGGGCCACACACCACCACACACACTCATACAGGGCAATTTAGAATGTCCAATCAACCTCTCATGCAGGTTTTTGGACTGTGGGAGGAAGCCGGAGAACACAGAGAGAACCCATGCAGACACAGGGAGAACATACAAACTCCACACAGAAAGGTCCCAGTTCCCCCAGGACTCAAACCCAGAACCCTCTTGCTGTGAGGCGATAGCGCTAACCACCACACCATCATGCAGCACACACACACACACACACACACACACACACACACTCATGCATACAGAACAGCGGCTGCAGGCTTTGGGTCCAGTGTCTGACAGGTCGTGGGAGGATCAAAGTTCAGATTTTGAATGCCCTGTAAAGGAAAGCAATATAATGGAGGGAGTCGGGGAAGAGCAGATAGAAAGACAAAGAATTGATAATGCCCATCAGGATTTATACTAGCAGGAAAAAGGAGGGTGTGGGGGGGCGCGGGTGATTTACAGAACGGCGTGGGCGAGGACGTGACAAGAGTTTAGCAGAGAAGAGACGAGACAGATGAAAATGAGAGATTGCTCTTGTTTAATGGAGGAAACACTTTGTGCTGCATCAAACCACACTTATCAGGTACTGAAGTCCTCCCCTCA
>CAJRST010000002.1:9142813-9160871 GCA_907169785.1 Menidia menidia | reverse complement strand
CACACACACACACACACACACACACACACACACACACACACAACCGCACACACCACCCTGGTTGAATCCTTGGTCTTCTTGGCAAGAAAAGCAGGATGTCTTTTATCCAGTTCAGCAGAGGGATCAAAGCTAAAAGGCTACTCTGCTGAAACTGACCTAAATTTGCACCAGTGTGCGCCCTGCACCTTTCCAACGTACACAGCCCTCTCAGCGTACCCCCCCACCCCCACCCCCCCTGAACTACACACATACTACTTCCCTTCCTGTACTACCTCATCCACTTAACACAGGAAATCTCTCACCACCTCCGAACCATTAGGAGTGGAATTTATATCCTCCATAGTCACACTGCGACATATCAACCCCAAATCTGCGCTCTTTATCAAATGTGACCACGGATACGTGCACGCTGACATATACTTTGTCTGCATCCTGGTTAAAGAACCTGTTCACAATAGCATTACCCAGCTCTGCACTTCAAAGAACAGTCTGTGTTTTGCTTCCTCTCTGTGTCTTCTTCCTTACTGTTTTCACTACAAACAGCCTCTCTGCTTCAACTCACCACCCACACACTCTGTAATGTATACACGTACAGTATTTTGCACACACATTCTCAAACTATACTTGGAGTTTGCTCTCCAAGTAGAGCTAAAATTGGAAATCTTCCTGTTTAGAATTAAACATCTTCATTTTAAGATCCTGAACCGACAAACTCAGAATATCCTTTATATTTCAACCAGGTCTGCCCATTTGAACTATTATTTTATTTTATTTTATTTTTTAAAAAGCATTTAGCAAGAAAACAGCTGCAGGAAATATTAGCAAACATAGTCATTCTCAGACTGAACTAGAAGCAAATAGCACATTTTTTGCCCTTCACCAGATATTTAAAGGCCTTGCTGTAATGTTTTCTAATTATTTGCTTCAAATATCATTATTTGTTGTCATTTTAACTTTATAACGTTCACCCTGCAGTTTCCTGAAAGTCACTCGGTATATGTAACTTGAATAGGGCTCTATAAATAGAACTGCTGTTGTAGTAGGGGATTAGCGTTTAAGCAGCACTTTTTGGTACAAGTCAAAAGTGCTGATTGTGTGGCACAGAAAACAACCTAAAACAAAATACTTCATCATTAGTTGATGTAGAGCTGTCTCTTAAAGATTCTTTGTGAGATTTTTTTTAATGTTAAACAGTCCATGCTTTTATACATTTGACTTGTCCGTACTCTATACAAGATTGATTGTAATTCTTTATGTCTTGTATGGTGAAGCTGGAGCATCTGATATCTTTGAGCTTCATAATGAAACATTGAACACTTTTCTACCTTTCAGTAATAGCGTTTCAGCTGAGAGGCCACGCTTCTAATTTGCATTCTTGGGCGCCCCCTTCTGGGGGAAAAACAGTCTCTTTCTTTCCTTTCTTTTTTCTTCTTCTTTTGCTCTTGAAAATATTTGTGGTGCAGAAATAGAAACTCCAAGCACACACATCCCATGAGGCCTGAACACTTATTGTCACCGATTCAAAAACGGATATTAAGACATTTTATTAAATCATGGGGGTGGGAGCCTGTGTGCTTCACTATAACACCAGTTCATATTTTGTTAGGACATGGTAGTTCCTCATGAGTGTTTTGAATAGAAAATCCTTTTGTGGTGTTACAAGACCCGTTATTCAAGACCATTTCTTCCTTCCATGTGATTTCTTTTTCACTGTATGTGGTATCTTTTATCCCATGAACTATTCCCTTTTTCCCAAATGTGAAGCTGATACAGATTTTTCCACTTATATCTGTGGAAATTATAGCATTTCCTGCATTGTCTTTATCCACAGGACTTTCTACTTATCTTTACATTGAAGCATAGTTCTGGAAATGTGTTTTCGGAAAGATTTAAAGGGAAAAAAATTATGATTAGTAGTAACAAACTGCAGGGCAAAAGGTGAGACAGAGATGGATTTCATTTTATGTGGAAGGGACAGGAAATGGATCAGTGTAGCCTTACTACCATTTTATTAATGCATGATCTTAACAACATTGTAATTGTGTACCATCACCAGCATAAACTAGAGTCTGACTGCATATCATATGATTTCATTATATTTTTCTCTTGATTACAACTAGCATGAGCTCATCAAGCACACAAATAATCTCCAGCTGCAACCAAGTCGGCCTGTTTATGAATGCAAGCAGTTGTGAACACACTCTAACCTGTCACATCTCATGGAAGACAGAGCACACGCTGCAGTTCACTTGTTTGGCATTCGGTGGATAATAGCCATTTCCGCTCAGACTTGTGTTACTCATCCAAAGAGGGGTGAAGATGTAACAATAAAACCTGAGGCTGTGTTACACACTGACCCTCCGGAAAACAGTCTGTATTAAAGGAGGTGAAATCTAGCACCTTTTTGAAGCTTTCTAGATTTTTCCCAGACTGTTTCTCTACAGTTTTCAGAGCTGATCCGAATCATACCTCCTGAGACACAGTAGCCTGTTGTCTGGCCTGGAGGGCCAAAAGGGGGTTGTTATGAGAAGGCAAGGAACATGTTTGGTTAACCTGGGTGGTAAAAGCCTGTACAGATTTGGGCAAATGCCTTTTTCTACCCTCCCATTCTCTTCAAATTGTCTTCCTTTATATAAATTTTTTCCCACAGTTATTCATTTTTGTGAGTCCAAAGATGTTGTTAACAAGTGAACATTTTAAGTTGTATCAATGTGTATAATTTAGTCAAAACTTACATCTAATGAAGCATCTATATTGGGTCTTTGAAGAAAAAATGGTGATCAGTCAGCTGGACAGGCATCCAAATAATACCTAAAGATAATCAATTCTCTCTTTTTCTTATTATCAAGCAAATATCTTGTATATTTGCTTTCTTGTGTTTGTGGTGTATTCTAGAGATAGATTTGTTTATCTCTGCATGCATGAAAAATAAAAATTCAGTTGAGACTATATTTGATTTAAATTAAATGTTATCTCTTGTCATGAGATGACTGTCATCCATCCACAAAGAGAAGTAAGCAATCACAGATTAAAAAAAAGAAAAGAAATGAGCATCATTTATCAAACCAAAACATAAACTGAACAAAACCAGTCTGAGAGAGTTTCTATCGCAACACACTCAAAGAATCCTCGATTCAGGATCAGTTTTTGTTCTCCATAAAATTATATTTGTCGGTGTACATTCATATATATCCAATAGTGTTGAAAAATCCTGCAAAGAAACAGAAGCACACAAAAATGTTCTCTTGTCTTCCTCAAAAGTAGTTGCATTTTTTTGCATCTGTAAAGAAAGTACTGCTTGTGCATATGCCTCACAGAATTTGGAATTTTTGGGATAATCCAGCTAAATAACAAACAGAGGCTATCATGTCGCTTCACCACAGCTTTTTCCTTGTTGGAAGAATAAGGAGCAGAAAACTTTTGTATGTGCGTGAGAGAAATATTCAGTTTGTGTTTGTGTCAGATGTGTAGCATTTGGGCGCAGGAAGATTGTCTACCCAGTGAGGAAAATAAATCATTAGATGCATATTCGGCTGTATTTTCATTCATTTAGTCAAGTAAGGTGTCAGCATTTATAATAAAAGGCTCTCTGTGTCGCCGTTGCCCTCCCCCTGACTCTTATTCCTGCATTGTGTTCATCTTAGCTTTTTCAAGTTAAGCCTGGCACAGGCCTGGATTTCCTGAGCCCAAAATGTGAGCCCAGGGAACCGGGTTCCTCCAGGAAAGGAGAGCTATGTCAGATAAAGCACAACTCAGAAGCAAAACAAACCCAAATATCTGAGGTTTATTTAAAATCTTCTCGTCTTATATTAACAGCAGCGCTACAGGCTAGAGATTAGCCACACTTGGGTCAGGGTTTCCTAAACCACATTAATTTCCCTTGGAATACAGTTTCCATGTTTTTTAAGAGATGCATAATACAAGACAGGATTAGACTTGTATATGGTCATTAAAAGTATATCACTGCTCGTTTGGATTTTACAGAGACTGGCTAAAAAGCAGCCATGGGAAAGAAAAAGAAAGCAATGGCGTGCAAAGACGTTAGTCTGACTTATATTATTTTATAGAAGCCCAGTATGGAGACCTGCCCAGGTTAATGTAATGTCATCTCTGAGCTTATGATCTCACTTCAGAAATCTTTGACACCAATGGATTCCTACTTGTTTGATGTCTTACAGTTGAAATGTCCTGCACAGGAAGGAAGTGCTCACCCACTGGCCGCCTGTTCCATCTTCAGGAGCTCTATGGGAGGGAGGGAGGATTTCAGTTCAGTATTTACAGTGACCTTTTCCTCTCACTGGCCAGGGGCCCATGGGAAAAAACTGCAGAAGACAAACAATGAACAATAGGGCTCAGGGATGAGCAATGGTGCCAGCGCAGCATGTGCCATTACATAGATGTAGCTTAGCACAGGGCCGGAGGGGGGAGGTCAAGGCAAGGATCAAGACATCAACAGGGCCTTTTGGTGGTACACCTGGACACCTGCTCATGAATTCTTTTCAGTTTTAAAGCACAACATCAACACGATGATGCAGATTTTCTCCTAAATTGGTTTAATTATATGAAATTTGACTCTGGCTCATCAAGATAAAATAATCCCTATAACACGTTACCTTTTCTTGTGGATTTGTACATGTTTTTTCGAATGAAGATACAAGACAAATATTGATGAGGTGTATGCACATATCTCATGTTGACTATTTTAAATCAGTGCGAACAGTAACCACAGATACTTTTACGTGTATTATTTCACATATTAAAACACATGACGGTCACTTGATGCACCCGCACTTTTAAATGCATTGGTTATGTGTGTGACATGCCACTGATGTTCTCATTCATTTGCAAATGCTGCACCACTGAGACCAAGATCCAAATCTTCCATCGTCATTGCTGTAAGTAGATGTTTATGTAGACAAACAGCCTCTGTGTCACATCAGCATCTGTGCAAACTCCCAAGTCACAGTTTGATCCCTCAATTATCAGATTACCCAGTCTAATTGGACAATATGGTTTCCCTTAGGACTGGGCCTTGCCTTATCACCAAAATTCTTTCTGCCCTGCACAATTTGGTGAGATAAATGTAATGGTATCAGTGTTCTAGTGTGTGCTTGGGTGGTCTCTGTTACATTTCTAATGATGCTGCGCCTTTCCCAGAACAAGTGGAAATACCTCAGTGATGCACCGTGAAAAGAGAGACGAGGAAAGAGCACAGCTCCCTCTGGACTCCAAAATGCTCTCACCAAGGGAACGCAGGTGGCTATTCTCACCTTTATCAATGCATTAATAAAGACAGATAGCTGCAGGCTGCAGGCTTTAAATTAATCTCATCTGGTGTCTATGCAGCAAAAAAGGTTACTTAAAAAAAGCCTTTAAGGCAGACGAGAATAAACATTATCATCAAACCAACTGGAAGTCACAGGCAGTTTTGAAACCCCTTAAGTAAGACCAAATAAAGGATGTATATGCTGTATGCAGAGCGATAGTATCAGAGGAAAAATGAGCCAGCAATACATGTTTTTGTAAAATATTTCAACCGGGATTTGTTTAACTTTATAGTTCTACATTTGATATCAAATTGGATTTAAACATGAGAAAATAATTGAGAAGAAATCAGATACGGAATCTTTCATATAATGTCTGCGTTAAAAATCAAATAGTTACATTTTTTCCCTCTTACTTTGACGAATATATCCGGAAATGGTCACGGGACACCGGAAGCGGTCGTTACAGGAAACCCTAGAGAACTGTGAGTTACTTCTTTTTCTCAAAGATATTTTCCTCTAATATGTCGTGTTAAGATTCTTATGACACAAAGGGTAGCGACATTAGTGGTTTTCTTTAGCCATAACAAATCCAAAAGACAGCCTTTGATAGCGCTAATGTCCCAACGAAGTAGCTTGCTTGGCTAGGCTAATATTAGCTATGACGTTTATCAACAAAGCAGTTTTTAAAATGAAAATGAACAATTCATTGCTCATATATTTGGTTACGCGTCTCTGTCAGGTGTCTGCCAATGTTCGTGTTTTTAGAATAGTCGTGAGATTGTTGCATTAGTTTAATTTTGCACTGTGCCAGTCACAGAATGATTAGCTTGGCAAAACTCTGTTGACAGTTAATCTATTTTTATTGTCACTATGCGCTGGTTTGGTCTCTTAACATAGTTTTTACTTCCTACACTTTATAAACTGCTTATGATGAGTTCGGCATCACATTGTCTTTTTATAACTTAAGAAAAGTCCCTCCAAAAGAGATGTATACATTTTTTTTTAGTAATCCATAGTTGAGTAAAGATGTCATAACTGCCTACAATAATAAAAAAAAAACATAAAGGACGGAAGGGCTGCCTCATTTTAATATAATATATAAAGTTAAATTATTAATGGCATGATTTTTGCCGACCAACCAAAATAGGTGCTTAATAGTTCACTCATTCTGTTTATCGTTAAATATAACAATATATTTCTTATTTTAGCAAAGATATTACTTAATATGTTGTTTGAAATCACATATGCAATTGTCTGCTTTGAGCAAAGAGACATCCCCGACATCAAATCGTTGATGACTTGTCTTAAAAAATGGACATTAATCGTTTGGGCTTTAGTTACTTTTTATTTTAGCTGTGAAGGGAGAAAAGAAAGTGTATGATAATTACTATAAATAATAACTTATCAACATTCTCTGACTCCTGTCATGCAAATAGTTCTCATTCAAGGATCAGGGTATTTTAGCCTTAGAAGCATGATGATATGAAGCTTTAGTTGAGAAAAGAGTTCCTGAAAATGATGAGACATATGTTTTAGTGTAGTGTTTGTTGATTAAAATAATCTTATTTTCAGATACATGTGTATTTTGACAAATTTCTTCTATTTTATTTTACTGGGTTGCACCTAAAGTTACTTTTGTTATTGATAAACTAAGATTTTTTTTTTTTTTGCATATGATTCAGTATTTTCTCATAATTTAAAGATTGCTTGTTTTTTTCAGCCTAATTAGTATGCTGTAGAAGTTGCCATTATTGAAGACTTTACACTAATGGTGATGTTATAGTTAACAGGAATTTTTTTGCAAGTACTAAAGTAATTAAAACTTAAACTTTCTTTTCCATCCCACTCAGCACCTGAGGATAGAAAAGAATATAATATTTGAAAAGATTGTTAATAGTTTCAGATGGTGGGTATGCTGTCTAAGGTTTTTTGGTTTGATCCAAATAGACCATCATCAAGGTAATTTAAAGGTCCTTCTTTTGTTTGTTTTGTTGGCCTTTTAGGGATTTATCCAGAACATTACCTTGCTGTGTGTGTTTGTGATTAAGTGGTTGGTTGAATGCGAAAATGAGTAATAAGCACAAAGCAGGCCAGGGCCATGGCCGAGAATTACCTTGCTGCTCTTTCTATTACCTTTGCTTCCCTAAAGTCAGCGTTGCTTAGCCAGAGGAAGGTGGGGAGGGGACACCGTGGTGGCGAGGCTACACTGATCCATTTCCTGTCCCTTCCTCGGGCTCTAATTGAAAAATTTGGGTGGCCCTGCTTGTTTGTTTTGGTGGAATGTGGTGGGTTGTGTTTTTTGAGGCTTTTCCTCAGTGACGCTGCTCCACAGACCTCGGGGTGAATGGAGTGACGGGGGTCAGGTCATGCCTTGTTTGTGAACCAGCAGTTCACTCTTACCCCTGTCTGCTCTCTCTGCAGTCTGCCCCACCTGGTAGCCTCCCCCCTGTTGACATGCCTGCAGGGCAGCACACTGAAGTTTCTGTGACCAAGTCAGGACTGGACCGACAGAGTTTATTTCCCATATCCATGTACAGCTGCGGAGTCCAAAGTTGTTCCTCAATGACTGCTGCCCTGCAAGTTTTATGAAGTTTCCCTGCTTTAATGCACATGATTCACATCAATGCACCATTAACAGGCTTGTGCCTGTGCTTGTGCAGAGCCCAACAATCTTTTCAATATATCAGTTTAATCAGAATGATGTTGAAGCAGGGAATCTTCTAAAAGCAACAGGACAACGGTCCTGGAGGATCGGAGTTGGACACCCTTTTAATATAGAAGCTTCCTCAGCTCATAGAAATGGATTATAAGTTAGCTGTAGTGTCTCCTTAGACAATAGCAAGATGACTTTAGTTTTTATTTTGGATTCATTATATCTCCTTAAACACCCAGTTATAAGCTTTGCCTGAAAAAAGTCTGAAAAAGCTCAAACATGTGTGTTTTCTCTCCGTAATTGAAAAAGCTCTAATGTCTATGTATTTCAGGTATGGCTCTGATTACTTATTAGTACCTCACACAATCCCACTTCAAAATACAAAAGGAAATAAAAACAATTCCTTTCAGGAAACAGCCGCTTTACTATTGCAGACATTTTATATAAAAAATAATTCTGTCACATGATTGACTAAATAATTTATAACCACAGATTCAGTTGAGTATTTAAAATAAGACACAAGATTTATTTCATGTATGGGTATACACATATATATCTGTAAGGTTTTTTTTTATTTTCAGTCACTTTGCCCAAGTGTTTGTGGTAGTAAAATAAATAATAAGAGGGCTAAATAAACAACTTAAACATTTTTATTTAATGTACTGATAAAATAAAATACAATTTAGTTAATAAAAAAAAGTTTTTACAAGAAAAGAAAACTGTTGACACTGAGAATTCTCCTCATGCACAGGCTTCAGAAAAAGGGCAGATTTTTAGAGTAAACAGCTGTGTTTATATGGTTAATAATCTTATGCGACTGTGGATGTTTCTCACGCTTGGGGAGTGTTTTTTGTTTTCCACGTGAAGCAGCAGTGTTACAGCATGGCTCAGGAAGGTTCAGATTGCTCCATTTCGCCATGTCACTGGGCAGCGCCGCCTGTCTCCAGCCTCTTAATCCTCCGAAAACATTTTCCTGCAGTTTCAGGCCTATTCTTCATATTTCTGTTTATTGGTACAGGGTTTTTATATGGGAAACTGGGGACTTCACTTCATTAAGTATAACTCTGTAAAGCACTTGAGACTGACAAACAAACAAACAGATAGCCCTTAACATAACAAAGCCTGTGGGCAGATAGGATGATGGTTAGGATAGTGAGCCAGAGCCACACATCTCATCACTGTGTCCTCATTTTCTGTCACGAAACAGTCTCTGAGAGCGGTTAGATGCAGAAGAGATGCTGACTCACTGGAGGAGAACTTAGTGGTCATTGGTCATGGCGTATGTTTTCTAACAGGACCTGGGTAGTTCATGTTCATTTGATCCATTTACCTGGAATATGATACAGTTCACACATATTACGGTTCATTTCTGGGTATCTGGGACATTGCCCTCTCCACATCTTAGGGGCCTGTGGTGGCCTGGGTGTGAGCGAACACTGAGCAGGATTGTTTAAAGCTCCACCCAGCCTGTGTGATCCGGCTTGGTGATGTTTGGCTGGCTCTGTGCATTCAGAAGAGTCTGGTCAGGAGGGAGGAGGGATCTTTGATGGAATCTGGTGTTTGTGTAATGTTGGGGAGCATGGAGTGAAATGGCATAAGTGTGTGTGTTTGAGTGTGTGGTGGTCTTTTTTTGTGTGTGTGTGGGGGGGCTGGATAGTGGGTGATGAGCTGCCTTAAAGGGTCTCTTTGTGCCCACTAAACCCATCACCCTCTCTCTTACACACACACATATTTATGCCAATCATTGCCATATGTGAGTCAACTTTTACCTCAGAGGTTTAAATTATCCAATGTATGAACGCCTCATTCATGACCGTCATGGGGCACTCTGAGAGTGTGTTGATGTGGTTAGTCGGCAGTTTTGAGTGGTCACTGTTGCAGTTTGTCATGTTTTTAGGTCATCAGGATAAAACTCCAACCAGATTTAGATGCATTATGTCACATAATGCATCTAAATCTGGAAATAAAGTTTTCATTTTTGTTAGTGTTATACTCTGTAGGCCACATATGAACAATGAGCACAAACTCACCGCAGATTGACATGGGAGAAGAGCAGTTTTTCATGTGTTTCAGTTTAAAATTTATTAATCTGATCATCCGTGTTTTATTTTGTATCTGACAAAATACAAGTCGATTTAATACATTTCAAAGTGCCTGTTGTTTCCTGTATGGAAGTGAAGTTACATCCTGCCTGAAATCTGAAATAATAATAAATGAGCCCTCTCCTGCTAGCTGTGATGGACCACAGTTTGTGAGCATGATTTGAGATTATTGGGCTAATTGAGCACTTACACACTCCATTAAAATGTATCAGATCTTTTCATCTGCAAGTTCCTTGTCAAATTATATATATTGCTTGTGCACCTTTAGAGAGAAGATGTGCTTGTTTGTCATTATCACATAATTTGAAACCTCAGTACCAAATGGTGCATTCCCTCCAATAGTTAATAATTAATTAGTTTAGAATATTTTTTAATAAAAAAGGTTTTTCTTCTTTTTTTGGTCATACATGAAAATTGTAATAAACTAGTTTCCTGAAGATTTAGAATAACAAAAAGAAAAAGATCAGATTAGATTAGATTATTTTAAAAGAGATAAAACTCACTTTTTGAAAAGATGAATCACTTATCGTTTAACAATTGCGGAGAATTAATTTTTCGGTCGATCTGTGTTAAAAAAAATATGGGACGTCAGACTACAAAATTGTTTTTTTTTTTTTTTTGTATTTAGTGAAGTTAAAACATTCAGCAGAGTTTCAGTGTTTCTGTTTAGCTTTAATTAACTTTGAATCATTATGTTTTAACTATATGTGTATTTTCCGTTCAAAAAGAGAATGAACCATTAATGCTTCACTCATTCTAGTTTTAGAACCAGCCGATGAAGGTAATAAGCCGATTCTCTAAAGAAAATATTACATCCACCATTGAGAAAATGTGTTTCCTGTGCTGGAGTATGTCAAAATCAAAAGGTTCCACGTTTGAAGAAAATTGTTTAGAGTTTCGATGAGAGGTCGGTTGTTTAGTTTCGCATATTCCAGCGCAGAGATAAAGAAGGGTGGCCACTTGTTTGCAGCGCTGCGAGAGGATCCCAAGCCTCAGAGTTCCACCGCTGCCACACAAATTATAGCCAGCCCTCCTGTTTGTTGCTCAGTTTCCAAGGAAAACAAACCTGCCTTTTTCGCCCTCAGACCACAGAGAGAAAGGCTGGAGGCTGGCAGCATCATGATTGGGAGAGAATCTGGTTCTGCTGTCACTGAATAAATTTAGCCCTCAAAGGCGGACGGGCCTTGACACATGCAGCTGAAAAGGGGTGTATCCTCTTAAGGGGGTCTTTTAATGCCCCCCAGAGGCCTATACTTTTATCCCTCTTGCGGAAATGGCTCTGTGTCCCTCAAGTTTCCAGTTAAGGGATCAGAAACTTTTTCAGTGGTTCAAAAAAAGTCCTGAAATCCTATTTTCTTTCACCTTGTTTGCAGGACATTTGTGGTGATGCATGACATGAGACTTTTGCAAGAGTCCCCGAACTTTCTCTCTGGCTCACGGTGGATCGTGTGACCGTGTGTGTGTGTGAGTGTGTGTGTGTGCATGCGGGTGTTATAGAGAAGGGTCTGGGCAGTGTTCCCGTGTCCATGCACAGCCCCCAGAGTAAAGTAAACACAGCGGCTCTTTTCTCATCCCAGCCGTCAGCAGGCTCTCCCCAGGCCCGCGCCAGAGACCACACACCCAGACCACACACACACACACACACACACACACACACACACGCTCTCATGCGCTCATACACACACATGCACTGCCTAGACTCCTTTGGAGATCCTTCCACATACTCGCATACACACAGACCACACAACACCAGCTCGGGCCCCTCGCACGCAACCTCTCTGAGCTGTCATTCTGCCCGGCTTATGTGTGTGTAACTATGTGTGTGTGTTTGTTCATCTGTATTTCCAGGATTTCGGAGGGGGGGTGGGGGGGTATAGGACAGAAACACTCCTTCAGAAACAGAATTTTGGAAAATAAAGAGCCCTGTCCACTGCCCATTGCCGCTCCCACTCTAAACATGTGGGATTGATGAAGGATATACCAGGCTCTTGTTGTAGCCCTGTTAACTTCTTATCTTCATCATGTCAGATCCATAGTCCCTCCATTTCCTCTGACAAGCAAAGGGCAGCAGAAACAACATGAGGTAAATCCCACTGGAGGGTTCTCGTTAACTTGGGGATATCGGGGCGACCGGGTGGGGACGGAGCAGCCCCAGAACATTTCCCACTAAAGTTCAATTTACTGGAGGTCTTTGGGTCAAACAGCTCTTCTGTAAGGAGTAATTACAAATACATAGAGCACATTACTATAGTTCTCCTATTACTTGCAAGTCATTGTTTGAGTGTAAATCTTCTCCTTTGCTGTAGCATTTTATTTTTAAAAGTTTCATAAAGATTTACTTTGGAATCTTTATTAATACACAATATGTATATTCACATATGTGTGTTTATTGTTATAATTTAATAAATAGATAATGTATCTGTATGTAAGCACAGGGTGTCACAGGGATATTCAATTATATTGAATCCATGACAAGTACTAATTGTTATTCTAATTTGTTCGATTTTTTTTTCCTGTTTAAATTATTACCGTAAATTAATTTAATTATTTGTTGTGCAATATAAATGTCCAAAGTAGCTTTGTTAAAGCTTTTTTTCTCTTTTGTGCATTTTTTATTCATACATGTTTGTTTGTAAGTAGAGTTGCCTCATTTGTTTGTACTAATGTGAATGGCAGTTAGCAGGGGGGTGGGTCATGTTAAAAGTTAGAAAACTGTTGATCAAATAGTTTGTTGACCTCTGAGCAGAGGCTTTTTTCTGCCATGTTCTGCTTTATAACAACGTAACCTGAGTGTATTTGAACTTATTTCCCTTCGCTATGAGCAGTGGGGACAGTGTGAGTATTCGAATTCAGGTTGAGGTTCAGGACGCAGCGGGCCTGCAGGGTTTTAAACAGTCGGCCTGATCAAACATGTGCTCTGCCAGTTTTTATTTCCTCTTACGTCTTGGCGTGTCTCTTTGAGACGGCTCTCAGTTGTACACTTACTTACCTAATTGATGAGCCTGTAACCGTGTAAAGGGCTTCAGGCCGCAGGTCCGATCCGTGTGAACTCCCACATTGTTTGTGGGGAACGTGTTTTGGCTGCAAAGCAAAAGGGCGGAAGCCTCGCTCAAGCTGCTTCACAGAGTCCAGATTGGTCAGGCTTTTTGAGACCTGGCAGTAATTTATTAGCAAACATCTGTGCTGCTGAAATTCATCCTTTCTTCATTTTTGTTTTTTTCATTTGGAACCTCTACCTTTCCTCAGCCCGACTGAACCGATCTGCATT
Organism: Menidia menidia; assembly: GCA_907169785.1. Taxonomy (NCBI): domain Eukaryota; kingdom Metazoa; phylum Chordata; class Actinopteri; order Atheriniformes; family Atherinopsidae; genus Menidia; species Menidia menidia. The sequence goes on along the minus strand of CAJRST010000002.1, from coordinate 9,147,581 downwards.
GGTGCTCCTTCTTTGGTGTCATAATCTGTACACTATTGTGTGGGCTTATGAGGAATGATTGGAAGAGCAGGTTTATTTATTCTGTGCTGTGAGGTTTACATTCTTCCTTTCCTCCCTGCTTTCTGTCTACTCCTTCATTCTTGGCTCCATTCTCTATTTTTCCTATTATCTGAGAGATAACTGCTGCATTGCATACATTGTTATTAGACCTACAGGGATGGAATTTAACTGCCAGCCAATGCTGATCATATTTAAAGTTTCCCAGTGCTAAAACTTTATTATCCATCTGCTTGGTAATTCAGTAAGATTGCTCCATGAATTATTATTTGAATTGTTTGAATTTTTGGTGCTTGCAACCAATTGTTCCTTCTCGTTAGTAAAAAGTAACATGTTCTAATTTTAGATTTACAAAAACAGATACATTTTTCCCTAAAGCATTTGAAATAATTCTAGAAATTGCCATATTTAAACAGCTGGAGATAAGTAAACTAATATAAAGGGAGTTGTCTCACACTTTTTATTATAAAGGAACATTTACCTTTGAGGCCAAACTGACATTAAATGCAAATAAGTGATTACAATTATGTTGATGCTTTGGTAGTGTTTAATCAATTTAAACTATATTTTATTTGAGCATGTGTTTTTGTTGTCATTTCCAGGTGCTGAGTTCTTAATTTCTTCCGGCCGCCATGTCCCGTGCACGTCAACCACCGTTGGTCACAGGCATCTCGCCCAAGGAGGGCGCAGCCTGGACCAAAGTCACCATCCGTGGAGAAAACCTTGGCACAGGCCCAGCAGACCTCATTGGTAATGCCACTAATAACCACTAAACTAACCACACAAGTGTCTATGTCCTTTTAAAAATGTGTCCTGCTTTTTAAAAAAATAATTTCTGCTACATAATGACATCCAAACTTCTCATAGTGTTTCCCCATTTTGTCCGTGTTCTTTTTAACTGAAAAGTATACATATGGTACTCCTCAAAGTAAGAGGTCCTTATAAATTAACAAAATAAATGCTTTAAGATCAGAATGCAAAATATGTGTAGAGATATTGTATCTCTGTTTGTTTTACTGTTAACGATATTATATTATTAGTTTCCCTTTGTGCTCTTTACAGATTTGAAGTATTAACTGTGTCTTACTCAGTAAGAAAAAGGTCAGCCGTATTCACTCCTTTTCTTAGTGTTCCCCTCTGATTAAACACAGTTTACTAAATGAGCTGGGAAGTTCAATTTAACTACACCCCATGCCTTTGGCTTGACATTTAATTTTGGATATTTATAACGCCCAAACATGTGGTAAAATATGTGCTTGTTGCATATTATATGCACAAAAAGTAGATGTGTAGCATTTAAAGTTGAAATAATGCTGTTTTTCTGAAAGAAAACTGGAACAGTGAAATGTGTTGTTAATGTTTCTCGCTCCCACTTTTTTCTACAATGACAGATAACTCATGGCTGGATCACTAACATTTTGTTGTTTAAATCTGTCTTTTCACTGACTTCTGAATACATTTGGTTCCAGTTTTTCCCTCCTAGTGTGATTTTCTTGCATGGAAGCAGACACCTCTTCAGAATAATTTTTTAGACTTATCTGCTGTTGCACTTTTATGAGCTGTCCTTTAAGCACTTTCATGTTCTGCTTATGAGCACACTTAATGTTGTTAACACTTTCTAAATACAAAATATCTTCCCAAAGTAACCTTTTTTTTTTAAGAGACGCTTTTATTTCTAGTGAGGCTGTAACTGAACCACATTTTGTTAAAGCTACTCCCAAACAATGCAATTCTGTTGTTCTGAGAAAGGGGAAAATAAAATGGAGAAATGATTCACTATTAAAGTGATTTGCCAGAATAAGCTCTATTTAACATTTAGTGTAGAGCCTTTTATCTCTGTTTATTTTGTTTTATGTCCAGCCAAGTCTTTTTGAGCCCATAAACATTCTTGTGTTTGTGCTGTTTTATTCTGACATGTGCATGCACTAAAACAAGTACGCCTTGTCATGTGACCACTGGAGCAATCCATAAACAGAAGACACTTATTGGTCTTAATATTTCTGTCTAATTTTAGACAACTCGGGGAGGATTATCACATGCGGGGGTATAAAAATAGACCTGTTGTTTACGGCTCTTAAAAAAATATATTTGAGAGCCTCACAGATGGAGAATCAACATCTTGTTCTTGTTACACATTTGAGCATCACATATCTGCTGATATTTTCCCTTAAAATTGCCAGTTCCTCCTGTACAGAGAGGCAGCAAACGGCAAAGAGGACTCACAGATTTGGCTAGCAGTGCACTGACCAGCGATACAGCTTTATCTGGGAGCATGGATGTCCCCGGGGCCTGGATTTAGACAATTAGATATGCGCAAATGTGTGTGAGTGCTGAGGTATTCAAACAAAGTTGCCAGCGGAGAACAGAGGCAGGAAATGGGGCTCTAATGGGCATCTTATTTACGGTTTTATGGGCTATTTGTTGATCAGCTCTTGTGGTCTTTTATATTGTTTGATGACACACACGCGGACAGTTCTAAATCTCCACGGCTGGAAATGTCAGAGTAATCCCCGACTTTCTCATCTTGTGCCCAACTCGTACAGAGGAGGGTCTAAAAAGTGGCTAACAGATGTAAGGGCAGAGAGCACATTGTGCCCGTAACGAGCCACTTAGCGAGAAGAGACGCACATTAACTTTGAGGAGTTGAGTGAAGAGGAGGAGGAAGGTCAAGGCCACCCACGCCCATCCTGACCCCTGCTTGAACTTTGACCTCTGGTGACAGTTGCACTAAACTTGTTGATAGATGTCAGTGCTGCCTAAGTGAGCTCCTCTTCTGCCGGGCCCCGTGTGTGTTTGTGAACGTGCGTGTCAGGGCTAAAGTTTGTTTATTTGTTCTATCGGTGTATGTCTGTATCTCTCACCTTTTTTTCACCTTTTCCTCTGCCTTCCGTCTCAGGTCTGTCGATCTGTGGCCATAACTGCATGCTGACAGCCGAGTGGATGTCGGCCAGCAAAATAGTGTGCCGCGTGGGTCCTGCCAAAGATGACAAGGGAGAGATCATTGTCACCACCAAGTCCGGGGGTCTCGGCACCTCAACGGTCTCATTCAAACTGCTGAAGCCGGAGAGGATTGGTGAGACCCGGGGGACAGAAAGTCAACGTGATGACATTTTTTATGCGTTAGCCTAGACCAGGAGAGATGATGGATGCTACAGCAAAGAGGGAGGGATGTTATTTATATCACTGAAGAAATGTTTTATTCACTTACTGTATCTTTCAGGCCATTTGGGAAAAGGGGGATCAAAACAAACAAAAAACAAAGGGGAAAAAAACAGCAAAAATTGTAAACTCATGACCAGAAGTAAGAATAAAACTGCCAAAAAAACAGAGAAAAGATTCAGTATTTGCAATTCTAGACAAAACCAGAAGAAAACACCCAGTTAATGGGGTTTATTTTAGCTCATTTGTTTATGTTGTGATATTTCCTCATTTCAGTTATTTGCAATAAACTTTATTTATTTCAACTTCATTTTTAATTTGTAGCACTTTAAGATTGTTCATTCCATATAAAGTGAATCACGTCCTACAGGTATCCTGGACCAGTCTGCGGTGTGGGTGGATGAGATGAACTACTACGACATGAGGACGGACCGCAACAAAGGAATCTCCCCCCTTTCCCTGCGTCCCAGTAATCCACTGGGAATCGACATAGACAAGTATGAATCGAGAACATGCAACTGCTCACACACATGCGCACAGCCCAATCACACTGCCATAAACACAAGTCCTCTAGTCACTGAGTCATGGTTCACATCCCTAAACAGAAACAAACTCTTCCCATATGGCGGCATTGGAAATATTATGCCGAAATAGCAGTGGCTGAACGGCCTCCTGCAGCCTGCTGCACACAGCGAGTGGAAACAACATGTATGAATGTAAAGCAGAGAGAAGGAGAACATGAGGACATTTGGGAAGCGCTGTGGGATCAGGGAGAGCAGGGATGCCTCCCGGGTGCCAGTTAGGGAGAGCAGAGGTTGTAATGTATAGCTTGTGTTGTCAAGTTCTGCCATTTCTGTTTTAAGTATTTGTTTGGTTTGGAGGGCCAGGGGCAAGTGACCGCTCGTGTCCAGAGACAAGACCCCCATAAACCGGCTGTGGCCATCACCCGCTCCCATACATTAAACATCCAGCATGGAAAGTCTTTGATATGAATGTGAGAGCACACCGTTTGTTGGAGCTGAGCTGCGATCCAGCTGGTGAAACGCTTTGTTGGTTATGAAATATCACTGTGTTGTCCGTTCTGAGCCATCGTGTGCATTTTTTGTGGAGTTATGTCACTGAAATGTTACTCAGCTGAAGGTGTTTGCTGCTTATGATAGTTGGCCCAGATAGCGTATAACGAAAGTGTTTCACATGTTAAGACTGACCACTTCAATTACTTATGCTTAGTGAATGTGGGGTGTTTCAAAGGAATGCCCAAATCTCTGCCAGTGCTCTAATGATGCACAGCCCCCTCGCATATCAAGTGTCAAGAGAATTAATTCAAATATTTAAAAGTGTACTTAAAACCCTGTCTTTGAATCATTTTAGATTATTACCTTACCGAACAAAGATAGAATGTTTTCTAACCGGAATTTAAATTAAAGTATGGTATATTTTCCTTGAATCAACTTCCTCTGACCACCGTCGGTTTATTTCTCTTGAGAAAGAAGATAAACTGATACTTTTTTTTTTTTTTTTACTTTTATATTGTCTTGGATACTTTTTTTTT
>CAJRST010000002.1:9106507-9142803 GCA_907169785.1 Menidia menidia | reverse complement strand
TTTTTTTTTTTTTTTTACTTTTATATTGTCTTGGATACTTTTTTTTTTGTTAAAAATGTTCCCAATATAGTAACTTAAAAGTCTCAACATTAGGAAGTTATTATGGGTAGTGAATCTACAGTTTGATGCTTTTTATGCGTCTGTGTTTGCAAGTATTAAGAAGTTTGGTCTTGATCAAATACTGCTCTGTTTGTGCGGGATTCTTCTGTACATATGTGTGTGTGTGTAACAGCAGAGTGGGTGGTGGTGCAGGATTGCTGGGGGTGGGGGGGGGGGGTTGGTTTGTGTAGACCACAGGTCATTAGTAGAGATCAAGCTTCCCTAATGAGTACTGGGTCCTCCAGGGGCATCCAGGCGTCACACACTGCACTTCCCACGCCGGGCTCTCCCAGCTCTCTGTACGCCCTGGCTGCACACTGCCCCCTGCTGGAAACCTTTGCCCTAAGATTAGATTGAAAGCATATCTGACAGATGTCACACATCTCCAGCTTGTTTCTATCACTTTTTATCTATATATACATGCACACAATAAGATGTCTTTGTTTCAGGGGGGACTGCAGTTTACCCCCCGTTGGCTCTTGTGAAGTTTTTCTGTACAGATTAAAATACATTTAGTTTATTTGTGTTCACCTGTGCTCATCTGTTTTCTCCCAGAGGAAAACTCCCACAGAAGGACCTCGAGCAGATATTCCCAGGGAAGAGCGGAGACTTCACCAGTGAGAACTTCTCTGCCACATGGTACCTCATAGAAAACCATGCAGGCTCCAGGTTTGTCCATCTTTCTGATATTAGCTGCAATCTCCAACAAGTATGACTGAGAATAATAGAGATTAATTAGAAAAAAATGGTAATTAATTTGAAGAGAGACAAAATAGTAATTTCCAAAAGTTTTTCTTGGTCAGTAATTCAACTATGGGTGGTCAAAGTTGAAAAATTAGCTCACATTTTCCCAAATAGTTTTTACTGATGCTGATTAAAAACAAAAGAAAAATGGAGCATACGTAGACTCAAAGTCTGGTAGGGTGGCATAGATGCATTCTCCTTTTTTGTGTAGAACTTTAAAAATTCTATGACTTCTGTTGCACATTATCTCTTCATTTGTATTTAAAAGGGTTTTATAGCCTGATTAAGCTTCCAAAATTGCTGAAATTTGGGGAATTGAACTTGAGAAGAAAAGATAAATGGCAAAAATAAGAAAAAAGTGCCCTTGTTCTCCCAAATTTCCTGCAGTTGATAGTAGCTTTCAGTCAGTTATATTGCAAAGTAGACACCTGTCATCCACATTTAGTAAAAGAAACCATGCATTTTACACATCTGTCAATCCAGCTGCAGATCTGAGTAGAAATCCAGGTCATAGAACAAATAATACACCCTTAATTAGCAGTGATTCAGGTTCAAGTTTATTTGCATAGCACATTTAACACACAATGGAAACTCAACAGCATTAAGACTAAATATATATTGATTTAGAAACTAAAACAACTATTAAAATGTGTAATTCAACTGAAAAAGGATTAAAATCACAGAAAGTCAGCTTATATACAAATTAATATTTGACTGAAGAATGGAAGAGGGAAACAGTGGAGTTTTCAGTTTAAATGCATCCAGAGTTGGGGCACATTTTCTATCAATAAGATGTGTTGCTCTGCTGCATTTGTGACATTTTAGGTTGTATATTTTTAGCCAAGTCTCCGTATTTTCACTTGGCTTTTCATGGAAGAGTGAGGGGTGTAGACAAGGTAGCCTGTTGACCTAAGGGACTGTCATGTCAGGGCAGAGGGGAGTTATTTTAGACGCTCCTGGCTTCCTCTCCCCCTGCTTAGCCTTCCAGTAACCCAGACCCCCAGGATCCAGCATGACCAGGGGCCCCTGTTTAGACCTCACTGGGTGACTGTTTCTTCCTGTAGAGGAAACCTCACTCAGGACACCGACACACAGACACGTACTCACCGTGTGTTCAGAAATACACGCATTAACCTGGTTTTTCTCTGTTTTAGAGTCCAAAAAAGACAGTTTAAACACCTTTACATTTAGCAGCAGTTAAAATAAAACTAGGTGATCATTAGCTGTAGCTCACCATCCTTTTATTGTTGTTTACTTTTGCACAGTTTTGATCAGCTGAGGATGGGAGCTAATAATCTGAAGAAGCAGGCCACCAAGAAGAATGAGGGAAGTCTGGCCTATGTGAAAGGAGGCCTCAGTACTTTCTTCGAGGCTCAGGACGCTCTTGCAGGTAAGAGGGCTCAACACGTTTTTCTGTGCACAAGAGCCTCACCAAATGGTTGACAATTAATCCGCAAACTCTCAAATCATCACTCTCTGCTCAGAGAACCGCTCTTGATTTTTGGCAAATGTGTGAGTGTGTGCATTTGGATTTCTTCTCCCAACATGTGGTTTCGCTGCGATTGATTAAAGAGGCTCATTTGGACGCCGTGTGAAATCGCCCCACTTTGTGCTAGAGTTACACCAGCCAACCACAACACGGTTAATTCACCTTCATCAAAATGAGATCAGCTCTCACCTGTCACACACAGCCACACTTGACTGTGAAATGTGGACATAAACAGACACGCACACATGCGCACACTCACTGACCTTCAGATGCCAAAATGATTTCAAGGTAGCAGAGACTGACTGCTGTCGCTCTGCCAGGTACCTCAAATCAATTGTTCACTTCATCATTCATACTTTTGTCTGTTTACTCTCTGCCCCCGCCATAGCCGCTCAGTTACTTCCCCTTACTATTTATATGTACACTTTTCTGCCTCCATCATTATTATTATTGCTTTCCGTATGTTTGTGCCCTGGTTGGAAGAGAGGCAATGTTTTCATTGTTAGTGGCTGAATCTAAATAAACGGAGCAGCCCAACACAATGCAAGCCAGAATATTAGGACTGATAGTGCTGATAACAGATCCAATATGACCAATGGGAACAATGCACAGTCATTCTCACGTTCAGACTGAGCGTGCCTACTGTGTGCCCACTGCCCAATGGGAAATGTAAAGTCTCCAGGGATGCAGGAAGTACAGCACCATGGATGTACTTGAGTGACCTGTGTCACAAGAGGACATGCTATACTGATGTTGTATGACCTGGACCAAGAGTCATTTAGCAGCTCTTTAAAACACCTGTTGTCTTGAGATAAGACACATATTAAAATGGTTTAAACTTTAAATCATACATTTATTATGGATGAGTTTATTTCATCGTGGTTTCCAAACCCAACAGAAGCAGGGATGAGTGGACTGGTTTATTACGATTGAAGCAGATACTTCATTCATTAAATCAACTTGTTCTTCTAAAATATGGTATGACTCCCACTTTTTAAATATGTTTTTTTTAGTTTTTTTTTTCTTTTTAAAGAGAAACATTGTTTCGCGTTTGGACCAGCAGGACGACTTGAAAGTTCATTTTTAAACTTCCTGGCCCCCGTCTTTTCACTGTGACTCATTACAGCCTTACAGCATCCTTTCCTGGCCACGATTTGGCTCTCTGTCATGAAAAATGAAGCAGCGGCACAGAATGGAGTGCTCAAGTGGATATATTCTTTACACTATGTATGGTCAGCCAAACCGACATACCAGCCGGCACGCAGTTAGAGAGCCAGCCAGCTCGAGACAGTCCTGCAATAGTTCAGTGCCGTGGCTGGTTAGCGCAGCTGTCTGTGCGACTGTGAATCCTTTCTTTGTGTCTCTGCAGAGTTTGGCAGGTCTCAGTTGTTCTGACTCAGTCCAGATGAGCCTCACCTGAGACATTAACAGGGCACTCGTGTGTTCTTCTGGTTCAGAACAGGCCGTGTTTGAAGCTGCTGCCGCACTTCCAGACTTCTCAGTCACCGTCACGACATTCTCCGTCTCCCCGAGTGTTTATTTTCGGCTCTGTTTGCATGTGAGGTTTTATTAATGACTTTAATTGAAGTGCGGGGGTATTTATAATGCAATAGCATGACTGCTTTAAGGAGGAAAAAGGCAAGAGAGGCCAAATCTGGGGAAAGGAAATAAATGGATAGAAAGTGCTTAGTGCAAATGACATCTCCCTTTCTTTTTCTTGTTCCCACTAACTGCCTCTTAAGTGCCTTCCAGTAGAGTACACCGTAGTCATCTCCAACTGTAATGGCTAAATGAAATCTCTTGTCATTTTTAATGAACTCTGAACCCCTGCTAAAGCTAGTTTAGACTTTTCCATCTGCAAACCAGAAATCTTGTTAATTGCATTCTTGTTTAGATTAGTTCACTAATTTAGAGTTTTGGCAAATTGGTTGTAATCTTAGAACTTCCAAAACGTAGATCAGCTGTGCTCAATCAGCTCGCATGGCTTCAGTGGATTTGCAAGGTGTACGATAAGCTAGAGCCAGATCAGCATTTACTCTTCTACATTTGTCTTTTTTTTCTATTTGTTTTTTTGGCAGAACAATTTCTCCCTGGGGCATTACCGCACATCATTAGGTCACAGTGAGTTTACCATGTAGAGCCAAAATAAACCTTCATTCTACCTCCAACATGACAGTTATTCCACTGAATTCCACACAGGCCAAAAACTTTTCTCCACTACAGTGAAGAAAAACTAAGCAGAGGGTTTTGTCAATATTTCAAATGAGAAATTTGAAATATTTAATTTGAATAGGAATTGACACTCTTCACTTAGTGATTGGTGGAAGCACTTTTGGCCCTCTAAAGTAATGGTTTTACAGGCCCGGCCCACCTGCATCATGAGACCACTCATGTTTGTTGGGATTATTGAACCCTGATAACAAAGAGGTCCTGTGGTTATGTTCAGTTCACCTTTTAGTCCCAGCTGTTTTCAGCACTTTGAATACAGCATGTATATTCCAAAGATGCTTTAGCACAATTAGGTGTAAATGTCTTTCCATTTCATTGCTTGGTTTCGCTCTCAAGTACATCATCAATGTTATTTTGACCTTGTATATGATTTACTATGGCACTAATATGTAGAAATTTCAAGGGGGCAAAGATACCCCACATTTCTGAAAAGGCACTTTAACATAATAAGTTATATTACCGCATATGTATATTTAGGTGGAAGAGTGCTATAAAAAAGTTGTTTAGGAAAGTTATTTAATCAGGATCCAAATTTTTAAAGCTCTTTTACCAAGTTCAGTTGCTGCCACCAGCTCTAGAGGGGAGATAATTACCTAATGGTCACATTCTGAGAAATGCCTGTTATTATTTTGCGTTTTCTTGTTTGCTTGGTGTGTCTGTATCAAATGTCTCGATTTATTTGTTTAGTAAATGGGTTTTTATGCAGTAATATAAATGGTTCTGTAAACTTCTCATGTGAACCTCCACAAGCTGCTGAAAGAGATGGAGGGTTCTGGCCCGGTGGACCATGTGGTCAGGGAGCCGTAGTGACAAATCGGGCCCTGCTCCTCAGACATACACACACACAGACTGATTGAGTGAGTGACAGTCCGCTGGGAAGCAAAGGCTTGTTGCTACTAAAATGTTGAAATTTGAGGTTTTTCATTGTTGTGTGAAAAGGAAGTCTCCCAGTGATGCAGGAAACGGAACGGCTACCGTGTTCCAAAAATGAAAGATTCCCAGGGCCTATTCCCCGAGTCCCCAGCCCCAGCAGGAGTCAAAACATCTCCAGCTTTAGAAAGGAGGGACTCTGTATTTTTATTCTTATTCTTTTTTTTTTTTTCCATCTCGGACGGTTCCAGGAAGTGGAGCGGGAGCTGCAGCTCTTCCTCAGGTCCGGGTTTGGTGTGTTATCCGGAGCCTGAGCTGATGTTTAGCTTAACCGTGACGTCATCAGCCCTAAGTGTGACAGACGCAGAGGACACACAGCTGCCAGCGGGGCCAGGGGGGTGCAGATATGAAGCAGACCTACAGTGTGTGTCTTCCTTTGTGTATCAGTCCCACATTTTCCTGCGTCTGGCACATTTTCTGAGGGTCAGTAGTGAGAGCCGCTGACGTCCATACTGATAGGCACTGGCATGTTTGAACAGAGTGTTTTAGGAATACCTCTGTCTGCCTTGAGGCTTCTGTCTGGCAGAATGGACCCACATATTTATTTACAGTACCCCCCCCCCCTCACTTTGCCCCCCTGCCCCTCTGCTGTCAAACTAACAGCCAGTTTTAATAAGAGAAAGACTTGTAGATGGCAGACAACAGAGTGCAGTGTTATACTTTTTGGTCATCTATTTCTTCCTATTTCTCTCAACTTCATTCTTGCATATTTTCCTGGCTTCATAAGCATGTATAAGTAGGTCTTCAAAACCCTCTGTACCTCTCTTTCACTCTGTCAATAAACCCACAGTGCAGCTCTCAGCACCCAGCTGCCCACCACAGCACACCATTTATTTATTCACTGGGGTAGCCCCACCACTCTCTCTCCCTACTTTTCTCTGCCCCCCCCCCCCCTTTTCGAATTCCCTCTCCCGCGTAAAGCTCTTCATTTTTGGCATCCAGACCTCCAGCCCCTGCTTTTCCAAATGTTATTGCTCAGACAATTGAAACATTCTTGGTTCATATTACCTCCAGGTCAAAGGGCTTCAAATGTCCCAAGACTGCTAAACTGTGCCGTTAATGGCTTTGGTTTGGTGAATTGATCCGGTACAGTCGCGTCTGGGACGAGGTCACATCCATGCTGTGTGGGAACAGGCACTAGAGGGAGTGGGTTCAGCGGCAGCCTCTGTGGTTGGAGAACCAGTGAGGTTATCTGCCATCTGCCCAGTCGGAGAGTCTGTTTATTGTTTTACCTTCAGTTCCTGTATCTAAAAATGTTCCCATCTTTGGCAAATGGTTACTCTGCAGTGCAGGGAATCAGACATCTCCTTCACAATTCTTACCCACTCTTCGATTCATTTTATTTTGAGTTATTTTGTCTGTTGGAATGTATTTGGTATTGATTTAGACTTTTTTTTCCAGCTATCCACCAGAAGCTAGAGTCTGATGGGACAGAGAAGGTGGAAGGATCCATGACTCAGCGACTAGAAAACATCCTTAACAGTAAGCATCTCCTATTTTTGAGATCGAGATTTCCATCTTTTTGTGTCCACAGAAACCTGTTGCTTCCAGCAGCTTTTCAGTCTTTCACACCGTATTAGATGGAATTGAAAGTGGGAGGAGGCAGTCTTGTGATGTGCAGCCTCCATGTTAACGCAGTCATAACAGGCACCGGTGCAGAGTCACTGCAGACCGGACACATCTGCACTGTGTGTGTTCTGCAGCTCTTCCTCTCCCCAACAAGCCGATTCCTCGGCAGAACCTGTGTGCCCTCGTCTGGATGTCATACATGATAATGGGGCTGCTCTAATGGAAGGTCAATAAGCCGGGACTTTTCCTGAAGTGTAGTGTAAATAAATCCCTCAGCCGGACATAGCTTTCATCCCTACCACTCCAGACCAGAGGGCCCATGGCCCAGCAGGCCTGTGCCTCTGTCCACCCCCTAAACGCACGTATCAAACGCGCAAAACCAACCAGTCAATCACAAATGACCTTGTGAAATGTCATCTCCATGACAGCTCGGGTTGGTTAGTGAAAAATGTTAAATATTGCTCTGTTCCGTCCTGTGCTGTTTTTCCTTTAAGGTTCCTGTGATGGGGGTGGGGGTTTGTTTTGATTATAAGATCTTTGTTTTTTTTCTATCTGACGGCACATCCGTGGCCACCCACAAAGTTGGTTAGCTGTGCAAAGGTCCCCCCGAGCAGGCTGACTTTAAGATAGATAGATGGATGTCACTTTCTCCTTAGCGACTTAGTCTCTCCTCCTGCTCTTCTCTTTACGTCAAATAACATCCAAAGCAGGAAGAAAACCAGAGACCGATCATAAGAGGGAAATGTGGTATCAGCATTTATTTACATAGTATCCCAGTTTCTCATTTTCTCCTCCCTCTTTCACTTCCAATCCAAAATTTTCTCACTCTATCCTTCTCAGGCGCGAGCGATACTGCCGATACTCTCTTCCAGGAGGTCTTGGGAAGGAAAGACAAAGCTGACTCCACACGAAATGCACTCAACGTCCTGCAACGTTTCAAGTTTCTCTTTAACCTCCCACTCAACATTGAACGCAACATCCAGAAGGTACCTAATAAACAGTGAAGTATGCCTAAAGCCAATAGAAAATCAGAAAAATGCTCCCTTCCCCTCTACAACTAGTCCACTAGTTTAAAGAGTTCAGAGCTACTTAATTGTGATCCCATCTGAAAGTATTGTTCATGACAAAAGATCACAGGATACTGTTAGAAAGAAAATCTAGAGAGGTTTCATAGTCAAAGTTCTCAAAATTTCCACTTGTGCTTATTTAAAGAACAAAAAATTATATTTTTAATCAGATTTTTAATAATATAGTAGATTTCTTTTTAGGCCTTTAGGTCCTCCTCTCTTAAAGGAATCGTCTCTAAAGTCTTAGTCTGACTCAAAAGATTTTAAAAAGTACAAATGTGATTCTTTAAGAGGTTCATTAGCTGTGTATTAGCTGTGTATTATATGTATGCATAATACACAGTATGTATGTATTGTATGTGTTAATGAAGGAAGGCAAAATTAAGAAAAGCAACGCCAGTAAACATTAAACTCAGTTTGGCTGGTATTTTGCGCTTCTAATACAGAAGAAATTAAAAGTAGTGATTAAACTGTTAGTTTGAACTTCTTGCAGCTGACAGTCATGTGGCCTACTTGTTTTGAGTGTTTATGATTTGTTGAAATGTCTTCTTGTTCTGAAGCTGCTTTAAGTTGAAAGTCTGTGTAGAAATATATTTTTGTTCATTAACTGTTGCATAGCCTCATCCTTGTCGATCCCCAGTTTGGATTGTATATTTGTTATGAGGCACGGCTTGGCTGATTGTCAACCAGCGGGTGGGGCTAGAGAGGCTTAAATACACAGTGTGTGTCATGATTGATGAATTATAAAACTTACTACATAATTAACTGAACTGACATTTCCATGCAGGGAGATTACGACGTGGTGATCAATGACTACGAGAAAGCCAAATCTCTGTTTGGGAATACCGAAGTTCCAGTTTTCAAAAAAGGTCAGATATTTTCTTTCCCTTTTTTTTCTTCTTAAAAATATTTTCAGGAAATGAATTTAGCTTTGAAACAAATATCCTTCTTTACTCCAGTTTACGCTGAGGTGGAGACGAGGATCAGCGCTCTGAGGGATCTTCTCTTGGAAAAACTGCTGCAGACACCGTCAACCCTTCACGACCAGAAAAGATACATCAGGTCTCTTTGCAGTTTATTTTTCTCTCTGGGTGTTTCTCTTTGTCAGTCTGTGTCCTCTGTTGTCATATTTTTGTCCCAAATTTGATTTCTTCATACACAAAGGCTTTGTCTCCATGCATCACAGAGTCTACATTTTGCGCACAGTCTCTAAAAATCAAATAGAAAGTCATGACAAATCTCTGACTCTTTTATTTCTCTGCTTTTGGTTTGTTTCATGTCTGTTTATGCCATTGTTTACCAAAACTTCAACCTCCATCCACATTTTTTTTTTTTCATCTCTCACTTTCCTCTGTTCACACACGCTCTCATCTTTCTTTTATGTGGCTCTCTTGTTTTAGTTACGTTTTGCCTTTCTTTCCCTCCTTTTTTCTTCCATCCATCCGTCGATTCATACTTGTGGTTTCTACCGATTTATTATTGTTAAGACCAACCTGTCAGGATCACAGAGACCAGCTCTCAACCACATGGCAGCATCTTTCATCCTGGTGCATTAGGCACTGCTCTGAACGCCCACTCAGCTCCTGTTTACCATTCGTATGGAGGGTGGGAGGACGGGAGGGTGGGCATGTTTTGTTCATGTGGGTCTAATTGAACCTTTTCAAAGATGCCACCTAATGAGAAGCAAAGAGCAGCTGCTTTATTGGCCGATGGTCAAGGAAGCCATGCCTTAGCTCAGGAATCATCTATGTCCCAAAGGAAAGCAAAAGGATGTCCAGAAAATAAACTCCTCAAAGACAGATTAAGAATGCTGAAATGAAAAAGAGATTGAATTGTTTCCAGATCCTCAAAAGTCTGCAATAATGCAGACATGGATCAGGTGTTTGGGTGATTAACACAGTGATCAAGTGTTTGAACAAATAAGAAAAAGTTAAGCCACTGATTGATAGAAGTAAGACCTTTTCTGTCATGTGATGCAAGCTGATGAAAAGGAGGTTAAAACAGAGAAAAAAGTGTGATATAGATAAAAATTAACGGTCAACCTCACTTGCGCCCCCTTCCGCTTAAGAACTGTCTAATGAACCTGAAAAACATCTGAAAAAGTTGAATTAAACCCCTGGCTCCTGATCTAACAGGAAGAGTTAAAAGACAAGCAGTGAGTTACAGGAAAGACTGGAGAGGCATAAGTTGTTTGTTGAAGTCGCTGGATAAAAATACATGCCAAAGCTAAGCCTACCAATTATTCTTTTTTCATTCGGTGAAGATGATGCCAGGTGGGGTGTGGCTTTCTGATGTGAAGCTGAGGCCTTCTAGGTCATCTAGCTGATGTGTTTCTATTTACCCATGTGGAGATTTTTTTTGCCTTTTTTGCGCCAGCTCCAGACTTTGCTTGTACATGCGCTCATTTTGAGCCTCCAGATTTCTTTGTGACACCCCTGTCTGTGCGTTGGGCAGGTATCTATCCGACCTCCATGCCCAAGGGGACCCAGCGTGGCAGTGCATCGACGCTCAGCACAAGTGGATCCTGCAGCTCATGCAGAGCTGCAGAGACGAGTTCATCACCGGCCACAGAGGTGACGAACACGATCTGGACACGCCAAGTTTAAAATCCCCGTTTAGCTTTTTCCAACAAGACAGCTGGTCATTGCCATGTAAGAATGCTGTTATGTGAAGGAAGAGAAATTCAGCTGCCCCTCTGCCCACATTCCCCGCTCAGTCACCGCCCTCCTGGGCCTGTTCTGTTTGAGGCCAGTATGTTTATTTTTTCATGAGTGTATGAATAAGATGAAAGCAGGGCAGCGCTGGCTTTGGATTTGGGTTTCAGGACTTGAAGTGTTACACACACACACACACACACACACACACACACACACACACACGCACACTATCCTCCTGCTAACACACGGCTCTACAGATGGATTGGAACAATTAACCCCAATTAAGCCGTTCCTCTGTTAAATCAGCCAGCAGAAAAATGTGGATGTGAAACCATCCACTCAGGAAGACGAGCGATTGGCCAACCACACTTTAGTCGCAAACATGCACAAGCACTTTGTGAGTGAGGGGGCGGCTTCACATTGAGCGGTTGGAACGTAAACATGTCTAATGCTAAGTGTAACAGTGATTTCCAGGGCTCGGGCTTGATGGATCTGGGGTTTGGTTTTCTCTCTGCCTCCCCACATTAAATATCATGATTATCATGTCAGCGATGTCCTCTTTTCAGTCCACGCATTCCACAGCAGAGCCACTGGTATCTGAAATCACATGCGGGCCAGTTCTTACACGCAAATGCCCATTTAGAGCTTCTTCATTTACATGAAAAATGAGAAGTAATTTGATATAGACTTTAGCAGTAAACAGTAATCTGTATGCATTAAACTTTTGACACCATATGTACATCAAGCTGACACAGTCCTCAAACTTGAAACAAACATTTCGTAGCTATTTGTCAGTGTCTTTCAAAATATAACCATCAGTTTAAAAGCAAACCGTATTGATCTGAGTATCAATTGTTGAAGTGATCTCAATCTCTGATAGATTTAGCGCTCACTAACAGAAAAACAAAAGACCACTCAGTCAAATGTGGTTTCCATGCAGGTGGAACTTGACTAGTGGTCTCTGCTGTCAAGGTAATGTAATCCACCTCGGTTCATTTGCTCATACTTTTATGTGGTTGTGAGCAAAACTATGAGGTCATATGTCAGTTATGTAGAAAGATATTCTGGAGATACCCTGCAGAGTTTTTCCCATAAATAAACACACCTGCATGTACTCTGAATGTCAAATAGAAATTATTTGTCTTTAAAATTAGATTAAATGGTAGCTTTTGTTTAAAACTCTGGTCCTAAATTTATATGTATGCATGGTGTTTGAAAGTCTGGAAAACAGGCTTTTCAAAACTGTGCTCATGCATAGCATGCTATGTGCCCAACGGTCTGAGGCCTTCCTCAGTTCTAAATAGAGCAGAGGGTCAACTTGGATAGCAAAAAGGTTTCCCATAATAACCCTAAGCCAGCAGACCTGAGCTGGACACAGCGGCTTTGCTGTTGTGTCCTACAGGTGTTCAGATGGATTGATGGATAGATGGGAATTATTTGGTTGCTGAAGCTGCTCTTTTTTCTTTCCAATCCTCCACCACTTCTGCCAGGGTGAGTCATTTAGAACCAGCTATAGGCTCTGCTTCCTGAATTTGTTCTGTCTGTTGGCGCCCTTTGCCTTGATGGGATTAAACTTGAGTGTCAGACTTGATGTGTGTGACCGCTGCAGAGACGTTGCTCTGTTTGCCCGCATTTGGCAGTCTCCCTCACCTGTCGGCTGTCTTCAGCCTTTCCACGTAAATAATAACAGCTACAAACTGGTGGGACTCTTCTGCAGTGTAATGGAAAGTCGTTATAAGTGCTTCTGATGTTACAGGATGACAGCTCCGTCTTCAGAAAATATGGAGGGCTTCAGCAGGTGGTCACTACTGGACCCTCTTTGCCAAAAGCAGTTCGTGGAGGCCGGTCTGGGTGGGATAGAGCACGCACTTTAACAGATAGTCATCAACACCCCTGCTGGTGAAAAACTCCACAAGATATATTAAGATGTTTAAACATATGCTGTCATTCCTCTGGTGAGGAGAGACATCACGTACACAAAGGAAGTAAAGAGCACACACAACAGAAAGGTGCAGGGAATCTTTTTGTTCCTTGTCTTCATCACAGCTGCCTCCTCTCTGCCCTACTGTCACGCTCTCCACCTCTTCCCTCAAACGCCCACATATACACACCTGGTAGCTATTTGCCGTCCCCGTTGGACACTGCTCCCCTCTGGCCCGAGTGTGAAACCAGTGCCCATCATCACAAAACCACATCCACCACATGCCTCCAAGCCTTAGCCTCCTCCTCTTGCATGCCACCACCTCTGCTGGCAGATTTCTCTCACAGTAAACAGCTGTCTGAACTCATAGGCCACCCTTTATGTTCATTACACGTGGCGTGGATTACTCTCCTGTGATGGGTCAGCTATATCTGCAATAACTACAATTATTTCCACCAAACTGTGTGCTTCCCCATCAGGAATATAGGTTCAGAGGCCGTTCTGGTGTAGTTTTCACTCCATTAATTGCCCCCTGAATTGTCTTAAACGTGAAATGGAATCATCTATCTTTTCCTTTTGAGGAAGCATAGCCGAGTAAGTTGCTTCCGTATGTCTAAACACTCCCATCGTGCCCCGATGTTGCAATCTGACTCTGCCTCAGCCAATTATAAACTCCAATACTCTTTATATCCTGGCCTGGACTTCTTCTGCCAATGTCAATACAATTAGCAGCATACACTGAACAATAGGTTTCTCTGTGAATTCATCTCACACTTATCTATGGTTTTTAGGCAAAGTCTGTGTTACTCAGCTAGAGACGATGAGAATCACCTGTTTTGATTCACATAATAATCAGAAAGATGCTGCATTTTAAGTCAATAACAAAAACAGCAATGAAGACACTTTGGCATGAAACTGATACAATGTGAGTGTATACATTCAGACAGAGAACAGACCTGTTGTGTGGGTGGACAGCCACAGTGAGGAAGTCACAGATAGTTTTAATGCATTATAACATTTAAGCATAACTGAACTATCTGTAGCACAACCGGAGATGGATCAGCTGAAGGTCCAGATGCATCTCTCAGCTCCTGTCAGGTCTTTGCTGGATTCTTTCCTCTTTCTTGAGGACACTTTCTGATCCTCTTCATCTACTGTAGATAGTTTTTTGGACCCAACACTTCTTCTTTTGGACACAATACTGGTACGAGGCCAAAAGAAAACAACGAAATGGTCAGCTACAAGGACTTTAATAGATTATCATAAAGTTTATCTAATAGTAAGTGCTAATAAGAACTTCAGTTAGCTTATGACACCCATCCTCCTAAAATATGGCACATTCACATAGACACTGGAGGTTCAGCTGACACCTGGATCAACAGCAGCTCTCATCCCTGCAAGAGGACAGGAAAACATCTCAGAAACAGGGTGTGTGTGTGTGTCTGTACGTGCGCGTACATGCGTGCGCACATGTCTGTGTGAGAAAGTGCCGTCTGTTTACAGATAGTCTGACTCAATTGAGAATTTCCTTACATTTTCTGCCCTGGTGCGTTGCGAGCTCGACCATCTCAACCTCATTCTCCGCAGCCTGGGGATTTCTCAATACTTGCTTACACACTACATTCAGCCTGTGACTCACCAGGACGCCTTCCTCTGTGTGTGTCAGACACATGTTTTGGAAATGTGGCCTTCCGTCTCCCTCCGTTTAGACAAACTCCATGTAGGCGTTTTGCAACATTGCACGAAGTTGTCTTTAGGTTTCATTTTCGTTGTGGTCATTGACGGTCCCCCTCCTGAGCTCTGTGGCGTTTCACTTTCATTCTGCTCTTTCAACTTTCACCCCCCTGTTACTATTAACTTATCTTGCTGATTGAATACACTAAATTCATGCCACTTGCTGAGATAAGCGTGTGCGGTCTCCTGACTCTTGCACAGCTCGGTGGTGCCATCTAGTGGAACAGAGGTGCCCAAGGGTCTGGCCTGGTGGAGCGCGGTGCGGTCGTTGTAAACCCACCTCACCCCATCCCTCACAAAGCCAAGGCTCTGTTTCTTCACTCTGGAAATAACAGCACTTTCTCTCAGCTGTGGACTGGGGCAGAGATGGATCAGAATACAAATAAAGAAGGTCCAAACGGCCGAGGGTACATTGTTTGGTGTGAAAGCCTGCTGAGCTTATTCAGGAATGTGGAATTATGAAAATGGCTCATTTGATTATTTGAGATCTGAAGTATGTGTCTCCTCCCTTCCCCCCTCCGTCCCTCTCATGCTCTTTCTGTGTGTCAGTGGCGGCTGGAGCCCTGGATCCGGAGGGGGATACCCGTCCGCCAGCCCTCGGCAGATTGAGCCACTCTGCGCCTGTGAAGAGAGGGGGCAGTCTACGTTCACCACGACCCAGCAGTGAGTGCACACCACAAAGTCACCCACCCACACTAGGTGCTGAGGGGGGGGTTCCCTGCCTCTGACGACACCTTTGTTTTTGTTTGTGACACTTTCTGTAAACTAAGATGTTTCCTGGAATCTTCTTAAAGCAGCCAGTACAGAAAAGGCCAGATTACAAGCTTTAAGGGCCATGAGTATAGCACTGAGTTTCTTCGTCGCCAGTCGCTCTGTTACCAGTTGACTGCTTCATATTTAGGCAAAGCAGCATGTTTGTATTAATCTGTGTGAATCTCCATTCCAGCCTGTGGATTTGAAACCCCACAGAAGGTGCAGTTTGTGGAGAAGCTTTCGGATGTGGTAATCGGTCAGCTGCCCAACTTCTGGAAGCTTTGGATCTCTTACGTTAATGGGAGTCTTTTTAGTGAGGTAAACATTTCTGAAGCCTCAGAGCAGCCGCTTAGGTGTAGACGTCTGTTTGCATGGTTGATATACTTCAGCATCTGATTGGACAACCACTTAAGCTGCCTTATGTGTTACTCTGCATAACCCACCAAAAGCTCCATGTGCTACTGCTGTACCCCTCTAGGGCAGCCATTTCTTTCACAGTTTCAGAGAGCATGAACCATTAAAGACATTAGTTTTATAGAATGTTGATGATTGTTTTTTTACTTCAGTACAAATGGGTGTCTTGGGGTCCAGATATTACAGACACTGACACACATAACTGATAGCAGCTGTATAAGTATCCAGATCCACAATATTGTGTTTGTGAGAACCACACAGAAAAGGTTTTCATTTGTTTTCATCGATGGTCTCACCCTTTATCTTAGACCTTGGTTAGGATAAAGCAGTTAAAGGATATCAGTGGATAAGGTATTATTAGGTTTAAGAGGTTTCATATTAGGTTTATTTGGCCCCCAGAACCTTTTTTACTTATTGATTTTTCAGTCAGTAAGCTCCAGATAACATTTTGATATATTCTACATAGTGTGGTTGCTTTTTCCTATTCCTTTTTTCAAATTTGATCAATCTCATATGCATTTTCCGACAGACTGGAGAAAAGTCTGGCCAGGTGGAAAAATCCAAGAAGAATGCCAGACAGAGACAGAGCGACTTTAAAGTGAGAGGAGTTGTTACCCTCTGATTCCTCTTTATAATTACTGTTTGTTTGTTAAACACCTAAAGCTACTTTGTGGCTATTTTATAGAAAATGATTGAAGAGTTGACCAGTCGACTTGTGAATCTCATTCGGGGCGCCCTCCTGCCCGCCACCATGCCGCAAGTGGAACTGAGTTTTTACGGAGGCTGGGAAAACAAGTCAGAGCTGACAGGAGCCTGGCTTACACAGATCATCCACACAGTCAGGTCTGCCAACATGTGCTTCAATGCAGGCGTTAAGATCAGTTAACTGAGACTTTTGTGGAAATTCATGTTCTACTTTTTGGTGTTGTCTGTGACTCAGGGGTTGTCACGAGGCCCTTTCTGCTCTGGAGATCCCAAATGATTTGCTGCAAGTGATCCAGGATCTGCTGCTGGACCTTAGAGTTCACTGCCTCATGGTCACTCTGATGCATACGTCCGAAGGTGAGAATTAATGTATTAATTCTCACAGACTAGTACATCAAAGCAGATGGATTTTTCCTCCTTAGATGGAAACACTACAGTAATTACAATGAAGCATACTTATTTGCTCTGGTATCAAGAATGACAGATCAAGTTGTCAGATTTTAAAACATTTTTAAAAATGAAATCAAGGATAGATATAGTCTGATATTGATGAGCAATACATAGACCAACAGAAAAAAGCGAAAATGTGCAGATGCATCTGTTTTGTTTTCATTTGCCTCATGTCTGATGCTTGGGCATCTTACTCGTTAGATGTCTGAGAGAAATCAACATGAATAACATTTACATGAGATTTTTCAACAAGTCTGGGAATAGGCTTTTCTTCCAGTTATTAGCTGGAGCACCTAAAACCTCACAGTGCTTCAACCAGACAAACGTACCCATTAATCTTAAATTAAGGAGGGTATTCTGCCCTTCTCTGATTAATTACTAAGCTTTTATATTTGCTACGAAGTCATTTGATTAATCTCTACTAAAATCCAAAGTTTCTGGCATAGAAAAAGGATGCAAACGGATGCACTGATATTTCATAATGAAACTGCTGACTTAAACAGTTGGAAATTATTGTTTTGATAGAGGAAAGGAACAGCTGCTGAAGCAAAATCAGTCAGTTAAAGAAGTATTTTTTTTATTTCTAACTCAAAGACACTCCTAACCCTCATTATTCAAAGAAAAGCAATATAGTTTTTTTCTAACAAAGCTAAGGCGTATACATGATACCTTCCATTGGTCATTTGGTGGTCAGGCAACTTTAGCTAATACAACTTCCAGGGTTGTTATGGAGAAAGTGTTATGAGACCAAAACCAGACATGTTTAGTTTCACTTGTGGTTGAGTATGGTCATTTTGAAAGGGTCTGACTTGGTTTTGCACAGCATCCCTACCCCATCTTTCACATTCACACCAAGCATACTAGCTTGATTCCTTTATTTCCTCTGAAAAGTTTAATTCTACCTGTTTTAATTAGTAGCAACTTCATGTGGAAGTTATCCATCAAATTCATCATATTTGATGACAGATCAGTGTGAAAACTGCTGAAATTCATTTTCATTTTGTTTCATTTGCGCTTCGTAGATGTGAAGAGGCTTGCTGAGAAGGAAGACTGGGTTGTAGATAATGAGGGAATCACCAGTCTGGTAAGGATGTATTATTACACCAAACAGTTATCTGTAACAAACTGTCACAACAGATTGGTTTATGACAATATTTTATATCTATTGTCTGACAAAACAAATATGTTGTTCCTGCTTTATTATTGTCCATTTCTTTGTCCACATCTTTTCCTTTTGTAATATGACTAGTATTAACAAGCTCAAGTTATGCTATGTTAAAAGTTCTGGATTTTAAAAACTTTAAAGAATATCTTTCAATGCTTTGTGACTTTAAACAACTTTTTTGTATATTTCAAGCTTGTTAAATTCACCAGCAGGCAGGCATCATGCACACATTATGCACAGTTATGCTGACAACTCAATACAGAAAAGCCTCGATAACACAAAAAGTGGATTTTTAACTTTTTAGCCATGCTGATGGAAAAGGAAAACCCCAAAAAGCTTAAATCAAATCATAGATTCACGTTAAAAAATGTTGGATCAATTGAGACGTACGCGTAAACCTTTATTTCTGTCATTTTGATCTGTAACGTAAATGCTTTGACCAGAAATGTACTGTCTGCGCTCAACTGTTGTTCCTTTGACCCTTGTTGCAGCCTTCCCACTTTGAGCAGTGCATGGTCCAGATGCTGCAGTCTCTCAAAGAGCCGCTGGAAATCAAACCAGGAGAGATCAATGTAAGTTAGTTTGCTGTTGCCACTGAAGAAAAGTGCTGGAACATAGAGGCTGAGGTTCCACATGGGCTCTGTGAGATGATTTGATGGAGTTTGATAAGATTGAAACTTACTCAAGGAATGTTCAGGAAATGCTTTTGTAGAAAAACACCTAATTAAGTGACTTCAGTGCAAACTCCTACTCACTTCTAACATCACTCTGTGGCTCCACTGTGGGTGTGTATTTTTACTTTTGAAGGTAATTTTGTAGAAGATTTTAAAACATAATTTGTAGAAGGTGCCAAGTAAAGAATTCAAACTTCTCCATTAGAAATATTTATTCTGTGCATTTTGTGCATTCTGTGCATTTTGTTTGTGTTTCTTGAGTTTTAACGCCTGAACCTCTCTCGTGCTGTCTTTTTCTTAGGTGTTGCAGTTGGACCAAGTCCAGGACCAAGCTTCAGAGCTCAGTGCGGGCATCATGAAGGTAAGATCAAGGAGGGTGGAGTTTACCTCCTTCCAGACAAACAGACAGATGGCTTTTATGCTGAGCAATGTCACAATGCAGTCTTTTCAAAATGGTGTATTTATGGCAAATTCCTTCTCTTGCCATGAAACAGAAATCATCATATTTTACCCATGAAACCTCCAAGATACACCAAAATGTGTATGTTTGGTGAAGATTACACCCTGAAAAAAGGCATGTGCAAATATTTTGGGGATGTGAATGGGAAAGACTCGGGAGAACCATCTACAAACAGGAAGTCAGCCATTTTTGTTTATATATATCACCCTGAAATTTCCCCTGTATAAGAAAACATCCCTTTTTATTAATATGTGTGCCTTTTGACCTGTTTTTGTGACATGTACCAGAGTATCTTGGCAGACTCTTGTGTCTTGAGAGGAGGATGCTGTTTTTTCACTTTTCTCTATTCTGGTTCCTCCTGTCATTTTGTTTAAACTAGATGTTTTGGCTTTTTGGCCACGCATTGTGGCACTGAATCTAGTTTTATTTAACACAAACACCCCGGCAGCATTTGACCTTCTCTCATACTTTAGATCTAATACATTTTGCTTGTCGACCTTTGATCCCATTATTTGGATTTGTCTGGTTATCACCGTGCAGTCCTGAGAGCTGTTTCAGATCACATGTGATGGGGTTGTCTGTTTTTTTCCAGGTTTTTATAAACTGCTTGGATCAGCTAAGTACCAAGACAGATGGAGTTTTTCATTCACCTCAGTGAGTATCGTCATGATTATTCTGTAATCTGTGATCTTTGTTATTTCCTCTGACATTTTAAGATCATACCTGTCTTTGCAGCAACATTTCAATGGAGCTTTCCTCCCCAGACCGGTTTACTTACATCCAGGAGGACTTCAGGCCAACACCCGTAAGCATGATGTTTGTTTTTATTGTGTTCATGGGGCATTTTGGGGTTGACATCTCTTAAAATCGTTGACGACGGCCAACCTCAGCAGAGCATTGGACTCTCACTGCAACGCTGTCAGACAAACATGTCTCACTCACTTTAACCACAAAATGTTTCCAGTCTGTTTCCTGGTTGTGGACAAGCAGTATGTGCTCATTTCCTATAACTTGTTTGAGATGTTGGTGAAGGGGGTTTAAGTGCAGGGGAGGACGACGGCGAAAAGGTGGAGGAAGAGCAGGGTATAGAGTGCTTCTGGTAAAGGGAAGTGGAGCAGGGTGCAGATGGGGTTTCCCCAGCCAAAATATGTGTAACAGGAGTTCAGCAGCAAAGCCCGACCTAGAGCGGATGACCAGAGTTTAGACCCATGTCACACATGATGTGAACCGTAGATTTCTGAGAGTTTAAACCACCAAGTACAGTAAACAAACAAGGTCAATACCTCATGGCTTTTATTTGATGGATATCAGTTTTCTTCAACCCACTGAAGACTTCTGTCTGTTGGTCTGAAGTCCTGAAGTGTGAGAAAGTGATGAGAGTAACGTCATTTGTGGTTTTGAGAGAATAGGCAAGTGCCTTCTGCCATCATTCCATCTCAATTTCTGTGAAGGTTTATTTTCTGATTACTATGTATTACCAGGCAAAACAGAACACAAGAACTATCTGATCCAGAGTCTTCCACCTTGTTCTTGCTAAAGTGCATTCAGTCGTGTGATCCAACACATTAAACATGTGGATTTAAAAGAAGCCCATTCAGCAACAAGAACTCATGGTAGTCTTTGAGAATATATTTTTTGCTAAATTATCCAAAAATATGTTTTTCCCAACGGCCAGAGCAGCTTAAACATCTGGAAAAACAACTTCCAACGCTGTGGTACAATCTACATAACAAGGACTCTGGACTGATTCCATTTTATTGGGTCGTCTTTGCGTTTGCCTGAGATAAAACTACGCATCCATCATATTGAAACACTTTTGTTCTGCGCATGCTGTCATCTCCTGCCAAACTAAGTTAATATGCTAGGAAAATTGCAACAAAGTTTGAGGGGGTTTTCTCTGCACAGAAGGCACTCATGTGTTTTAAAGACTGGTGGAAAGGGTCGTTTTGGTTAATTAAATGTAACATTTTGTGTATTTAGGAGCAGCGTCTGCTGATCATTCTTAGTAACTGCCAATATCTGGAGAGACACACCTTCCTGAACTTGGCTGACCACTTTGAGAAGCACAGTTTCACAGGGACGGAGAAAATCACTCGGGTCAGTAGGTTTTGCCACATTTGAAGTTTTTATTCATGTAACTGTAAAGGTTAAAGATACAATATGTTGTGCTGTTGACGAGAAGTTTGCTGAGGTGTTATTAGCAAAAAACCAGATCAGAGAGTCTCTCTTCTCAGCAGAGAAATGACTCTTAACCCCCCCAAAAAATTAAATGTCATTGTCTTCTGAGCTCAGTTCCATGTTTTCAGCCCTTTCTCTTTTTCACACAGACACACTCAGAGCAGAACACAATGACTAATGGCTGATTCACAAAGCGAAGACGTGTTTGGCAGATTTTCCAGTAAAACTGTCGACCATCATTTTCTTTGATAGATCAATTTATAGTCCCATTAATGTGTAGAAAACATCATATGAGTGATGCTTTATCTCCACTATAATGTCACTTTAGAACATAAAAAAATCCCTTTGTGCATCTGCCGTGTATCTGTTCAACTCAACAGTATTTAAGTAAAAATATTAATGGAACATTAAAGCAGTGTGTTAAAAGAGCTGTAAGATAAACGGTAAAACACGTCTGTCTGCTTTTGTTATCCAGAAAATCATAATTCATCAGTCAGAGCACTTTTTTTTTTTTTAAGTTTTTTTTTTTTTTTTTTATTTAAATTGATTCCATTTAACCCTATTTCAGTTCAGTTGGTCAGTTCACACCCAGAGCCCTGGACCAGGTGAAAGGTAACAGACGGGAGGAGGAACAGGAAATGGAATATAGACTCAAGTTTAAAAAAAAAAAAAACAGAAGCATGAAAAAACACCAGGCCTGCTGCAAATTATGTCTTTTTAGCAGATATATTCACATGGTTTGAGATCCGGCTGAATGTGTGAAGAAGTAGAGCAGAAGCAGAAAGCTACATGCTAAATATAAACACCAACAACACGTCATTTATTCTATTTTTTTTACTGTCCTTTGATCAGGTGAGTGTGGACGCTGTACGTGAGCTGGACAGGAAGCTGTTCGAAGCCTACATTGAGAGGCGAGCCGACCCAATTGCCGGCTCCCTGGAGCCGGGCATCTATGCGGGATACTTTGACTGGAGAGACTGCCACACACCCACAGGTACCACGAAGTAAAGCCACACCTCCACCTGCGCTTGTGTTGACAAAGCAGCCACCACTAAGTCATCCTGGTAGCTGCACAGGCTGGCCAGCACTAGCACCATAGAATGAGAACTCTGTGTCACTGGTCTTATCTGCACTGTTGTGGTTTAGATGTGTCATGCTTAAAGTCAACCCTTTGAAGACTTACTGTAAACACCGCTGAGATCACTCTGCCTGTCTCCCTAAAGTACTCATGGCCTTTGTGTAGAGCTGTGGGTGTGCAGCGATATGTGTGCGCTGGGGTTTAGTTGACATTTCTGTCTCCAGATGCACACAAACACAGGTGAAACTTAAATGTGAATATGTGGTCTACCTTGGCACAGGATGTGAAGCAACATGTGAGTTTGACTGAATTCAGACAGGCAGCAGGGGCTCGTCTTGACCAAAACTCTGAGCCTAGCTCTGGCTTCTTGGTGCCTCTGAGAGGTAGTTTTCGGCCCGCTTGTGAAAGAGGAACATTTTGGACACCTAACCACAGTTCTAGGATATGATACTTTCACTTGTTGCATTTACTGTGTGGGATTCATGTTAGCGTGTGGGGTGCTGGAACGCATAAACAATCTGGTTTCAGTACTTTCTTTCTGTTGCTACATTTGGTTGTTTCACTGTGAGAGTTTACTAGATGTTATATTTTAAACTTCCAGGCAGCACATCAAACCTGTCAGGAACAGATTTGATAAGATTCAGTGATGAATCACAGTTTTGGACTCTTTTTAGTGCTGCTTTCTCCTCATTTAGAGTTAGATAAAAATGGAGCAAAAAAAAAGATTTCCATTAAAATTCTACTGTTTAGAGCAATGAAATCAAATTTAAAAAATGAAAAATTTCCCTCTGGGATTATTAAAGTATTTCTGATTCCGATTCTGATTTGGATCAGCTCGACACAGTCACATGTTTAATATTGTACAAAAATGCCCAACAAGGATCAAAATAAGTGTTTGGATATGAGCTCAGTCAGGTGGTTTTGACTTGGCTATAGAAACCTTTCTTTATCCTGTTTGTTGGCCAGTGTCAGTTTGATTCCTGAGTTTTGGTATCAATATCTAGAATGATGGTTCCTTCAATATCTTTCCTCTTCTTTTATATGTGGAAACATACAATCCATCTCAAAACAAACAGCTGTTACTGCAAATATGGTATTTACGTTCCCCTGCACAGGAATACAAAAAAAAAAATCACAGTTTAAAAATCTGTAAATACAAAAAGATGCAAATGCTATTTACTTGTTGTTCAAGGTGAATCTTCAGTTCAGAGACTTTCCCCTTGAACCTGTGGGATGGTCCAAAATTGACATTCTTTGTTTTTAGGATTCAAAAAGGCAACTCTGTAAAGACACACAAACACTTCGAAACGTTTGTTTGCAGTGACATTCGTGACGCACGCATGATTATGTGCCCGAAACTCAGGATTATTCTCCTCAGTCATGGCAGAGGAGATCATTCCTTTGACTGGACCGTCTTTCTGATTATATAGGGTGTGCTGTGTTTCTGCATATGCACTGATGCTGTGGATTGTATCTAAAAAGACTGGTGTAGCCTCCACCTTTGAAAGGGGAAGTGTTTCTGCTTGCGAAGGAAGTCTAATTTGAACACTTTTTTCTATTAGTTTTATGATCTCAACAGATTGATTTCAGCCTATTTTGACATTTCTTAGCATAATTGTCTTTAAATGAATCATGTTTCGATTTAGAAGAATGGAAAGATTAGAAAGCAGCTGGTGTGTTTTATTTTAATATGTGCTAATATGGGTAAAAACATTGAAAAAAGAATATCTCTGTTATATTTCTTAAGAGAAACTTCACCAGGTCACAAAGTGAACTACGGAAAATTCAGAATCTGTGTCGTTGGGGTGATATTCATTGTTTTTCCTCAGCAGATATGAGCTGTTTTCTATTTGTTTGGCTAGCTGTTGGTTTTTGTGGACTGAACAATATTTTTATTTTCCCATATGAGGGTTCGTTTAAGAGAAAGTGAGGGATTTTCGATGTTGAGCCAGATTTTCTGGGTGATCGTGGCCAAGTCCATCATTTATAAAAAGTCTCAGACACAGGATGTTTCCACTTTGAACCCGTCTGACTTTGATCCACCCTCCACTCTCCCAGGTGTTAGGAACTACTTAAAGGAAGCTCTGGTGAATGTCATCGCCGTTCACGCCGAGGTAAAAAGTAAAACAGCGAAAACACATTTAGCACACGTCTACGTCATCAAAAACCAGCATCTGTTGTCTCTCATCCTGGCATTTTCCACCGCCTCGTCAGGTTTTCACCGTCTCTAAGGATCTGGTCCCGCGGGTTCTGTCGAGAATTGTGGAGTCGGTGGCAGAGGAGATGTGTCGCCTCATGCAGTGTGTGTCATCCTTCAGCAGAAACGGAGCCCTGCAGGTACACATGCCCTCGCACACAAACACAGGCCGCAGTTTCTCAGTCATAGTAAGACCCTGACTCATAAGTCAACTCCACATTTGTGGGGGGTCCACCGGTTGTTTCTGATAATGCCACATTCGGTTCAAGTCACTAACTGCTGCATGTTGGTCACGATCGCTTGATTTTATGTTCTCTTGTTTCTTTTCTTTTTGGAAACCCCTCACTTCCCCCTCCCTCCTCTCCCCCATCAGGCTCGGCTCGAGCTCTGCGCCCTGAGAGATGCCGTGGCCACATACCTAAACCCCGATAGCAAGTAAGCACAGCCCACGAGAGCTCCCACACGTGTGCCTCTTGATTTATGGCAGCAAATGTCATGAACATAAATCTTAGCAACTGCACATCCCACAGTACAGTCCCTATTTATGGTAGTTGGTGGCTTATTGAAAGGAAATGAAAGTAATCTGGTTCTCTTGTGTGCCTGCCCTGTGGTGTGTGTGTCCATACATGTGTGTTCCTGTGGGCAGGACAAGGTGCTTGTCAGGATACACGCATAGACTCATCCTGAACTGTATTTTCTGGTGTAGGAGTGTTAATAAAATGTGACTCTCTGTTAAACGTTTAAACCGAGTGTCTGGTTTTCAGCACCAGCTTCAAACTGGCTCTGGAGTCCCTGCCACAGTTACACAGCGGAGCCGATAAGAAGTGAGTCGGGTTCTGCCACACGGGTTTGGATTTTTCAGCATTATTTGTCAAGTATTTAAAGACTGATTTCCCATGTTTTGCCTCCACTTCAAGGTTATTAGAAGAGTTGCTGAACAAGTTTAAGAGCAGCATGCAGCTCCAGCTCACCTGCTTCCAGCCCTCCTCCATTCAGCCTGTCAAGAGATGAGACAAATCCACTTCATCTGCCACTGCTCTGCCCTTGTTTCTTATCAGTGTGCATATATCTGTTCAATGATCACTTTGTTTACTCATCCGTTTTCCAGCGTTACTTTCAATTTCTGCTTTACTAGATGAACACAAATATCTGTATTTCTAATCTTGAAGACACTAAATGAGTCGATTTCATTGTTACTGTGCAGGACAGTCCCATTGTGTTGGTTATTCTAATTGCTTATCGCCAGTCAAGCAGCTAACAGGCAGAGTGCATGTGAGGATAACAGTGCTGATCCAGAAAAGTCCAGAAAGTTCTGAATCGGGGGTTGTGGGAGGTAAGCTGCAGCCAGCCTGGAGTCTCCTCTCAGACTGAGCCACTGTACATACTTTGAGCTGTTCCCAATAAAAAGAGCCAACTTACCACGAAATGTTTCTCTCAGATCGGATTTGTTATTTGACAAAATAGCAAACATTTCAAAGGATTGCATAGCCAGAGCCGGCCTGACTCTTCCAAAAACAGGGGCAAGATAGGAGTACATTCAAGTCTCATGAGGTACTTTTCCTACTTATATACCTTATATGGCTAAAAACTGGACCCCAAGGCACATATCTGTACTTTTAGAGGCCCTGAAAGGTAAACGTAGGTTCCCAAGTAGGTAATGGACAAACTACATGGGTACAACATCAGGAACTTTGCGGGAACCACCCCAGATAGGAGTCTTTAGGCTCCTAAAGTTTCATTGTCTTTTCTGAGAGTGAAGTCATAAGTACTAACCAGCTTCTTGTGACTGCACAGGCACCACAAGAGCAGTTAAAATGTATTATTTTATTATTTTCTCCTTTTTTCTGCAAATGCAAGCTCTGATTCCTCTTACCAAAGGTATGCGTTATACAAAATCCCGAGAGCTGCTGCAGGCCCAATGATTCATGTAAGAAGTCTACTGCTTTAGCTTGTTCTTCTTACTCTGAAAATAATTGTTGCACATTGCGTTTGCTTTTTTTTTTTCTTCCAAAATCCATAAACCAGATGATGTGTTGACAGAAAATGTTTATTTTCTTGGTTTATTATTAATTAAGAGATTTTTTTCTGTAAATCCATCGTTTACTTCCATATTCTCCGACAATCAAGCACAAAACTCTCACATCCAGTGATGCAAATGTACTCAGATTGACCATAAAGATTTACGAATGGTCAATAATCAGTATTGTTGTAGAAGTGGAGAGCCCTTAAATCATATTACGCTCCATGGAAGTTTGGTCGGCTCTGGCATGAGCAGCCATTAAAATGTTTGTGATGTTTCTTTGATCTTAAACCTCTTTGGGATTTTTTAAATTCTTGAACAACTGTGATGCTGTCAGGATTGAATGTGTGTCTTTCAGGGAGAGAGATGGACCCTGTCAGTTTGCAGTGATCATTGTGGTCTTTGCTGGCTCTCTAAACTGGAGGGAACCCCTCATCCACCCTGCTGGTATCCTGTTTCCATGAGTCCTGTAGCCATCTACTTCATCTGCCTGTAACCGTTTTAGAAAATATGGCTTTAGGTTTTTTCTTTTCCTTGGCCAGTTTTCAGAGGACTCGTTTGCGTCCACTTCTAGAGACACACGACAGTGCAGGAGAGGGTGGGTCCCTGGTAGCAGCAGGTCTGTAGCCTTTGTCTTCATTGTCTGCACAATATTTGGTTTTGAGATGGTCACAGCTTTGTCGATTAAGTCAAATGTATTTAAGATTTTTTTTTTTTATTTTAACTCTAAAAAAATAAAACGGCTTAATCTCTTAGCCAAATCATCCTTTAACACATAAACAACCTGAAAACTAAGTAAACGTAAAATCTTAAACAGCCCTTTAAAAGGCCATTTACAATCATCCATTTCTGTTTACCTTAAAAACTCCAACAAGCACTCCTGTGTTGTTTAAATTAGCAGCCTAAAGGATTTAATCCAGGACCTGTGGAAACATATATCTTAATCTGTGTTGGAGAAAACTTAGCTGGGCAACAGATCAGATCCTGTTTTAACAAAAGCAGCTAAAAGGGAGAGCAATGGGTCGATGAGAATTTGAATAATTTGGTTTAGACACAGTTTTATGCAGTAAAAGTGGGTCTGTCGACTTATGATCTTCCACAGCGTTTGTGACTGTGTATCATGACATGAATGAATAATTGAAAGCTCTTTGATTCTCCTCATGCTAACAGAAACAACATTTGACTCCCGCAGACACAGTCAGACTGTTACTCTCCTCAGCAGTGGTCGCTCATCAGAGGACTTTTAAGGGCTGATGTGTGCAATGATGAGGTCAAAAAGCACCTGGGTAATTCCTGAACAACTCATATTGGCTGAAGTTGACATGTTTGCCTATAAAACCACAGAAACAAATGAAAGAGCTACCGGACAACATACAACATCTGCCGCTGAAAAAACATGTTAGTTGTATCAAGACAAAGGTTGAAGAAGAGTAAAGTTGATGTTTTGTAAAGTTAGAGCTTAGTTTTTGTGCAGTTAAGTTTTAGTCTGTTTATCTATTTTTATGAGTTTGTGCAGCTTTTGGTACTATTTTCAAAGGCATTTCCACCTATAACCTGCATTTAGCGCCAAATCCAACAAAGATAAACCACGGAACACTTCATGAAAGATTTCACCAGCTTATTTTAAAAATGGCCTTCTTTGCATATTTGGTCATTTGGAGATGAGATTTTATCTATGTCCTCTCCTCAAATGCAACCATGCGTGATTTTTAACTGATACCAGACAGCCCTAAAGTTTGGCTCCAGATCCACACATCACACGGGTGTCATTGTGCCGCCGTGCACGTGTGCAGACGGTTGGTGTGCACGCCTCTGTTCAGACCGGCAGCTTTTAAACATTCATCTCTGGAGCTCCAGCTCATCACTCCTCTCGTGCTCTTTGACATGTCAGCGTCTGGCGCTGAGGGAGGAGGCTCGGTGCAGGGTGGGGAGGAGGGCGTGGGCCGTTACTCGCTCACGGCGGCTAACTGAGCTGTTGGATCCCAGAGGGAGACGGTGATAACATAAAGGTGTCTGTGGGTGCTGGGACTCACAAAGCGAGCGGCAGGGTCTTGGTTGTGGTAGACTGACACGCCCACGGCGTGACAGGACGTGAAGGGTTAACTGAGGATCGATGGCTTTAAGGCAGCAGGACTTAGGACCATCATTTGTGAGCAGATTTCTGTTATCGTCAACGTGCGTGCACATCAGGGTTTTTTTTTTCTCTCTCTGACATGGTTTCCCATGTAGATTTAGGGGAAAGCCATGCAGAGCATACGAGTTGTTTTGATCGTCTGAATTCGTGGGAGGACAGAAAGCTAAGATTAGAACTCATTCACAAAATAAGTTCAAAGCCTCAGGCCTTATCCGCTCCTCACCAGCTCTCTGTTTACAGTAACATAGGTGAGACGGGGGATTTTTTTTTTTTTTTTGTGTCCTCTGTTCCATTCAGAAGAAAAATTGACAACACCAGGTTAAAAGAATATAACTTTGATCTGTGATTTTTTCCACCATGAGTGGGTGAATTACAGGATGGAGAATTCTGACACATCAAGGAGGATTTGTGTACGCTCATCTGTTTTTAAAGCAGATGTTCGACAGAATAAATTATGAAAGATCACACCGGAAAATTGTGTCATTTGTTTTAGTCGGGCGAGAACGAGAAACATTCATTTT
The DNA here is from genome assembly GCA_907169785.1 of Menidia menidia. Classification (NCBI taxonomy): domain Eukaryota; kingdom Metazoa; phylum Chordata; class Actinopteri; order Atheriniformes; family Atherinopsidae; genus Menidia; species Menidia menidia. Next base: position 9,113,615 of record CAJRST010000002.1, on the reverse strand, counting down.
AGATGCCAAAAAAAACGCATATTGGTTCAAATCTAACTAACGATAAACTTTATCAATCAGTAGTTCAAGTGCAAGTTTTTAAATGCTGTCAGTAAAGAGTGAAGCCATCACTTTTGGGCAAAAACACAGAAAAAATATTTTAGTAAACAGGATATTTTGTGGGTTAGATCGTTTTTTTAAGTGCATGACTGAGTAGTCAATGGCCTTTTTTTTGAGGATCAGCATGTCAATACAGTCTCTTCTTTCTGTCCTGCTTCGTGCTGCTTCATTCAGTAGTTTTCAAAGTAAGCTCCCTGAATTGTTTTTCAAAAGTAACCTCATCGGCGGGTGTCGTCATCCCCTCTCTTCTTCCGAATAACTTTGCAGCAGATACCAAAATGTTTTTGTGGCTTCCTCGTGATTTTTTTTTCATGGAAGTGGAAACAGAATTTGCAAGCAGAAGCCAGGAAGGCCGCCTCTCCAGCGCAGCTCGGAAAGCGCGGCCAACCTCTTCCTCTTTCCCCGCCCCTCCTGATGTCATTGACTGTTTGTGATAACCAAGCGTTTGATTAACCAGCCTCATCCTGCCTCTGAACCACACTTCCTGTTTAGACCATGCACACACAGTGCTTATGATACCCGAGGAGCTTGCACAGTTGTGAAGAGGGCCTGTGACTTCTCACATTTTATTTCTTCTTAATTACAAAAATTACATTTAAAAACGAGGGGAGGAAACACTGCTTTCAGGCAAACCGCACTAACAAAGCCATTCATAATTTACAGTAGCAATAGTGTCTCCTTGCAAAAGCAAAGTATGTACAAAAAAGTTTTAAAAAATATCCATGAAATGTTGGATTAAGATTTACAAAAATTCCCTTTTTGTGCTAGCAGAGGGGAAGTTAACAAAGAGTGATATAATGTGTATTAAACTGGAGGCAGTTGGTCTAGTTTAGCATTGCACAAAGGTTAGAAAACAGAGGGAAGCGGCTAGCCTGGGCTTTTTTAAGTCTAAAACAATCCCCCTCAGCACTTCTGAATCTTATGTGAATATTCTTGATTGCTAAGCCTAACAACAAGAACCTTAAACCTGGTTTTACAGTGAATACATAGCAGTGTGTTTTGCCAAGCTTTCCATTCGTTTCCAACCTTTATGCTAAGCTAAGCTAAAGTTACCAGCCAGTTAATTTTATTTAAAAGAAACACCAGCCTGGTTATTTAACAACTGGTTTGTCTACAACTTTTGTCATATTCTCAGCTTCACAAATCATTCAATCATAAAAAAGGCCACTATTTGTCTACCTAAGGCAAGGAAAGGCCGTTTTACTGTACAATCACCTCAGCTGTCAGTTTTAATTGCATAGAAAGTCTGGAATTGTGCCCAGAAATGGAAGGACAACAGAGACCACAACAAGGCAAACAGCTGCTAAGTAAACGTCCATTGTTTTTCTCGTCATAATGTAAAAAATTGCCCATGTTTGTCTCCTTTCATTGAGTTTCCTGGTCTGCAGTATACAATCTGTTAGCTGCCTCTTTAGGCTTTGAACAGTCACTTGAAGCCACAGTTCACTCCTGCAGGCTGCTGCTGTGGTGGTGTGTGATGGCTCTCTGGTAGTCCTCTGAGGTGCTTATGTGGTCAGTCACAGATGGGTGTTCATACGGCCGGTAGTAGTGACCGCCCGTCTGCTGGGCATAGTACAGGAGCTGCCTCGCGAACAGGGGCTCCACCTTCAACACAAAAACCGGACGACAAAGGTTACAGTATTGCACTTATTTATTTTGAAGAAGCTCAAAGATGGCCTTGAATACCTGAAAAGTTCCTATTGTGCACAGCCAGTGCTTATTCTCAATTAAAAAGACCCACTAAATGACACTAGATTCCAAGTCTTTCATGTCTAACCAAAAAACAAATTATTCCAACTACACGTGGAGATTCAGTGGCTTTTATATGACAATGGCAAGCCAGCCGTGTGCAGCTACACAACAGGATGCCACGTGCTTTGGTTTGAACTCAAGAGCACGGTTGATTTGGGTTAATGTCCTGAACTGAAAACATGGGGACAGTATCCAGAATTAGGCTGTATGGCTGTTTTGTTTGTTTTTTTACTTTAAATTATTTTATAGATCAAACATCTGGACCGTGACTCTGAGCTGTGAATACAGGCTGTAACTGAATTTCACCAATTCATCTTAAATCTAAATTTAGTTATGAAACACAGAAATCGGTTTGACTATGAAGAAGTTCCTGCAGACTTTCAAATCATAGGTTTGATCTTTCAAATCCTATTTGTAAGGTGTCATGCCATACTTTAAGGTTTCAGATCTTAAATTTCAGCTTGCTTCAGTTTGATTTTAAGAATTGGACCACTGGCCCTCAAAGTAGATGTCAGATTTGTGGAACAGAGTATATGTGAGGGAAAGTAGTCACCTGGACACTGAGGGTTCGTCTTGGTCTCTGTGGGTCCAGACATTCGTCTCCAAAACTCAGCAGGACCTGGAAACGAGACAGTGGCCGATTGTGGAGCCCGTAGCTCTGGATTTCTGTTTGACGGGAAACAGAAAAGTTCACAGTTTGGTTAGCTGTGATATCTTAAGTGCATCTAAAAAAAAAGGCAAATTAAAAGGCTAGAATTTCTCTTGAAATGGCGTGACATTTGGGGTAACTCGAACGGAAAGTCCTGGTTCCAGTATGCAAATACATTAGCTGTCAGTCACAGCTGGGGCCTTCGCAGCATGTGGGTGGGGATAATGTGGCTGTGTGGAAGTCACATGACTCAGTTTATCGTGAAGTGAAGGCCACGGCTCCTCTTAAGTCAGCCATAAATTTAGCTTTACTCTGACTCTCAGTCTCATGTGGCTGCTTTTGTCTCCTTTGTTCAGTAAAAAAGCAAAACACAACTAGCACTGTGCAGCACTCTAATCTGCTAGGGATGTTGGTTAATATTTGATTAATTCAACACATCATCCTGGAGAAGAGTACAACTTTTAGGAGTTAAATGCGGCTTTATGAAATATCTGTCGGACTACCATTTTCCTGCCGGCTCACCTGTGAGGTAGTCCTGTGTGTGAAGGAGTTTACAGGTGACTTCTCTCTCCAGCTTGTTGGGTTTGTCCCCGAATGCCGACAGGCCGCCCTGCCAGTACACCCTGCTCTGACACAGCCTGCGGGCGTAGAGCCCGTCGGGGCACATCCAGAGTATGACGCCTCGCTCCAGGCTGGACGGAGGACTCGGGGGACACTCGTCCGGCCTCCTCGGGGTCGAGAAGCCGTCCACGGGCAGCGGCACCACCTCGGGGCTCCCGGGCGACACGTAGTGCTTCTCCGGGGAGCAGGGAGTGATGTGGCAGCCCTCTGGACTGGATGTGGTCACCTCCCTGACCAGAGTGTCCCGCAAATACACCGACACATGAAGACGGAAGTCTAGACGGAGGAGGGGAAGACGCAGGGAGGAGGATGAGTTTTCACCCCTACATGGTGATTTTTTTTTTAATGCTCTGAGACATCTAAGGAACCTGATTCAAAGATTTTGGTTCAGACAAGATGACATTAGATTTAACCAAACTCACTAAAGTTTAACAAATGAATCGTTTATCGGCCCCTAAAAGGCTGAGGCTCCTCAGAGAGTTCTGCTTGAACCAAAAGTCGTTCTACGCCTCAAAATTTCAGGGTAATTTGGCATTTCTTGAATAATTCTGCAGAGATGCGTAGACAAAAAGGCTTCCACTTTTAAATTCTCCACCCAGTTACACCATCATGGTAAGCAGCGTCCAAAAGAAAAACCTGAGTGAATCCGCCACTCATCTGCTTTTGAGGAAACGGGATCTGTGTAGCGAGATTTGAGTCACATTTCAATATTTAGGCTCTCCTTTGTCATCCTTTGCTCTGACATTAGAAAGCGCTGATCTTTATTTAAGCCAGCTAAGGGGAGAGGGAAGTGGTCCAGACCAGAATAACAGGAAAAATCAAATTAAGATGAGTATCATAAATATGAATTCCCCCTAATGAGGTGTGGGCCTTATAGAGCCCATAATGTGGCTCTTCAAAAGTTCATAGTATCATTTAGAGGTTTGAATATGAAGAGTTTGACACCACTGTTTCATTCTGTAAAATGCGACAACGACTTCTGTTCGCTCTGTTCCTCTTTGGTGGTAAGCATTAAAAAAAGAAAACCTGCCATCACATCTTACATTTTACAAGCTTATCTGAGACATGTCTTTGTTATCTAGACAGGACTGTTTTCTCTTCCCTCAGTTTTGAACGAATGCATACCTGAAAGTGCTTCTGCTGATCTGATGCTGGCATCCAGGCTGAAGGGTGAGGGCTGGCTGTCAGCGGGTCCGTAGGAGTAAATGGAAGCTCTGAGCTGATACCCTGCACGCACAGAGGAGCAGAAAAGAGCTCGACACAGGCACAGAGAAGGTCTGCGGCGCAGCCCCGAAGCTGGTGAGCTGCTATGTCTCTTAATAAGAAGTGGCGCACCATTCTCTATGGACGGGGTCTGCCATGGCAGGCTGCGGGGGGGGCAGGGACACTGGGCGAAGGACAGCTCGGGAAGGGAGGCCGGCTCCTGGCAGTACTCTCTCCAGGTGCACTCCGGACTGGGCATGTACTGGGGCATCTGTGGACAGAGACACGGTTAGCTGAGCCTGGCTGGTGTCATGATTTACTTTACAGGACAACATGCAGGCCTTCCTCTTCTAGATTTTTTAATGTTAAAATCAAATGTAGTTGAGAAAACATTTGTTTTTCCAAATGTGACCATTTTTATGTGATACGACAAAACTGAAAACTCCAAAGAAAGATGATTTCATAGTACTGAATCACACAATCTATTTATTGTGTTATTCATAGTGAATTCATGTAAGATTTGGTTTGACTTTTCGTGTTATAGTTTGTCAGCCTGCATATTTCTCTTACCAAGCTGTTTGTAAACTCAACCACGCGTGGACAGCACTTTTCACCCGGCACGCCCCGCCCCTCTGCCCCTGCGCCCCGCAAACCCCGCCCCCTATTTAAATAGGTATGAAAATCACCTGAGTCGGCACGGCAGGGTAGGAGGGGTGCATCTGGAAGCCCACCGGACTCAGAGGGCTGTCCTCCTGCCTGGGCCCTTCAGGAAACACAAGTAAAGCTTAGTGCGTGAACCAACAGTCTGAGAATGACTCCACAGCACGAGCTGTGAGGTGCTTCATCCATTTCTGTAGTAAAGACTTTGTGACTAATGCATCAGCCACACGTGGCTGAACGCAGAGAACCTCCACGTGTCTGCTTACTGGAGGACTTCCAACTTTATAAAAGGGCATTAAAAACAGTTTTCTTTGCATTCGTATGCGATAGAACGGTTAATACGTTTAGTGGAACTGACTTTTCTTGGCGCCCTCGGGGATGATGCGGTACACTTTGTAGGGATCCGAGATGTCCAGTTGGCTTCTCTCCACCAGCTCCTCGAAGTCGTTGCTCTTGTTGAGGGCGCAGCGGAGGCGCGTCTTCCAGGTCGGAGGGTCCGGCTTGTCGATCCCCTCTCGGAACTTTCCTTTGAAAAGAGCCCAGGCCTGCAGACACAACACCGGAGGGCAAAAATAAAACATATTTTCGATCCACCAGGATGCAGCCGTGCGACCTTTAATGCCTGTAAAGTCTTCTCCTTCTGCTCAAGAGTGGAGCTGAGGCGCACAGCCAGAGAAACCCAACTTTCACCCTTTCGGTCACGTTTCCCAACGTTTAGTGAGACTTGAAACTGTCCTGTTTGACTAAAACATGTGCCATTTTTAAGCAAAGCATCTAGAGCATCTTTCATAAATCCCAAAAGAAATAAAAAAAAAAACATATTCTGCAGGTCATAGATGCAATAGCGCGTAAAAATCACCAAAATGAGATCCTTTGAGTTCCGTTGATACGCAGTGAGAGAAATGGACTGCATAAATGATACAAATCCCCCCCCCCCAGCTTCTTGTTTTACTTAGACAAGTTTCCTCTACAAACTTAACTCGGACTCCTCGGACCGCCGGAGGATGCTGGTGACTCACCTTAAAAAGCGCGGCATCCTCATCCCGGTTGTAGTCCTGTTTCCCTGCGTGTTTCCACGGTATCCTGAAGATGGTCTTCTCGTCGTTCTCCCACACCAGACCCGGATATTTCCCGCAGTCCACCTGCTCGATGAGCCACTGGCGCAGCTTTCCGTTCCCGCTGCTCCCCGAGCCTCCGTAATCCACCTCTGAGTTCATCTCTGACCAAATGCGCACGCAGTCCGGTCCCGGGTGGCGGTATCACGCGCTGAGGTGGAGACTTGGTGATTTGAAAGTAGTGTAGGATTAGCAGAGAATCATCGGTTCTAGCCACGTGAAGTGAATAACTTAAGTAAATGTTAACCCGCGGCTCTCCCACGCAGGCTGCGTTGCTTTAGTGTGCGCCCTGGAGACGAGTCGAATGTGCCTTACCTGTGAAACACGAAACCCGTCAAGTTTTGAAATCAGTCAGAGTGTGAGAGCCCTCATCATTCCGGCGGGCCCGCTTAAATCCTCCCCAGCAGGAGGGTGGAGACACGAAGATGCTGAAGAGGGCGCACCTGCTGCTGCGCGCCTCTCTCCCGCGAAGCTTATCAGCGCACTCACAGTGGCCGATCTCCAGTAAGACACCGGGGGAAACCCTGCCAGGCGCCACTCACAAGTGTCACGCGCCCGCAAATGTGGAAAATCATAGGACGGAGCAGAAAAACAATTCTTTGAAATGATAAAGCGTTACGAAAAATGGCTTTAGACTGCCTTAGAAGTGATGTGCAAAACAAAATCAGTTTTGTTCCTACTAAAAGAGAGCACACCGACAGAAAGAGTTTACCACATTAGATTATGTTTTTTAAAAACCCGATCATCTTCCATTTAGAAGCCCCGATATGGGAGTCTTACTGAGAAAAAGAACCAGAAAGAAGCAGAACGGACTGTCTGACATCCCCTGAGACAACACCTGCTGTTATGTCATCAATTAAACCATATTCAAAGTTCACTGTCAAACAAATTCAGAACAATTTAACAATATTTCAACAGTCAGCATAGATTATCAGGATCATATAAAGATATTTTAAAACTATCTATCTATCTATCTATCTATCTATCTATCTATCTATCTATCTATCTA
>CAJRST010000002.1:8995406-9106497 GCA_907169785.1 Menidia menidia | reverse complement strand
AAGAAGAATATCAGGGAAAAAGTCACTTCTTATGGGTGCCTGCAGGCAGAGCTGTTGTGTTATGGTTTCATTCTAACACTGAGTCATTTCAGCTCTTGTCAGGCTTCACTTTTAAAATGACTTAAACAAGTATTTAAGACCAGTTGGCTTTATTACCTAACTGTGTATTCATAAAATAAGGCAGACTTATAAAAAAAGCACTTCTAGGAGCACTCCAACACCAGTTCCCACTTAAAGAAGTCATATTCAAACCTTAAATACCTATTTGTGTGTCTAAATTCCATTTTACTGATGATCTTTTTCTTAATCGAATGCTTTGTATTTGCAGTGGTATGGTCTGAGAGATCAATCTGTCTTCTAGCACAGTTTATCAGCTCAACTGAAGTCTGTATTTTGTTCTTTAAATGTCTTGAAAGTCCACTGCAAGCATGCAATTTAACAGCAATTTGTATTTGTTCTATTGTCAGAGCTACTAACACTCTTGGAAATGAACTGTAACCCTTTCCAGGGGTCCTTTTCTGTCCAACTGGAAACCACTCCTCTAGAATAATTCCCTTGATGACTTACATTTTGCAATAATTACAATTTAATCAAACATAACACAAGTTCCCATCAACACATAAGGGTCCTAATGGTTTACAAAGATGAAAACTAAATATGTAACATTGCAAACACTCAAAATCAAAGGAGGAACTTATATTTAGGAATAAAAGTGCAATCAAGTCAAAGAAAAACACTAATTCTTATGTTGTGTTGATAAGAAATACACAGTTCAGCAGACTCTACACTGACTGTAGAGAGTAATAGTCATATTTCAAGTAGGAGACACAGCATACTGTAACTGATGGGGGGTGTGCACAGCTAAATGTGTGCTCACACTGAGGACTGCATGTACTTATTTCCTTGGTGTTCTGCTTGGCTACCCATGCCTGCTGTTTTGACAGTTAGAGACGAGGACTTGATGAAGAGAACTGACGACAGTGATATAAAATCCCCCCCCCAGGGCCTGCAAAGGGGAGATTCAGCCTTTCATATCGATACAGTTCAAACCCGACATGTGATTGTGTTGGATTTTTCTGTGATGTCCGTGCAGTGGCGGGCCACCGGCGGCTCCTCAGGTGCCGCTGGTGGCCAGCGCAGGAGGGACGCTGCCGGCAGATTTCCCGGTTAGAAGGTTCTGAATCTCCTCCTCGTCGTTCAACGAGTCTTTCCCGTATCTCTCCTTCCACCAGGCTCGATACTGAAAAGGGCAAAAAAGATCATTACTGTGGAAGAGTAGAAAAAAAACGTAAAAAAATCCCCATCAGATCTTCAAAGCCTGATAGAAACTTTTTCCAACCAAAAAATGATACAACTCATAGTTTTCTGACAATCTAAAAGCAGAAACAAGATTTTGTTAAAAATGTAATGAAATAAGTGTCTTTGAAAAGGTTTAAGGGGTTTTTATTGCCACTCCAGTCAGCACTTACATGAGAAAAAAATAAATTTGTCACTCACTGCCCCCAAAATAAACATTAGAAAGGTTTAATAAACAATGAATAAATAACTTTGTGGAAATCTGACAGGTTTACAGAGAAGAGGGTGATACCAGAGATGATGTAAGTCTTCCTTAGAAACAGTTAACTTAAGTTTGGCACAGTCTTACATCTGCATTTCAGTGTGTGCACAGCACTTGGGTTCGGATCCAAACTCCTGCTCTTACTTTCGGAGGGCCTTTGTTTTTTATGCCCAAATCCAAACTTTAAAGCTGACAATTTAGCAGGCTGTCCCATGCTTTTATTTAACATGTTTAGCTGAGAACAATGTACTTTATGACTCTTAAAATGCGGCAGATCTGTTAATTGACAGAATGCTGTCTGATTTGCTTGTGAACACTTTTCCTGTTCTCAGGGTTTGATGCATCACATAGAGTGAGGGGATGTCTTTACAAAGCTGGTGAGACTGCACATTGAGGCATTGATCAGATTAATGAAGTTATTTTTAGGGTTGAGGTTAGGTTTAGCATCCGAAAACATGGCTGTTCAGTGGACCGGTGATTCCGAACCGGACTGCGCGGTGAGTGCACCCCGCCTCTCGGCCAGTGACTGCTGGGACAGGCTTCAGCCGGTTCCCAGAGAAGGGATGGATGGGTAGGTCGCCATAACGACTCACCTCTGCCAGCTCTGTGTTTTCAAACTCCTCCAGCTGCCGCAGGAAGCCCAGATTGGGCCCCGCGCAGGGCCTGGCGGACCTGACGGCGGCCAGAGACTGCACCCACCCGCGGCCCGTCACCGTCATGATGTAGGCCACCACCAGCGTCACGCTGCGGGACACTCCTGCCACGCTGAGAGCACACAGACCCCCACAGACTCTCCGCTTTAGCGTTCAAAGAAGTGAAACCCCCTGTCCTGGAGCTGTGGTTAAATGCCTGATGCTGCATCTTTGATTTAAGAAAAGATGAAAGGTGATGAAATTGCAATGAAAGTTTTAACCAAAAAGCTTGGCAGACGGCTCCTGTTTGGTGTGGTTGAAAATGAGAGCTGGCTTCATAAAATATGACGGCCTCCCAGCTGCGCTGAGTAAAAAAACTCAGTCTAAATCTTTGGGGATGTGAACGACGCCATTTGTCTGTTATTATCTGTAACGTTCCACAGGACCTTTAACAGTAAAAATGCATGCAGGCAAACATTAAGCATTTTAGAAATCAGAGAAGTGGGGGGGTGAGAACGTGCACTCACCAGTGGACGAGGCAGCCCTCCCCTTTCAGACGGGACTCGTGGATAAACATGATGCTGTCTCTGAAGAACTGAATCCTGGTTGAAGAAATTAGCATCACATTAAACCCCAAGTTTAGCTATCTGACAAAAATCTGTGTAGAGAAAATATTTCTAGTTTGACTTTAAATAGAAAAAATCAGCAGACATTTTATCTTTTAACTGTGAAAATGATTTTCTTTTATCTGTCTCATTACTTTTGATCTAAATCACAGGGTAACTGTACAAGAGATGAACAGCTGTGGACATCTGGAGTACTCACAGGTTTTGCTTTGAGTGGTCAGCTGCAGATATGCAAAGGTATGTCATGTCCTGCACGTGGGGAAGGGACAATTAGAACATTTAAAACACAAGTATTGAATGGTTCTCCTCACTAATGGGTCATTTGTTTGCAACTGAAATGGGGCTGACCCTGTTTCTGCGACAGGTCACGATGTAACCAAGCAACACACGCGTGCGTTGGCTTATTGGTGTGTGTGCGCTCTGAGCTCTGTTCTGTGCACCTGGCAGCTGATGGTGCACAGTTACACACAGTGGACAGAAACCACCTCATCCTAGTATGACTGCACCAGTGCAAAAACCCCTGAGTCCTCTGGGACAGACCAAGCCCTGGAAGTGCTCCAGACAGGCCCCATCACACGAACCCGTAACCAGAAATGAACATTATTCACTGTCATGTTTGAGCACTCCGTGAGATGTCCGCAGATTTAAGCAGAAGGAGTTAGCCCCCTTTATCTTCACACCATCAATTATGACTCATCAGCTGTTGATTAGTTTAAAGCAACAGAAATCGTAAATACATAGAAAATAAAGCATGCAAATAGAAGAGAAATATATTTTTTCTTTCTCTAAAGGAAAAGAAACAAATTTTGTTCAATATAAAACAATAAATTGTATTGTATTATTTTGCAATATGTTCATTAAAGCCACAATCTGTGCATTAAGTAGCTAATTCGACCTCAGAGACTTGGTGGTTGCAAATTTTACCTTCCTCTCTCAGGAACCATCGTGCTGTCTTCCAAGAAATCAATCAGACAGCAGTTTGACTGTTACGTATGCAAATACAACCATCCCAGCTGGCCACTTGGTCTAAACCAGGCCTGAGTCATGCTCAAGCCACAGACCTGAAAAAGCAGCGTCATTTAATGTAAGCAAAAATAATCCCGCAATCAGGGTTCAGATTTACCAAAAAAGGCTAACTGGCTGTTCAGAATCTGTGTGCAGGCCCAGACAACATTTCAAGCCCAAAACCTTTTAAAAGTTTTGGTGGTTGACCAGTTTGGGTAGTGATACTGTAATACAAGTTGCTGTTTCTCTTTGCTGTTCAATGAAACATTCTTACATGGACGGAGAAAGTGTACAGAGATCTCTGTGCACTTTTCAAGATCGCTTTCAACAAGAAAAGATGAAAGTTGTGAAAGCGGACACTGGCGGATTCAAGATTTTCAAAAACAAGTCCGACCAGGCAGACTGCAGGAACAGTTTAGGAAGAAAACCTTTTTTTATTTATTTTTTACGAGATTATAAAGAATTCACAAATTAGAGGGTTCATTCTATGAATATTTACAAGCCATAAGCAGAAAAATTAGCAATACTAAAAGAATGTTGCTACATTAAATGTTCAATTTTACAGGACAATCAATTGACGTCAGATCACAGAAGGAACTAATCTTTTATGCTCTTGAATAGCCTTTTAGCACCACACATTTGTTAACTTATACTAGAGAAAAAATACCTTTCCCACCCTTTCTACCCAAATGGCCATGTCTAAATGTAGCATTGAAAAGCTAGAAACCTGTTTTTTTTTTTGTAAATGCAGTTCCACTTTCAAGCCGCACAGCTAAAAACATCTCAAGTGAAAAATATAAGACACAGTGACACAGGCTTGCATCTGCAGCAACAGCTGCATCGACTGAAAATGACATGCAGATTTTCACATGTTCACTGCGATCCTCCACAATATTGAAGGCTCACAGTCAATTAGAAAAACTGCAATTAGTGAAACCTGGTGGATTCCGGGTCTTATGACTGACACCCAAAACATCTGACTTTCACACCAATTGAAGTGGCCTATTTTCAGCACCTTTTGATGGAGAATTGACTTTTATGTGAACAATATTTCATGCGCTTCTCTTTTTTGAAAATATTAAGAATGGGACAGGCATCAGATCTGAGAGGGTTAAATAATAAAACCATTTTCTTTATCTACAGAAAATGACTTATTGACTGTTTCAGAACTGATTTTTAAGTGCAAAATCCTGGGTGGAAGCAGATGTGTAAAGATGTTAAACTCAGAGACGACACTGTGGCACGTTGGGGCTGAGGCCAGCGTTTCACACTTTCATAATGAGTGCTGCTCAGTGGGGACACAGATGAGTTCAGAGAACATCGTGTACTGTACGGCCGGATTAATGCTGAGGTCAGGGGGTTGTGCAGGCCGGTATTGGGCCCAAAAAAGCCGCCTCACCTCCAGGACGGGTGCAGCTGTGTCGTGGATGGACAGGATGTGGGTGATGTTGTGCTTCGCCAGCAAATCCCGGTCTTGTGCATCTGCGGATCGCAAATAACAAAGAAAATCAAGAAATTAAAATGATGCCACTCACCTAAACACAAAAAGCATTTCTACCCAATAACAACCCCACCCCCCTCCTTAAATGTCTTCCAAACAAATTTGGCTTTATGGCTCTAAAGTTTTGCTCCTGTTTTGAACTGAAAGAAAAACCGGAAAACCAATGTTTCTAAAACAGTGCAACAGCTTGGCCCAAAAGCAAGAAACAGTAATTGTTTTAATCAAATTTTGTTCTTTAAAAGGAAGCCAAATGTTTTTCTACCCTGGACAGATGTGCTTTGAGCATTTTTTCTCATGCTTTGCAAGTTTGCAGGATGCTGATCATGCTGCCAATAAAACACCAAGGGGAGTCTGCACTGAGCAGGCCTACCAAGCAAATGAACTCACATTTCACACCATGAGAGTTAAAAAAAATGACAACTTCATTTTCTTTATTCATGTATACAGTGAATCCAAACGATATCTGGGGCCTCTATTTCTGCCAGTAATTCGGATCATTTAGCATTCACACGTCTGCAATAAACTCATTTCATTCTTTAATCTGTCATTTTAATAAGTGTAACTCTGGATGTTAGCGTTACATCTTTTAATTAAAATTTGGATTAAGTAAATTAACCAGCTATACGGTTTATGATTTTTGTTTTTAAACAAACATACGAAAACAATTAGCAAAACTCATTTGTCGAGCAAGAATAAGGAATCGGTGTGCTGACAACAGCATGAAACAGTGTTTTTACAACAATGAGCAGGAACAGTCACTCAATATTTCAAAACAGGAAAGGAAAACGTGATGAAATAATGGTTTTCAAATTGCTCTTTAGGCCCCAAGCAGGTGTTTAGTTTCCTTATGCCTTGGGCTGACTGAGTCATCTCATCTAGATGTGATTCATCCCTGGACCAGATTTTCAGCATAGCTTTGGGAAAGGATGCTCAGGATTTAGGCTATCCACACATATTAAAGAAAGCTACTCTAGATCCACTTAATGTGGCAATTTACTGTCAAAAAAGCATAAAAAAAGATTTGTAATTATATTAAAAAAGATCATTTGAACGGTAGCCTTGAGGTTGACTGAATTGAAAGTATTGAAAGTGAAAAATCAGACAGTACAGCTCACCAGGCCTTCTTCACGATATAAAGAATCAAAAACACTTGTCGAGGAAACATAATCCTCTATCACTATATGTCAGAGACTACAAGGTCATAAAGCGTCTGACTGTCTCATGAAAGAAATATTTTTGTGGATTGACAGCCAGCTGATGGCTCGCTGCCGAGGACAGGCAAGGACATTCAAAGTCTAAATACAGACACAACACTTACTTAGTCAATATAAGAATACAATTTCCCTTTTGTTTCCCTTAAGAAAATAGCCTTTTTAAACTGCACTTTGTATAAGTAGAGGTTTTAAGAAACTAAGTAGTATAGCATAAAGCGGTTTACAGCATGGGACTCTGAAGCTAAAGCTGTTAAACCTGTTCAAATGTTTGTTTTGTGATTAGTTTTCAGGAAAATATGGAAACTGAGCAACATATTTCAAAAGTAGTTTGTTTTTTTGGTTCAGACTTAATTATCTAACTTGCAAATTTACCACCACAGTTACCACTACTTGATGACTAATTTACATTTACCAAAGACTTAATTTCTTTAATTGAATATTAAACTTAACATTTTATTGATAGCAGTCATTTGATTTTCTATCCTGGAATAAGAGGATTGATAAGATTACATTTCTTATAAACTGGAAATGTAAGCCAATGATTCATTCATGACTCATGGAAAAATCTTTTCACAGCAAGAAAAGTGCTTCAGTATTTCTTTAGCTACTTTCTACTTAATTTGGGTTTTGGACACTGTAGAAAATAGTCTGCAAATATCTGAATAATCAAGAGGGACATTATTCTTCTTCCTCTATGAGATGGTCATTGAGTAAACATTGATACATTTAATGTATGAATTTGTTTAATTTTCTTATAATCTATTGATTGTATTCCAACTGAAACATACACTTGAGATTTTAAAGCCAATAGTTATTGTTCTATTGCCATTATTCAAAAGCATTATTCGAAGTTTGATTCTATTACCTTTTGTTTCTTTTTTTGAGAAGACACTGCAAATTTTAACAAAATATCAGCCAAAAGCTACAAATATTACAACCTTTTTTGTCTATTAAAATGTCTGTTTGAACACTTCCCAGCAATTCTTTAAAAAAAAATCTTTAGATGTCTTTAAAGTGCCAAGTCAGGTAGAAGGAGGTTACAGGCTCAGTGCACATGAAAAGCATCTCATTTCCTGTTTGACTCTGACTCTGGAACATTATCTTGTTTACAAAAAGTTTTCCATGTTTTTAATGACATGTTCTGTGGTTACGGTTGTAAGTGTGCAAAGATAAAAAATAAGAAAAAGGAAAAAAAAACAGCAACCTAATGATTTCATTTGCAGTTTTATGGAAACAAGTTGAATGGAGTTCACATGAGGGACACCCCCACACTGTGGGGCATCCCCTCCCACACCAACGCTCACGGGCTCCCAACACCCACCTAAAATGTTTCCCCCCAGCTGCTGACAGAAAGCGATACACGGCACACACACACACACACACACACACACAGACACACAACTCCACACAGATATTATCAGCAACGCTGCACTCCTTTTTCTTATCTAAGTGCATCTTTGGGCTCCACACGGTGACCTCTCCTCTCTATAGAAACTGAGCTCAGTGTAGCAGTTCACCACACGCTCCTCCGTATGAGGAACTGAAACACCCTCTACTACATTATCCTGAAGATAAATAAATCCTTCACTTACATGACAAGTGATTAAAAAAAATGTACCTCTAACGTTGCCAAGGTAGAGATCAGGCAGGATCTGTGGAGAATTGGGAGATTTAACAGAAACATGCAAAGAAGAAGAAACAGAAATGAAGGTGTGGATTATTCAATATTCAAAATAAAAACATATTTTTAATAGAGATGCAAATCCACGTTGCATCATACTGTACCTTGTTGATGCCATTCCCCATTTCTCCAAGAAAAGAATGAGTTTAAGGAAATTCTAAGGAGGTAATTTGCAAATCCTTTGTTTCAGAGAGCAGATTCAGAGTTCCCTGAGCTCTTTGATGGAGTGCTCTGGCAGTATTTGCCCTCTCAAGTCTCTTGCTTTCTCATCGTTCTCAAACATCCCCGGTGAGTGCCTGATTTGAACCAAGCTATCATCCAGCCTTCCACGCGTCTGGAGCTCGTGCCCCAAGTGACACTTCTCTCCGGGTATGCCGCTCGGGATTACGTAATGTCCCTTTGGCGGTGGAGCACCCTGCTCGAGTGTCTATATTTAGACCAGGATGGGTCATGGGACCGCGGACAGACACATTCCAGCCAGACAAAGATGGAGCAGAGCCAGGGAGAAGGGGAGAACAGATCCGAGGGTGGGTGACATCTGGCTGACCGTACAAGGAGCCCTTCCCAATGGGGCTCAAGATACCAGCAGCTAGGCCCTCTGACCTCTTGTCTCTGACCTAAAGTATGAGGTCCACCACTTGGTTAGTCTTGTTAGGCTTTTTTAAAATACATTTTTGGGAGATAACTTATGAATTAGTTTCAGTCAATCGCATTATAAGCTTTATGGAGCAAATGTTTGGAGCTTTGTGGCTGAGAATCCAGTAAATCCAGTTTATTATGGATCTCAATTTAATATAAACGGAAAATTGTAAGGTTGAACGTTTTGTTATTTGACTGATATTTCATTTCTATTCCAATATAATTAGAATTTCTTTTAGACTCCATGAATTTTCATGAGTTTGGATGTTTTTTCTATAAAATCCTCTTCTCCCCGTTTAAGTTGGATTGTTGCTGTTTGTTTGTCGGTGGACATCCACTTGAACCTACCTCTGCATTTACAGTAAATCTGGTGGCATCTGCAGCACATCGCCTAGAGGCGATTGAGGTATTTTTAGCCCGGCTTTCTGTTATGTTCCTGTGTGTGGTTCCGCGTGTGGCACGGCTCAGACGCATTGACAGGCAGAGGAGAGTGGAGGCGTTTACAAAAAGCTCCCTGCCTTTGTCAGAGCCGAACAGCTCATCAGGACCCACGAGTCACAGCCATTCACAAACAGACACACCGCTCGTTTGAAGCTAGCTTTTTTTTCTTTTTAGTTCATCAAAAAGCCTTTAATCAATGCTCACTGAGTTCCTGTGTGTGGGGGGGGGGGGGGGGGGGGGGTAGTTTTGCTAAATGAGGAAATTGCTTTTCTCATTTAGTAAAAAAAAAGAAAGATATGAGTTTTAATACCCTTTAAGTTTGTCTATTTTAATGCCACTGAATGTAAGAACACAACCATTATAACTTTGCATGGACAAGGCTTGAGCTGCTTAAGACAAACCAGAGCACTTTAAAACTAAAACTTATTTTTAGCTGTAAAAAGAGAACTGAATTAGAAGAAGCAGAAGATCCTAGTACTTTGAACCACAAGTCATGTAGCCACATTTAGGATGTGCGACCATGCTTCCCCCCTCCATGTCTGATTTCCTGATTCATTTATTTATTTCACTTTCATTTTATAGTCTTAAAACGTTACTCATGTCTCTATGATCATTTATCCTGAAGGTGAATCTTCAGTAAATCAACAACAAAGAGAGATTCAAGAGGTTTTACTGGACTCCAGGAATCTATTATTTTACTATTTAGTAGAAAAACAACAGCAGAAATATGACGGGAAATAATGGGGGGGGGTGTTGAGTTTTAATGTAACAGGAAGACTTAGCTAAGTAGTTTCTGCTAAATGAGTAAGTGTGATTGTCATTTTAAAAGGATTCGTTTTAGGGATATTGTGGCTTCATACATTACCAAAATAAACAACTTAGACATTTTCTATTTCAGATCTAACTCTTTTAAGATAATAAATATAACTGTGGGTTTGTTTTTGGACAGTTTACTGGATTCCTGTTCATTTTAGTCTTTTTTAGAGAAATTTGTTTTTTAAGCCACTTGTGTCTACACCTAACAGGCAATCTATTTGGAAATGAATACTTTTAACTGAATCTCTAAGTTCTCTTTATAAATTAATCTGTTCCAAAAACAAGTGATTCCCAGAAAACTATAAGCGGAAAACGTGGCATATTTCAGCCTGGTGTGCAGTGTGTCTTTAAGGAACTTAGGGAGGAAAATGGACAACTACTACTAATCCTGAAGTCTTAAAAAAATAGGTTCAGGATATTATAGACACATTTTATCTGGAAGCTCTTTACGATTTTCATGAACTCTGATTATTCTATATTTTTGTTTGAAGCTGAGTTATCGTTGCCCATATGTCCTATTTTAACAGTGTGTGACAGTATATGAAGAAATGAGGGGGAGCTCATCTCATTTTATACTTTTTAGACTGGTTTGACAAAAATACATACATATATATACCCCATTTTACAAAAAGCTACAATGTGTATTCATGAATAGGCTATTGTTAATTATTGATTTTTCAGTTGTTTTTTGGATTCAATATGACTTTTTTTTTTTTTAATCTCCTATGATAAACCAGAAAAAGGAACTTAAGAGAAGTAAAAACGGAAAAGAACATCTCAAAGGGAAGAAATGTGGGAAAACGGTGAATTTGAGTTTCCTCTGCGTACTTTCGCTTTAAATCTGATGGCGTAATGAAGTGGTGGAAAGTGCCAAAGTGATCCAGCCGGCCGGAAACAGCGCAAGTGTGCAGGAGCGCCTGGACTTCGGTCAGACGGGTTTTATTTGGGCAGTTTACTCCGGCTGCAGCAGATGTGGAGCTGCCTGGGAGGAATGGCGTGGTTCTCCGTCGGAAAAAGTCTGCTGGGCTGCAGAGGGGCAGCGCAGAGAGCCGGGACTCTGACCATGTCTGCCTGGTAACCGTCTGCGCCGTAACACTCAATGCGCAATGCTAGAAAACGAACCCGAAAAAAACAAACCAGGAAGTGCATGCTCTGTGTCTGTTGAAGGGGGCTCGGTCGTGTAGCAGCAGGAAATGATTTCTTCTTTATTAAACAGCAGGGTCTGCTTATGTCAGACCACTAGATGGCGCAACACGCCCGGTCACTGACTAACGGCCAGCAAACAGATGAGAATTGAAATCCTGGAAATCTACTGGAAAGCATCCCCAAAATCCCACAGTGTTAAAGCATCAGTGGAAAAACCAGGTTTAGATAGACTTTAATCCCATTGTAGCTTCATAGGATACATGAAAATGAACACCAGAACATTTCAGAGAACAGTTGACATTTTTAAAATGCTTTTGGCTGTTTTATTTTTTACATCCAAAAAGCCTAAAACTTCACGTTAAATGAACATTAAACCCCACTGGTAACCGTCTGCCCAGTCTCAGTTAAACTCGCTCCTTTAGGCTGAAGTCACCCTGCAGTTTCAGCTCCCGGTAGGGTGTTCAGGGCCTGCTGTTTCTGTTTCAGCTCGTCGGCATCCTCTGGGAGGCAGCATGTCAACGGAGTGGATCTCTTCTACGAGCAGACCGGCAGAGGGAAGCACGCCGTGCTGCTGCTTCCTGGAGCTCTGGGTATGCACGCCTTTTACTGAATGTGTCTGAGCCAGAAAACACCTGAAATCATGTTTTTTTAAGACTGGTTCCTGTGTCTGACCCTCAGGGAGCACGAGGACAGACTTTGGCCCCCAGCTGAGGTCTCTGAACAAAGAGAGTTTCACTGTGGTGGGCTGGGACCCCCGCGGCTACGGGAGGTCCCGTCCCCCCCACCGAGACTTCCCCCCCGACTTCTTTGAGAGGGATGCAAAGGACGCCGTCGACCTGATGAAGGTCTGTAGACGTTTACCCACAAATCAGGGTCATGGGACGGAAAGGAACTGAGAACTTGCCCTTTTTACCCCTAATTTATTTAGTCATTTCAGCACTGGTAGCTGATAGTTATTCTTATCAGGCATTCATAAAGATGAGTTTTTATGACCGATATCATTGTAAAGACACTGATTTGAATCAGGCATGTTAAAGCAGGGACACATCGTAAAGTGTGACACCCCCCGCTTTAAAGGAAGGGACAGCAGCATCTTTATCACCCGCTTGTTTCACCAACTTTCTGTAAGTGCTGCTCAGAGACTTTGGACAACAAATGCTCAATAGCTCAGAGCTCCTGCCGTCCTCTGGTTTTTATAGAGCTCCGAATCTGGGGGTCAGTTTTCCTGCTCTGCTGACGTGGCGCTGAGTCGGCAAACCTTCACACTCCGATCGGTCAAAGCTGATCAGAATGCATCAATCTGTTAGTGGAAGCCTAACTGTGTTTTCAGGGTCTACAGCTATGTCTCTTCTGTTTGCTCTTGTAAGAAGGATGCTGAAATCTACAAATATTTCCTTTAAAAAATCCAGTTAAATTCAGACGTGATGAATTCTCAAGTGATTGCATTCTGATTTAGTAAGAAAACGGGTTATTTCTCTTGCAGGCGCTGGGCTTTCACAAGTTTTCTCTGCTGGGTTGGAGCGATGGAGGAATCACCGCCCTGATTGCAGCGGCAAAGAACCCGGACCTGATCCACAAAATGGTCGTCTGGGGCTCCAATGCTTTTGTTTCCCAGGAGGACCTCAGGCTTTACAACAGTACTCCGCTCATTAGAGACTATTTTATATGAACAAGATGCAGCTTTCAGAACAGTGTATCCTGTGAGTGATTTTATTTTTTTCCTTTTCTTTTTGGGAACACGTAGTGGTCCGTGATGTCTCCAAGTGGAGTGCGAGGATGAGGCAGCCCATGGAGGAGGTGTACGGAGCGCACCTCTTCGCTAAAACCTGGGAGGGCTGGGTGGATGCAATTGCACAGTTTGCCCAAAGACCAGAAGGTCTGTTTTAGTCGGCTGGTTTCCAACAAATTTTACATTAATTTTTGGAATGGATGGTGTAATACAGCTCTGACTGGTGGAACTCAGTCATGTAAGGGAGGCTTTTAAGGACAAAACCAGAACAAGGAGCATGTACTGATTACAGATCATTTCAGTTAAATCTTCCTCATAAATAAATCAAGCAAAAGTACAAAGAATGAAGTGTTATAACTACTCATAGAACAAGTTGTCCAAAGTTGCAGAGGAAACCTCATGCTGATATTTTATTAATGAACAGGAAGTATCTGCATGGAGCTTCTTCCCCTGATCAGCTGCCCAACCCTCATCATCCATGGGGAGAAGGACCCCATGGTGCCCAGCTTCCACGCTCAGCATCTCCTCAAACACATCAAAGGATCACGGTGAGATCAAGCCCTCACACCAAACCCAGTTTCAATGTTCAACATGAGCTAAAGTCATTTTCTCCCAAACGCAGGTTACATGTAATGCCGGAGGGAAAACACAACCTCCACCTGAGATACGCTGATGAATTCAACCGACTGGTGGAAGACTTTCTAGAAGAATAAATAATCAGTGAATGATTTTGTACGCGATTGAATAACTCAGTGTTTTGTAGTTTTTCAATTAAATACTAAAATCACGCATAGAAGACTCACCTTAAAAGAAAAAGATACTTTTGAATGCTACCTTGGTCATTTAGCTGTTCAGTAAGTTTCAGGCCTAATTTTATACACAAGGATGATATTATACCATATTTTGTGACAATGAATTATTATTCATGCAATATTTTACTTTGAGAAATAAACGTAAAATCGAAAAATGACATTTAAAATAAAATCAGGTCTATTAATTGATTGACGTCATAGAAATAAACTGAGGTGGGAATTTAGTTGCCATTTAACAGTTTGACGGTATACACATGCAAAATAACACAGGAAATACTAAAAATGGCACATATGTAGCTTAACACGATCGGTTGTGATTAATTTTGGACACATACTAGTTTGAGTTGGTCCATCAAATTGTCAAACCAACGGCGCTGCTCGATGTGATGGCATCGTGCATCGACTGCTTCGGCCTGCAGCCTGCCTCAAAACCGGAAGTAGCCGTCTGTGTTTACGGTTAGCACGAGCTTCACGCAGAAGCTGAAAATGAACCAACTGCACAATGGAGACGGATTCAGCGGCCTTACATTGCACAATTTTTCCGAAAGAATTATGGAGCAGACCGTCCACTTCCACGTGATGAGGCTCAGCGGAGGGTTCTTCCTGTGGGTCGGTTCGGCCCCGGTTCTGTCCAACCTGGCGGTGTCCATGAGCAGCAGATATGTGAGCTAACAAACTCCACTCAGCCTCAGTCCTCCTCCTGGGTCGATGTGAATGATTATAAATCTTTTATTTAATGAACATTAAACAGCACTTTGTGTCTTTTAAAGGGAAAAAGATGCTTATATTCACCTTTTCTGTTCTATTGATGCTTTCAGTATTTCATATTTTAAAGGAAATTACAGAATCAGAGCCAGTTATCCGATATCCTGTTTCTTTTTTGACCTATGTCTCATATGTAACATTATATTTTGTTATATGTGCACCTTTTTCAATTTTAGTACAAAATCGTTCATAAATGACATAGGAATTATATAATCTATCCTATTCTTTACTCTAAGTCTGTAATACGTCTATTGAATTACAAATTATACAAAACATAAAGTCAATATTTGACCATACTATATGTCAGACTCAATGATAGCACCCTGAAGCTTTACAGGAAATATTTATCTGAGTACTGTATTCAATTAGTCTCGTATTGATTCAATTGTTTACTGACTGCTGAAAAAAGAGCAAGATAATGTGCAGAGAACAAAGCAGCACTCCATCATGCAATAAAAGTTCTCCACTTTCCATTTTGACTGTGATAACATAGTAAAAAAATTGTAAAATAATGTCTCACAAAGGAGTTCATGGTCTTGAGAATTGCCGTAAGCAGCTTTCTTACTTTGTGAAACAGTTTTTTGGTTATTTTTCAATAGAATTAGCTCGGTCTTTACAGGCTCCATCTTATATAATGTGAAGGGTTGATTTTTGTGTTTTCTGTTCTGTTGAATTGTGCTTTATGTTTTTATATTAGTCAAATCAACAGAATTTAAGATACCTAAGACTTCTAAACCACAAATCAGTGGAGGATGATTGTTTTTCTTTTTTCCTGTGTAGGATTCAACACCCTTGTCATCGTTATTGATGGGGGACCCGTCTGATACGGCTGCAAATTCTTTGGCACAAAGATTAGGTAAGATTCACCTCTCTACAACCTGTCTGCTCGAACTGAAGTGATGGAAGCTCTGGTCTGATGTTACAGGCTCTTCTTCTTCGAATGTTAGAGCTACATAACGGTTTTTGTTGCTGTTACTGCCAATAGTGACCGATATTTAATGTAGTTTTCATACCTTTGAGGAACGAACTCTTACTCTAAATAGGGTGAATTCTATATTCATATAGGAATAGGAACAGCTGAATTATCATAGTTTCTAAACATTTATACAAATTTAAATTCAGAATTTATTTATTGAATATATTTCGATATAAAAATGATTAAAATATTCAAATGAAAAATTTGGATACAATAATAACATTTCAAAACTATATTTAGATGTAACATTTAGTTTTGAATATTTTAATTCTACATTATTTAGTCCTTAGTATATTGAGATACATTTTGATTTAAATGTTATCTAAATAGATTTACTTTTAAATAATGATCTTTGATCCCCAGAACTGGATGTTTGAGTCATATTAAACTATAACTCACCCAAATTTAAATACGACTCTTCTTTTTTTTCTTCTGTTTTTCAGCAAAGAGGACCAAAAAACAAGTATTTGTGAGTTACAGTCTTCCAACGACAGACTCCAGCCTCACCCTGTTGGTGGAAAACCGCATCAAGAAGGAGCTGGAACTTCACCCTGAGCACTTCTAAACTCCTCTGAAAGCAGCACAGCCTCCTCTTCATCATCCACACTGACGCACAAAAACCAGGACAAACATTCACATGGAGTGACCTTTTATTGACATAATAAATTAAGTGGTTTATTATCAAAACATGTAGGCCTATGGCTTTTTGTACAAATGCATCTTATTAAAAAAATAACACTTAGAAAACAGCGTTAGTGGTTGAGTTTTTCATTCTTTTTTTGTTTTTTTTGTTTGAATGTTGAAAGAGGAACTACGAAACCATACAGGGCATTTTATACATGTGCTATGGAGTAAATATGGATTTAAAAAATGTATGTTTGGACCTGTTGTATGAGGGAAATTATTCATGAGATGGTTTCTATTTGTTGTGCTTCAGACTCTAGGAAGGTTGTGCTCCATACATTATGAATGAATGAATGGAACATGTACAAATACCTTACATTTTTATGCAGTCCTAAGGGAAACGGTATGAATATACACTTGTCACGACGAGGCTGTGTCTATACTGCTCTATTCTAATCTTCACAAACTTTTATATCTTAAAATAACAGTGAAATATTGTGCTTTTGTAGCTATAGTTACAGATCTGAGGAGCAGGAGAACAACATTACACTAGTACTGAGAACAAGGACTGAGAGCTGGAGTGGAAATAAAGGAGGTATTTCAAGCAAAACAATTGCTCTTGGCAGCATTACAAAATAAATACTGGATTTCATTAATTACTTTTTGCCTCTGTTTTGTTAAAAGCACAGAGCCGTTATGATAAAGCCATTAAAATACTAAGATGCATCATAAGACATTCAGCAGAACACTGACCAACAGGCCCATCTAATGTCCATTCAGCTCTCAGAATTATTTTATCACTAGTCTCTAAAAGCAATACGTACAGGATGCGCCAACAGTCACGGGACACCATTTTATTAAAGAAACTGAAGGGAAAATCATCCATCTGAACATCCAGCTGGTTAATGGGTGAGGAGGCCGATCTTTAAGGCTATGTCCGGAACATGGCTGCCATCTTGAATCAAGTTTTTCCGGTTGGAAGGTGGTCATGTAGCATATCAAAGAACAGTGGAAGTGTCTCAGAAATCCGTTTCCGTCATCATATTGTAAAAGTCTCTTGTGGTTAAAAACATATCTGGTTTCAACAACGGCTGAAAACATTGCCTGTGATGCACGAATTAGCCATTTACTATGAAGTCAAATAGGTGTGCATCACTTTTGAACCACAATAGATATTTCAAATCTGATTATTGGAAACAATTTCCCATAATGAGGCAATCCTGGTCTTTGATATGTACCCTCTCATAGGAAAAACTTGCCCTCAATCCAATATGGCGGCTTTCAGGGTGGCTCGATAAAGGCTTTTGTGTGTTCAGATATGTCATTATCCCTTTTGTTTCTTGAATACAAAGTTGTCCTGTGGCTGTTGACTCACTCTGTACAGTCTGCTGTGGGGTCCGGCTGTTGGTCTGACCTCCATCATACACCACAGCAGAAGCACTGTTTACTTCAAAATCAGCGTCCACACTGACCTCAACTCTGAGGATAAAGTGACTTTGTTTAGAGACCGCAACTGAAGAAGGAAACCGTAATAATAATTTGTGCCCTTTCATGCAAAAATAGTGGTAGTGTTTCAGCCAAACCCTGGATCTCCAACGTGTTGGCTTCAACTCACAAACGCTTGATTGTGTCTTTGACATTTAGTGCAAAATAACTTAGAAAGACTCCAGATATGCTGCGAAATCCTGTTTCAGCAAGTCCAAACTACACACAGAAAACTCACGGGGCACTCGGTTAATCCTCCGACTCCTCCCTGTGCCCGCCCGTTTTTTCTGCAGCACGAGAAAAACCACCAACACCACAGAAGACGCTCCAATTATTCAACGCACACCGACTTCAAAAAACGTGGTCCTATAGAATCGTATTTTTTGGCAACTCCCGGATGAATCGTTGTCTATACAAGGTACAGAAATTCACTATCACCGTCATCATGTCAAACCTCACTACAACAAGAGTTCATCTGGTTCATCCGAATTCCCCCCCACCCCCCCTTTCCCTTTCTAAAAGTTTTCGTGGGTCTGGTTAATCTTGCAGCAATCACTAGCACGGTAAAGGTAAAGGACTATTGCTGTGGCGCTCACACCCCGTTGGCTATGGCGCAGTTCCCGATGACCTCCCCTCCGGTGGCCAGCGCGTAGGAGGCCGGCACCGCTGCCAGAGCGGTGGCCGCCGCCACGGTGGCCCCGCCGGTGGCGGTGAGGTGCAGCGGCGTGTCGTGGACGCGGGAGTAGTCCTTGTCGCACTTGGTGAGCAGGAGGTGCTGCTCGCCCGGGTGCAGCAGCAGCGTCCGGCGGGTGAAGCTCTCGCCGTCGGCCAGGCTCTCGGGCAGCGGGTGGCCGCGCGGCTCCGGCAGCAGCAGCAGGCAGATGATGCACAGCAGCGTGCAGCAGGCGAAGATCACGTGGTGCAGGAAGTAGCCCTTCTGGTTGTGGAGCTCCATGATGGGGGCGGTCAGCATCCCGAAGCCGGCGCTGGCCAGCACCAGGCCCAGACCTCCACCCCTGTGCGGAGAGACGGCCAGACTGAATCTATGGTTTTCGCTATTCTGAGTTGAATAACAGCTCTTCTGTGAGTGACATCTGAGCCACAAGATGGAGCCGTTTGGCTACTTGACCACAAGCACCATCATCAGAGACTAATTCTTTTACGCATGTGAAATATCAACCTCAGTACCTGAGATAAATCATATTTAACCTTCTGTACTAGCAGGAAACCACACAGCAGGCAGTTATTCATGAACACGCCGGCTCACCTAATCACAGTAGGAGTGATTTCAGCACAAAAGAAAATGCTGAGCGTGCTGACGGCGTGAGAGGAGAACATGCCGATGATGGAGAAGGCTACCGAGAATTTCCTGTTCAGAGTGTCTCGCAGAACTGTTCGGGAAAGAGACAAGACAACATCCGCATTGTGGGGAGAGCAACAACACAAACAGAAGCCAAAGGCCATCAAATCAAACTGGTCCTCAAATCAGCGTAGAAGATGACTGTTTTTATCCACTGCTCTGTGGAGGAACGGAGCAGAAAACCGCTGACATACCTGTGTCATGGCGAAGGCTGTACTTTCCAATCACTGGATTCCACATGCGAGCATTGGAGGGTAAAAGAAATGGAGCATGTCATTAGTTAAGGGCAGAACATTGCTGACTCAAACGAATAAATAAAAAGAAAAGCCTTCCAGAAAATGGGAACGGTTAAAGTCTTGAGCCTGAGCTAATGATTACAAACTGCAGATGTAGGTCAGAAAGGCAGAATGAGGGGAGGCTCTATTACACCGAAGGTTCAATTACAGTTTGTGCTGTTTTAATGGCAGCGTGCAATGTTAGCTAGAATTTCTGCTTTACAGAGATGACGGTTTCCTTAACTGTTTTAATGACTCTCTGAAGCCATTCATTAACATTTTATACATTTTCTTATACCCCCTCTAGCATGTTCAGAGTCATAGGTGTTACAGGTTCAAAGGTGGGGTACATCAACAAATTATTTATGTGAAGCATGTTTATAATGCAGGAGAACATTCAAAGTGTCAGTTAAGCAAAGAGCCTGGAAATAAATTATTAATCCCCATCATTAAAAAAAAGTTCTCATTTTGTCCTTTCAAAAACTAAAAACAGGTGCAAAATGTTCTCAGAAAGAAAGTAGCAAGCTTGAAATGACCATTAATTTTTAAAGTAGGATAACTAACTAGTATGTTGGCTAAGAGTAAGATAGTGGCTCCAATTTGTATTGCTTGCAGTTTCCAGGCCAAAAAGGAGGGCCCGTCAAGCTTTTTAAAAAAAAATTCAGACATGTTTTGTTTGTGATTACTCACAATTCAGCAGCCCCAGCTGAAGTAGTGAAGCCAGGGCCGTAATGATCATGAAAGTGAGCAGCCCGCCCCGACGACCCATCAACCCCACAGCGGGGCAGAGGGCCAGGCAGGTTGCCACGGCGATGCCCGCCATGGTGTAATAGTCGGCGTGGCACAAAGCCGTGGGCTGGGCCTCCGGGTCCATCATACTCCGGGAGAAGCAGTGGTGAATCCCGTAACCTGTCAGGCTGCACAGACAACACACGGAGGCACGGGTCAGCACGGGTCAGCACGGGTCAGCACGCCGCACACACAGTGGACGTTGGCCCACCGGCCACGGACGCAACACACTTACGAGTTGACACACAGCACCACGATGTTTTTCCACAGGTTCCTGGTGCTCATCATCTTGACAATGCAGCTCCTCTGGGGTTTCTTGTGCAGCTCCTGCTCCAGCTCTGGTAGGAAACACGAAACGCATACCTTGAGAAGTTAATGAGAGGCCGGACGGCAAGGGACCTTTTAGCACAGAGAGGAAGTGCTCTGGTGCCTTTAGATTGATATGGGACATCAATTCACTGTCTGCCATGATCTATCTGGCCGGTTTCTGAGGTAGACTGAAAGCATGAGGAGGAAGGTGTGAGGAAAGTGTGAAGTCTTTCAGCTGTTATGCCGCTTCACAACAAGGAGCTATTGTGATCTAAGGAGAAACAAATGCCACTTTATACTAAATTCTTTACGTTTTACTGTTGCTAGACGGACTAAGCAAGTCATTTAAACGGAGTGTTCAGCACTCACGATATGTGCTTTCACATTTTCTACAGCTGACAGACAAATGTGATCATTAACAACGAGAGAATTTATCACTGGTATTCTGGTTTGATTGATCTCACAAGACAACAAAACCCTCGACGCCGTGAAGGTAAACGCGTTGATTGCGGGTGCATTTCGTCATGTGTGCATTCTGAGAAGTGATGCTGGAAAACTTGGGCACTCAGGGTCTTTGTATCTGTTGCATGTTCATTTCATCACACAGCAGGAGGAAACTGCCACGTAACGTGCGGCGGATGGTTTAAATAATTTGCTTAATGAGGCGAGTAAAGCAGCAAAAAAAAAAAAGGGATTGGTTTATTCTGCCTTGTGAGTCTGTTCTCACCTGTAAGAACGCCACTGGGCTCCGTTGTCATATCAACCTGGTTCTTTCGGGCAATGCGCAGCATCATGGCTTTGGACCGCCTGTAGTGCTGGGTGGCCAGCAACCAGCGCAGCGATTCGGGAAAAATCCTGAACCGGGAGGAGGGGGGGGGAGAGAAAATGACAGGGAGGACACAGAGAAAAAAGACAAAGGGTGAGAGCATGTTGAGCAAGAAGGAGACAGAGAAGGAAGAAGAAAACGGCCGTAGAATGGGAGTATTGTTCTCAAGATGAAGCGAGGAGTGTTTAGTACTGTGTAGGGCTCAGTGTACTGTACAAGCCATCGCCTGGCTCAGTGTGAGAAGAAACGGCTCCCCCATGCTGGGGGTGGGACTCACCAGATATAGGGCAGCATCAGAACGAAGGGGCTGATTATGACTATCTGCAGCACCTGCCAGTCATCTCGGTTGGGCCAATGACGGCACAGAGCAGCCACCCCTGGCATCAGTAGCTGCCCGCCCACCTTCAGAAAACTGGCCACCATGGTCATGGAAAATCGCCAGCCTGGCAAACAAAGCTCGATCCCTAAATAAAGAGACACAGCGAGAAGCAAGAGGAGGATTTTAGTACACGGAAAAATATAGATTGTTATGTTGCCGCAGCGTGACAGAAGAGTAAATCATGTATAAACTGTTTGAAATAGCACCATTTCTCAACCTAACAGCTTCTTTAGTGGCCTGAAAGATGGTGATGTATGTGTTTGTTTAATGGTATTGAATTTCCTCTGAATTATTGATGACTCCTATGGTCAATCGTTCCCCTGAGTGCTCCCTTGTTTAATAGTGGTGCTCTTGATGAACTTTGAATAGAGTTCACATTAATGCGTTTGAGGGGGTTCAGCAGGCTCTTGGAGCATTTTGCCTGGATTGTCTTTTAATTTCCCCCCTGACTGTGCTCCCATCCCTCCCTTACTGCCCGTAATATGGTACAGTCCAGATGGCCCGGTCCATATGGCAAGGTCCTCTTGAAGGTGATAATTGTGGGCGGTTGAGGAGGGAGGAGGGATACAGTAACTTGTACGGACACTTATTATTGTGGGGAAGGAAAAGGAGGGAGGGGTGGGGACAAGCAGTGAAGGAGCAGAATACTAATTACTTCTCCCTCAGAAGGCGACAAAAAGTCCATCTATTCATCAGTGGAATCACGTGAGGAATTGTAATAAAGAGAAGGGGAAAAGCCAAATAAGAAAGAGGGAAGAAGAGGAAAGAAATGGCATAGCTAGGACTCGTTGATAAAAGAAAGAAAGGACATTTTTAGTTTTAGAGAAAGAGCTGGCAAGCTGTGGGAAAAAATCCCTGTCACTCTGCTTCTGTTCTACTCTAAAAATCTCCCCTGCAGGTACCAAAACTAGGAAGGGAAATCATACTGAGTGGTAATCCTTCACCTTTATACAGTTGAGTGATGGAAGCAGTGTTCACAGCTCTTTGAACCGATTTAAAAAGAGTTGGGACGCTGGGTAAAATAAAAACACAATAAGACTGAATCTACGTTTGTACATTTATGTGTGAACATAAGTGTAAATGAGTATGAAAAACTCATGAGTGGTTTACTTAAAGAACTCTCTCACAAGTTCATAGCCACATTTCGTATTTGTCAGCCAACTGTACACAGCGGTCACAGACCTGGGTTAAACCCCAGACACAGACAGGCTAAATCAAAAGTACCTGAGCAAAGGCCATGTGTCCCAAAGCAGCAAAACAAAAACCCCTCCCCAGCTCTCTGGGGAGGTGTCTGATCTCACTGACTCTGTTGTAATATCAAAACACACACACACAGTATCTCACACTGGCAGGGACCTTTTGTTCCAGCTGAGAGGGAGAATGG
Source organism: Menidia menidia (assembly GCA_907169785.1). Lineage (NCBI taxonomy): Eukaryota > Metazoa > Chordata > Actinopteri > Atheriniformes > Atherinopsidae > Menidia > Menidia menidia. The sequence continues at coordinate 9,083,525 of CAJRST010000002.1, read as the reverse complement.
CTCTTCTTGTGCTGATTATCCCCCCCCCTCCTACCCCCCTCACCCCCCGCCGCCGCCCCCATGAGCCGTTCTCCCCTCACTCCCCCATCGCGCCCCACCTCTTCCCTTACTCTGAAGTGGCTCTTTCCCACTGTAAAGCTACCATCCCCCACCTTCTCCCCACCTCGTCCCCCCTCCTTTCCCTGAGCAGCCTCTCCTCTGACTTTGCATCTGAAAGTGAGCAGTTGCAGAAGCTCCACAGAACAACAACTACTGGGGGGAAGGAAGAGCAAGGCAAAAAGCAGATGATCTAACAGTACAACGCGTATTTGATGACGGCTCTGCCACACACCCGCTTTGAGCCGTGCATTCGCCTGGGGCACGAGGACAGAGGGGAGACGGTATTGGCTTTCTGACAGCAGGAGTTCAGAGACAGAACCACAGACTGTGTTAATGCCCGTGATGATCCGCACTTTAGCTTTGGTGCTAAATGATTGATTTAACAATAGGCCAATCTATACCAAATGATCAGCCGTACCATTTATCTATTGATCAAATTACACAGCTCCATCAGATCAGAGTGATGCTTCACACAAAGTGCCCATTCCAGCGTTTACAACGTGCTTAAAGAGAGCGGGAAGGTGTGATGCTTCGTTTCATAAGCAGGGGAAGTACATCCGCTGACAGCCTGCAACCGCAGAATAAGAAGAACAAGAAGGAAATAGAAGTAGTTGACTTCCTACAGGAAATAGGAATCACTTGGCCTCTGTTGACAGAAATTGTGCTTTTTAACAAAAAAGATCCCTTTGATATCAGGAATCATTACTCACATATGCAAAAGAAAAAGACTTAAAATAATTTGAAATAATCTTAAATGCTCCTGAGGGTCCTAAGCAGCTGCTTAGTCTGCTTCCAGATGCTATATTTCACCCTCCATTCCACTGAGATTTGGACCAATCCTCAGAGAAAATAAGCCAAACAAGGTCATTATCACACCAACAAAAATAGTGAACGGCTGTGGTCCTTGAGTTTTAAGGCTCGATGATGACTTAATGGCTTAAAAGATTTAAATGAGCACAGAGTGACAGCAGGAGTCATCCCCTTTAGGTCACAGCAACACACACATTTACACACAATATACTGTTTGTCTTTGACATCAACTTTTAGACTTTGAGATACAGGAACAAAGATCTGAGGCACGATTGACTTAAATATAATCAACTATCGATAAAAGAGCAAACTTTTATCGGTATTATTTTATACTGACATACATTTTTACTCAGTAATACCTTACTTACTTTAGCCTTATGTAGTATAGCTCATCTTTTTTTCATCTTATCGTAACTTGTTTTATCTTATCTTAACTTATTTCAGTTTATATTAGTATTGTGTAACAGTTTATGTTATCTTCGTTTAGCGTAGCATAGCTTATCTTAATTTAGATTAGCTCGGTTTCTTTGCTTTTCTTCATTTAAATCTGAGGTTTTCAGAGAGTTTCTCTTGATGTTTCTCTTGGGACTTTCCTCAGCTGTCAACAAATTAACTTAGATTTCTCTTAGTCAAATACCGCATAATTTTGGATGCTGTTTGTGATTAATTTAAGAAAGAATTTTTTATGTGTATGCATTTGTTTTGTGTTTCTTATTGTTTGGACTATATCTTAACGAATATGATATATTGAGGCTATTAAATGGGATGTCCTTTTGATGACTAATTCAAAACTTATATAAGGTTCTCTTCTATTCAGTGATGCCCCTTTTGGAAGGCCCCTGCTTTGAAAACTTCTGCGCTAAAACAAAGAATTCAGTAGATTGGAGACGAGTTCAAAGCTTCTAACATTTCACAAGGCAGATGTTTTTCTTTGATGGGATCATGTCCAGCAATTTGTCTTCAAAAGAAGGAATAAGCTCAAGGACAACAGTCCCTGAGCTTATTCAGTCTATCGTCAACAGTCTATCCTGAAAAAAAAAACAGTCAAGATTTAGGCGCAACTTTACAAAAAAGAAAGTCTGTGCATAGCAGGTACAACGACCAAATATTAGCAGAGCACGCACACAAACTAATTATAGTGTAGAGCAAACTGAAGGTTCTCCTGGCTGCGCCAGTGGAGTTTATTATGCAGTGTGCCGCAGAGAGATAACAAAATGATGAGAGATTTTAAATAAGCCTCCGAAAATGAGCAAGCCGAGGCTGTGAGTGCTGGTGGTAATGAAATGGTACAGCAGCAGGAGGAAGAGGAGGGGGGGATGAATGGGACACGAGGAAGCATTGAGGTAGGATCCAGAGAGCCAGAGAGGTGCTGGATTTAGAAACAGACACTTAGTGCTGGATTTACACGGGCAGTGTGGCAGGATAGACAGATAATGCAGAAAAAGCAGCACACATATAAATACTGTGTATTCATCCATAATACAGTCCACACATGCTAAGTCCTTCTTGTTTCAATTCTCCATGCCGTCTCCTTCCTCCAGCAGCCTGGTTACCACTCAACAGTCAAACATCATTGTATTCCAGATGTGCTTCAGCATCAGTTCATAACAGTACAGCTGTAAGAATCTGAAAGCATGAGTTTTGGATTCAAATGTAGGCTTAAAGTGTTTTCCTCTGGGAGAGTAAGGTCAGTAATGGGTGTATGCATCTGGTACTTTTCACACACAGCTTCTTAAAGAGTGTAGCACGAAAAAGATACTAACAAGAAAACTAATCTATCTACTCGCATGACCAAAATCCAGGTAAAATAACTGTTATTGTTGTCTTTTTGGCTACATTTTCCACATAAAATTTGGATAACTCTCCATAATAACTGCATCTTATCAGTTTAGAATTGAGCCAAAATTATTTGTCTTTATCTGAAAAAGTTTAGAATTGAGCCAAAATTCTTTGTCTTTATCTGAAAAGCCTTCAACATTCTGGCTCTGGAGTTTATCTTAGGTCCTCCCACACCTTTTAAAGCCTCCTCAGGTGCTCTCTGTAGCCTTTCTAATCATTCTGTTCTTTCCACTGAAAATACAAGGAAACAAGCTCTTCTGGCTCCAAGCATGAGTCTTCTCTCCTCAAGCTGAAATCACCCAGTTCTTGCTTTCTTTTATGCTTAGCAAACTAAGATTTGTAATTTTTTCCCCTATTTATGTAGTAAATTTTCAGATTTTTACACACTAGTATGCAGTGATATATTCAAAACAAGGAGTAAATGTACTGTACAATAACATAATGTGCTCCATTATACATTACAGTAAAGGCTAGAGACGGTACAGGGGGCAAAATCCTGTAAGCATTTTGGTCTCAGATTTCTTTTTCCTTTCCCATCAAAGATAAGATTTACAGCCAGTGTGATCTTCTGTCTCTCTCCCTGCAGAACATCTTTTATGTGATGTTCCCACATTCCCCGATCTCGACTCATCCTGAACACGTCAGATCTCAGGGGCTACCGCCCAGATCGGAGACTGATTACGAATCTCAGTAAGAACTAAAGACCTCTATTTAAAGTTAAGCAGTGTAAAAAGAGAAAAAAGTGGACTGATTAGTATTTGTGGATGCTGTTTTGTGATGAATAATAAACACTCTACTGGTGGACTTGTATCTGATGGTGACAGCTGATAAAAAGAGGTCTGATGCAGGAACTGCTTTTTACTCCTTAACTCGTAATCTAGCTTTTAAGTATGGATCCACTTTACTTGAGACAGTGGGAGAAGGACTTTTAGACAGGAACTGTTGCACAACCAGCATGATTGTGTACACAGTTAAGGTTAAATTACAGCTTGACTGATTTTAACTTTACCATCATCCAACTTCATACCAATGGGACCAGAATACAATTACTGATAAAAGTATTTGTACTGAAAACATTCAAGAACTTTCTCCCACAACATCTAATTGTATTTTTAATGTGGCAAAAGTGAGTACATTTCACAAATGTCATTTTTACATCATTTAAAGGGTTACTTATTGGAGTTTTGACTCTCTGTCTCTCTTTAATAACTATTAACATGAGGCTCTTCCATTCTCTGCACTTTAGAGAGAGTACAGGGTGTCATATAGTGTACTTTAAAGCTATAATTCGTTTTTTTTTTTTACCTTTCAAACTGAGACAAAATGTGATTAAATGAGGCTAAAGCTGGGTGCACTGTGCTGCTATTCTGGTGTAACATTTGGGGACTTGTGTATAAAAAAGAGCTCATTCAATATCAAAGTACAGAACTTTGACCCTATAGTCATTTTGTCCCATTTAAAATCCAATGTACTGGAATAATGTCATCCCAACACAGTCGTGAGTCTCTACTAAAACATTGATCGACCGTGTCATTTCTGTCCTGCAGCGTGACCTCCTCTGGAAAACAACACCAGGAGAGAGCGGAGCTAAATGTAACATCCACCGCCATCTCTGGATGTTTCAGCTGCTACATGACAGCAGTTATTATCTACTGCCGTAGAAGGAATTCTCCTCAAAGAGAAAGAAGCCCATCCTAATGTGTGCACACACACCTCACACAGCCAACAAACACCTTTTGGTTTGCACTTTAAAGTGCAAAAGCAGCTAACACATACCACACACTGGTCGTTTTTTAAATAGTCTGAATGTTTGAGCATCAAAGTGTGTGAAAACTCAAAGACACAACAGAAAAGAGGAGCTGCATTTACACCATCCAGTATGGGATTATACAAAAAAAAAGCAAGCACGTAGTTTTACAAAGCGGCATCATAGGAGGAACCACTTTAATAGTCTTTGATAAATCAAAATGATGCCCTTTTCCTAAAGTTTATGTATGGAAATATTCAGATTTGCAGCACGGAAAGGGCGGGGAGAAAATCTGAAAATGTGTTTCCGTTCTGAAATCTGTCAGATTAATCTCAATTCACCCTAACTGTTCTGGTGTGTTATCTTAATTTATTTTACTTTCATATTACATTTACTCCCACAGTCCCAGCTATCTGCTCGTGACCAAAACCCAACATTATGTGTGCCTAATTTGCTTTTGTTTACATCACAAATCAAATCAAATTCGGAAGAGTTTCTTGGCAGAGGGTCCATTTTGTTTGTTTGCTGTTAAGAACAGGGCATTTGAGATTTATTAGGGAGCCCTTTTTAAGGGGGAGAAACCCACCCTACTGTCCTGGCTCAAGTCTGCTGAGCTTCGGGAATAATGTATGACTAATCTCGCTTTGTCCTGAAAGAGAAAAGAGGCCCACAGTGGGTGAGAATGAGAGGGGGCGGTGGAGATTACAGAGGGAGGTGAGGACAAAGTCTGGAAAAAAAAACATTGTGGCCAGTGATTCTTTCATTCTTCTGCTGAACCCTCAAAGACAGATGGACCACTTTGGATGGTATAACTTTACCCCCGAGGTTACAAACTTCCAGAAAACCCCAAAAATACCTCACATTTCTAATTATTGCCTGTGATATTAAGTGATATTAAGTAAGATATCCAGCATAGAAGACCTCTGGACACTGTGATGTTTTAGGAGTTTAAAAAGTAAAGAAACTCTGCTCATTTGTCCCATAACTTCTGAGATCTCCACAATTTCTAAACTTTTAGTAAATGTTAAAGTATAGGGTGAATCAAAAGTCACAGGGAACCTTTTCATTTGAGAAAGAAAGAAAACATTTTAGAATCCAAACACCCTGGCAATGAGTGAGGGGGTGGGCATCTTAAAGCCGCCATATTAGATCAAGGGCAAATTTTTCCAATGGGAAGGAACCATTGCAGTGATCAGAAAGTTATCCAGTTGCAGCAACAGCTGAGAGCCTTGCCTGTGATGCACAAATAACCCATTTACCACGAAGAGTAACAGCTGTAACTGTTATTAAGTTACGGTTAAAAAAAAGGATGTACAAGACTGCACAGAGGGTCTCCTCATCACTACAATGTTTCCAGTGTTTCCACCAGATTTCACCCGACAGCTAATCCTGACACGGGAGCAAGAACCAGCGAAGCTGCAGCACAGACAGGAAGCAGAAAGCAAACGGGCGGCAGCTGGGAAGTGAAAGAGTGTACTTACTGAGCACGTAGAGGGAAAGAGCGAGGCCCGCCAAGCAGAAACCCTCAAAGAAGCGCAAGGTGCTGAACATGGTGACATTTACAGAGAAGGCGACAGTCAGACCGAACACCAGCATGAAAAGCACCGAGAGGATCAAAACAGGGTGGCGGCCAAACCTTAGAAACAGAGACAGAGACAAAACTCAGAGAGTCAGGTGACAGAGATCATTCCGCTTCATTGTCTTCCTCAGACTCTGCGGTCTTCCTGTTGTAAGGGGGGTCAGTGGGTCAGGGGGTCAGGTCAGAGCCGATGCATGCTTATTTCTTTACATAGTTTCCATTGTCACTGATCCAACAAACAATGCAGGGGCTTTTTTTCCCACGATGCAGCTCAGCATAGGAGGTCAACTCAGAAAACTGAGTAGTCCTTTCTTTTAGATTGCATGATTTTTTGAGACATTACTGCTATGAGAACACGGCCTATGTGGGTTAAAGTTCACCCTATTGGTGTCATTCTTAACGGTTGAATCCCTGGTCTCATGAGGGCTTGTTTTATTACAACATTTTTAAAGATGGAAAATTTGAATTTTTGGTGTAAAATCAGGAGTTTGAGTTTCAAGACTTTTATCGAAACAGAAAAGGAGGAGGCAGCGTACCAGTCGGCCATGACACCCATCACCAGGTAGCCAAATATGGAGCCCACAAGCAAAGAGAACTTGGCAATGTGAACCTTCCAGGCCGAGTCACACACCAGGTTCCACTAAAACAGATCAAAACAGACAGGAGAGCAGCATTAGTTAACGGTTCGGAGTAAGCCATGCACACTAACATGAAAGAGAATTAAACATCAGCACTTTCAATATGTAAGCTGCATAAAAACAAAGAGAAACGTGGGAGTCGGAATTCTGTCAAACTATTTTCAAATTCTGGCTGACTGTGTTGATAATTCATGAAGTCTGAGGCTGAAATATTCAAATCTCTGTCTTAAAGAAAATACAAGCAAGCATACGTGTGTGTGTGTGTGTGTGTGTCAGAGAGGAACAGCAGCGTGTGTGGGAATGTGCGAGCATGTCTACTCTAACAGAAATCAATAGTTTTCCGCTCTTTCCTCTGAGCCCATGGGTCAGTGCACACGGTGCTGCAGTGCTCGGCATCTGAAGCGCAGCCAAGGACACATGTGGAAGCACGACGTGTACTTTATTTGTGCAAAATCTGCCTACCGGGGCCCGGAGGACCGATTTAGCTGTGCGTGAAAATAGTGTTGGTGCTTCAACACAATTTGCATGTTACCCTGCTGAGCTCCCAACTGTGCGGATGAGCAGCGAGGAGAGAGGAGGAGCAGCAGACAGTTTCTGGATTTGTCTGATTATTTTGGTGATTAAATAGCCACTGCTGCACATGTAGAGAACTCAGCCAGCATGGATTTATTATGTATGGACCATTAGCAACACTGTCATCTGAGAAAACGGGTTATTCATGCTTGTATGGCACAGATAGGAGATCCTATTCACTCTAAGTGGAAGGTGTCATAATCATACCAATTCATCGTTAGCAATCACATGATCAAGGTTTTGTTATTATACATGTTCATGACAGGCGCTCTTAATGCTATTTGCATTGATTATCATTTTCCTGTGCTAAAATGCTTCTAGGTCCACCTTTATTGTAGAATGATTCCAATTCTGGTGGCCCAATAATGGAATATATACGTACTAAAAACAAACAAACAAACAAAAAAACCTCAAAGAAAACAGATTTTTTTTAAAAGGATGTAGTTTGAAAGACTGAACCACAACAAATGATCCAAAATGGCTGAATGGGGGGGAAAATATTCATCTTTTTTTTTTCAAACGAATCACAAATAAAAAGCTGGTTTGGCCTTTCAATTAGTTGATGAAATTGGTTTTAGAATGAATAATTTGGTTGGGTCAAACCCAATTTTTTCTGTGGCTTAAATAAGGATGCATGCATTCCCCACATGCACAGATCATTCTGTAGCTATCTGCATGTGGCATACAGAACTAGAGAGCATTTCAATACATCTTTTGTAGATTTTTTTGATAATGCAGGCTCTGATTTTCCCCCTCTTTTTTTTGGCCCTGCTGCTATTTGAAGTGATTCCTGCGACGTGCCTTGAGCTGCTTTGATTTGGTCATCTTTAACAGATTCTGTCAGCTTAATTGGGGAGATAACGCCGGGGTACACGCTCATATTGAGGTCAGTGGGCGACTTGTCTCTCAGCTGTGTTTGTTGGTGCGCTTCACGCTCAGCCCTGCTGCCGGTGAGGAGGATGAAGATGATGATGATGGTGAACAGAGTGTATTTTCTGTACAGTAGCACCCGCGTTACCTTGGTAACCACATTCTGGCTGAGTCCCGTCTGCAGCTCCAGCCTCCACTCTTTGCACGCGCAGAGCAGCCCGTTGCCGTCCTCCTCCTCCGCGGTGCCGTTGCCTCCTCCGGTGGGCACGGTGACCGGCAGGGACGGGGCCACCGTCCAGTTGGTGTCGTTGCCCAGCGGCTGCACGCACGTGCCGTTGGGCTGCGCCAGGAGGAAGTAGTCGGAGAACTGGCTGAATCCGATGAACAATGCCGGTATCCAGGTCAGGAAGACGAGCTGCTTCTGGTGCTTCCCGAACCCCCCCAGGGACGGCAGGACGCACGCGTCGATGTGCGGCAGCAGCCTGGGGGCCGGCCGCTCCAGAGGGGCGAAGCCGTTCTCCGGGGGGTGGTCCAGCGCCTCCGGCCGGCCGCCCTCCATCCCAGACCCGGACCACAAAGACAGCTGCTGTGCGCAAGTTAAAGCCCCCCCTGACCCCCACCCGCCCCCCCCCAAAACACGCGCACCCTGTGCTGAACCCTTTGGCACAAAAGGACGCGCCGAGCGCAGATCAATCCGACGCGTTCCCGACGTGCGATGTGTCTCTCCGGTCCGTGTGGAAGAAACAGATGCACCGAATCACCGAGCCGTCGCCCTCATGGCGAGGGCACTCGAAGCGACCAGGGGATGTCCGTGTGGAGAGGCTGTGTGAGCAGGAGAAGGCTGTGGAGAGGCTCCCGGAGAGGGGCGGACTCGCGCTCACCAGCAGCGCGGGCTTTGTATTCCATGAGTGCGGCTCCTACATAACATCCATCCATGTGCGCGCGCCAGGCCTGGTGCCCGTATGGAAGTGCAAAATTACGATCCCCTAAACATCTGCCACTCCTCCATCCACGGGCGCCACAGGTCTCGTACCTGTCCAAACCCTGACCTCCTCAGGGTGCGCAAAATGTATTCCTCAAGTTCAGACTCTCACCCTGCCACACGTCGTCGGTGCACTCCGTGCGCGGAGATAACACAAAGCCCGACCCTCGGTGTGTCGCCGTCTCGTTAGTGGGACGCCGTGCCAAAGCGGGGCTTGGAGCAGAGATTGGGGAGACCAAACCCCGCCCTCCTCCAGTGGCGCTATGCGCTGCGATTGGAGAGCCTTCAAAGAGCGACTGCACCACAGACGGGCATCTGCAGGCAACAATAGCCCCCTTTGTGAAGCCTCTGCCCACTCTGCTGAATATAAAGCCTGTTAGGATCACGGTCATTCATGCTTTCCACCGATGCGGGATGACGACCACAGAGAGATTTTTTACTCCGGGTTATTTCTTTAAATAATAAATGTTCAGGCGTGTTTTTTTTTTTTTTAAATCACTCATTTATTTATTTAATTTAGTAAAAGCTACATTCCACGAGAGAAGCTGAACATCGTGTCCTCTTTTTCATAACCCTCATATGAATAGATTAGCAGAAACTGGCTTGTGCAGACAATAGGAGGATTTTTTGGGGAGGTGGTGTGTTGCCTCTCGTGCGCAAGGGGGCGTCAGACGATCACCATTCATCATGACCTTGCATCAATTTGTGTCTTAATTAGTGAAAACGACAAGTAAAAAGAGCTGGAACCTCTCTCTCTGGGTTGCCATAGAGGCGGGGACCTCAGAAATGAGCGGGTTTTTTGTAAAGCTTCTTCTCTCCGTTAAGATCAGCTCCCACATGAGCGGCTGTGACCTTGGGATCTGAGTGAGTGACAGACTTCCCCTGAGGCAGCCTGCAGCCAGGACTAATGTGAGAACATGTGTGTGTGTGTTCGTGTGAGAGTGGAGCTGTACAAACAGTTTAGTCCCGGTGTCTCTTAATGGCTGGGAGCTGGAATTTCAGGGCCGGGGCGAGGCCGTTCGGCACGAAGGTGACAACTTGTGCTCAGCCTCCTGCTCCCTCACACTCCACACACCCCACAGCCCGGAGTGTGTGTGTGTTAGTGTGTGTTTGTGTCTGTTACGGCCTGCCAGCCACTCCCTTTACTATGAAACGGAAGAAAAAATGACCTCTCATTCAAATAGAAATAATAGACCAAGCTTAATTAAATCATTTTTTATAGCAGAAACAATATGAGTGATGTTGCCTGTATGACTGGATGATAGTAGTGATTTATTGCAACTGCAACCCTGTAATAGACCAATGTGTTAGGACAATGGACAGATGATTTATTAATTTAATTAAGATAAGGAAAACTAAAGATGTGGGGGAAACAATCGGCCCAATCCACTCCACAAGTTGAGATAGACCTATTGTCAGCATTAAAAGTTCATGAACCTAGATTTATTATTAAATTAGCAGTAAGCCAACGATATTCATCAGCAGACCATAAGCTATTGTTACTGAGCTGTGTTTTGGATCAAATTGGGCTAGCATATTAACTGCAACATATTAACTATATTTTTAACCTAAAGACTGAATTAAATCCCCTTGTGATGAACTGGCAACCCATCCAGGAGGTTCCTCCATATTTTGTCAGATGGCTCCAAACACTTCATGAGCATCCAAAGACAGTGCCCGTCATGGATAAGCTCCCCTCGCCTGCTAAATACCTCAATGTGCAACTTTTTTTATGTGGCCTCAACATGGATGATTTCTCTTCTCTGTGCACCCAATGCAGCAACTTTATTTTCAAAGTTGTTCTGACAATAGGAAACGGTGTAACAGTCTATAAAAAGGATATAGTTTTCATTGTCAGACAGTTTTTAGATTAGCTCTTTCTATATCCCAACACTCTGTTGAAGTAAAAAAGGATTTTACATTACATATCTGTGTTGGGAACTTTATGCAGGTCAAAATGTTAAATGGTGAAGTAGCTCAGAGGTAACACTTGCAAACACAAAGAATTCCTTTACGATGCCCATTTCGAGCTGTTTATTTCTATGGGAGGATTAAAATGAGGCATGGAAAAGGAAAGGAAAATGGAGTTCAAAGATGCAAACAAGAGATATCAAAAGAACGCTGTAATACGATTCAATTCAATTCAATTCAATTTTATCTATATGGCGCCAAATCACAACAACAGTTATCTCACAGCGCTTTCCAGAAAGAGCAGGTCAGACCGGACTCTGAAGTTATTTACGGAAGCCCAACAATTCCCGATGTGACGGCAGAACAGGTGGAATGGAACCACCAACTCCTAAAAGATCAAATATTATCATATAAAATAAGGTTCTCATCTCCGACAGAATAAAATTTGTTTTGTGAATTGGACAGAACTAAACTTGAGCGATTTTCTTTTTCTTTTTTTCTTTTGGTATTTCTCTTGCTCTATGAGATAATCATAGTTTGGGGAGCTGACATGCATGAAAACACTGATGGCTCAAATTTTTTCCGGTTAGAAATATAGAGACTCCACTGACAAACGGAAAGAGAAAGAATGTCTCTGTCTTCCAAAAGATGGAACAGGATCATGTGACCAGTGACCCAGATAGGTTTGGGTGTCAAGTTCCAGCTCTCTAATGGCCACTCCCCGCCCGCTCTGCCTTCATACCCCCATGAGGCATATCGCTTTCCTGTGCTGCACAGGTACACCTCTGTCACAGGATAGGTGAGCTGCAGCAGCCTGCACACTCCCCAGTCCCATGCCCCCCCAAACCAGACCAAGACTCAGCGCTGAAAACGAACCAAAAGCTACTCAAGGTTCCCAGGATGTTTGGTCATATCTCATGAAAAATTGTATGGACTCGAAAAACAAGTTTATTGAAACTCCCTCAGGCAAGGAACGTTCTTTTTCCCCTTGTCATCTGTCACAAGTTCAGTCAAACACACTCACCTGCAGAGGTACTGTAAAGTTGCATTGCTTTCTTTTGTCACCTCAAACTTTCGCATCCTGTTATAACTGCCATAAAATGAACGAGCATTAAGGGAAAGAAAACAGTTGGTAAAACGCTGACTTTTGCTGTCAAACTGGTGTCTTTTGGTTGATGGCTGCTGCTCTACCCAAAGCAAAGACTTAATAGCCAACCATTCAAAGCATGTGCAAATAGCTCCTGTGCATATCAAACAGATGCTTATGGAATGACAAAGAACAAAACATGAGAAATATGAACTAATTATATCTAAAGAAAACACAGTGGGTTGTGTCTTTTCCCTTCAACAGAAGCTGCTGCCAGTTTTTACTGCAACAATTGCTTGTAGTTCATCACTGATATGCATAAGCCACTCCTTTCAACAATTGTCTTTGTTGTGTTTGCTATTATTATTTTAGATCAAGCAATACATTTTCCCACAGTTGGAAAGAAGATAAGGCAAGATGCAAATACCTGAACCATTCAGTTGTTGGGACCTCCCTTCAACCTGTTGCTGAATTTTGACCTCAAAAAGTCTAATTTCTCCTTCAACTACCATGTGACATTGTTTTTTTTTCTTCCCTTTTTACAACGCTTCTTTACACAGATATTTGCATCTTTGTGTTCACAGGGAAATCTCTCAAGCTATCTAGAGCTAGGTTTACTATAGTATAAACACTCCTGGAAACTAGTCATTCAACAATCGGGATGTAAACACACACATACACGTACAAAGATATTGCTCTGATGTCTAGTTAATTGAATATGTTATTCATGGTTGTTAGCATTAGAAGGAAAGAAAGAAAGAAAACTGTCTCTGTGTTTGTTGCACATGTAACAAGGGGGGGACGCTGATAATCAGCTGTAACGGCACAAGTGGAAAATGTGTTTGGTGTTTCTTGACTGCAGCTGTCCTCAAATTAGTAAGTTGCATTAACTTATTCTACCTACTTTTTGGTCACTTTTTTGATTGAATTTTTACCATAAAAAATCAAACTAACAATATGTGTTCAATTGTAGCATATGAGCTGTAAATGTAATGTTTTTATTCAGCATTTATTTCCGCTTGAGAGGATGCTATTTGTATGTATGCGTATCAGTTTTTATTTGCATTCAGGTCAACAAAACAGCCAGGTGCACAGACACATTTTCGTTGACAGCGTTGATTTTAGTGCTGCATGAGAGGGAACCGCAAGCTTCTCATTTCATTAACATATGTTTTGAATATTCTGCATCTGACAGCAACAACACCCAGATAAAAAGAGAATGAGACTGATCAATCTTACATATCTGCACATTAGCTGTCTCTGCCCTTTAAATTCTGCGGGATGAACTGACAACTGGAGCCAAATCAAAAAATGAAAAGCTAACCTGAAAATGTCAAATGCATTGTAGAAAACACAGCTGACAAGATATTTTGTGATGCAATCCCTTTATGTTGCTGTAGATTACAAGATTCTCCTCAGAGGCTCAATAATAACTGAACGCACTTCTTCTACAATATTCTTGACCCTTTTTTTTATGTTGCAAAGCCTTTGTTCTGTTCTTTTTTTCAGAACTTTTGTCATTTTTAATCTATCCATCCATATTTTGCACTTTTACATATTTTAATTGACTTTTTTTATTTAAATATTAATTAGTCACCTTTTTATACGCACTGTCGTCATGAAAGCGTCTCACTGCCAACTGTACCATGTCTGTCTCTGTGTGTGAAAAATCTGTTTGACTTGACACTTACTTTCTTGCTCTGCTGTTTATTTGTTTTTTTATTCAGAGGCTGTGCTGTGATTACATGATACCAGAGTAACACTTAATTATAGTGCTAAAAAAACTCAGAGATTGATATTCTTGTCTTTTTATTTAACTGGAGTTGCCTCAATGCAACTATTAACTGTGGTTATTTAAGATCATTGTGTTTATGGATTCAAATAACAGTTCTAAACCCATTAGATTTAAGAAGACAATCAAAACCAAAGAAGTAGATTCAGGTAGTGTGAGGAAACATGTTAAACCACTAGCCTGTTGACTGTTTCTTTAAAATAGATATTTTAAAAAATGTGTGAATGGAATAAGCTGCTTTTTCATGGATATAACTTTGAACTTTTATATTCATGTGTACTCCCTGCAGCACCTGCTTTTACAGGCGTAGACAAAGATGTTCCCCATGCATGTCTGAAGCCTTCGGGGCAACAAGGTGGCGCAGGAACCACACCTCTGCCTGAGCCCATGACAGACGCTGCTTTCTTTCTGTTAACTGCTGTCTCCACAGATTAGCTTTACAAATATTTATCATCTCCTATCTTTAAGTGTGTGAACTGCGACTCAATATAAAGCACCTGCAAATGAATAGGAGTAAGTCAGCATTTAACCTGGTAGAAACAGTTAAAAACTGGTAATAAGTAGGTAAAACCTGCATCTAGATAATATATCTATATATATTTTAAATCCCGTCATGTAAGCTCAGAAGTAGTTCTCACTTTGGAGATCAATACAAGGTAAAGTAGACACACCCTGAACACTGGCAGTGACAGCAATCGATCATCATCACTTATCTTCCATCTTAATGACTGACAACTTTCCTTTGGCACACACTGTCAAGAACAGGCAAAGCTGAAGCTGTCCAGGACCAGACAAGACGAGACATCTACTCCAACAGTCAAGAAATGCATGCAAAAATTATTAAAGTGCTCCTCCTCTTCCAGAGGGGCAAAGTTAAAAGGGACGCGTTGTCTGTACACGCCACGTTGAAGGCTGAGTCAGCCCAGCAGAGCGAGCACTCAGAGACTGTTATGATTGCTTTCTGTTGGTGTGGAACCCTCCAGCCAGTTGTGGGTGTGAAGGCTGAGCTTTTTCAGGAGCTTCCCACAGTTAACCTGTGGGACACAGCCAAGTTGGAGATGATCAAAGTGAGTTTCATATATCAAGCCCAATCTGAAATAATTGTGAGGGGGATAAAAAACAGCTTTACTCTGACCAGTTTTTTTTAAACATCCCTCACAATTGTGGAAGAACAAAACTCTAAAATCTATCTAAACTGATTTCAGAGAAACATTATTAGGGATTTTAGTTGATGTAACATTATCTGACATTGCCACTCCCTGTTAATAATTTCTTTTAAGCATTGTATTGAAAATGGAATAAATTCTCTTGTGTAATTCACTCACTGCACAGTAAGTTAGCTCCACGGAACTGTTTGATTTTTTTTTTTTGCTTCTGCGATAAAATAAAACCAAACAATGACAGAGAGATAAAAAGCCAAAGAAGAAGTTATGTATGTCATGGCAAAGTGGAGAAAGGCTAGTAAAGGGCTGAAGCTTGATGGTGTTTTAGAGCCTGTTTGAAATAAAGGCAGCAGAGATCACTAACGCCCTCTTCCCAAACTCAGCGACAGTTCTGGGTTCTGAGGCAGAGACAATTAACTTCCGTAAGAAACCCAATTCATTCAATTTTTAGCAATGTCTGTAGACTATCTAGAAATCAAATCAACAATACATAACGGAAAAAGGAAACAGGTAAAAAAAAAAAACAAGCATAAATTAAAGAGGCTGAGAGATATCATTGGAGTTGGAAAGATGTCCAGTGCTCAGTTTTATTCAATTCAAGGAAAGAATTCACAATATTCTAAAATAGTGAAAACGTTTCAGATTCATCAAAGAGCATTTGGAGATTTTTCTATATAGGAGATACCCCTCTGATGACTAATCCACCTCAAATCAACTTTTAAGGCAAACAGTAGTGAAAGTCAAGTCTCGGATTAAATGGGGTGCCACAACCACCTGCGCAAGACCAAATAATGCCACACAAAGTTAGGGCTCATAATATTCTGGCTAACTTGAAGACTCTTTCAGGTGTGCAAGCCCTGTCCTGTCAAGAGAAATCAGGAATGAACAGAATTGAGGGTGGGAATAGCAGGGCTACACCCTAGCAACACACCCTTAGATAATTCAAGTCTGGCTCAGTGAATGGCTCGCTTAATGTGGGAAATTATAACACTTAATTGACAGTTCTTACATAATTTTTTATGACGTAAAAGTGCAAAACAATCTATGCCTTCTAACTGCTTCCATTGCCAACATATGCTCGTCCTATGTCAGAGTTAAGTGTCAAGATTTCCTCCTCTTAACCTGAGAACAGCCATGCTGTTTCGGAGGTGAAAACGACTGCTCGTCGTAGCTTTTGGAAAAGCAACAGCAGCGCTGGAATGCTGTTCTGGCAAGATGCTTGCTTCTGTCTGAGTTACAGGCAAAGGCGTGTTCTTGAATGGCCCTTGCCAAAGGGAATAACTCGACAGATATACGGGACCAGCCTTTTTTTTTTCAAACTGAAAGGGTTGGAGCAGTTTATTACCTTCATGAATCACACAGAAAAGCGAGCGTGTGGAAGCTCCACGAGTCCTAGCAACTGGCCGCGTGGCCGTATTAGAGATTGTTCTGCGGTAAGTCTGCAATTAGACTTGAGCTGATGGAAAACCCCCGTTGGCTATAAATCATAACACAAAACACCTTATCGTGTCTTCCCCTTTCAAATGTCGATGTTTGGATTTTCACACATGCATAGCTCACTATACCACATGCTTACAAATACATGCTAGATTCCTCACCAGCTCCAGAGTTTATTCAGACTCTTGGCTGTCTGTGGTGATGTTTGCAGGATATATCATGGCATCACTGCACAGCATGCTTTTTAACTGTCAGACGAGATCAATGTTGACTCAGAAACTGCAAATACTCCCAGTGGACATCACTTCACCAGCAGAGGCCTGTTTGTCTGCCTTTGCACACTTTGCTTCAGTTCTTTTAGACTCCTTAAAAAAACCTAATTAGAATTACATTAGTTCAAATCCCTACAACACCAACAAATAAAGTCCTCGCTACACCACCCTGTCTATTCAATACAAATACAAGAAAGGAGAAATAAGCATGTGTACTTCCTTTCGGGCTTCAAATGTGACTAAATTCTTAGCGCTGTGTGCAGATTCGCCACTTTGTCGGCACGTTTCAGCCTCTGCAGGAGGGTCAGAGAGCCGGCAAGCAGACAAAGACTCTACTGTATGTCATACAAAGATGCTAGACGATTTAAAACATTGGTAATATGAGCTCTTTTCTGAGGTGCTCGGAGCACAGAGACGGTACAGAGACTGTACTAAACCAAAGGGATTTGGATTATGGCGGCGTGTGTGAATGCATGGATGGACATTTGGGTTTTTGTCGTCGAATTGTGGGATTTTCGTAAAATGAGGATTTAAGATTCCGTTCTACTGTCGTTCATGAACAACTTGTTTTCCCACAGTCCAACCTTCTGGCTGCAGGCCATGTGCGTGCACATGAGTGTGTGCGTCCATATCACTTGTCAGTTCAGCAGTTTGCCTGGAAGCTTTTGAACCTTTACAGCCGACACAAACAGAGTTTCTGGTTTACGTTACAGGTGGTGTCCTTTCATTAAAAAACAAAACAAACTCCAGCTCATCCACATTCATGTTCTCTATGTTTGACCTCGACTGGGAGAGGAGCTACATTAGGTTCAGTCATTTTATCTACGTCACGATCGTCACTCCACGTCGTTGGACCAATCAGCAGAGGCTTTGAGTATTTCAAACTTCAGCGTGCCTCCAAAACAGGAATAACAGTTTTTCCACCCTGCAAGAAGACTCTGATTAAGCACACATTATGAGGCTAAGTAGCTCTGAATGTTAAAATGTGTCCTAAGGATTTTTGCAATGAAAAATTTAAACATATTGGACCTTGTTTCCCTCAGGCTATTGGAAGGGGCTATGGGATGGGGGCTCCATTTTCAGGTCTGTTACTTCCACCTGAGCCCTCCCCAGTCTGTGTCCCTCTCAGACTGTTTCACTGTCACATCCACACGGATGAGAGCACCACTTCCAACTTAGCCTCTCTGACACAGAACTGCTGCTCTTAAACAAACCACACGGCCCCCGACATCTCTGCAAAAATACATTCTCTGTGTCACTTGTGCCGTCTCAGCTGCTCGGAATTCGGGTGTCCTTATTAACGACCAGACTGTTCCTGAGCAACCAGCCGCCCAGCTCCTGGTCCAGTCCCTGCTCATTAGTGGCCCTGGCTTTTTTAACTGGTTATTACTTCCCCTATACCTGACCAGGGTCATTGAAACCTAGATGAGTCCCTGCGTTATTCCCTTCTGATTAGCATTGCTTGGAACTTCTCTCAAGTTTAGTGATCTGCAAGTTGTTCCCACCACGCAAAAAAAACTGCCTTTTTACCAGCATTCCTCTCCAGGCTCCCAAAAAAGTTTTCACGAGGTCTCAACTCGATGCGCCCACACTATAATTAAAATGACCGCTATTCCAACTGTTTCTCCTCTCTGAGAGTCATATCACCGCCCACAAAGACTGATGTACAGAAGCACTAATTATGCACACATTTTGTGCCTCCAGCTGTCCTACGAGGGGAGTGGCAGGGAGATTACAAAAAACTTTTTGGCTGAGCGCTGACAGAAAGGTGTGGCCATCGCCCTCTGAAAAGCGCGCCTCCCCTGCCCGCCGGTCGCAGTCTGCAGCGGGGGGGCCGGGGAGGACAGGTGGAGGCATAAACCGGGCACCACCGGCTCTGCTCTGGTCACTTCTGCAGCACTTCTGTCACACGATCAGCGCCAAACATGTACGGATCACGCCAGTCGCTGAACATGACGCGGAGGGCCGGCTCCAGGGGAGACCTGGACGGCGGAGGGGCCTACCGTTACGCACGGAGCGAGGTGCTGCAGGGAGACGATCATGACTCCTACATGGATGGATACAGAGTCGCCACCTTACCAAATCGCATGTCTAAGGGAGGCGGAATGGCAGGCGGAATTGTACATGTAGGAGGCGGAATGGCAGCAGGAATGGGAGGCGGTACCATGTCAGGAATGAGGTTGGAATATATATATTTTTATTTTACAACCTGTTGTCCATGTTTTCTCAAACATTCCAATCGTTTCAGTTTCAGTCAAAACGTGTAATGATTAAATATAAATTATGAAAGCATCTTTCATCATAGTATCAATTTCGGTCCACAAAAACCCAGATGACTCTTAAAAGTTAAACTGCCAAGTATACTTGGCTCATATATATATACTCATATATGATCACCTTACAGAAGTGAAAAAAACAAACAAAAACAAAACAAAACTACTGCACACTTCATACCTCTAATCTCTGAAAACACCTGACATTTCATTAAACGGACTGTAATTAGACATAGAGTATATGGGAAAAAGGCTGAATTACAAAAAAGAAAAGTGCGCATGTATTCCATTCTACCAAGTTTCTCACGGTTTGACAGTGTTACCAAATCCTTAAATTACATAATTGTTCACAGTCACACACTGATAAAGAAATAAAGATGCAGTGACTAACGATTTATAGGGTTTAATGATGATTTACAGCCACTTATCCAGCTTTTGTGGATTATAAAACAAATGATCCAATACGCAGAAGCTCTGCCTCGGTTATTGCACACGGATGAAACTCTTTTCATTCACTCTTCTTGATCGTTTCAGAGCCCATGCACCAACATAGTCACCATAATGCTAAATGTGCGGGAAAATAGCTTGATTGATGAATAGATGTTTGACTCTATGGATATTCTTTATAATATAAGATTTTTGCAAGTGGAAAAGGTCACGAAAATAGTCCAGTTTGATAGAAATGTATTCCTATAATCCTACATATTACATGGAAAACTCAAAAAGAAATATCTGTTGCTACATATCTGTTGCTACAAAGGGCCTTCTATGATAGATTGCACAAAAAAAATCGGATCAGAAAAATCTTTTCTAAAATTAGGAAGAATTTGTTTGGTAAAGATCACTGACTTTCAGCCTATAGCTTTTGATTGTTTGCTTTGGTTAGTGGTCATATTTTTAGTTTGTATGCATGATCTGTGGAGCTGCATCAAAAAGATGCAGACTGTCAAATCATGAGAAAGGTTGTTAAAAAACAGTCTGTCCGTAAATGAAAATGAACTATAGTCACAGAACATGCTTACTAATTTAGCTCTTGGCTATATTGATTTGTGGATCATTAAGCAGATACTATGATACCATACCTGTCTTTTCGTAACTAATTTTTAAAACAGAAATGCCTTCATGATTATCAATTTTCAGAGATGTTTGTATGAAACTTGCAGTCACATGTTTATTTCCTTTATGCTTGACTCCATAGATTTTGGGCTGTAAGTGCAAGCACACAAAAAACAGCCCTGTTATTTTTTGTTACCATTGATCTCAAATGTGTAATCCAATCATATTTGTAGGGGAAACCTGCCTTTTAGAAGGTAAACAATCCTGACAAAAAAAACGTATTTTAATTGTTATTTAGTGGTGTATACTAGTTGGCCATTTTCACACTTGTGTTTTTATGCAGCATTGATGTGAGACACCCTGGTAAAACAATGAGAAATAATGAACAACATAAGAATAATTTGTTTTAGCCTCTTAAATTTAAAAAATAACTGGAAGAAATAGACTGAAAGAGAACTACAGTGTATAGGAACGATATGTGAAAGCAGGATTATGAAATTAGGTGATATTAATTGTGTTATTAACTGGTCAGACCCCTTTACGTGGTAGTTGATCAGGAGCATAGCAGTCATATAAAAGCTACGATCCAGCTACAGTTTAGGGAAATGCATGCAACTTAAATACGGAAAAAACTTTTTTTATCATCATCAAGCCAGGTCTGAATGCTCAGTTTAGTTATGCAGTTAATATGGTAGAGATTTATTTTGGACTTTAAATGGTTATCAAGATTATGCTATAGAGGCAGACTCAAATAAAAATCTTTAAGTACGGGTTTTGGAATGGGAAAATAAGCTGCTTTGAAATTTGTACAACCTCAGCAAATTGTGTCAATTGATGAAAAAATGCAGAATACATATCCTTCTGCGTTATGGGGCCATTCAGATGACTGCAGTTTATGTTCGGGTTTTGCAGAAGACAGAAAAACTTGTGGTCATGGTTTATTTACCATGAAGCACTCATAAAGAACAGACTCAAAATCCATGGATATCACATATGACATCTTCACTGAATTATACTATCCTGCTACTTTTGCTTTTTATTCTTATTCTTTATTTGTTGAACATGCCGTTTTGGCAATAGGGGAGAAGACAAACTTATTACAACTGTATAATCTGTACTCACATTTTAGAAAATAGAGCCAAAATAAGTTCCATTTTGTCTGGCCGCACAGCAGTATATGTGTCTGTAAAGATCACAAAGCTTCCGAATCTGATTATTCATGTGATCCTTATGGTAACCAACTTGCTCTGCTGCCCCCTGCAGTGTCAGCCAGCTCAGTGCCGTCAACCAGAAGGCTGCAGTCCTGAGGGAGCAGTGCATCGAGAATCTGAAGCAGGCCGAGTTCATCATTCAGTCTGTGAGTTGCCTTTGCCTATCTCCTTTCCTCCAGCTGTAGATTAGATTCTGTTCTGGTCAAAAGTGTTTGTCTTTAATAGTAAAAGGCCCGAGTGTTGAAGAAGATGCTCTGCTGGCAGAGAGACACAGGCGGGAATGGAAGGAATGTTTTTGTGGTTGTACTTGGAGTCACTTGATGGTGCAACAGAAACCAGGCCGAGAATGTGAAAATATTTTAATTACTTCTCAGAAACAGAAACCGCCAAAACGATAATTAATTTGACAGACTCAGCCAAAGCTAGTTTGAATACATTTCAAAACTGTTCTTTCATTTATAGTAAAATGACATTTAAGAGTTTGTTTTTCTCAGGAGTTCAACAAAAGGTCAATAAGTGGAGATCTTTTTTTTCTCAGCTGAATCACAGGAACATGTGTATTTAGTCTCCTGAATAGTGACTTTATGTAAACGGTTTTGCATCTGTGTTTTGCAGGGTGGCTCCTCGGCCGACGCAGACCACTACATGGGCAGGGCCAGAGAGGCCATCGAGAGGCTTAAGAGCTGTGCAGCAGACCTGAATCACATGGGACAATCCTGTGAAAGTGTACTCAGGAGGTAAATATGGCTTCTCTATGAATCTAAAAGTCTTTTTTTTCCTTAACCATTCTGAAGCTATACATGTAAAGCCAATGCCCCACATCCTACCATTTCCATTCACAGTGTGGATATCTGTATGAGCCAGCTGAAGGGAATCCACATGACATTACCGGGTACTATGCAAAGGAGGAGGAGCACCAGAAAGAGTTCTGGAGGCATGGAGGAATTTGGACCTAGTCGAAGCTTCACAGATGCCATGGGCTGGATTGCACAACAAAAGGCATGTGCAAACACACACAAACAGAACTGAGTCACTGTTTCCACAACAGGATCTTTACCTGGCCAAACAGTTCCTCTGGAGGAATCCTAAACCAAGTAACCTCCAGGAAGACTGTTTTAATCAAACACCTCCAAAACAGGAAAGACAGGGTGTGTCATGAAAGAGAGGCCGACCGTTTCAGTATCCTCCCTCTAGATATCACACATGCACACACACAAAACAAGATCCTCCCAAAAATCATTTGATTAGTCCCTTCTGAGCTACAATTCATGACATTATTATTGAAAATGCAAGAAGGGCAAATGTTCAGTTTCTTTTTTTTAGCAAAACACTAAATGAAGGACTGTAAATATATGAAACTGATTAATTTGCAGTCACGATCATAAGAAAGACAGTTTGTATGAAGGTTAATCTCAAACATCCTATCTCAGTAAATCAACACAAATGTAAGTAAACAAAGTAATAACTTATTTCTTAACCCCATCATCATCATAAAAATGTCATTTTCCTCAGGAAATACGAATCATCATTTCATTGACACACGCTGCAGATTCTTTCCATATTTCTGATGGCTTTAAATTGTGCTGACTAGTGCAAATAGTAAAACGAGTCACACAAAAGGTATGAAAGAAGTTTGTGGAAATGGTAAAAATTAATTCTCAAACAGAAACCTTCAGCGCCTGAAAGACTGTGGTGTTGGCACACCTTATAAAAACAACCCAACGTGTTTACACCAAGTTTAGAGAGAGAGAAAAGTCTTCGTTAGTAAAGACATCACAAGCATAGTTCTGATGTTATCTTTATATCCTGATGGATTCCTGAGCTATTTGAGCCAGAGTGGCTCGTCTCCAGCAAATAAAACTGGAGTAACCGCTGGTCACAACGCTCAGAGCCTCTGACTGACCAGTGGTTCACAGAGTTTTGCAAAAGTATGTTGGGTTAATGTTTCTGCTGTGTGGCTTCACAGCGTTTGATTGAAACGGCTTCGTTTGGAGACGATTCGACTGCCATAGAGAAAAACATCTACGAGCACCAGATGTTTCACAGCTCCATCCAGATGGGTGCCGAGATGATAAGAGCCCGAGATGAGCTGGTGGGTTCAGAGTGCTGTTTCGGGAGTACAAAGCTGTACTCCCTCCATACTGAAACAAGAGTCCACAAATATGTTTGAACCCTCTTTATCAAGGCTATACTGTCTACACCTGTGTTAATGAAAAGTGCTCTACCTAATGTGTTACCCTCTTTACTCAGGCAAGGAGAGGCGACAAAGCAAACAGCAATGTGCTTGAGCGAGAATGGGACGCCTTAATGGTGAAGGAAAATAAGTTCTCATCAGTACTCGAGTTTTGTATTTCTTCCTGTTAGCATTAACCTGTCCTCCATCTTTCAAGACAATGTCATTCGGCCGGACAAAGCAGCTGCATGACCTCCTGGACATCATTCAGGAGATTTCCAACGAGATTATGTGGGTGAATGAAAAGGAGGAAGAGGAGCTGATGTTTGACTGGGGAGACAAGAACATCGGCCAGTACATTCCCATCAAGCAGGAGAGCTACTCGGTAGGTAAAGCGCTTCACGATCCGTGGATGCTTCAGACATTTCTTGGCAAATTTCTTGGCAAATTCTGCGAGCCTGTATGTGTACATTTTTTAACGTTTCTCTGGATCTCATCAGTGAGCCAGCATCTGCTGTGCATTAGGTTTTGGCAGGTGCTGTGCCTCATCCTCTTAGAGCGAAGCCGCAAAGCTTTTTCTGCACATCGTTATGTTTTTCTGCCCCCCCTGTGATTACTCAATCTGTGGTTATCTAACAGAAACTGATGAGCATCCTGGAGGACAAAGAGAGGCAGCTATATAAACTGCACTCTAAGGCGGATGCCCTCCTGAAAAACAACCACCCTGCCTCTGACAAGATTGAGGTGTGAACAGATCCAACTCCAAAATGCCACAGGTTTATGGTTTCCTTTTCTTACCCTTGTGCTTGTGCGCTTTCAGGCATACAAGGACACATTACAGACACAGTGGAGTTGGCTTCTTCAAATTACAAAGTGTATTGATGTTCATCTGAAGGAGAATGAAGCCTACAGCCAGGTAATTTAAATCAGCTCAACTCAAACACAATGTTAGCAACCAGCTTCTGAACTAAAGACTGTCATTTCTCTCAAAACCTGGTAGAGACCAGGCAGATATATGCTCACAGGTACTTGCCGTCCCAAAGTTTTGAGGTCGAAATGCAGAGGGTCAGGGTGTAGGAGCCTTTAAAAGTCCCCAATCTCCGAGAGATGTTTCTCCAGTTAAGCTTAAGATAACTCTCAGTCTCTTACTTACAGAACGAGAGGCTAGTTTCAAGACTTATTGAGGCTCTTCATCAGATTCCACAAACACGAATTGAAATAAACAGCTCTTTACCATGAAATGTTACACAAATAAAGAAACATTTTCTTTCAGACAACGCAAACGCAGTCTCTTACTTTTTGACTTTGATAGCCTTCCTGGTGGGAAACTTGTAATGGACAGTTTGGATTATTCTGTGCATTCTTAACAGTTCTTCAAAGAGGCCCATGACACATATGGTGCTTTGCAAAAGGAAAAAGAGATGATTCAGAAGACGTTCCAATGCGATAAGAACACGTCACTGGAGGACCTACAGGAGCTCCTCAAAGGCATTGAGGTATGAGCAGCTTAAGGCATCCACAGATGCTTGTTTTATGTCTTGATAATCATTTCACAAATATTATATTATTGTGCCAGACTGCCTTCACGCAGAACAGCAGTCACACGTATCTAACAGGTTCCTCAAATGAATGGTCAAAGTGATTGTTCAAGATTAAAAGCCGAAGTTTATCGCCATGACTAATTCTGAAACCTATATTATCATCAGAGGGAAAACAACAGGATTGTAGACTACAGACAGCAGGTGCAACACCTGGTCAACAGGTCGAGGAACATTGTGAGGCTGAAGCCCAGAAACCCAGAGGAAAAGAAAAGTGATGTCGTCGTCAGAGCTCTGTGTGACTACAAACAAGACCAGGTCAGCTTTGGAAGCATCAGATCACAGTCACACACGGCAGAATCATTCTATGACACATTCACGTTGTGCTACCAAAGAATATGTAACAAAGAAACTGTTGGGCTTCACAGAAAGTGATCTATAAGGGTAACGAGGCCATCCTGAAGGACAACAGCCAGCGCAGCAAGTGGCAGGTGATAGGCCCTGGAGGCCTGGATATGTCCATACCCTCTGTGTGCCTGATTGTGCCACCCCCCAACCCACTGAGCATCCACATCGCCAAAAAGTAAGAAACCTGGCCCAAATTCTTTTTTTAAAATAAAGTACAGGATGAGTAAAGAGTCATAGGACACTGTTTTAGTTCAGAAATTAGGGGGAAAATTATAAATGATCATTGTAATGGGAGAAAGGTCCTTTTTTTTTGGCTGTGTCCAGAACATGGCCGTTATCTTGAGAGCCGCAATATTGGAAGTTTTGTAGTCATGTAGTAGGTCAAATAAGACCAGGATTTTGTCACGAAATTGATTCCCACAAGCACTTTCGCAACAGCCCTTATGGTTAAAAAGCTATCAACACAGAAATGTACAACAACAACTGGGAGCATTGTCCGAGATGCGGCTGCTTGACGTGTTCATTGCGCTGTCCCTGGTGCTGAACGCGTTCAGTAGCGGTGCGTCACGGGTGTGATGACGTGAGTCACAAAAGAGTCCCCCATTACTAGCTGGGTTATTCAGGTGTCATTTTAAGAGTGTTCTCTGACTTTTGAATCATCCAATGGATTAATTTTAAGTCTAAAAACACGTTTACTCTGACTGAAGGGTTTGCTTTTAATTCTGTGTTGTGTGAAGGAATGAGCAGTTCTATGAGGCCATCGTGTCCATCTGGACCCAGTTGTGCATCAATGTGAAGAGTCTCATCGCTTGGCAGTACTGTCTCTTGGACATCAAATACATCAATTCCCTTACCATTTCCATCGTAAGAGAAAACACCATCTCAGTCATCACTTCTCTGCAAGACGCTGGCACTTACATGAGCTTTTACTAAGACATCACTTTGATAAAGTTTTAAGGCGTGGAGCAAGTTTTTTGCACTCCACTCTGACTTTTTTAGGCTAATATTAGCAGCAGTTTTCAGCATGTGAGATCACTTCAGTCTGTTTGTCTTTATATCAAAGTACCAGGCAAAGGTGCATTGATATAAAAACCTTTCAACCCCAACCACTTTAGGCAGAAATATTTTAACCAATAGAACAAGGACAAAATGCAGTCAGAACTCGACTGTCATGTTTAATTCAAAATGCAAGATGTAGGTGGGAAGATAGGAAACTGCAACATATATGTGTTGCATTCAGAATATTAAGCATAGAGGATACAGTTGTAGCTTTCATGATACAGACAGAGACTGAGATTAAGTTACCCTAAAGCCTGAATGCCATCAGTTCAGTTCTGATGACAGGAAACAATCAGTTAGCTTTAGGCATCAGGGTGGATCTTTCTTCCCTGAGTTTTGACATTTTTTAGGCAATCAAGACTTTTCAGATGTATTAATTTTATACTAAACAGATTGTGCCATGGGGTTTAGGGAATATAGTAACAATAAAAAGTTAAGAGAAGTCTTCAGATGCTCACATAACGCTTCAGACTGTCTTTTCCACCAAAACAATGAGTAATGTTTCTTTCTGGAGGATCATATCTTAAGCCAAGATGATATTTGTGCATATTTAGTTGTCCAAGATGCGCCCCGAGGAGTACCGACAAATCATCAAGAGGATGGAGACTCGCTATGAGGAGTTCAAAGAGACCAGCAAGGGCTCCGAGATGTTTGTGGAGGAGGACAAGCAGAGCCTGGAGAGCCAGTTTAGTGGAGCTCAGGCACACTATGACAACCTTGTGGTGCAGCTGCCTACTTACAGTCAGTATCTGATCAACACCTATGCAGTATAACTCACATACTGTACACCTGTCTTACTGCTGTTAGTACTGAATTACCACTCATTTACAAAGGTCTAGCCTCTTGTTTGTATGTTTTTATCTTCAAGATAGTAGGACACTGTAAAATAATAATACAGAAAATAATTAGAGATGTATCAACATTAATTCAAACTGAAGAACTTTCAGATATGATCCAAATATTCAGAAGCTATAGTTATGGAAAGGATAAATGGTTATATAAAGATAGCAAATCAAAATATGTAAATGGAAAATGAAATTAAATATGACGTAAACTAATAGATAAACTCGAGTCAACTAAATCAATAAGTTTATTTAAAAAGCCATCAGAATACATTCATAGTCCCTCCAGGATGTATAAAAACATCCCAGTCAACTTCTCAGGTTCATATTTATTTGATTATTCTTAAAAGAAAATGTTCTTTGGCATACAGATGGAGAAAGTTTTGACTATATTTGTCACAAACCTTGCTGGGTAATTTGTAAAAGTTAAACTTTTTTCACACCATTGTTCGGAACTACTTGCATCATGAAATAGTTTATGGGTAATCATTAGTTTAATATTGTCCAGTACAAAATTAATTCCATTCAGAAATTCAAGTTTTATTAGAAAAATCATAATCAAAAATGAAATTTTGTAGGTTGAATATGTGCAATATTTACAAATGCTGATCCCTTTTACCAACTCCTTTTAAGTCACAATTGTTTTTATTTGTTCTAATATATATAATCCATTCTATGTTATGGAAATAAACTAATGTTTTATGCTGTTCTTTTCAACAGCATATAATCTCTAAAATCCTGTTTGTTTTTTTCACTTTTCCTACATAGTTGCAACCCAGCAGCAAATAGAAATACAGCAACCTGAGCCACAACAAATGGCCCAGCTGTACATAATACAGCAGCCACATGTTATTATGGGACAAGAGACCAGCGTGTTGGAGGTAGGCCAACAGCAAGTAGAGATTAAACAACAGGAGCAGGAAACAGAGGTGAAGAAAGAGGTGGTGAGAAAAGAGACGGTTAAAAGGAAGAATCTGTCGGCTACCAAAACTGAGTCGGTAAAGAGGAAGGAGCTATCCACCTCCTCCTCGTCCTCCACTTCTGTGTCATCGCGCACATTGTCAGAGCTGCACGCACTCAGACTGAAGATGGAGGCTGCCGAAAGCACGCTGAGTCAGCACATTCACATCTGCATTGGAGACGAGGGGTCGCAAGACTGTAGCTTCAAGATCTCTCAGTTGGAGGTAAAGGCAGAAAGAAAAAAGCCATGAAGTAAAAAAAAAAAGTTCAATGTCAATACAGTAACTGTGTTTGTGGTTTTCAGACTGTGCAGTATGACATCAACTCGCTGCGTAATGAATATCTGCGACTTAAGGAACGAATAACGAAGGAGCTGGAAGACATGAAAGATTTAGATAAGGCTCAGTTCCTCCGAAACGAGATTGGAGTGATCAACCAGAGGTTAAATAGTCTGGAGGGCAGCTCATCTGCTTATATACAGAGGTACATAACAGACATTCTATTCCTGCTAACCAAAAGCTGATGAAACGGCTTATTTGCAGACTTGGTTTTGTAAACAAATTCCAAGAAAACTTGAATTAAGCAATAAATAAATGCTAAAACTGTCAGTAATATAAGTGGATTTGTCGTAATTTTGCTTAAAACAAGCTATTGCACATATATGTATGCAATGAGTTATCAAAGACAAGCTTAACTTCGTGAACACCCATTTGCAGTATAGCCAAAGTAAACAGCATGGGGCCTTGTGTACAGTAGATCCTTGTCAGACACCCACTGCTGGCACCAACACTTATAGAGAATCACAACATAAGATGCTAATAAGTAAGAGGAGAATAGAACTGTGTGCAGGACTCATTAGAGGAATAAAATGTTTATTATTTAGTGAGACAATGCATATACCCTTTTTGCATATTCAAGAAAATAAATTCTCTTTAAGGCTCCGGGCTCTCAGAGACATGCTGGAGAGTGTGGCACGGGCAGAGGACCTTGTGAAGGTTCATGAAGCGAGGCTGACAGAAAGAGAGACTACTTCTCTGTCTCCAAGTGAAGTCGAGGAATACATGGTGGCCCTGAAGGTATTTAAGTTCATTTTAAACCATTAATGCCGAATGTATCGTATTTGATTCAGACATTTATAAGAACTATTGCATCATATTATAATCGAAACTTGTTATGTATATTAATTTATCATTGTTAAAGTTTGACATTTTGTTGATCTGTTTTTGTTGGGTCAGGTTTCAATGATGTTTTAAAAGAGATAAGAAATAACTTATTAAATCTACAGCATAATACTGATAATTTATTTCACCAAAATGATTATTAAAGCTACAGAGATTCTCTGCCAACAATAGGTATGGCCCTAATCTGGCCATTTCTACTGCAAAGCAAGCTTCATCTAAGGCAGAATCGTACTGAGTAAAAGCACATGAGTCGGTGCCATTCAGTCTGAATCAGAAAAGCGGCCGATGATTTACAATGAGTGTCGATTTGTAGACTATTAAAGCAGAATTGGATCAAAAGAGGGATGTTCTGGCCTATATGGAGACTGAGTTGTCCAAGGCAGCCCACTGGAACAACCAGGTGGGCACCAGCTCCCACAGGTGTGACATGATGCTGTCAAAATACACAGAGCAGGTGGGCCTGCTGTCTGACCGCTGGAGACGATTACATGGACAGATTGACACCAGGTATGTCTCTCCACTTCTCTCTGATTCATCGTGACACTTAAAGTCTGACTTTGAAAACTCACATTCAAATTGTGTCACTGTCACATTTGAAAAAAAGTTATATTGATTTAATTGATAATAATTCAGACTGCAGGATCTGCAGCTATATCTGCCACAGCTGCACCACTACAAGCAAACCAGCACCACCCTGTTTGAATGGATTAATGCCACTCGGAAAACACAGGAAGCCCTGCAGGCCACGAAGATAGACAGCGTCCAAACACTAAAAGACCACATTAACAACCTTAAGGTCTTCTGATTAGCACCATATTCCTTTATTGCTATTCCTTCCATCTGTATTTAAGATAAATATGCATATTGATTCTATCACTTATATTTTTGTTGTTTTTTAAGGCCCTGAACTATGAAATCAAAACAAAGAAGGAGACAGTAGACAGTGTGCTTAAAGACAATATAGCCTGTGTGAATGCTATCAAGGTAAGTGGGATAAACATCAAATCATTAAATAACATTAAAGATGTCCACGTCCTGCTTTAACGACCTTGTTTTCTGCAGGACTATGAAACAGACCTCGCCTCGTACTCCTCTGGTTTGGAAACTCTGCTAAACATCCCCATAAAGAGGACAATGCTGAGGTCCCCTTCAATGGAACTTAACCAAGAGGCAACTTATTTATTTTATGGGTTTGCTCAAATGCCTGCTCTCTGAATTATGAGAATTTACCTCTGCTTCTCTTTTTGCCCCAGGCTACACTGCTTCAAACACGGTATATGGAATTGATGACGATGTCTGGAAATTACCTCAAATTCCTAGGAGAGTTGCTCAAAAACATGGAAGATCTTAAGGTATAATGTTTAATCTGTACTTATTGCATACTTATTTTGCATCTTTATCCACAGTCATCTTTAACCAGCATGTATCAATATACATTTATTCAAATCTGTCTAACGAGTTCATATTTTAATTTGGGCTTTAGACTTTATTAAGCAGCATGTTGGTAAAGGCGTCCTGCAAAATCTTTATATAATTTACTATGCTTTGGGACCCTTTTCTAACCTGCATTATGTAATACAGGGGAGTACAAAGTTACAGGACACTGTTTGATTTCAGGGGAAATGACATAATAGTAACATGGCCTATCTTTTAGGCTATGTCCAGAACATGGCCCTCTTGACAGCCAACATATTGGATCAAGGGCAAGTTTTTCCAATAAGAAGGTGGTCATGTCGCATATTAAAGAAGAGCAGAATTGTCTAAGAAATAAATTGCAGTGATCAGATTGGTAATATGTGTTTTTGCAAGTTGCAACAACAACAGAGTTTCAAAAAGCCAACAACTAACGTTTAAAGAAACCTTTAGTAATTATTTAAGACATTTTTTCAAGAATTTGAACCCAGCTTTGGAAAAGATTCAGGCAAATCTGAATGTAGAGGACCTGAAAACACTGTGTCTTGTTTGCAGATGCGTAACACTCAAATTGACCTCCTTGAAGAAGAACTCCGTCTTCTTAAGGAGAACATGGAGGACTGCAACGCCAAGAACAAATCCCTAGAAGATGAGGTTGCTCAATACCAGCTGGAGCTGTCCCAGTCCCAAACCCAGCTGCTGTCGCTGGAAGAAGTGAAGCAAACCACGGCATTGGAGTGCAGCGCCACCAAGGACAGCCTGGACTCCACTCAGACTCAGCTGGCAGACCTCAGGGACCAGGTGACACGTCTCGAATATTTGCTGAAAGAGGAAAGGAGGAAGACAAAGTTGGCTGAGGAGCGCTACACTCAACAGCAAGACGAGTATGAATCAGTGCTGAGGAAGAGGCAGAACGAGCTGGAGACGGTCAGCTGGTCCAAAGTGGAAGTGGAGAAGAGTGTATCTAATAAAGACCATGAGATTGAGCAGCTGCGGCGGCAGCTGGCAGAGGAAGCAGCACGAATCAAGGAGCTGCAGATGGAGATATCAAAGGTAAGGGTCCAGTTCAGTTCAGAGATCAGTAGCTTAAAGCTGAGCTACGAATCCCAGATCCAGACTAGCCAAACAGACATCCAAAGGCTGGTGGCTCAGAGGGATGATGATTCAGCTGAAACCCAGCTGTACAATGAGAGGATGGAGGCAGAGAGAAGGAATCTGGAGGAGGAACTCAGGAGGCTGAGGATTTCTGTCAGCCATGCTGAGGAGCAAAGAAAGATGGCCGAGAAGGACGCCGACACACAGCAGGCTTTACTCATAGAGGAGGGATGCAAGAGGAGGGAAGTGGAGAATCAGGTGGAGGTGCTAATGAGGCAGAGAGATGAAGAACGCAGCCAATACAGAGAAGAACTGGCTGAGCTCATGAAGGCCCTGCAAGAGAAGAATGACCAGCTGATTTATGTTACACACAGTGTAGAGGAGGAGACACGTAGAAGGAAGACCTTGGAAGAGGCGCAGCTTGTGCTCGAGCAGTCTTTGGCACAACTGCAGGTGAAGCTCACCTCTTCTTCAAAGTCCGCAACCCAACTGAGGGAGTGTGAGGAGGAGCTTCAGAAAACCCGTTTTGAGCTGGAGAGAGAAAGCAAGGAGAGAAGCAGAGTAGAACAAAACATGAACAGGTTACAGGGGCGCATCAAGGACCTGCAGGCTGTAAGGGACGGGCTGGAGAGCCAGGTGGAGAATCTGAGGAAAGCTAAGCAGGAGGAGGTGGGCAGAAGAAAGCAGGCTGAAGCAGAACTTGAAAAGACTGCCATGACCACAGCAGAGTACACCAGCACCATCACAGCACTGCGCCAGAGCCAAGAACAAATCAGCATGGCAGAAAAGACGGGCACAGAAGAGCGTCTTAGGCTGCAGGGGGAGCTAGAAAAAAGTTTAAGACAAAACCAAACATCTGCTGAGCGCATCACTCAGCTGTGCACTGAACTGACAAACCTCAAGCAGCAGCTGTTTCAGGAGAAAAGCCAACTGAAAGAGGCAAACAGCAGATACGACGGCCTTTGCAAGACTATCGAAGAAAAGAGTAAGAAGCTTAATGAGAACTCTGTTGAGCTTCAGAGGCTGAAGGAGGTGATAGAAAACCTGACCAAAGAAAGGCTGAGGTTGGAGGAAGAGCTGAGGGCAACACGACATGATAAGGAGGAGGCTCTGAGATCCAAAAAGGGGAGTGATGATGAGCTCTCTTCACAGATTACAGCTCTGGAGCTGCAGCTTCAAGCCAGCGAGCGCAGTAACGTCGACTATCGCAACCTGGTCTCAGATCTCTCCTCTGAGAGGGAGAATCTCAAGCAGGAGACAGAAAAAACGCAAAAGCAGGTCACAGAGGTACATAGAAGTTTCCCCCATAGTGCTGGACTTTTCTCATCTTTCCAAATCAGAGTCCTCACTTGGAATTTTCACTTAGAAGCCTAAGTAGTTGAGCCTTTGCTTGTTGATTACCCATAGATTCCTTGTAGATAACTCTGATTTGAACACATACATCTGAATGTGTTTGAATAAACTTGCATGTGAATCACTTGCATGCAGTAATGACCTCCTCTCTGCCTCCCAATCTCCTCATCCCGATGTATCCCTCCCCACATAGTGGAAAGGTACTCGATCTTTGTGCTGTACTTCTTGTATTCAGATTGGTGAGCACCATCAAAGACCGCCTGTCTTTCTATCTTCTTTAATTTGATTGTTTTCTTTAGTATTGTTTGGTCTTTTCAGTCATTTAAGTAGTTTTTAAGATAGTTTTGCAAATCTTCTAAATAAGCACTCGTATCATGTCATTTTAATCCAGGAAGTTAAGATATTAAATATCTGCTTTTTCTATAATTTGCAGAATATAGACATTTGAAAAGAAAAGGGTCATAGGTAGAATTGATCGTTTTATAGTTGTAATTCTAATTAACCTTGTTGCATCATCAAGGTGAGGCTTTGAAAGACTAAGAAAATCTATATTTTTTACCTTAACGTGGTCATTTTCTTAAACGCTTGGAAAAAGTATCTCTTCTCAGCTTTTTAGACCTGGTCACTTTTATTTCAAGCATTATTCTTATATTGATACTTTGGAAAATTCAAAATACCTTTTTGTTATAACATTCATAGATTTGCTCAGCATGTTTCACTCTGACTTTCATCTTAGAAATCTATGGAAACATATTTTTCACTCATTTATTTTTTATGGCTCAAAAAGCATAATCTTATGTTTGTCTTTTTAACAAGGACAAAAAAGGCTAATATTTTAGGAAAAGCACAGGTTTCAGTCTCTAATTCAACAGAAATGTCAGAGATCGCTTACATTTTTTTGTAGTGAAAATGTTAAAGAGCAAAAGTGTTTTGTTTTTTTAAATTTTGACAGTGCCACTCATTTTATTATTTCAAAAAGTTGAAAACGTCCTCTGCCATAGAGTTACCACTGCATGTTAATGTTTATTAATCATTTGTCTTTTTGTGTCTTTTTTTTCATTTGCTGCAGATAAGAACCACGATGCAGTCCATTCAGTCCCAGTACAATGACATTTTAAATGAGAGAGATGCTTTGTTGCTGAAACTACAAAGGCTGGAAAAGGACAAAGAAGACATGAAGAGAGTAGAGGAAGACCTCAGCCGCATTAAACTATCTCTTGATTCTGAGATACGCAATAAACAGTGTCTTCAAGACGAGAGCGAAAGGATGAAGAGAGATTTAAGTTACTGGAAAGACCAATGTGATGGTAAACAGGGGCTGATCAGACAGTATGATACCGACAAGGAGCTTCTTGAGAGGGAGAAGAATTCTCTAAAAAGTGAGATTGAGAGGCTGATGAGAGAACTCAGGCAGCTTGAGGAGACATATAAAAGTAAACTGTCAGCCCTGCAGAAAGAATTGCAGGAGACAACAATTATTAGACAAACCATGGAGACTGAGCTGAAGAAATCCAGGGAGCCCCCAACCTTGGACCCTTCCTCTGTGGTTTTTGATGGAGTCCGCAAACCTGTTACAGCTGACCAGTTGCTTGACTGTGGGGTTTTGGACAAACCGACGCTTAGCCAACTTGTAAAGGGACATAGTACAGTTTCTGACGTTTCCAAAGTAAAGAAAGTCAGTCTGAAAGGCACAGGTCCAATAGCTGGGGTGGTAATTGAGGGTCCGGGGTCTAGCACTGGACCCCTTCACAAACTGACATTCACCGAAGCTAAGAAAGCGAATCTTGTCCCACCAGATAGTGTTGACTTGCTTCTGGATGCACAAGCTGCCACTGGCCACATAATTGACCCGAGAACTAATCAGAAGCTAACAGTTGAAGAAGCCTATAACCAAGGTGTTATCGATGATGAGGACAAAGAGAGGTTGCTAGCAGCTGAGGCTGCTGCTGTAGGATACAGTGGACCTGGCACAAACAAACCACTCTCAGTATTCCAGGCCATGAAGAAGGGACTAATTGACAAGAACACAACATTGCGTCTGTTACAAGCTCAGGAGTCTGTGGGTGGGGTTCTGGATCCCATACTCAGCGTCTTCCTTCCTAGAAGCACAGCCATTGAACGTAACCTTATTGATGATAAAATGTGTGAAGTTTTAAATCAAAAGCCTGAGCTATACTTGGACCCGGAAAATGAGGAAGGTACAACCTACATGTCAATGAAAAGGAGATGCAGGATAGAACCACACACAGGTCTTCTGCTCCTACCTGTTCCTGAGAAGGTAGATGCCTCTAAACTTGTCTTTGAGGGCGTTCGTAAACCTGTCACTGCAAAACAGCTGCTCGATTGTGGTGTCTTGGACAAGCCAACATTTAAAGATCTAGAAAAGGGAAACAAAACTCTCCCAGAAGTGTCAGTGGATAAAAACATCAACCTTAAAGGCACTGGGCCCATTGCTGGTGTGGTAGTTGGCAAAGCTGGAAAAATGTCTTTGTCTGAAGCCAAAAAGAAAATGCTAATACCTGCTGAAAGTGCAGATTTGCTACTGGAAGCTCAAGCTGCCACTGGTCACATCATTGACCCCAAAGCTAATAAGAAATTAACAGTAGATGAGGCTTGTGCCAAAGGTCTTGTTGACATGAATGATCGGGACAGATTATTAGAGGCAGAGGCTGCTGCTATTGGCTATAAAGACCCGAACATAGCTAAGCCAATATCGGTATTTCAGGCCATGAAGAAAGGACTGATTGACAACAGCAGTGGACTGCGGCTGCTACAGGCCCAGGAGTCAGCAGGAGGCATTCTAGATCCAAACCTCAGTGTGTTCCTCCCTGAAGACACA
The DNA here is from genome assembly GCA_907169785.1 of Menidia menidia. Classification (NCBI taxonomy): domain Eukaryota; kingdom Metazoa; phylum Chordata; class Actinopteri; order Atheriniformes; family Atherinopsidae; genus Menidia; species Menidia menidia. Next base: position 9,047,325 of record CAJRST010000002.1, on the reverse strand, counting down.
GCAATACAGCGTAACCTTTTGGATAAAGACCTTTGCTATGCTCTTAGTCAGAACCCTGAATGTTATCTTGACCCAGAAACAGAGCAAGAAACCAGTTACAAAGCGCTCAAGAAAAGATGCAAAATAGAACCTCACACAGGTCTACTACTACTGCCAATCACTGAGAAGCTTGATCCTTCTAAACTGATGTTCGATGGTGTGCGGAAGCCAGTGTCGGCCCAGCATCTACTGGATTGTGGAGTCCTTGATAAGCCAACATTTAACCAGCTCTTGAAAGGAGAGAAAACTGTCCCAGAAGTTTCTGAGGATAAAAAGATCCCTCTAAAGGGGACAGGATCGATTGCTGGTGTGGCAGTTGGGCCTTTGGGAAAACTGTCTTTGACAGAGGCCAAAAAACAAATGCTCATCCCCTCGGAGAGTGCAGACCTACTGCTGGAAGCCCAGGCAGCTACTGGCCACATCATTGACCCCAAGTCGAACCAGAAATTGACAGTAGAGGAAGCATGTCTGAAGGGAGTGGTGGACAAGAGTGATCGTGATAAGCTGTTAGCAGCAGAAGCTGCTGCTGTGGGTTATCGGGATCCTCTCACAGCACATCCTCTATCAGTATTTGAGGCAATAAAGAAGGGATTGATTGACAAAAAGACCGGACTGCGGCTACTACAGGCTCAGGAGTGTGCAGGGGGCATTCTAGATCCAAACCTCAGTGTCTTCCTCCCTAGAGACACAGCTATACAGCGTAATCTCCTTGATGCAGACCTGTGTCGGGCACTTAACCAGAAGCCTGAGTGCTATATTGACCCAGAAACAGAGCAAGGGGCCAGCTATGGAGATTTGAAGAAGAGATGCAAAACAGAGTTTCAGACAAGTCTGATGCTTTTGCCAGTCCCTGAGAGGAAAGACCCTTCTAAACTGATGTTTGAAGGTGTGCGCAAGCCAGTGTCGGCACAGCAGCTACTGGATTGTGGAGTCCTTGATAAGCCAACATTTAACCAGCTCTTGAAAGGAGAGAAAACTGTCCCAGAAGTTTCTGAGGATAAAAGGATCCCTCTAAAGGGGACGGGATCAATTGCTGGTGTGGCAGTTGGGCGTTTGGGAAAAATGTCTTTGACAGAGGCCAAAAAGCAAATGCTCATCCCCTCGGAGAGTGCAGACTTACTGCTGGAGGCCCAAGCAGCTACAGGCTACATCATTGAACCCAAGTCGAACCAGAAATTGACAGTAGAGGAAGCATGTCTGAAGGGAGTGGTGGACAAGAGTGATCGTGATAAGCTGTTAGCAGCAGAAGCTGCTGCTGTGGGTTATCGGGATCCTCTTACAGTACATCCTATATCAGTATTTGAGGCAATAAAGAAGGGATTGATTGACAAAAAGACCGGACTGCGTTTACTTCAGGCTCAGGAGTGTGCAGGGGGCATTCTAGATCCAAACCTCAGTGTCTTCCTCCCTATAGACACAGCTATACAGCGCAATCTCTTGGATGCAGACCTGTGTCGGGCACTTAAACAGAAGCCTGAGTGCTATGTTGACCCAGAAACAGAGCAAGGGGCAAGCTATGGAGCTTTAAAGAAGAGATGCAAAACAGAGTTTCAAACAAGTCTGATGCTTTTGCCAGTCCCTGAGAGGAAAGACCCTTCTAAACTGATGTTTGAAGGTGTGCGCAAGCCAGTGTCAGCACAGCAGCTGCTGGATTGTGGAGTCCTTGATAAGCCAACATTTAATCAGCTTTTGAAAGGAGAGAAAACTGTCCCAGAAGTATCTGAGGATAAAAAGATATTTCTTAAGGGATCTGGACCTATTGCGGGGGTCGTGGCTGGACGTCAGAGTGAGCTGTCATTTTCAGAAGCTAAGATGCAACAAATAATGTCAGAAAAAAGTGCAGACTTACTGCTGGAAGCACAGGCAGCCACGGGTCACATCATCGACCCCAGGACTGGGCTCAAACTGACAGTAGAGGAAGCATGTGTCAAAGGAGTGGTGGATGTCAAAGATCGGAACAGGCTATTGGCAGCAGAGGGTGCAGCTATTGGTTTCAAGGATCCATGTGATTCCAAGCCTATTTCAGTGTTTGAGGCCATGACGAGGAAACTAATTGACGAGAAAACTGGGTTGCGTCTGCTGCAGGCTCAAGAGTCAGTTGGAGGAATTCTGGATCCCAATCTTAGTGTATTTTTACCTAAAGACAAAGCTTTTAAGCGCAACCTTTTAGATGAAACACTCCTTAATACCCTAACGAGATGTCCTGCTTGTTATATTGACCCAGAAACTGAGCATGATGTCAGCTATGGGGCTTTGAAGAAAAGATGTAAAATAAACACTCACACAGGCATACATATTTTGCCAGTTTCAGAGAAGTTTGACCCCTCCAAATTAATCTTTGAAGGTGTACGCAAAACAGTCACTGCACAGCAGCTACTTGATTGTGGAATCCTGGACAAACCAACATTCAATCAACTAATGAAAGGAGAGAAAACTGTCTCAGAGGTTTCTGTGGATAAAAAGGTATTTCTCAAGGGCACAGGGTCAATTGCTGGTGTGGTGGCTGGACCTTTAGGGAAGATGTCTGTCACAGAGGCGAAGAAACAAAAAATAATGCCATCCAGCTGTGCTGATATGCTTCTGCGTGCTCAGGCAGCCACAGGTCACATTATCGACCCAAAGACAAATCAGAAACTCACAGTAAAAGAAGCATGTGCCAGAGGAGTAGTGGAGAAGGAGGATGAATCAATGTTGCTTGCGGCTGAGGGTGCCGCTATAGGTTACAAAGACATGAACACCGGGAAACTCCTGTCAGTTTGCCAGGCAATGAGAAAGGGATTACTTGATAAGGACACAGCTTTACATCTGATTCAGGCACAAGAGTCTGCTGGAGGTGTTTTGGACCCCTCACTCAGTGTCTTCCTGCCCAGAGACAGAGCAAAGGATCGAGATCTCATTGATGACCATATATACCAGGCTTTGACTAAAAATCCAGAGTGCTACCTTGACCCAGATACCCAACAACCAACTACCTATATATCACTGAAGAAAAAATGCAAAGTTGATCTCAGCACAGGTCTTTTGCTCCTCCCCAAACCTAAAACACCTGTAACTGTTCAAGGACTCAGAAAGCCAGTGTCTGTTATAGATCTAGTGGATGCAAACCTTCTGGAACCCTCAAATATTGATCAATTGAATGAAGGTAAACTGACAAGCCAAGACGTTGAAGACCGTCTACACTCATACCTCAGGCGCTCCACTTGCATAGCAGGACTTTACGACGAGGCCAGTGATAAGGTGTTGACAGTCCATCAGGCCATGAAAAATGGACTGCTGAGATATGGCACCGCTTTGGAGCTGCTTGAAGCCCAGGCTGCCTCAGGTTTTATAGTTGATCCCATTAATAACCTCTATCTGACAGTTAATGAGGCCTACGACAGGCAAATGTTTGGAGCAGAATATAAGGACAAACTTTTAGCAGCAGAAAGAGCTGTGACTGGATACATAATGCCTGGAACAGATAAGATACTCTCCATCTTTCAGGCCATGGACAAAGGTCTTGTGGAAAAAGGTCATGGCATTCGTCTACTAGAGGCCCAGATTGCCAGTGGTGGCATCATTGATCCCGAACACAGCCATCGTATTGATGTGAATGTGGCCTACAACCGAGGTTACTTTGATGAGGGAATGAACAAGATCCTGACCGATGAGAGTGATGATACTAAAGGTTTCTTTGACCCAAATACAGAGGAAAACCTAACCTATCTGGAACTTAAAAAACGCTGTATACTAGATAAGAAGACTGGCCTTTTTCTGTTACCTATCATTGAAAAGAAGAAGCAAGAGTCAACCTCAAAAAACACCCTTAGAAAGAGGAGGGTGATAATTGTGGATCCAGAAACTGATAAAGAGATGACAATCCGTGAAGCGTATGACAAAGGGTATATTGACTACGAGACCTTCCAGGAGTTATCTGAGCAGGAGTCTGAATGGGAAGAGATCACGATCACTGCTCCAGATGGTTCCACAAAGTTTGTTATTATTGACAGAAAAACTGGAAGACAGTATGACATCTCTGAACTCCTTGAAAAGCGAGTGATTGATGTTTCAGTTTTCCAGCAGTACCGCTCACGGAGCATCAGTCTCCATCAGTTTGCTGAAATCATCGCGGATAAGACCAAACATCAGTCATCATCTGTGTCAACTTCAATGTCCTCAGCATCCTCAGAAACATCTTCAGCGAACCCATCATCAGCTTCAACTTCAAGAACATCGGGGTCTTTTGGAGAGTCTTCTAGTACGTCATCAACTTCAAGAAATTCGGAAACTTTAAGTGCTGCATCCCTGACATCGTCCTCGTCTTCGTCAGCATCGACACTTGTGTCAAGACCCTTATCGCCTACTTTCACCAAAACAACCACAACAAAAATTACCACAGTCACAAAAGAAAACACCATTCCCAGCTCTATTACTGAGGAATCTCCTGATTCCTTGAAGCATATATCCAGTGTGTCTGTCACTCTGTCCTCTCCTGTTGAGACAGTGGGTGAGCTGGAACCAGTGGGTGCCATTTTTGACTCAGAGACTTTAGAGAAGATATCAATCACAGAGGCTTTGAATCGTGGTCTAGTGGATTCAATCACCGCGCAGAGACTGCTTGAGGCCCAAGCTTGCACAGGAGGTATTGTCAATCCCACAAATGGGCAAAGGATCAGTATTCAAGAGGCCTTTCGCATCGGAATAATAACTCCCGATATGTCCAATAAACTGAAGCCTGCACAGAAAGCCTACATCGGTTTCGAGGATGTAAAAGCCCGGAGGAAGATGTCAGTTGCTGAGGCTATGAAGGAAATGTGGCTTCCCTATGAAGCAGGACAGAGATTCATGGAATTTCAGGTTGTAACAGGGGGGCTTTATGACCCTGAAATGAGGTGCAGAAGAAGCATACAGGATGGTTTAAAGATGGGCTGGTTGGATGGGAGTACAGCTCAGAGGCTCCAAGACATCAAACACCATGCAAAGAACCTAACATGCCCCAAAAGTAAACTAAGAATCTCTTACCTAGAGGCTCTGGAAAACTGCCTGTCGGAGGAGGGTACTGGGGTGAAAATGCTCCAGGCTTCATCTATGTCTTCTAGGGGGATCAGTAGTCCATACAATGTCGCCTCTGCTCCAGGATCCACCACAGGCTCCAGGAGTGGCTCTCAGCGATGCTCCCGCAGGGGAAGTTTGGACCTAGGCTCCTCATACACAACACAAAACTTCCTGAGCTTCACCAGCTTCTCGTCCGCAAAATAAGTCAAAACCAGGACTCAACTGCTTTTTTGTCCTTTTGCAAATTAACCAGAATTTGCAATGACACTTTTGGGATACAGAAAATTACTAAAAGGTTTGGATTTGTGTGTGCATGGAGGATCATTATTCTTAACACTTCTTATCTTCTTAGACTCATGCTTTGGTGATGCTGTGTTTAAAATATTGTAATTAAAATAATGGTAAAGAAAACATACAAAACGAGTTTCGTGACAATGAACCAAAGAATTAATGGAGGCCTCATTATGGTATTTGAATAGGCTGAATTGAGGAATGATTGTCTTTTTTTTTCTTGCTATTTGGAATCTATTTTTCTAAGCCTTTATAACAAATGTACTTTACTTGTATTACATTACATGGATTTTATGTTATCTCCTAAAATATAATCTGTTCTTTTCCTGTAGTAAAGGGTTCTAAATTTTGGTTTTATTTTTTCCAAATAAATTGTTAAACATGTTTCTGTTTCATTTATACATCCAGTTCCGTAACTACTTTTTATTATCTCCAAATAAAACTTTGGCTCCTGTGGAATTCTTATCAAGTTTTTCAAGGTTTTTGATCAAGTACATGCAGATTAGATATGTAAAATGTTATAGTTACCCCACATTTTAAAAGTATTTTAGTGCTAAGACGTCAGTTTGATTTAATGCACAATTAATATTCAATGAAGGTAAAAAGTGTTGGAAAACAATTATTTGCCTATAGTTTAGATATGTTTTTATAATTTATAACAATTTTGTCTGTCTGGTCTGTCATCAGACCAGATGTAATTATGACCAATGCTTCAGGTTCATTGTTAGACATTATGGGTTTATATACTGTACATTGTAAATAAATATATATTTCATAAGCAATGCTGGCATACATTTAACAAGTAACAGTAACAGACTCATTGTGTCGTTAAAACAAATTGTGGCTTAAAGTGAATTGATGCAAATATCGAGCATATAATAATTACTACAATAAATTATCCATCGATCCATCCATTTTCATAACCGCTTATTCCCTAATGGTGTCGCGAGGGGGGGGGGGGGGGGTGGTCTGGAGCCTAACTCAGTAGTCAATGGACGAGAGGCAGGGTACACCGTGGTCACAATAAACATAATGAAAGTACAATAATAAACACGACTATAATAGGACCATGGACATATACTGTATACTGTCTGTGGTTAGGACAGCAGCAATTTAATGGAGTCCATTGTGCCGGAAACTGTAATAAATGATATTGTAGTTTAGTAATATAATAAAAGTAGAAGACCCTTTACTTTCTTAATAGACAATAGATATATCTGTCTTCTTAGTAAAATGAGCACATATTAACCCCTTAGAGAAAAAGAAAATATACGCTAATTAACATAAACTAAAACGAAGAACGCTACTGCCATTTTAACTTTGAAAGTCATAACCCGGAAGTTGATTTCCTATCATGAAAAGCATTTTGGCATAAATATTTTGCGCAGGTGTTCAGCTTCAGGTTGGTTCAGCTGTTGAGCATGTAAGAATAAAACAAATGTCCGCGTAATTTGTAAAAATGCTGTTAGATAATAGAAAGCTAACATAATTACTTAAATATCTGTTACTTACAGGTCGTCGGTTAACGAGTTTAAGCTAGCGTTAGCTTCTTTTCACCAGAATTCACCTTATTAGGCTCCAACTACGAACTGGAAACACTGTGAAATAAGCAAGGTCGGAACCATTTTGTTTAGTCATTCTGTATCTCAACACTCAACATTTGCAAGTTCAGGAAATGTATAGTCTCGCAAACTATGAGTTTGTTGCCACGCTGCAATGGAGGTTTAAATGTTATTGATTTTTAGGAGGCATTGAGCAGGAGATGCCATGGCTGACGATCCCCAGAGAAACTTCCGATCAGCATATTATGAAAAAGTGGGTTTCAGGGGGGTTGAAGAGAAGAAATCACTGGAGATATTGTTGAAGGATAATCCACTGGGTGTGTAAGAATTTCAGTAACGTTCAAGAACAAATCGTTTTATTGAAATATCTTTTTGATAAAGTTGATACTGTGCCATGACAAAGATTGCATGACAAACGTTGTTATGATGTATGGGTATCATTTGTAACTGTAGTTGCTTTATTTGTATAATTTCAATCTGACCAGTTCCGACTGGTCTCTGAGACTTCAGAAATATCAGGTGCTATGTTTCTCTCAGGCACTCAGAGTTATTTTTCAAAGGAGTAGATGTTTGCTTTCTCTCAGATCTAGAAAAGCTGAGCACCTTCAGTCAGAGGTTCCCTCTGCCCTCCATGTACAGGATTCATGTGTGGAAAGTGCTATTGGGTAAGAAACATACCGTTACATGGGAAAAGTGTCAAATAAAGCACATCCTACGTTCATTTCAGGCTCTGAGCTGAGTGTAAAAGCTTAAATAACACAGGAAGTGTTAATAATTTGGAATTGGAAATTACTTACTTTTGGTTGTCTTATTATTTGGTTGTTCTATTAGTCCTATTAGCTTATTTTGCAAAGATAATTCTGATTTGTATCCAAATAACCAATAGATGATTTAATGTTTGTAAACTTAAGATTGATTAATTTTATTTAAGATTTTTTTTGTATCTTGACTGAATTTATTTTTTGTCGTCATAAATTTGGTGTTTCCAGTTCATGCAATGTTTGTGCGATGTTACTAAGATGAGAATATACATCCAAAAAATGTATCCAAACTTTTTCTAATTGAAGATGATCATAAAGTGCTGTACATTCATTTAAGTCTTTATCAGTTTAGTGTCCCCAACGTGCCCTTTGACCCTGTCTGGCAGGTATCCTGCCCCCCCACAGCGACTCTCACGCTCTGGTTGGAGGCTACAGGAAAGAGCAGTATGAGGACATTGTGGAGGCTCTGGAGGTGATGAGGTACATCAACACCTCCACACCCTCCACCCACATCTACCTGCGCATGTTCCAGCTGGAAAACCAGGTCCTCCCACGGTGCTCCGAAACCTCTCCCCCGGTAAAAGGAAGCACATCACGTCACCACAAGAAATGAGAGAACCTCTTAGAAAAGTCGGGATCACCTAAGGAAACATCCTGAGATGAGAAGTTAAGACAAAAATAATAAGTTAAGACATGGCATTCAGAAGCATTTTTACCCATAATACATTCTCAAATCTTACAGATTTGAAGTGCTAATAGTGCTGGAATGGGGACGCATGTCTGTAGATGATTTCTCAAATCACGCCTCAGTTGACGTCTCCACAAAGTGTCTGTAATCAAAGCCGAGCTTGTCAGGACACGGCAGCCTTTAATTACAGCCGTGCACAGTTACAGATTACTGGAGCCGGAGATTTTTAGATGGTTGTCACAGAACTACTTCCAACCATTAAGACGTCATTAAGCCGCTAATTAAAGCCTGGAATTGCTCAAAGAAACGGCACACTTTTGAATCTGTCAGGAGGGAAAGCACCTAAGTCATATGCTGCTGGCACTCAGTTTTCTGCATCAAGTTTCTGCTTTGTGCTCTGTTTATATTAAAAAGGGAAAGTTAAAAAGATGCATTTTGAATACAATAAACTTGTGGAGGAATACACTCCTATAGACAGAATTCAGACAAGGCTGATTTCCTTTTTATACTTTTGGGTTTCAGTGTTAAGTTTCATCAGATTTTTCTTTCTTTTTGCTTTGGTCTTTTCTCAGGATGAAGAAAATGAAGACTTTCTGTCCATCAGCCGTGCCATGGAGGAGATAGTAGATGATCGTGTAGACTGCTATTGGCTGATAAAGTGTTTCATCAGCCAGTTTCACACAAAGTTTGGAGACTCGATGCCTCACCTGGTAAGTAGTTTCGAGGTTGAATGCGCCTCCTGGGTTTGTTTTAACCTCTGAAGCGAGATGAGGAAGCAGTATGAGGACATTTATTCTTTATCTTTATAAATCACTTTGGTCCACAGACTCTACTGGAAGCAGCAGGTTTTGACAGTTTTTAGCCAACAGAGATGCAGTGTTGGATCAGTGAACACTCAAAGAGCAAATCTCTGTTTTTCATAGATTGTTTTTAACAGATTTCTGCTGATGGAAGTTGAGGCTAAAGTCGTCATTGTTAACATTTGGTTGAACTTTCATAGCAGAGGTGGTTGAGGTTGGTTCCATTAATCTAAGTTGTATAAGGCAGAATCTTTTGTCCTGAATCTGTGAATTTAAGGAGCTGATGTGTGGCAGAACATTAAGCATGATGAATCCTGTGTAGATGTCTGACAGAAGGAAGACATATCACTTCCCAGCTGTAGAGCCCGCTGGTTCTGTTTCTTTGAAAGAAACACTCCTCTGACTGGATTAACATCTGTGTAAATTCATGTTTTTTTTAGGTGCTGGTCTCTTAAATGAGCTTAATTATTTCCCTTTTATTTGGACTTTTCTGCTCAATGTAGCCAAAGAGCCTGGAGCATTATCTGAGCCAGGAGGAGCCTCGGCTGCTGAACCATCTGAAGGTCTGCGGCGTGCTGGCTCAGCTGCCGTACGGCCTCTGGTTCCGCCGCTGCTTCGCTGGCTGCCTGCCTGAATCCAGCCTGCAGAGGTCAGTGCACAGAATGGGGTCCGATTCTATGTGGGATTCAGTTTATTCTCCTCCTCCAGTTGAAGGAAAACGGTCTAGTGGAGCAGGGAAAGCCTGGTTGGCTTTGCTCTGGAGTCCTACAACACAACAAAACAAACCCATCTGGTTCATCTTTTTAAGCACTGGTGGCTTTTAAAGGGCTGCTGCTATATGTTCAATGCTCAATGCTTGCCTAAACAAATAAAAATCAGCTAAATTTGACTTCAAACAACATCTCACCATTAAGGAAAAGTGCTCATGTTGATTCCTGTTAAATGTTTAAATCTTTTGTCCTCTTAATTAAAATGTGTCAATGCAACCTTTGAGATATTTATACATGTTTTATCTATTTAAAAAAAAAGCTGACATTGATGTTTTTGAAAGGTCTAATTGTTGAACTTTTTTTAGGGTGTGGGATAAAGTGATCAGTGGTTCCTGTAAGATCCTGGTGTTCGTGGCCTTGGAGATCCTGCTCAGCTACAAGATCATCTTGATGGGTATCAGTCGACCGGACGGCATGGTCAAATTTCTGTCAAATGTAAGTGAATAAGGGGGCTGTAGAAATATTTCTCGGGGCTTCTTGAAGGACATCTCGAAGCTCCAATTAATAATGTAGGAAGATCCGGTTTAAACTGCTTTTTTGCTATGTTGTCTGTTCTGTGTAGACACAACACTGGCTCATCCCTTTAGTTAGGGGCCCTTTTTTCTACCTGAATGATTCATAAGACAGAGTTATTCAGAGTCAGAAAAATTATATTTAACAACAAGCTTTGGGCTGAAATTAGTTAAAAATGTTAATAAATGGTCTGAAACGGCTTCAAAAGGCCTGACGAGCACTTTTTTTTAAAGATTAAAGAAAGTCTGGAAGAAACAAGGATGGATCAGGCAATTAAAGCAACACAATATTTAACGAAAGCTTGTGGTGAACCAGTTTGGAAACATTTTTCTGCTGTGGTGTCTGAGCCATTTGGAGTTTTGTGCAGCATTTGTTGACTCCATGTGTCTCTCTCAGATCCCGCAGGAAAACACGGACGCCATTGTGACCAAAGCTATTGACTTGTGGCACAAGTATTGTGGAAACCCGGTTCATGCTGTGTAGCATGGAGGAGCATTAGCGTGGAAGAAAAACCTGGAGGCAAGACGCTTCCACAGAAGCTGCAAGGACTCCATTTTCACTCCGCCGCACCGTGCAACCCAAGAAACTTTGTCTCTGCACAACTGAGCTGAAACTCCTCCACCAGCCTCCTCTGATAAGCCCAGAAAGGCAGCGGGCACTTTCCCCACCCCTACACGCCTCTGGGAATATGACAAACTCAATCAGGATGAAAAATAAAGCAGCACACTGATGGCATGTGTGTGACAACGGATAAAGAGGAAGAGACACACAACTCAGTTTCTTTCTTTAAGAAACTTCGCACATCATAGAAGACTCACAATAAATTAATACTCACATGCAGTTTTTCTGTTTACAAAAACATTTGAAAATCCTCTTTGGGTTCTGTACATCCTCTTTGAATTCTGAGAATATTTCTCTCTGAAAACACTCACACAGTCAGGCGCGCAGTCGTAACGCAACTTCTGCTGAGTAATGTCATCACGACTGCCAACTCATGGACCCAGTGTGGACAGTAAACAGAAAGCAAAGTAAGATGGCCAGATTTCAAGATTTTGCCCTGTAAAAGGCTTATCTCAGACAATAAAAAAATGAACCACAAAAAACTGTTCTTGTAATAAGAATTGAGATCCGTGACTATTTACTGTGTCTACAAATAAAAAAAAAGGTCATTTGGCAACTTTGAAATCCCTGTAAACAATGCTGTAGGCAGACTGACACAGTGAGTTACTCCCCTCTATGGCTGTCACGTTGTGATGCATTCAATGTCCACAGCAAGTCAAGTTGCTTTGGTTTAAAGTGGGAATCTGGAGTTTTTGAGCCCACAAACAGATGGACAACTGATGAGAAAATCCAAAGTTATTGCTGGGTAAATAGATGAGACTTTGAACAGGCTTTAGGACAATTTATCTCGAGTTTCAGCTCTGTGGTAAATTTGTTTGATTCCTTTTGCAAAGACACGGTCATATCAATGTCGTCTGTGGAATAAAACTGAGCTGACACAAACATTTCCCCCAGGGAAGATAACGTCCTGTTGAAAGGAGAATGAAGGCCAGAACACAACCATGAAAATAAATTAAATACCCGCTGCAATGTCCAACCATTCCCATGGTGCAGATTGTGTGTTTGACCTCCAGTTCAAAAACAGAAGTGCACCACCTCTTTGTAATCAAAATAAAAAAAGACAATTATAAGCTTTTGAATATCAAGAAGTCTTTAAAATTCCCTCTGATGGGAGACAACAGTCCAGAGTTCAATCCTTCTCCTGTGATGGCTCAAACTCCAAAGTCCAGCTCAAACGGTCAGCTTTAGGTCGGCGCTGGTCAGCAGGCTGAACGTTGAAGCATAGAAACGTGGCAGAGCTTCAGCTGAGCTGGTTTATGGTCGGTGAAACCTGCAGGGAGAAAGAAAGTGGCTGAACTCAGGTAAAACTAGGCATTCCAATTTTGATTTGAATAAATCTCTTTCGAAAGGGTAAGTTATTCCCAGTCAGACGTATTTAGGCAGGAAACATCTAAAACCTGCAGCACAGACGGCAGTTCCTCTCAGCAAGGGAGAGGAACCACACCTATTTATAGAAGATTATGATTCCTTTAAGAGCCTAAAAAGGGCAGGGAAACTTGGTAGAGGAGATAATTGATGATAAGTTTAACTTTTCAATCCACTTTAAAACACTTTAACCATCAAACAAACCCACAAGATCTCTGAAATTGTTCTGAAATAGTTTTGCTATCGAACAGCAACTCAATAAAATTGAAATATGTAAAAGTTTTAATGAGCATAAACTCAACAGGTCTAAAGTCTGTTCCCTCAACAAAAAATGTCATTACCTTTTTCGTTTTCATATCTATTTAATCTACCAGTAATCTCACATTTCTCATTATGACAATGGGATGAAATGTTTCAACCTCCTCCTTTTAGTCCGTTCCTGCTCATTCAGCTGAGATCCTTACGAAAAGTTTAGAAATCAGAATGCTCACAGTGAAATGAAGATTTTAATCCAGAGCCACTAAACTGGTGCCATTTCTGAGGAAAATAAACCAAAAAAATGCTAGTTCCTTCCCTTTCAAACAGGCTCAATGAGCTGGGCCACACCTCCTTTTTGTTTATCATGAGTTGCAGTGATAAAGTCGCACATAGAGCTCAGAGTTAACACTAAAGCGCACACCAGAGGGGGACTTCAGCCCTTTTGCCGTCGGCATGCTGACACCTCTGCAGCTCCTCTCTGTGGAGCTCGATTGGAGGGTTTCACACTCGGCTGCTCACAGTCAGGGCCTTAATGAGCTGAGGGGCGCCCGGCGCCGGGAAGTTGAGATTAAATCGATTAAAAAGTTGCCATCGAAGAGAGGACGGGCCCAGCGGCAATTTCTTTACGGCCCCGCCCGGAGGAGAGCAGCTTCAGGTTTATCTGACCGGTGTCACGTACCTGGTGAGGTGGCGGCTGGACTCGTGCACCTCCATCTCTGTGCTTTTAAACTCGTTCAGCTCCTTTCTAATGGCAGCCTGCCAGCAAAAAACAAACGCAGTGTTAGATTCAGTGTTTTTTTTTTCGCAGGCCGTTTGGACCCAAATTGAACTGTTTTCAGGGTGTGCTGGGACCTTGTCTGCAGCAGTTAGCCGGGTCCACGGCTTGTCCGCCCGGCGGTCGTAGTCCTGAGCCTCGGCCACCTCCACATAGTCGCTGAAGCGGATGAGGATCTTGGCCTCCCGCAGCTCCTCGACTGTGGGCCTCTGGCTGAGCTGAGGGGGGAATAAGAGCAGCGTCATCGGGGCTCTGCGTGGACAAAACACCTGACACTCTGAGTTCTTCATTTCAGTGACTCCACTGGGACCTGCATCATAAAATGCATCATCAGTGTGTTGTGAGAAATGGAAAAAAAAAAGGTAACTTGTGTTATGCACCATGTGCAAATGTCCCCCCTCATTTCTTTGTGTTAGGCTGGAAAAGTAACCAAGATATAGAGAGCTTAAAATGTCAGTAACAAAAGCTAAAAATATGAATATTTTATCTATAAACTATGAGAAACTCATAGTCATTTTGTTTGTTTTGTTTTTACAATAAAATAAGAAAGGTACATGTTATTTCAAACTTTTGACTAGAATAGAGAATTATTTATTATATAATCTATTCTCTCTTGCATATCTGAAAATACAAGGCTGAAAAATGATCAAAAAGTTGTATTGAAATATTATTTCACATTCAATGTAAAAATAAAGTTTATTAGTACAGAAAAAGGGCTTGAAGCCATTTCTTCCTGTTGTCATTTCAACCTGTCGGGACCTGCATCCCTGCTCCCTTTGCCCTCTTCAAAATAACACACCCATAATTCTATCATCCCCCCTCTGGAAATGCTGGAATATGAAAGGAGGCGCTTCAGTCTCCAGGGTAACGGTGGGGATTTTTCCATCAGTGGTTGCAGCCTGCACACACACACACACACACACACACACACACAGGATGGAAGAGCTTCAGCTTCTGCTCCGTCTTACCTTTCTTGATAAGTGTCTCTTTATCTCCCTCTTCTCCTCCTGCTCCTCTTGATCGTTTCGAGCTGGAGGGAACACCCACAGTGATTAATTTGTGCCTTTTTTTGTGTGCCTCCAGCGGTGTGAAAAGTGACCTACGTTTCAATATGTTTCTCTGCTCCAGCTCCTCTGCTGTCGGCCTCTGACTCAGCCGCCTGAAAAGAGGGGGAATTAACTCTATTTCTGTAGAAATTCAGCCTTTGTATGCAAGCCTTCAGAATGTCTTCAGCGCATCCTCCTTCAAATCTCCCAGAAGAGACCCGCTGACTGTGCACGTAATGTCATTTGTTATAATGATGCATGCTGTGAATTTAGAGGCTGGAGGCTCTGAATCAGCCGTTATGCAATGCTGGGGTGGCGAGGAGAGGAGGAGTGAGGCAAAAAAGCCAAATCATTGAGAGGGACACCTTTTCTGTGGGGTTTCTTCAAAACAGAGAACCATAGATAGAACCATAGAAAAAAAAAAGACCATAGATGGGTCAGTTCAGTTTAAGGCTTTGGTATGAGTGAGCTCCTCTTATTTAATTCAGTAACAGGTAATTTTTGCAAAACGTGGATTCAATACAGGGATTCCCTCCATTAGGACACCTGATGGTCTTTAGGTCTTTTCAGGGGACCGGGTGTGACTCACCTGGTCAGTTTGGTGGCCGTTTGCTGTCGGGATTCCAGCCGCTCCTTGTCCGTCTGCATCGGCAGGATGTTCTTCTCCTCCAGCTCCCTCTTGGATGGACGGTTGCTCAGTTTGAGGGCCAGCGAGTCTTTTCGTAAAACCTTCATGGCCAGCGTGCCTTCAAGGAAAAACACAGACGCATGCTTCATACCGTCAACCAACAGGAGTTAAGACATTTCCCTCAAGTTCCCTCTGTGATACTTTGCTGTTTTTCTTAGGTTTCAACCACGCTGGCTAAAAAGTCAAAGTGCATGTTTTTTTAGTTTTTTTTAAACTTAATCTAGCAAATTAAATGAGATTTTCGACCCTTTTTTCCTTTTGTTTGTCTTGTGCGAGGCTCTGCTCTCCGGTCCTTTTTAGATCACTGTCCGGCAGGTTTAGATGTTTTCCATTTAAAAAAACCTGATTCAAATCAGTGCACAAAATGCAGCAATTTCTTTTTTTTTTTCAGGAGATGCATTCAGTCAGAATCAGGCGTGTTGAAGCAGGGAAACGTTTCAAACTTGCAAGCCGGCGGCCCAAAGAGGACCCGAGTTTGAGGTCTCCGTCTCCAGGGCTTCCCACATAATTTATGAGCTTTTCATGAATAAACTGAATAGAGGTGCTATAAACAACTTCTTCCTTTATTAAAAACCCGCATCTCAGAGCGATACGTGATGTTCACGTGCACGCACACATCCTCGGTGCACGTACTGAAAGCAGAAGTCTCCGAAATCTGAACTGGCTGGCCGAGCAAATCAGAGGAACAGAAAGAGGCTTACTTGTAAACAGAGTATCATCATCGTCTTCTTCCTCATCATCCTCTTCCTCCTCCTCATCTTCCTCTTCATCTTCATACTCCTCCTCTATGTCCTCCTCCTCTTCCTCCTCCTCCTCCTCTTCTTCTTCCTCTTCTTCGTGCTTGTACATCCCCAGCAGGCTCTCGTACTCCACCTGCCCCGGGAGGTTCTCCTTGTTGTCGTCACACTCGATCATCGCCGTGGGAACGGCGTGCATCATGGAGCTGCAGGTTGGTGGGAAAGGGCAAAGGTCAGACACGAACGAGCGAATCCCAGCGCAGACGGTTCCAGCCCTGAAAACAACGCGAGACAAGAAGTCAAAATGGAAAACCTGACTCCAAACACCAAAAAGAAGAGAGGAGCTCATTGTTGATTTGAAGAGTGAAGATGAAGGATCTCCAGCTTCTGGTGTCAACATTCAAACACAACTCAAAGGCAAATGCATGGTTATCAGTAGTAAGCTTATTGTTCAATCTCAACTTTCTTAGTGATTATCACTCTTTCTACTTAATTTTTCCTTCTAAAGATTAAATAGAGAGCAGCTTTGGATGCACTGTTTTGAGAAGATATTTCTGAGCTGCTTTGGTTGCTTTGCTGCTGGTAAAGCTGTCAACCTGATTTAGAAGATAAGTTAGCTTTCAAAAGCTGAAGAAATGCCTGGAAAAGGGTCCCCGTGTCAAGAGTTAAAGTAGAGATATTTAGGACGCAGCTTAAACCATTTCTTCCCCTGTGCATTATGGGAAATGTGAGCTCAGTGTCTGATCTGAGCCCTGATGAGAACTGCAGGAATATGAGGCAGAGACGTGGCAGCAGGAGCAGCTCTGACAGCTCTCTGTCAGCTTTCAGACTCAGATCAGACAGAGCCTGCAGACAGAGCGGGACCGGAAAGGAGGAGGACCACAGAGCTGCTTAGCAACAGATGCTGAAGCCTGGAGAACAGCTGCAGCCCTGATGTTTATCTGCAGTCCATGTAGTCACTGAGGGAGAGTTCCCAGTCTGGGACTGATGCGGTATGACTGAACCGAACTACTGAGATCATCCAGAATTACGAGTAATTGTGATAAAAAGCCTAAATAGTGAAAAGGTGATTATTTCTATCTAATCAGGCCTCATCCCTGGAGGTTCCTCACCTCTCAAACCTCTGCATGGTGAGGGCCAGGGTCTTGTTGAGCTCCTCTATGATGCGGCTGGGCGGGTGCAGGGGGACGGGCAGCGTCCCGTACGCCAGCGAGTGTCCTCCAATGGGAGTGTGGCCCGGGGGGGCGGGGCACTTCTGGAAGGTGACGGCGGAGGGCTCCATGCTCCCCGCGGGGACCGAGATCAGGAGCTTCTTTGGAGGTAGAGGAGGAGACAGCTTCACCGACATGCAGGGCAGCTTCACGGGGGCGCCGTCTGCGGGAGAGGGGGGGGAGGGAGACTCAGAGGGGCGCGGCGGCGTGGGCGCGCACGTGTGGCCCAGAGAGCGGCGTACCTGCGATGTGGTTGGGCAGCCTGCCGAAAGGTTTGGGCGGCAGAGCGGGAGGCTGCTTGTGTAGCGTGGGAGGTCTGGAGAGGGAGGATTCGGGGCTCTCAGCTGGAAACAGCAACGCCGTCTTTGTGGGCGGGGCCTGGCTTGGTTTCTGGGCGTGGTCTTGTTGGCATGCTTCATCACTCATCATTGGAAACTCTTAGAGAGAAAAAAATATATATATTTATCAAAAATGGGCTGTGAGAGGCCAAGAATGGGTCAGAGGTGAGGAGGGAGCGACGCCTACCCACAGCTGCCGCCGCTCCCTCCATCAGCTCAGAGCCCTCAGACTCTGAGAGGCTGCAGCCCAGCGCCGGGGAGCGCCCGTTCTCCATCTTCACCTCCTCCCGGAGGGCCGGAGACGAGCCGTCTGCACACAGGGGGAAAGTTAAGGCAGAGGAGACAGAATGAAGAGGTGGAAAAACACCTGGTTGATGCTTGACCGCCATGTTAAATCTGTGTTTGCTGCTTTTTTTCAGCTGAGGGGATCATCAGGCCAGAATCAAGCCAGTTTTATTAAGTAACAGCCCAAAATCACTGTACTCACTGTACTTTAATTCAGTTTAATTGTCGATTCTTTACTCTACTTCACAGTTTGTACTTCTCATTTTCTACTTTTAATTGACCCTGATGCTACCAAGAAGAGCCAAACTGATCTTCATTGTGCTCATAACAGAGACAATGAAGAGATTCTATCATACTCAATTAAAAAATGTAGTAAATATAAGAAACATTTGTTTCTTTAACTCTTTATCCCTCTGTGGTGGGGACCATCACCTTTCTCATAGACCTCCTTCAGGAGTCCTTTCTTGATGAGCTCCTCTCTGCTCTGCCGGGTGGACATTTTCCTCTCCAAAACTGCAGGAAAGCACAAAGCATGCGGTCAGAAAACATCCGTCCAGCTGCTAATTGGTGTTCATTTAAAGGCCCCCGTCAGGCCTCAAAGGTTCACAGCTTATTCTGGTAGTTATTCTGTAGTTACTCCATTTTTTCACATCCTCTGGGCTAAATTATATGAATTTTAGAATTGAGACGCAAGCAAAGATGAAAATAAATTATTTTCCGAGGGGACATTTCTTTTTAAAAATATATTTTTTGTTTGTCTTTTATAGACAGATCTGACTTCTCGTTGGTATAGTTTT
Source organism: Menidia menidia (assembly GCA_907169785.1). NCBI lineage: Eukaryota > Metazoa > Chordata > Actinopteri > Atheriniformes > Atherinopsidae > Menidia > Menidia menidia. The sequence continues at coordinate 9,028,746 of CAJRST010000002.1, read as the reverse complement.
TACAGGCTCGAAAAATAAAAACCCCATAAGCAAATTTGACCCTCTCTTCTCCATAATTTCTTTCTGTACTGAACATAAATGAGCCACGAATGCTGTACAGATTCAAGGCAGCTCAGCCGTATGATGGAAGGACTGTGGATGAAGCACACTGTGGACACAACGTGCAGCAGCCTGTGTGTGCATGCACGCCGAACGCTTCTTTGGAAGCAGGGACAGAGAAAAATAATGCGAAATGCTGCACCAGCTGGGAGAACAGCTTGCCTCGGCTGTTTTCTGGCGTCTCTCTGTGAGAACAGGAAACCCAGCGATTCGTCCAGCTGAGAGGCAGCAACAGAGGCCGTGTCTGCCTGCAAATCCAACACTTCTGTTTCACAGCTCCGAGCCGGACATATGGAACAGACATGTCCTCAGACGAATAGTCATTCAGACGATACGGCCTTAGCCGGGAGCTTTAAGTCAAAGCTTAGAAACTATTCTGGATTGTTTCACAGCATCTCTGAGAATCACACCTTTCCTCCACAGTTTTATCAGATTTTATTTCTAGCTACATTTATTCCCCTGTAACTCAGAAACATTTAAAAAAAAACTCCCCTTTCCTTAAAGAGCCAGCTATGATCAGTTTTTCATAGTTTTGAGCAGCATCTGGTTTCTACCTCTTATTAGTCCAAGATTACATTTTTGTATCAAAATATGTCAAATACGTCTGCATCAGGTCAGCTGGGAATAGACTCCATCACTTCTGGCTTTACCTCTCCTTATTTGGGGTGTTTGTGCTGTCAATTGGTCTCTGACATTTACTTTAACTAGCACAGCTGGCGGCCCAGCTCAGGCCCTCTGAGACCCCTTTAACTAAAGCCTGTTCTGCTCCCTGAAAGAGTGAGATGTTCAGGTGCCGTCAGAGACCCCAGCAGCTGCAACACAGAGGGGGAGAAGCTTCAGCGAAAGGGGGCTAATGGGAGTGTTTCAGCTCTCACCGGCAGAGGTCTGCTTGAACTTTTCGCTCTTCTTCTTCCTCCATTTCCAGGGCTTGAACAGACGTCCCAGATTGGCGAATTTGCTCCGCCGGCGGATGGGGGGCGTGTGTGTGCCCGGTACCAGCGAATCGGAGCGCATCGCCGCCAGACGCTCCACTTCCTCAGCTGGAAGGCACAACGGAAACAAGGTTAGAACAAGAAATAACACCCCATGACGCCTCGTGCAGCTTCATCTGCTCCAGAGCTGCTTTGACATCTAACACCTGGACTTTAACCTGAAAAGGAGGAGGGGAAGCTTCAGAAAAGGCTCAGAAACTTAAATAAATGCAGTGCAAACAAAGAAAACATGTGTCTGATGCTGGGAAGATTACATTTCAGATGAAAAAAAAATATAAGACATACAGAACAAATCACTAATATGGTTATAAGATAAGCTGAGGCAAGATTTTTTTTGTTATTCAGTTTACAAGTTCTATATTTCAAATGAGGCAAATCAGTCAGTCATCCTCAAGTCCCATTTTCAGTCAAAAATAACTCTTGTTAAAAAGGTCTAAACTCAGAAAAAATAGGATTTTTCATGCAAGGCCCCTCCCCCGTGTATGAGCTTAGAATTTCTCATCTTAATGCCACCTGGCAAAGATCTGATCTTCCTTATTTCTGAGAAATTATGCAGCGCAGCTACAGCTCCGTAAGAGAAAGTTAAATCTGAGTGCAGAAAGATTTAAACAGATCAAAGACTGGGAAATTCAGGGATTCTACTGCTGTGTGCTTGACTGCTTCCCTTAACAAAAACAAAGGCAGTCCACAAAGCTCTCTTGTCCATGTTGGAGCGATCGACAATCCATGCAAATTTAGGCCCCCGCTGCAACGTGTTGGAACAGAAAAATACCAAAAAGGTTTCAAAGGAACTGTAAAACTTCAGATGTTAACTTGTCTGAGCTCAAATCAAAGTAAGCAACGTGCTCATGGCCCTCGCCTGCTCAAACAAAGACAAGCTATTCTATTATCTCCACATTCAGCAGGAAGACGTGTTAACTTTAAAATCTCACTCATAGTCTGGTGTGTTTTCCACCCCCTCCTTATCATGTTTTTCTCTTTTTCTCCAGGATCTCTCTTCTCTGCATGTTGCTTTCTGTTTTCTCTGTAAATAATATGGAGAAGACATTCTCTTTAGTTGCTAATGGCTTTTTGTAATCGTCTTGGAAACCAGATGATGACTTGTCTCAGCTTCAAATGTCGGGGGACGTTCTCTGCCTGAAGGCTGTGGATAATCAAGCCGAGTAAAGCTCATCTGGATCGCTCTTAATCACAGTTAACGTGTCAGGTGGCTCCGCCAGCAGAGACATTACGTTACAATAAGGGAGAATGGCAGAATCATTAGGATTTGGCTGAATGAGGGCAGCTAAACACAATCAGAAACGACACGGTCCCCGTCCCACACCCACCGCTGGAGCCAGTGGAGATGGATCAGAAAGCAGCCGGCTATTTCTGAGCGAACTCTGAAATAATTGTTTTGTTTTCTTAAGGTGATGTATCACCCTAAATCATGACAATGCAAGAAAATGACCTGAGAGGATTGTGTTTACAGAACATTTATCTTTTTCATGCTTCATGATTGATTTCAAATCCAAAAAAAGATTCAAAACTGTGTTTTTCCAGCCATTTCTAACAAGGTGTAAAATGAGCCGAATATTCAGCCTATGAGCAGGATCCAGCAGCTGGGAGAAGCTCCTCAATCAGCAGGAAGCTGAATTAATGGTTTCCGATGGTGTTTTCAGTCTCTCTTCAGGCTGACTTCTACACAATGCTCTTGGTTTGTGGTTAACATGAATGGAGTTCGTAATGAGGGTGTTTTCGTCTTTAAAAAAAGAAAAAATGTAGAGCTGACAAATGAACACTGACATCCTGCTGACTACCCGAGCCTTAATCAGACAGAAATGTGTTTTTCCATCAGGAATCAACATGATTCTGAAGCAGACACGCACCAAACGGTTGTTTAGATCTGTGCTTATATGAAAAAAAAAAGAAAAAACCTATTCCCTCCTCGATGGTTTCCAGCTTCCGACAGTGTGCATATTTTTCTTTTTCTCCAAACAGGACCAACAGCTGCTGCAGAGAGCTGATCCAAAAATAAAGCCGGCAGAAGCGGGGAAAAACAAACCCAGTGCGGACCGGGGAGCAGCTGCAGACGAGGGGAGGCGTGGGCCTTCAGGTGGCCTGGCTGGCTGTGTGGAGGATGTCAGCTCAGATCTGCAGCAGCCACCGTCCAGAGGCCCTTCAACAGCGTCTGACCCCCCCTCCCCACTGTGGTGTGAGCGGACCTTCCCCTCGGCAACAGCCCCGTTCTTTCCTGGACCGCATCGCCAGAACTAGCCTCCCAGGTGTTCCACCCAGGCAGATTTCCCCTTGAATGAACTTCCTGGCTCGTCTTTTGTCTCTGCTAACAGGTTTAAAGTGTCCGTTTCCCACCCTGCCCAGGAGGGAGATGAATCAGAGGGTTCAGACTCACACTGCAGGGCCACATTTTTCCACTCTGACCCGGGGTCTGTTACCACACTCAACAACCAGCTCAAAAACTGCTCGCATCTGCCAAACAGGAGCGACACCTCTTCTGGGTCCGTCAAATGATTTGTTTGGATGTATTTGTAGCTCCAAACCAAGGGTAAATAATTAAAACGCATCAATCTGATGGACATCAGGTTTACAGACAGCTTGCAAATACCTCCAGTTCTCATCAATGCAACCTAAAGATTCAACCTATTACTTAATCTAAAGGTCTTACAAAGTATTCTTTGGATATTAACTGCTTTGGTCACATTGTTTTTCTTTGTTAAGCCACAGAGAATCCTTCAGGTAGAAAAAAAATCCCTAATTCAAGGGATGAGCCAGTGTTGTGTCCACCCAGAGAGGACAATTTAGTAAAGAAACAGCACTTCTGAAGGCAGCATCAAGCTGATTCCCAAGGAGCTATCAGCTGAAAACTTGGCATATCTATCTTATTTACTGTAGTTATTTAGGTTTGCTCATACTGTACATTTCTGCAGTAGTTCACCGTTTTCAATTAAATCTCAAAGAAAGGAAAGGGGATTCAGACGGTTGCTGTACCTCTAACATTTCTACCATCTGAGGAAATGAAAATGTAACAAAGCCCTGACTGACAGCCCAATCAAATGATCCGATCCTTCCGACATCACACAGCACGCTGATTTATGAACAACGTCTACGGTGAGCGATGGATTTTTATGATTGAAGCAACAGATCAATACACTGGCCGGCAATCAGCAGCACGATGGATAACCTGCTGGAGATCAACCCATCACTCAACAGAGACAGCCCACACCTCTCAGATATGGAAGCTCAAAAGCAGGACATTTAAAAATATATTCCTCCTAACATCAATCCATCAAACATCCATTTGACTGTGAGAAAACAGAGGGAGGTGGAGCCCTAAATAAGGTTTGGTTAAAGCCCTGGTTTGGATGGGGGATCCACATCCTCAGCTTTCAGGAGAGGATCAGGGAACCAAAACACAAAGAGGGAAGCAAAACCGAGCATGGACATCCAAACAGTTTCAGCATGAATTCCAATTAACAAGAGAGTCAGAGGACAGGAAAACTAAGACCAAAGCCTCGCCTAATAACTGGACAGACCCGGGGCTGACCCCTCCTTCAGTAATGACCCAAAAAAAGCAGGAGGTGGGTGCTCTTCTCTTTGTGCTGCAGACAGCCGGGCTCCCTCACCGTCCAGAGGCTCTGCTCCCCGGCAGTTGCTGCAGATGTGTTTGATCTCTTTCCCGATCTGGCAGTGGATGATGAACGGCGTGTTGTTGTTGTTGTTGGCGGCGGCTGCCTGCTGCTGCTGCGAGCCGGACCTCATCCTGCCCAGGCAGAAGGCTCTCCTCCTCTTCCTCGGCTTCTCCTCCTCGCACGCGGGAGCCGCTGAAGACGATGGATCGGTCCTCGAACGCATCACGTCGCCTTCACAGCCCGCCATGTCTCCGTCGCTCCGCAGAGATGGAAGCCCCTCACTCCCTGCTCCGATGGCTTGGTTTTCAAACGCTCCACAGCTCCGTCCGTCACCCACAAAGCAGCCACCAAACGCCCCACTTCCGGTTACTTTTCAAAGGAAAAGCCTCTGACTTTGGTGGTTTACTTAGCCAGCTTTCCCTCCTTTGTCTTCCCAAAGACAGGCGAAAATGGATGGCAATACAGGTGAAAATGAAAGTCCAGTCCTGACACACTTTCGTGTGCATCAATCATGCAATTTCAAGAAAATAATGCATATGAGTTCAGAAAAACATCAGAATTAAATACACACTTAATGTTCAAATTCAAGTCCGTTAAAAAGTGGTTTCAGAGGTAAATACAAAAAAAAACAAACAGTGAAGACTGAGGAAGTCCAGCAGCTTAATATAGAAAATTACTTTTTAAAAATTCAACATTCATCGCAATCTGGATGAAACTCCCAAAGCATATTCATGTGTATTCAATCTGTTTTAAAGTATTTTCTTAAATCTCTTCATTTGCTTGTGAACCCAACAATTAGTCAGCTGTCTGTTATTTTACTGTATATGACATCAGTCAGCAAAGGTCACAAATGAAACGAAGGCAACTTCCAGTTTTCCACTAATACATTCACATAAAAGAAATAGAAATACAGCTATTTGGGACTGAGGTGAGATCAGCATGGCAAGGAGTTTAATTTATTCTAACTCTGAGCTAATTACTATCAGTAATCAAAGTACATTTAAAAAAGTCAAATCAATCATCAGTCCTCTTTTTTCAAGCTGATGGGCCTGAGAGATTTATAGTGGTAGAATGAAACCTCATTTAGAAGAGAAAATGTTCCACTCATAGTTAATTATGATGTGTACATCTAACAAATATAACTGAGTTTGTGCAGAGTAGTTGCATTTTGTTGACTTTATTGGTCTACTTCCGGTTTCTGCCCACCTATAAGACGGTAACTTGAAGCAACTATAAGCCCTCACGCTTTGAGCCAATCACAGAGCAGCAATGCCAGCTGGAAATACATCTCTAGCCAATCAGGTTCAAGAACCGGGATATTTGGAAAGAATGGCAAATGAGAGAATTTAAAAAGATTAATCTGCAAAAAAAACAAAAAAAATGTCCTGACAGAAATACATTTGATTTGATTTCGAATATAATAAATTGTTAATCCACAATGTTTATTGATATAAATTTGTTATGAATGTTCCTTTTCCCCCTATTTGTTGAAGAAAGACATGTCTAATAATTACCAACCAGATACAGTAGGGGGGGTTCTACTACTACAACTGGTAAAAATATTTCAATATCATTTAGCCTATAGAAGGGATCATTTGAAAAGCAAAACTCTCGATTAGTTGGGAAATAGTAGGGACAGGAAAAGTCTGGATCTTCAGGTCCTTAGGCAGCTTTATGCATTAGAAACAGACCTGATTCTGTCCAGGAAACACTGCATGCGCTCATGAGGTCACACAAAAATCAATGTCTGCAAACAATGTCTGCATTCAAAGCTCCACCAAGCAGAGAAGGGACCCCATGTGAAGATGACCTCTGGATCACAGCGTGTAAGTAAACCAACCTGGCAATAAAACAAAGGACGTTAAAGCTAACCCTAATCTTCAATGGAAGTGTTTGATTACTCCATAAAATCTGGACCATTTTCATACCTAAATTTCGAGTTGAGGAAGCTGTACAGCCTTGAATAAACCCAAGCGATGACAAACTTGTTTGATTTTATCAAATAATAAAAGACTAAACTTGGAAAATCTCATAGATTTAACACTGAGTGAACTAAATGCTGTGTGAAGGACAGAATAAATCCGAACATAGAGATTCAGGTCTCCACCAGCAGGTGGAGCCTGCAGCTAGTAAATCTGAAATGATTTGCACGTCTCTCTCCAGTGTCAGACTGAGCTGTGGGGTGCGGAGTGTCTGATTATCTCCTGTCTCCTTCATGTTCCAGCAGCCAGCTGTGGTGCATATGAATAGCACGTCTTTAATGTGTGTGTGTGTGTCTTTCTCTTTATGTGAATAGATTTGTGCTTGAACAATGAGTCATTCAAAGCTCATATTTCATGCCCTTTGCGCCTAAATGACGTCATAATTTCACTTAAAATCAAAGCATTCTGCTTATTTTTCTGTGCTTTAAGTATTATAGCTCTGATTTAAGACTTTTAACAGCACTTCACTGAAGCAGAAGAAGAGAAGCAGAAGAAGGGAAAACAACGATTAAGCAGATCCTGATCTTTCCAGGAGATTTTAGACGTTTTCCTACTTCACACACCTATTTCTTTTTAAAAAGATGCATTCAAATATTGTTGAGCTCCACAAAGGCAATGATGCATTGATATGAATCAGCTGTGTTGAACCAGTAAAATGTGTAAAATCTGCAGAAAGGCAGCCCAGAGAGGACCTGAGTTTGAGACCCTTGAAATAAGAGGCACCATAATGGGTCCTTGTCTGAAGTGGCACGCAGGTTTGTCCTCCGATGACTCACCCGAATTAACAGAAGCAGCTCCTCCAATGGGAAGGAGGAGACATTAAAAGATGGCGGGATCTAATCAATAAATCTACGACCTCGCTCTCTTACACAGGCTGAGACCTGCAGCCTATCAAGTGACCTCTGGGCGAGGAGGTGGGATCTGCAGATGGAACTGTGTACCTAACTGCTCTGTCTGGCTGCCATCTCCAAAAGTTATCAACACAAAAAGCTGCAGCAACAAGAGGCAACGTTCCCAGTTGTTGCTGCAGGTTTCTGTGTTGATAATTTATGAACATAGCCTGAAAGACAGGCCCCCTCACCCATTACTTGCTGGAATATTCAGATCTGTCATTTACTCTTTAGTTTCTGAAATTAAACAGTGTCCAGTTACTTTTGACTCACTCTATCTTAAATCAGCACTCCTGCTTATTATACTGCTAGGCATAAAATCAATCCAGAATATGGATGATTTTGCACGTAGTGATTTGTGATTCAACATAAATAGATTACTCTGTAAAGGAAACATAGATTTTTATTTGAGTGAATAAATGCTTAAAATTTAATAGTGAAGATGACCCGGATTAAAATAATTAATCTTTAATGTGTTTAGCGCTTCTTTAAATCTCCTAACTTTTCTGCGTTAATATATAAATGAAGGACTTCAAGGTTTGATAAAATGCTGAATGAAAAGTCGTGATTTTGTATTTCCTAAATGTGTATGTTGTTCTTTGTTTTGCACCTTATCAGCTGACAGCTGGCAGAATTTCCTGGATGAAAACAAAGGGAAAGTTCTTAATAGAATCCAGTTCCTTTGGGGTTGAGATTCAGTCGCTTTTGAGATGGAGATTTCTCAAAAGCAGGCAGGAAACTTGAAAAAGACCTCAGGTCAGGCTTGAACTGGGGTATAGAGGTAATGAAGTAACGCTTTGACGTAAATCTCAGTTTGAATGAATGGCTTAGAATCAGTTTTTAAGAGGCGCCCGTGGTGCTACACCCTCTTTAGGCTGGGCGGAGATCTGTTCAGCCGCATCCTGAACAGAAAATATACAGCAGCATTTTATCTTCGAGTCACAGCCTTATTTGGAAATAAAATGCTTCTGGTGCTGCCTAATTAAATGCGAGATACTTGTATCTTTTTATGTCTCACAGTCCCAGTGCAGTGTTGCATTTAATTCCATGCTTTGCCTGCAAATCTGAAACCAAAAATAAGGAGCAGAGCTACTTCGGGGAGCAGGCTGGGTGATGTAATCCTGCTCCGGGCCTTGGAAGTGCTTCCTCACTCAGATGAGGGGAACCCATGTTCGGCAGGTTAAGCTCAGCGGGCTGTTGACACTAATGGGCTTCTTACATCAGTTTGCCAGACGAGTCGGAGGACTTTTAAGAGTGTCAGTAGAGCTCTGAAACACACCTCCAAACCCTTGTATCGGGTACCGGCACCTACTCAGACCACAGGTTTTTCATGTCACGTCACAGGTGGAGGCGCGCCCTCTGTGAGACAGCCTGCTGTCAGGTTACCCGCAGCCGGGGAGAGACGGAGCCCTGAGCATCCGTCTCACGGTAAACCATCCAGTCCAAAGGCATCTATTTCACGCCGCCAGCAGCTGAGGCCTGCGTTTCTCACACAGAGCCCTAAATAGGATCCCTCACTCTCCGGCTCCGTGCATGGCTGTCAGTCAGGACTACAGCAACAGACTGGGGAAAACCTTATTTTCCCCAGTGCGCCGTGATGGAGATGCATTAGCTGAATCAGTCTCACCTTGACCTGCCTGAGCTGTGATCCACATCTCCATGGCGCTGTGTCTGCCTGACAACTCTAACGAGGCCCCAACACACACTCCTCGGGGCTCGTTAACCACCTCCCCGGCCATTAGGAGGGTGTAAAAATAACTCAAAGAACTCGACGTGTCTGTCAAAGACGCCGCGTTGACGTAAGTTTGGTTTTTGTGGCTGCTTTGCTTTTGGGTTTTTCTGACAATAACAAGCGCTGCCCGAGCTTTTGTCCTCTCACTGAGGCTTTTTTCTACATTTTCTTTTAAAGTTTTGGTTGAATCATCGTCCAGCTTACAGCCGACAGCGTTCGGTTTTTCCAACCCTTTCTTCTTTCTAACTCTGCAACTAAAGCTTAAAAATGGCAGCATACAATGGATTTGTGTGACTTAGAGACAAGATAGGTTGACTGTTGTGCAAATAGAGAAGTTATTGATCGGGACACAGAAATCACATGTCTGGAAATGTCACGATCAATTGCATCCCTGTTTCTGATGTTCAGTCCAAAACTGCTCATATAAGAGCACAAATGCAAAAAAAAACAGTTTTGCTAGCTAAATTTAACAACAAAAAAAAAAAGTGGTTCAAATAAGTTGATTTTTAAATTATTCTTAATTTTCTGGAACTTAACACAAATATTTCTGATATTCCTGACGTTAAACGTTGAACATTGGCTACAGTGTAACTTCCTTGCCTTTCTGTAATTTTGTTTGTATTATTTCAATCAAGCAATTGCAGACGAATGTCACAGAACAGTTCAGGAGTTTAGTTTCAGAAGCTGGTATAAGCAACCTGTCTATGTTTTTCTGGATTAAAGAAAGGTTTATTCCTGCATCTCTGTGATGTGACAGTCCTGATAAAAGGACCTTTTTCTGTTTCTCAGCATATTGGTTTCCATGGTGGTATCTTCCCTCATTCGACCCAAGGTACAGCGATAAAAATAAAGAGAGAAAGAGTAAAAACGATTTGTTCTCTTTTCGGAGAACATTTCAACGTATGGCATTTGGACAGCTTTTGTTTGGAGGTTGTATAGCTGATATATTTTCTTTAAAGATGCCTGCAGGAATCTAACTTGTACATCAACTTCGAACTCAGATGCTCTGTAAGTTTTTTATGCTTCCCTGCTTCAACACACCTAAATCATATCAACACTTTGGCAGATTTAAAAAACTTAGCAATCGTTTTTAAGGAATCTTTTTAATCTAAATCAGGCGTTTCGATGCTGGGAATCTCACAGCTGCATCCCTGATTTAGATTCACAGAAGGGTTAGCTAATATCTGTCTATTATGCTTTATAAGTAAAGTTTGTGGTGAACAATGAGAAGCTTCCCTGGTGGCTCAAACATTGCCTTAAATGTCTGGTGTATTTAATTGCTGACCCGACCTTTAAATTGAGCTCTCCACGCACATCTGTCATTACGATTCATGTCAAACGCTTCCCGTCTTCTTCACTGACCCTCTCATCTGTTTCTGATCACTGCTCATCACCTCACAAATCATCATGTCATCCCATCGGGGACCAGTCAAAAAATATTAATCATCCTCCAACCTTTGATGGAAACAGCGCTAATTTGGGCCAAGAACCGGGATCATTAGCATCAAAGATGAATCTAGCGCTTCATAAGTGTGACACTGAGGTGCAGACAATCTGCTCGGAGTCTGAAAAGAACTTTTATCTTCATCTCGTCCTTATGTGTCCCACCACCTCCCTGATGAAGATGTTTTCTGTATGCAGGGGCAGCTGGGAAATTGCCCTGTCAGCATAAAGGCAGCTCACATGCCTGCATACAATCCTTCTGGTGTGCAATTTAGGGGCACCCTGAGCAGAAATGGAGGAGGCTCAAAAAGCTGTGATATGTGATTTGTAGATAAATGGCTGCACAGCAGGAGTATTTTTTTGCCCAACAAAAAGATGCCGCAAAGAGAAGTCCATTTCAAAGGTCTTCCAGCAGATTAAATGCTTAGAAGTCACAAAATCATCTGCTCATCAGGACAAACTTATAATGATAGTAAAGTAGCTGTTATTTTGACAGGCAAAGACAGCAAGCCACACAGACAAAAGAACCACCTGCCCTTCGATGGATGTCTGGGTGGGTGGCCGGATTAACTAGTAAATAATGAATAACTTTTGTTTATTTACAGCAATCTGCAACTCTGATAATCCACTAAAACGATAGAAAATAATAGTAACAGTCCCTTCAGGAGTTCTGTGACGTGTGTGTTGTCAGTTGGTCTGTATACATGAGACATTGCTATAACTTTCCTCTCATGCTGGAGAAGAAAATAGCTTGATAAGTTCTTAACAATTTAGGGAAACCTGATCACACCTGTGGTAAGTTATGATGTGGGTCTGATTTATTCAAACTGCAGAAGTTTGCCTAATATCCTCCAAAAGAGCAAAAGTACCTGAGTGAAACACTGACTCATTAACCGATAAATCTATTCACATAAATCCCAGTAAGAGCAAACAGAGCCTCTCATCTGCCAGTCATTAACTTATGAGCAAATCTTACTTCATTCCTAACGCTAATTTTAAAGAATAGAACATTATTTGGTTGTACTTTTTTTTTCACACAGTGGGAAAAAAGTCTTATAGTTGTTGAGTTTTTGTAGAAATAGAGGAGAGTAGCAGCCACACAGATGCTGGAAAACACCAATAAGAGTGATAATATATTGGTTCTTGAAGGATTTCATCCTTTTCTATGAAAATGAGATAAAAGTTTAAACCAGATTATAGTTGTGCGGCTTCTTTTATATTCGAGTTCCTGCAATTTTATCAAGGTTTGAATGCTGGAGAGGAGACGTGTTTTAAGGCTTTCCAGTGGCAACATGTGTCTGATTTGCTCTCTGTGGATCTTCCATCATCCATCTAAAAATGTATTGGCATGCGGGGGGAGGGAAACACTGAGAAAGGTTTTAAATAGAGTGTGATGTGATCGAAAAGGGTGAAAGAAGAGTGCAAGTTCAAAGGCGACGCAAAGTCCAAGGTTTTCTCCTGTCAAATCTTCTCTTCTTTCTTTGCTCCCATTCACTGTCCAAAAGCCTCAACGACCCCCCTCCCTCTCTCTGGCTGGACCCACTTTGAGCTGATTTAATACAAAGCGACAGTTCAGCAGAGCCTACAGGAGAGTGTGTGTGTACTTGTGGGGCTGTTTGTGTGCGGATCGCTGTAAATGTGTGAATGTGCGACTTGGCATATCACAAGGATATGAGTCATCCCTCCCCCCTCCCTCCCCCGTCTCCTGTATGCAGCTCATCTGCTTTGATAGGTGGCCTTCAACAATGCAGACAGAGAGTAACACCAGCCTGGATCCATGGCAGCATTTAGTGCACGGATGTGTGTTTTCCTTACAGTGGAACAGCAGGGTCACACTTTGGACTGCCACAGTGAAGACAGCTGGCAGAGAGAGGCTCACCGAGAGCCTGCAGAGAGAAGAAGCAACACTGCAGACAATCCATAGGGGACGACGGGGCCAGAAATACGTCTCTGAATGCACAGCACACTCATCCAATGTCAGGAAGAGAACTAAATCTATATTTGCCAGAGAGTGTGAGAATTAATCACAAAGTGAGCAAAGGTCATTTGCTTTGTACATTTATTCTTTTTCAAAAGCTATTTTTGAATCAACCGACTCAATTTTACTGCTGTCAAAAAAAGGTAATTATTGGGAAAAAAAATAAAATCATGTCTTAAAAGTACTTGAACTTAGTCCGAACACATTTAAAGGAAATAGTGGATTTCAAATGAATTCCACTAACAAAACAATTACAGCTCTAAAATCAGTTGAAGCTTTGCACAGTTAAAACAGTTTCTACTTTAAAGCTTTGAAATTTGGATTGCATGCTTTGCTCCCATTTGACTTAAGCATTTGACTTGATGTTTTTTTGAAGTCAAGCATTACTGCAAGCATTACTGCTTGACTTAAATTTAGTCTATTGGCTTCGATTACACTAAAACCCAACCCAGACGACGCCTAAGATCCTTTAGTGTCCGGACATGATGACAGGACTAAAAATTAGGCCAAACTGGTGCTAAAAGGCAAAAAAGAGAGTTTTTTTTTTACTATATAAGCACTTAATGAATCGAAGGGCACAAGCACAACATCCTTCATTCACTCACCTCCATCTCAACTCAAAACAATCAGCTGCTCTGCGCTGAGAGTCTCACTGACGCATGGTGACGGAGCAACAAGTTCAGACATGCTGCTTTAAGGTTGACAACAACCATTATGGGAAATGAAAATCAGAACTGTTTCTCATATTTATATATGAATATATATATACATAAAATGGCTACAGATAAATCATACGATGATATGGAGTCGACTCCATGAAGTGTGACGGCAACAAAAGAAAGTATCCCCTTCTTTATTTTTACTCTGTGAGGCGAGTCAGTGATGCTTCTGTTGAGTAATGTGCAATGATTTCCTGTTCTCCAGAGCCTCGCAGAGACTGCTGTTCATTCATGCCTAACGATCAGCTCCTGGGGAACAAACTGGCCATTACATTCTTATATTCATTCAAGACAAATACTGCCTACGTATCTTGTGTGCCAAGTTTTCTGGCGTTTGTTTTTCCAGCAGAATCCTTGTTGCTGCTCGTGTTTTACTCTCTGAACCATATCAGACTGCGTGTTCAGTATGTTTTAAATTGACCAGGATGATAAACCAAATGTAGCTGATACTTTATTACTACTCAGCCCTTATTTATTTATATTAAACAGGCTGAAAGTGGAGGTGTAGCAGAGAGAAAGGTGTGATTCTCTGCTGATGATGTCAGCAAGTAAAACTCTCTCTCTATTAAGCAGCTTTCCTGTTCCCTCAGTATGCCTCATATTCCAGCTGTGTCTTCATTAGGGCTTCAAGACCCTCCACTGTTTCAACCTGTTGTCTCTCATTTCCCACCATGATCAGGGGAGGAAATGATTTAAACTTCTTCATTCTTTAATTTAGTTCCTGCTCTGTATGTTATATTTTTCCGCTTCAGATCATTTTGATTCAAGGACTTTTGAGGCATTTGTTGGGCTCAAAAGCTTAGTTAGCTCTTTAACAGGTTAACAACCTCCACGCTGGTGTTGTTATGAATCATAAAAGATATCGAGCGAAGAAAAAACACCAGTAAGTTGCCATAAAACAGAATGATCAGAAAAAGAAAGACTCCCTAAATACCATTACATTTGATAAAGGATAACAAGAAATTGCAAACAACACTGACTATAATTGTTTTCTAATATTTGATGCCTAACAGCTCATCGATTAATGGATTATTTTCAAGATATCGAGAACCTTCACCATACCACACAACAACTGGTCTACACAACAGAACAAAGAGTGAGACAACATGCAAATAAAATGTCATGTAGCACTGCCTGTGAAATAAATAAGAAGGGAAACATCACAGCCTGAGAATCAGCAACAACTGTGTTCTAGTCCCTGCGGGCGTTTTGTTTTATGCCACACCTTTGTGTGCTCCCGCGCTCTGACATCATCCAGCTGAGACATAGTTGGCACTATCCTGAGTAATAATGTGGATCTGAGTCACTGGCCGTGGCTCGGAGGTCAGCCTGCGTGAGCTGAAAGGACAAACCCACACGCCGGCGGAGGAAGAGCGAAGGGGTTTGTGTAATCGTGATACGGCGAGCCAGAGAAAGCACTCCTCTGCATTTTAAAGCATCACGCATCATCTCTGGGCCTTTGTTTTTCTGCCCAGGTGGGCTTGGCCCTCTGCTGCTCTAAGTCTGTCTCATGTGCAGATATCAGGGCTGACATATGAGCGGGAGACTGAGCAAACAGGAGAGAAAACAGAGCGTTCCTCAGACAGAGGGAGATGGCTTAGCTATACAACATTTTCACAGGCTTCTATGGACAGCAGCCGGTCTGGGTTCCTCTTCAGGGTACCAGTCTTTTTCTTTTGGGTGCTACAAAGGGATTTGCTCCATCCTGTTCCTATCTTCAATCCCTTCCTGCTCCTCCAGCTCCTCTGTCTCAGTCTCTTATTTAGCCCTGTATTAGCTCTCTCTCTGTCTGAATGAGAGCGTAGTAATGCTTGTTTCTTGGTCTTTGTGGGAAAGACTAAGCTCCCACCGAGCTGACCTGGATTCGGAGAGCAGGAGCAGCTCTGTCACGGAGCGGCCCGGACCCGGACTGACTCAGTCCCAAACACAGGGTGTATTCATGCTTAAGAAAAGCACAGGGAGCTCGCGCACAGTCTGCAGCTCATCAAGTCTTCAGCTACTTCTCGTTGCCTGCATTGTTTCTGTTTTGCATCGGATTTTCCGCTTGTTTGGGTCCCTTTGCTCACATCCACCTCATTACAGCAAACAGCAGTAAAAAGTGGAACAAACAAGACTGAATGTAAGAAGAACATAATAAAGTCCACTGTCTGAGGGCTGTAACACAACCAGTGCTATTCATAAAAGATAACAGAACTAATATATCAAATCACAACCTTTTATAAATCTGAAATTAACATAATACAATCAAAGTCAGGTGTTGTTGTTCAAGGAAATTGCCTGCATTGCTATTCTCACTAATTGCTACCTCTGTAATGTTGTGCCTCAGCTTTTACATCAGATCCAAACTGTCAGCTCCAGTCAAGCTCATATATCAGCTATCGGTTTATTTATACGTGTGTATGCACACGACTAACTTCTGGCACTAGCACGGCCTCAGTGGAATGAGAAAGAAGGCATCTGTGTACAAGGTGTCGAGATTGTTCAAAATTAGCATTTTTTAATTAAATCTATCAGTCTGAGCAGATAGATTCCTCTGAAGTTTTTTCAGATCAGTGGATGTTGAAAAGGATTTGAAATCATATTCTGTGTTTATTTATTTTTAACTGAATGATCCATGTTCCTTAGAACTGAGTTGTAAAATGTGTGCTAAGCAAAATAAGAAACCTCAACACTCCTACGAGTAATTAAACCACAAAAGAAGCAAATTGATTGAATGCTTCTTCAAAATAAATTGGTTCCATTAATGGTAACCATCAAGATTAGGTTATATTTACAGCCTCTGTGTATAATTAATACTGACACTTTCTTTTGTCAGGAAAAGAGAAACCCATACAACAAGTATATCCTGCACAAGTGATGCAGTTTCACATTTATGTTTGAATTACTTTTAATTGTGTTAGCAAGTACATCTGAATTCTCCAAAACGAATAGCACACTGACTGTTGTCAGTGCAGGTGAGATACCACTGTTCAGAAGAGCTTCACAAAACCCCACTTCAGATATTTCAGTCCAGCCTCTCACTGGAAGGAGTACCAGCTCCAAATGCTGAAGAATCAGCTAAAAAAAACATCACAGCACTCTGTCTTTTGAAACCCGTTTTAGCATGTGTGAAACTGACACAAATCACCCAACTATCACATGTTTAAAAATGCCTGTGGGTCGGAAAAAGGCTATAATCGACCCATTGCTGCACAAGGCTTTTTCCTTTTCTACCTCACTTTCGGTCGTTACGGCACAAACTAAGCACAGCATACACGTGTTAGGGTTAGTTTTAGATAAATACAGGGTGACCTGCTGTGGAGATGTGAAGCTGTCATAATGTGTCAGCTAATTTAGACACCAGATTGTTCCCCTGCTTCATCTAAGGATGCCTTTAGTGTGCAGAGAAGTGTACTCTCATTCCGCCTTACCAAAGGCTCAACATATCAATTGCAACATAAAAATACATACTGTATGCATCTTTAAATTAGTGTTTTGATGAACCCTGTGAGTATAACTATAAAATAAAAAAATGGAAAAATGTATTTATCAGTTTTTAGGCTTTTCTCTTTGAAACCAGGCCTAAAACATAACTTGTTTTTAATGAGTGGTCTTTGTGCCCATTTTTGCTATGAATACTCATGTATTCCTGATTTGGTGTTTTTACTCAGGTAACCGCCACTTAACAAAAAAATGAAAAAAGATCCTTCTAGAGTCAATTCAGAACAAGTGCTCTTCATGTGCATGTTTTTGAACTGAGAGATGAGAAGGTGGAGTACCCAGAGAAAAACTGACGCATGCCAAACAGAACATATAAGCTTCGTGCAGTAAAGAGGTCAATCAATCCCCCATTTGATAAAAGCCTTGAAGAGCCTCTCAGCCTGATGATGACAGCAACCTGTCTGGCAAAAGCCACAATGATAAACTCTTGTTTACTAGTCTGAACACTCACGTAAACCCCTCCTCCCACACACACACACACAAACACACAAGCACCCTGAAGATGGCATCAAATTTGTCACATTAAGTGGGGGACATAAAGGAAAACGAGTGGGTTGGATTTATGCAAAACATCAGCTGAACAAATGTGAGGCAAAAGGGACTTGAGAGGAGGTGGGAAGATGGCTTAACTGGGAAGGGAAAAAAATAGATTAGACCCAAACAATAACAAGGGAAGAGACAAAAGAAAGGAAACGATTCGAGGTCCTGGGTTGAATATTCATCTTCAGTGCCCGATTGGCAGATTCAGAATGCCTCGCTCCGTTTCCAGCTAACAGCCAGGAGCAGCACCGCTAGCAGGACACAGCAGCCTTTCCCCGCCTTCGAGCCAGATCCAAGCTTAATGTGGGAAAAAGAGCGTTATATATACAAGGGGAGGCTAATCTGACTGAGAGGAGGTGCTGCTTTAATAGGGCATAAAATGGAGAGAAGTAGTAAAGGGCCAGAGAGAGGGCAGCTCAGAGTGATTATGAGTAGGTGGGTCTGAACGTCATGAGTCATGAAGGAATGAGGAGGCTAAAAGGGGGAAATATCAAAATGCAGGTATCCTGAGCTCATACAGATTACTTTATAAGATCAAGCGTTACACGTTTCTCTGTGCGTTCTTCTGTTTAAGGGAGAAGCGGTGGGGGGGGGGGAGATTAACACTCAGCAGAACAATAGCCAAGCAGATTTGTGTTTGAAATTGAAAGTAGAGGCTTGAGTGGAGCCCAGCCTGCCAGGCTACAGAGGCCATGTGACTGAGACTGGTCCCGCCGGCCAAAATCTGGGGGAGGGAGTATCAATCAGGAGCTATGCAGCAGTCCGTTGTAAATGAAAAAGAACTGAAATGATCATATTTGATGTGGATGCTCCGCAGTGGAGGTTTCCATCCGTGGCGTTTTCAGCACCGCGGGGCAGTGGACAGCTCCGCTTTCCGTGACACTACAGCAGCCTCCGTGGGAGGGCAGGGTGGGGGGAGGATGTCCAAAATCAGGCAGAAAATGATCTTAAATGTGGCCGTAAACCGACACTTAAAAGATGAAACAGGCATCGTGACAGCGCACGGTCGTGGCCATGGCAACAAAGGAAACAATAACTCATCTCCCCGTGATTTCACGCCACAGCCACCACGCACGCCGGACGAGACGGGGAGGTGACATCCGTCTCTCCCCCCCTCTCCGAACGGGTTCATTACAGCGGCGTTTGAAATGAGGTTCACACATTTCACTGCGGCCGAACGTAAAAGGCGGAGTCTGGCCGGGAGCAGAGACGATCGATGCTCCTGATCAGCCTGTTTCTGGGGGGGAAAAAAAGCTGCCCGGTGCGCGAATCTCTCCACAGGCACCGCCAATCCGGCATGACGAAAACCCCAAAGTCATGCTGCTGTGTGGCAACTGTCACCGGGGCTACAGAACAGCCCCCCGACCAACCCACCCTCCAAAAAAAAATCTGAACCCCACACATGTAGAGCATTTCTCCCCCGTGGGGAACGTTGGCGCGCAGACGCATCCGGCGGCGGCACGCTGCCTACCTGTCTCCAGGTGCAGAGAGATCCGCGCCTCGTTGATGTAAGGAGTGTCACTCTTGGAGCGGACCCTCCGGATCGGTCTGCGGTCTACCTCCTCCTCCGGGGCCGCCGCCATGTTCGGCCAGCCGGGGAATGGTCCACTAGCAGCCGGCGGGGACAGCCAGAGCCAGACGCACGGCACCGCAGCAGCAGCAGCACCGCCCGGTGAGACGGCGTGGGAGGGGGGTGGGTTTGTTGTAACGGTGATGGAGGGGGGGGGGGGGGGGGGGGGGGGGGGGGGGGGGGTCTGATGGGATGTTTCCCTTCCTGTATGTCAGCTCCACCTGCTCGAGGCTGAGCAAACACAGACCAATGCAACACGCAGTGCCCACATAAAACAAAAACACCACACACACCCACACAAAAACACCCTTTAACTGCTCTGTGGGGCTCACACAGACCCAGACTACACAGACACATGACAGGAAAGCTTTCGATGATGCTTAGAAACTATTAAACAATAAAAGGTCGGCCTGCATTCGTGTTAATTCAAATGTAATCTGCAGGTTACACTTCGTGAAACAATTATCAGCAGCTGTGACTGAAAAATCACAATTCATTCACTAATTCATTCAAATCCATTATAGTACTCTAACGACTTATTCTTAATCCAAGAACCCCCTTATGGGCAACTATGTGAATCTAATGAATAGGAAGTACTCTTAAATGTATATATATACAGTATATCAATCAATGAGTCAATGAGTCAAATAAATGGATTAATAAAGAGATTGCACTCATGTGTAAAATAGAACGCAAGTCTCTTTTCTACAGTTCAATTTGAAGTGATTTCAAAGAAAAAAACAAGATTACAAGAAAATTAAATAAAAAATCCTGATACCACATATTTGGTTGATTCTAAAGCGCCCAGAGGCAAAACCTCAGTTTAAGAAATATTAATTTCTTTCTGACCTTTTCAAATCATCTTGGCAACCATCTATCATGAATTGATTATTTTGAAGATCTTAAAATAGCTCATATATGCCCATATTAACATAATCAATTGAGGAGTGAAGGTTTGACATTTGCAAAAGGTGCAATGAAGCCAGAGAGCTCAGTGGATGAATGAATACATCTTACTGTTAATCATTAAGTGTGTTTCTATTCAGACTGTGCTGTAGTGATGAGCTTTAGTCGGTGCTGGCCTCTGGTGGAGATAACTGGTATCAGCTTAGTGTAATACAGTACAACAAAATGTGTGCGTCCCAGAAGCATAGAGATCCACAGCTCAAGACCTTCAGACTTGTTAAAACATACTTTACTATAATTGAATAGTTTTGTTCAATACAAATTTTATTGATGTATATTAAGAGGAAATTTACTTTTATTAAAGTTTAGATAAAATACATTCATGTTATTTCATGAACGTTTTAAATGTGTATTGTATGCAATGAAAGCTTATTTTAAAACATCAATAAAAAGTTAAGTGAATTGTCAATAACAATTTAGCCTAATTCAGCCCATATTTTGACCAATAAAGTAAACAGTCCTTTTTATTACAGCTTTAAAGGGAATAAGATATGTCTTGGCAGGAAATTCAGTTTGTTGTCAAAAGAATGGGAACCTAAGAACGGCCGATTCTGAATGAAAGGGCAATTTAGTTTTTGTTATTTTTAATAAAAACAGATCCAGCTGCTTATCAATCCATCCTTTTTGGGCAGGGGCAGGGGACACCCTGGGCGGTCTGTCAGTCCATCACACATTGACACACAAAGACCAACAACCACGCACACTCACATTCACTCCTACGGGCAATTTGGAATGACTAATCACCCACACATTAAGGTTTTTGGACAGTGGGATGAAGGAACATCATATTCAAGACAAATATTTTCATATTATTGCACGCCCATCTTAACCAGTCAATTGAATTAAGGACCAAATACTTTTATCCAACAATCAATGTTCATACAATGACCTGTTTTTAACTGCAATGTATCTATTGTTCCAAACGTGTAAGGGGTGAAATGATGGTTTCCAATATAAAAGGACTTGCTGATGAAACAGGAATAATTTGACCGGAAGTTTCTGAATTTTAAAATCACATATTAATAGCGAATCAATGCCTCCAAGTTTCTTGAAGATTTAACTGGGGATATGATAACAACAATTTTAAAATCTAATGGTTGGTGGGGCCTAACGCTGGCAGTGGCCCCCCAAATTATTACTTTCTTCCGGTCACCTGACTTGACCGTGGTCGTTGTTGTTTACCTCTGTCGTCTTTGATAGGCTCATGCCCTCCCATCTGACCCAAAACACCGAAGAGACAGATATTTGCAAGCAGCAGCTGGTCCTTCAGGCGTTGGTCTGACAGGTAGTCAGCGGCAGTGAATCTCCAACTGAAACCTGGAGGATTAAATTAAAGGGACACTCAGCTTTATTATGCTAATGCTAGGCGTCTTTAGCGTTTTTAGCCGTTACAAGCGCTAGCTGGTTAGCTTGCTAACTTTCTACTTGGCTGCCTAGCTTAGCTAAGTGGCATTTTGTAGCTTAGTTTCAAGAAAGTTACTGTCAGATTCTATTAACTACTCTCCTGAGGATTGTTTTAAAAAGTATTGTAGCACAAAACTATCTCAACGTCATTGCTGCAGTGTCAAAATAATCAAGGTTACTTAGCTTCCGAAGTTTATAGCTATATAGGTTAGCTTTGTGGTATGTTTGCTTTGATGACCTCGTAGTTTTATTGATAAAGCTAAACTAAGCGTCAGTCCAGATGACCTCAGATGCACCCACTTAACACGTTCGGTTAATTTTAGTCTTTCCTCATCAGAAACATTACCCAGACATCCATTCAAGTTTAATAGATAAGAATGTTTAGCATATTAAGTCAGTTTATTAAATTCATTAGCCAAAACGGTTAAAGTTTGATCAGATGTAATGATTGGGGCGATTTAACAGATACATTTTTCATTAAATCTTAGATTAAAGAAAATAACAGTTGTATTGTTTATGGCTTCATGTTTAAGGTTTAATTTAATTCGACCTTTAATGCTGCCAATCTTCATTGGTATTATCAAGCAATACTGATTTTAATCGCTGGCTTAGAGGTTTATTCTTTTCATACATAACAACACTAATGAACATGAACACATTTGTCTGGCCCAGAAATTATACGTCTGTATGGAATAACATTTTTGTATCAGACTTTAAAACTGACCAACAGCTATTTAACTGCAATGATCTATAGAAAATAGTTTGAATTATTTATGTCCAGATATAATTTACGATATAAGATCTTATGTTTTGTGGATTATACAATACAAACCAATTACATCTTGGATATTAAGACTGATCTGGCAGAAACCACAATTTTACCCTTGTTAACATTTTTTCAAATGATTTCAAACCCGTGTTGACGTTATTACTTAACAAAACAAGCCATCTGTGGCTGTTGCTTAAAGGGTTTCTAATTTGTTCCTAAGCAGAAAAATATAATTTTTTTGCAGCACAAAGTGACGTGTTTAATGGTTCATTTCTCCTGTTTTCACTTCATTACAGTCAAAACTAAACCAAATAACCCGCCCCAATCAATAATAAAGCTTAGCGTGAGCACTAACCTAAATTACAGGTCATCTGTATGTATTGAATGATGTAATATTTCTCTTCCCCAGTTTCCAAAAAAACTGATGATTATCCGCCTGTTCACCTGTAGAGCCATCATAAACTCTCACCTCAATGCTCACCTGAGAAAGCCCAGGAGAGGCCAAGACATGGCCAGACCCAGTTCAGGTAGCCGGGGCCCATTAGTAACGGTTTAAAACCACTCTTCTCATTAGTGCCATGGCTGATGGAATTGGTGTGTTTACCTTCAGACCTGGCGGCATTCAGAGACATTTTTTCCAAGGCCAACAACATCGTCATCATCACTGGAGCAGGGGTCAGCGCTGAGAGTGGGGTCCCCACCTTCAGAGGGGCGGGAGGCTTCTGGAGGAAATGGCAAGCCCAGGTTAGCCGGTTCCAGTGGGGTGTTGCGGAGAGGCTGGGCCTTTGAAATGACCGGAATAAAAGAAAATGGGAAATAGAGTAAGAGCTGATCCTGAGTGTCTCTCCAATCAGGAGCTGGCCACCCCAGAGGCCTTCGCCAGAAATCCATCTCGTGTTTGGGAGTTCTACCACTACCGACGTGAAGTGATGCTCACCAAAAATCCCAACCCGGGCCACCTGGCCATCGCTGAATGTGAGGCCCGCCTGAACAAGCAGGGCCGTAAAGTCACCGTCATCACCCAGAACATCGACGAGCTCCACCGCCGCGCCGGATCCAAAAACATCCTGGAAATACACGGTGAGCAGAAGCTCTAATGTTATCTATCTAAGCCAACTACATTCATTTTTGCCCACTGACTGTTTTTTATAACTTTTCATGGATCTTTCGTTCTAAAAGAAATCAGAAAACTGCATACATTTAATTGAGAAAGCTGAATGTGGGCTAAAATGATCACTTTGTGTCTGTTTTTAATGCAGGGAGCTTATTTAAAACGCGCTGCTTGAGCTGTGGTCACGAGGCGGCCAATCACAGGAGCCCCATTTGCACCGCTCTGGAGGGCAAAGGGTAAGAGCTTCATCTGCGGTCGTTTGGTAAATTCAGCCGTTTTCCTCAACAGTGCAGAAATGTTTAGTAAGAGATATCGATCTCACTCATTTGAGCTCCAAATGCCAGAGAAAACGGGCCGTTTCAGTCTGTCAAATGTCAGGCAGCTAAATAACACTGCATGACACAGTGAAAAGGAAAAATTACGCCCAAATCAAATGTCACTCTGAAAGCCACTCACCTGACATTTGAAATAGATGTTTGTGTGTGCTGACAAATGTCCCTTTGTTCCCCTGGAACCACATTTTCCAGGAGAACTGATAGTGTTGTGTAAAATGTGCCTTAGATGATGTTGTTGTCAGTATGTTTAATAAGGTTTGGGTCCTTTTGTCACTCAGAAGTTAAAAGGTATCATACTGAAGTTTCACAGAATATATTGTTTTCTTTTTTCTTTGTTTATTTCACCAAATAATCTGTGAGAAAGTATTATTTTCTGATTAATGTGTTTTAATGAATAGATTATTTATTTTTTATCACTTTGCCTGTGAATGGTAATACAACCGGGAACTATTAATGTATTTAATCATAACCAAACAAAGAAAATTAAGCACCTACGATAAAAAGATGACTGTAACGTGACCAGCTAATAGGAAGTTATAAAGATGGAAACTTTTTTTAGCGGCAGAAGTAAGAAAAATACTTTATTCTTGTGATTTTCAGATAATTTGAATGATTCAAATTGGAATTGATAATCTGTGTTTTCAGTGACTTCTGTCTCTTTCCTCAGAGCTCCCGACCCGGAATCTCAGGATGCACAGATCCCCGTCGAGAAGCTTCCCCGGTACGTCCCGCTCATGCTCTTTTTTCCCCGCCATGTGTATTTGTTTTGACAGAAGATTCCTGTGTTTCAGGTGCGAGCAGACGGGCTGTCACGGCCTTCTGAGACCAGCTGTGGTTTGGTTCGGAGAGACTCTGGATTCCGACATCCTCAGCCGAGCAGAGGAAGCGTTGGACAGCTGCGACCTCTGCCTCGTGGTAGGTGTGGAGAGACTTTTAACACCACTCATATTGGTTTGGAATGAACAGAAATAACTAATAATAGCTGCTGATTTACAGACCAGACATTACCACACACTTACATCAAAGCACACTAAACTCACCTTGTTTTTTATCATTTAGCTTTTTCCCTTTTTTTGCTATAGATATTAGATTTAAATAGCATTCATCCTGTATTCCTGTAGATTGTGTTTATAGGCTGTCATTAAATCCCTCTGTGCAGGCTGGCACCTCTTCAGTTGTGTACCCGGCAGCCATGTTTGCTCCTCAGGTTGCAACCAGAGGCGTCCCAGTGGCTGAATTCAACATGGAGGACACTCCAGCCACCATGCACTTCAAGTGTGTTTAGTTTGCGTCACACAGCCTGACACAAGCTTTACTTTCACGCATGCACTGAGCTGACTAATGGCCCTTTGGAAAATGTCTGTCTTTGGTTTAGGTTCCACTTCCATGGCCCCTGTGGGACCACCTTACCCCCTGCACTGGCTCACCACGAGGACGAGCAGCACTGAGGAAGCTAGCCACCACCAGAGGACTGTACTACAAATACCAGCCATGCGTTCAGTGTAGTGAGCAGTCCATTTGAATCATGTGGCCAAATACAGGCAACACAAAAAGAATGTGAGATATTATGAATTTAGGTATTTAACAGTTTGTGCTACATGCTGTTCTTTACACTACTGCTCTGTGCTCTGAGCCCATAGGTCACTCCTAAAAGTGTGTTATTTCGAGAGGTCTGAAGCTGAAAATGAGTCTGAAAAAGCTATATTTCCTTTCAGTGGCAGCAGGGGGCAGTGTGTAGCTGCTGCTGCCTCAGAAGCGTGTGACGTGTGGCCTTTGTATTGTCTGAATTTATGGACTGTGATGAACACTGTGTGAGATGCCTTCCAGTGGACATTAAAGCGGTGCATTCCCTCTGAATGACACAAGCGCGAGGTTTTCCATGTCGCTTTCTGCCTTGATCAGAAATGGTCGGTGAGTTTACTTCCACATTGCCCATAAAGACTTCTGTAGCTTCTCTGTTATAGGCGACACTCTGCTCCACAGAGATGAGATTGCTCCTGACACTTGCTTGGCCTGAACCAACCCAACCCCCCTGCTTCCATAATCTGAACATGAACACATGGTGAACACTGGAGTCCAGTGCTGTATTACTGCTGTGTGGCAGTGGAATCAGGCAATATTTCACCAATGACCTCATAACCAATGCTTAGGCTTCTTCCAAATGATTATGTTTCTCTAAAAAAAGAAAACACGAGCATATTTTTTTTATTAACTACGTAAATATCCATTGTGCTAATGTTAGAAGGGTCTGTTAATGATATTCAGCTCCTTAAATGACTTGTGGAAATTGATTAGTATAGCCACTATTTGAAAAAATAAGCAAAGAAAAATATCTCATTGCATTTCCTCATATGTAATGGGAATCAACACATTTTCTCCATGACGAATAATTGTGGAAATAGAAAAATATACTCTTTTTAGCATTACACACCCAAATCAAGTTTTAGAGATGGTTTAAATTCACTTGTTCAAAAAACAAAAAAATGTGCTCTACCAAATGCAATGTTAGGGATAATGAAAAGGACTTTGAGTACAACAAAAGGGATACCCAAAAATACAAAATGCTGATATTTTTTAAATAATTTACTACTAAGCTCTATGTGTAAATACACAGAGCCATAAGTGAGGATTTTATCCCTGTATGAAACACTTCATTGCATGCCTCACCAAATGTTTAAGATATAACATGTGGTGGAAAGTCACCTGGTTACGCACAGGTACACGGTAGCTGAATGGACATAGTCTTCTATCAGAATGTGCATTACTTATTATTTTAGCCCACCTATAGCAAAATATAGGACTTAAACAAACCTTGTCTGGGTACAAGTCCAGAGCAGGGACTTATGATAAGTTTTTTAGTAGAGTTTTGTTAGGAAGGCTTTTATTGGAAGTAAAAAGCTATCTTACTTTATCAATCAATTCTTTTTTCGTTAGAGTGTCGAAAAAGTTGTGCTTTAATACAAAAACATTCTGTCTCAGATGACTGCGCTTTTACATGAATATTCGTTCAAAAACGATGCTGCTTTTGAGTGTGTGTGTTAGATATTGATGCTGCTGGGAGAAAACTCAATACAAAATGTAGGATGTCAGGCAAAAATCAACAATACAACCCCCAAGGCTTCTAACTTGTGCTGGCCAAGAGCAGCTCTGTCAGCAGATGTCAGCAAAATGAGTTTAATCTGGTGGGGATACTCAATTTAGCATCAATAAATCTCTTCTGCCCATTTCTGTATTTCTTCCTCTGCTTTTACTCAGCCGCCTCCTGCGGTGTGGTCTGTATATCCGCCATGTGTGCAGTGTTTCAGACACCAGGCTTCCCTCCCTCCCCACCTCCTGAGCTACGCCTCCATCACCTGCTCATTAGAGAGAGGATGATGGTCCGACGCTCCCCCATGACTCTGCTCCAAAAATAACAGAGCCAATTTCCCGCCTGTTAGGCGGCGATTTCACACCAATCTGAGATGTACTGCCCAGCTAGGCCTGTCAGAGACAGTAAGAAATAAGGTGCAAGAGAAAAGCAAAGCACGGAAAGGGGGAGAGAAAAGGCCGGGCAGATTCTGATGTGTCGGAAACTACAAGCTCCTCATTTCACAAACACGTTGCCTCTGTTAGAGAATTTTTCTGGAGGGTTTTTCGAAGTTCCCTGTCCAACGCATACTATAACCCTAGATCCATCTGTGTTGCGCAATCTGATGACATCAGATTCCAAAACATTAAGCTGAGTAACATCAGAGACAGAAAAACTATGCAGAGCTCTAAAAGTAAGAACAAATGTATTGAAATTAGATTTAAAATGAATTGGTAGCCAGTGTGAAGATGCTGAAGCAGCAGAGTTATGAGCTTTCTAAAGATGGCCATGCCATTCCTTACTAAAATCCATAAAATGACAGTACAATAGTCTTATAGGAGATCAGAGCATAAAGATTACTGGCCATCTGCCCATCTTCAGCCCAGCCTGTGACTGAGTGGCCATCGACGACGTCAGTGTGGAAGTGTTCCTGCCTCCTGCAGCCCCTCTGGACAGCGGTTTTATGAGCTGTGAGCCCACATGTGACCCCTAATAGGCGTGTATGGACGTGTGTGTAAACATGGGAACAGAGGCGCTGTTTTCCCAGAAGTTCGTCAGCTCCATTTTGCGCAAACATTTGAAAATATTTAACGAGTATTTGCACAGAGTTTTCGCCTCTGGACAAATGTTTGCCTTGCTGTATTTCTGCAGCTATTAAGATAATTAACAGGAGGGAATTAGACTGTGGAAATAGATATACAAGAAATGATGAATAAAAAGCAAAGGACTGCACAGAGGATTCTTGTCCTTTTCTGATGGTTGTAGCTATTTAAACTCCCACATCCCCAAAGGAAGAAGCTCATGCCAACACTTTTGGTTACCTAATGGTGCATGTTTGTACCTTTAGATGATTTTGTCTACCCACAACTTCTAATTTAGATATCATAATTTCCATTGGAGAGCCTTTTTCCCTGTTCTTTGTTAACTGGAGCATAGTTTTATTTATTCAAATGGCAAACTGTGAGTGGATTCAGCATTTAGCTCAGTTTCCATGTACAAATTATGATATTAACATCATTATATTATTTTATTTATTATTTTGAATTTGTTTCTTTTTTTCAGTCTGATGTGTTGAATGAAGAGGTATGAAGAGGTTTTAAATTATCTTATTAGGGAAATGGTTTTCTTTTCAATTTAAAAAGAAGGTTTTTAAACTTGATTGTGAACTATTGTGATATTACCTTGTAAACGGTGATGCTGATTTTGGAGATTAAACAGTTGTATTCAATATTTAAAATCCATTAATACAGTCCAAGCAGGAGTCATGACATCACTAGTCCTTCAACATGCCGACGCTGAAGGTATCATTTAACCAGTGAGTTACCATCATAATTAGTGTTTGATGAGAGTATTGATCAAATCAGCCAACAACTAAAATGTGTATGTATTCACAGACTATCAGTTACAGTTTTCTGAATAAATCAAACTTTTATACAATCAATCAAAAACAAGCGGGGCAAACAGGATGTTTTGTAAATGTTGGGGTCAGATTTGTCATTAAAAAAAAAGTTTTCTATCTCAGCTAAACCTTTTAAAGACTCATCACAATTTATGGTGAATGTTTACAATGTTCTGGTTCTTTTGGGTAAATATATACACACATTTATTTGCGGTCTCACTTAGAATATGCTTTGACTGCAGGTATGCGGTCTTCGTCTAGTAATATTTGTTTATTTTACAGCACCGTCATGCTTTGCCTCTCCCACAGTGTGCGTGTTTGTATGTTTTTTAACACATCTCCAGGTGTGTTTGCAGTCCACAGGTCCATGTTTCCTCTCTGCGTAGGACAGTGTTTGAGATGACTGAGGCTGGTGCTCTTCCCATTGGCTCCAGATTGGGCTCATAGAGTGAAAATCCTCCAGGGAAGCACTAATCCCTGACTGTCGGGAGTCATTTCTATTCTGTAAGCAAAGCTTTCTCTCCCTTGCTTGCTTCCTCTCATGCTCCATCGTTTCTATTTATAGCCTTCTCAAGCTGCTCTATGTTCAACTGTTTACATTTGGATCCACCCTTTAGGTTCAGATCCCCCTCCACTTCATCAGACGGCTCCCTTGATTCCTCAGCGCTTACAAGCAGAAAATCTCTGAGGGATAACTCGCTCACATAAATCAAGACCCAAGATGGAGAGATTATGAGAAAGGATTCTGGACAAAAAGAGGTAAAGAGAAGTGGAGGCTAGACAAGGACAAGGGAGATGTGAAGTGACAAGCAAATCCAAATGAGTATTGCAAGCAGTCGGGCCAGCTGACTGTATTTGAGAAGGCAGATTGTGAAAGAAAGGAGGAAGAGGAGGGAGGATTTTTGGAGGAGAGGAGTGACAGAGACTGTGTGCATTTTTGGAGACACAGGATGCAAACCTTTTCAAATGAGAAAATTAGATAAAAGCATTTGACACCGTGCTCCTTGCTCATGGAAACTTGGAAGTTAAAGGTTTTGATTTAATAGGTTTCCATGAATATGCTTACCAGTATTTGCATTACTGAAAAGAGTTACAAAAAAAGATGCCAAAAGTATGTGGCTGGCTAATCAGGTGGCTAAAATTAAAGCTGGATGTCAGCAAGCAACTAAAAGTGATCTTTTTCAAAGGGGAAACTGCTAAATCTAAACTATTTTCCAACCAAAAAAAAGAATATTCAAAAGCATTATAAGATGACTTTACAGCATTATTAGAATAAGTGGTTAATGGGGCCAAATCGGTACTGAGGGTACAGTGTGTAGGCATGTTCAAATATCCTATTCTACATTTACAATTACAGAGACCATGCAAATTTAAAGATGATACCAAAAAACAACTCCATCCCTCATTTCGTACAACTGGCCTCTCCCTTTTATTTAAAAAAAAAAGCAGTCTGTGCACTTTTGGTTAAGCACAGAGGAAGTAAATGGCAAAGAGGAGCCTCTCTTCTTGGAAAATCTTCCCCAGATCATTGCTGCGTGTTACTGTTCCTTCTCCCTCTGCCAAACCCGCTTGGAAGCCTGATTTGTTTCTCAGGAGGTCAGCTTGCACCCGACAGCTGATAAGCAGCATGATAAGGCAGCAACTAACATTTAGCTCATTATGAAAATAATAATCATTAGCTGCAGCGGGGGCCCTGGAGCTGTACAGATGTTCAGACAGAACTGAGCCTGGCAAAGCTGCATTAACAGTGCAAATCCAGAGGTTTGTGCAGCTGCCCTAATGGACACAAGTAAAATAATTTTTTAATTAGATTTCTTTAATCTGTAGAAACCAAGCGGAGATGTTTTTAACCTTCTCCAAGATGAGAAGAAATGCATCGGGCTGTCTGTTGCATCTTCTGGTTCCTTGGCAACAGCATCCAGCGTTGGGTCTCTTTTGACCTCTGAATCTTCTGCAGGAAATCGCATGAAGATATTAACAGATCTGACACATTTTTAAATAATTAGTAGTTTATAACTTTAGCTGGTCTGTTAAGAATAAGGCAATCATAATTTTCCTGTACCAGCCTGTTTGCATTTGCTACGTGGAGCTGCTGGCTGATGGTTGACAGACAGGGGTGGAGGAAATTAATAAAACGCAGTACGCCCTTTCATTTCAATACCATGAAGGCTAAACTTGTCCTTGTCTCTCCATCAGACACACTGGACCTGGACACACTCATTCTGACTCACATTAACGACCTGTTGTGAAGAAACTGTGGGCTTCATTGAGTTCATTTGAACCCCAAACATATGATTTAAATCTGATGCGGGTGAACTGAGAAAGGGTTAGCTTTCCCAATATTTGTGCAGCGTCTGTTGCTCTGTTATGCTGCTCAGCTGTTGATGTAACACCCACACACTGGGGCTCCGCTCTGCCAGCTGCGAGCTCTGATCTGCGCTCATTGATCGGGATCAATAATTCACAGGGCTGCTTTAATATTTGATGCATGCGCAGCTTTAATCTGCTGGGAATAAGTGAAAGTGATAGAGCTGGAACTCAAGTGGCTGCTGGTGATAATTAGCATTTGTGAATTTGTCCATGGCTTCCCCTCCTCTCTGAATATTTGATGTTTGAGGTTTGAAATTAAGACGACTCTGAACCTGCAGTCAAAGGGCTTTTCTGCAGATCTTGCATGGACTGTTGGCTCTCTATTCCCCCACTGGAGCGGGATGATGGTATTAAAGCTGCCTCTTATATATTATTTTATCTATCAGCACTTTAGGGGAAGACATCAGTATACAGTTGAAGTTAAAACTAAAAGTATGAAGGCGTGTGGTGAGTGTGACGATGAGAAGGTGGACCCAGATGATTCTCTCTAAACTTCTGACAGGATAGTCGTTCAACCGGTCAGAGTCAGTTTTTATAGATTATATTTGCGGTTTCACAGAGATAAAATGTTGAAAGAATTTGGCATCTCCTGAGTGTATACAGTAGAGTTTGATTCCGATTGTTGAACCTTTAACATGGAATGCACCATTATTTCTGTTTTTTTACCCTCCAATGAACACATTATCTGTTCGTCTTAAGATAGAGTGCATAGGATGTATGAGGGTGAGTCAAATGTGCCATTTACCATACGTAATTCCTCTAGGACTACCTTAATCCCACTTTGTGGTCCACAGAGAAAGCTCACACTCCTGAAAACAAGAAAAAATAGGCTGTTGATTCAGCAAAAGCTGCTCCTCTGGGATCTTTACTGCCATCATTTGCCATATGGTTCGGTGTTGTTGGTAACCATGGATCTGAACACCAAAAATGAATTTACTTTTAAAGGTTGTGGGTACCAGTTTGTGTCTTTAATATTTGAGGCTTGCTGAGCAGATTTTATCATCTGGTGTGTGTATCGTTCACATTTCAACCGCGTACAAGTACAACTTCCCCCTACTAGCACTCTGAGGGGAAACTCAGAAGCACCGACAAACTGGAAGGCTTTTTTCTTCTTTTTCTAACTTTCAAAGACGCAACTGGTGCCGTTTGAAAGACTCCTACAACTGTACACGTGTGCACGTGTGTGAGTGTGTGTTTAAATGACGGCTGCGTTGGAGATGCTTTGCTGCTTCCCTGCGACGTCTCTTGCTGAGGGAGATGAGAGGCACTGACATACAGAATTAAAAATATCTTTTCATAACACTCCCACACTCACTGCAACCCGAGAGGCCACACACACACAAACAGACGCACACACACACACACATTTACATTGCGCTCATAAACACACGCTTAACTCACAATCTACCGCTAAACACTTTGTTTCTGTGCCTCTCTCATCTTTTTCCTTTCCCCTCTTGTGTGCATACAGAAAAACGTGCAATCTGCCAAAAAGCTGAGGGCTTTAAAAAGTATATGAAAGCAGCTGCGGAGACGCACCGAGGAGATCTTTGAATTGTTTGATTAGAATTTTAATGTCTTTTTACCCTTTTTATTATTAAAGATGGTTCTGTCCATACAAAAGTGCAAAATGTAATTAATTTGTGAACGATTATAAGGACAATGGAGTTAATGAGGTCCTTCACCGGCTGGATTAGCTTCTCTCACAGGTGAAGCATGGAGCTAATTGTGTTTGCATGAATGGCAGCAGGAAGGTTTATTCATGGATGCAAACAGCACAGAGGCAGCAGCAGCAGCAGCATCCTCAGCCCTTACAGAGCTCTTCTATTCATGAATGTCCCGAGGACTCCAGGTCCCATTCATCTCTTCCTGACTCTCCCTTCCCACTCCCCCCGCACACAAACAGGAAAACCGGCCTCGTGACCTGGAAATCACCTGGTTCTGATGGCTCCTGACAAATCAAAGTAACAGTCATGGGTCAGCTGGTTCAAATAGGGGCCGGACTTGCTCTGACATTTTCAAAGTTTATTATGAATCTGCAGATTTGGACTCGTCCTTTTTCTCCCCGGCGCCTGTGAGCTTTGTGTGGTCTGGTCACCTCTGAAGCCTCATCTGCACCTCCGCGTCTTTCATGTCAGAGCCTCAATTTGGCAAAAATGTCAGCGAGCACAATGAGCAGGCGGCTCAGGCTGCCGCAGACCCACACAGGCACACACAGAACCGCACAGACCCACACAGGCACACACAGACCCACACAGATCCGTACAGACCCACACAGGCACACGCAGACCCACACAGACCCGAACAGGCACACACAGACCCACACAGGCACACGCAGGCAAACACAGACCCACACAGGCACAC
>CAJRST010000002.1:8815415-8995125 GCA_907169785.1 Menidia menidia | reverse complement strand
GCCCGGGTTAATGTGCGACTTTGCTTCCCAGGTGAGGAGCTAAACAGAGGAAATGAGGCTTCCAGGGGCTGGCAGGAGATGTGGGGATGCTCCACAACGGCTGGAAAAAAGGGAAAGGGTGTAGGAAGTGTTCCCCGTGAGGAGATGATAACTTTCAGAGCTTCAGAGGTAGTGAGAGGACACGGGGTGAGTCGACATGGACCTTCTGCTCAAAGGGGCTTTCTACAACCACCAAGATGGTGGAAAGGTAAAAGACTGAATACGCCCTCAACCTTAGACGAGTGTAGAAGCATACTCTAGACACTCGTGTTACTCATGAGTAAAAATCTTGTATGTAACCTTTTTAAGTTTTCCTAAACAATAGTTGTATGTTGTTGTTTGTCATTTTCAGCACTGTCCCTGTGACTAAACATTTATTTTCTGCCACTTCACTCTGACCTATAAATCATTCAGCCAGAAAAAGGCCTCTAACTCAAGGGATGAGCCAGTGTTTAGGAGCAGAACGGAACCTAGCAAAGAGGCAGTTTAAATAGGATCTTAAGGCTCTTTGTTACCAGCAGCCTGTCACAAAGACACATCATTTGATCCCATTTCCTTGGTTTGCGTGAGAAAATGCCAAAGACAACACAGTCTGACAAACAGAAAAAAAGGATTTCCAAGGCAGCTTTCAGCTGAAAACTTGGAATATCTCAGCACGCTGTGCAGAGTGTTCTTAAAACATTTGAGGAAACTGGACAAGTGGAGGACAAAAGAAGAAGTATTAAGCCTATAAAACTATCCATAGCAGATCAAGAGGATCAGAAAGTGATGTCCTTATAAAGAGGAAAGAATCCAGCAAAGACCTGACAGGACCTGGGAGATGCATCTGGACCTTCAGCTGACCCATCTCCTGTTGGACCAAGCCTCATCAGAAATGCTCTCCATGAAGGGTGGCTGCCAAGAAACCATTCTTAAGGAGGTGGAAGCTGTGTTGGAAGGTAAGGTTGCTCAGACCAAATATTGACTTTAAACTTATTAGAATTACATGATTCTGTTTCTGTCTGCTACAATTACTTTCATGTTTGCGCTTATTATAATTAATCTGCACCGTTTTACACTTTTCCTGGCAACATATAAAGAATAAAAGACTTTTCTAAAGTCCTGAGTGCTAGGCAGATGAATCTCTTTTAAACATGCCATTCTTAATCATTTTGCCATATTCTGTATTTGACAGCAGTAAATAGGTCTTTGAAAGGATTCCCAGGCTGGATGTTTGTGGGGAATTAGGAAGGCAGTTTGTTTCATTGTTCACAGACAAAATCTTGTTAGCCTCCATTCAGCCGGGGGTCAGACTGCCTTTGATCTCAGCTCTGTAGCCGAATGATTAAAGACGTGCTGATCGATATTGGATACTGACCACACAGTAATGGCCCGTGTGCATGAAGAGACTTCTTGTATTAAACGATATGGAGTGCCTCACATTGACTGACTTGAAATGCCGGTGAGCCGGTTCATTGACTTTGTTAGCATCTAAGCAACTTAAAGCGGACGTGCAAAGGAAACAAGGTTATTATTGAAGCACCTGATTTGTCCTCTGAAGGTGACACGTGCACCGAAGAAAAGCCTTTCATGGATTCTTAAATCCTGTTCTGTTTGACTTCCTGTCTAATCTGGCAGTTGTGGAGAAGAGAAGTCACACTCTTAAGGAGGCTTTCATGTGAAAACCGACTCTGAGGGAGTGTTATTGACCTGTAAATGCGTCTTCTCAACAAAAAGCCACTTATAGATTTACGTCTGCTTTACTTAAACTATTTCAGCGTGACTAAGTGGAGCTAGATCTCTGATTTAACACTGGTTTATTGTGGAGTTATCTGAGCTTTAGATGATGAGACGACATCAGCTTAGCTTTGTAATACCTTCCAAAGAAGGTATTACAAAACAGGGAAAGAGAATCATTTGATGATGTATTCCTGAGATAAAATACGACAAATGACACAAACGTTTTTATGCTTTACAGCTAAAATTATACAGTTTCTGAAATTTAGCAGTGATATGTCAGTGATTTGCTAAAAAACAACAACATTGAAATGTCTTATTAGCATTTATAAGCCAAAATGGGCTTAAAAGGACCTACTCAACATGAACAGAACCCATTAAAACTTTAGATGTAAAGGCATTGTTGGTTTCTAAAGACCATTGATCACATTTTAGCAGTGGGATTTAAACACCCTGAGGGCATCATTATACTTTCCTAAACTTTTTGTTTTCCTCCTTTCTTGTTTTCATTCGATTCTGCAATAGCCTAATGCATCCCTGTGTTAACTCACACACAAAGAGAGAGGCACTGTGTGTGCAACCAGTGCATTAAATATGCAAATAATGCCCTTAAACACAACTACGGTGCATGCATATTTTCCCTTAAATTTAGGACGATCGCCCCTTCACACGGTTTTCATGATCTTATTTCTGAGCAGGGGAATCAACAATTGGTGACACACAGTCAAAAATAAACAAGAGAAGATTTGCGGGAAAGACCAAATAGTGGAGCATCCACCGGTGCAGCAGGTCTATTTTTAGTCGGGAACTACATGGGCGCAGACTGCAGACAGTGAGAGGGGAAATCACCGGCGCTGCTTTGCTGCTGTTTTTACCCACCCGCTGACCTGCTGCTGCTGAGCCGCGCGAGGCCAGGAGAATGAAGACTCCAGAGCAGATGTTTCCCTCTCTGATGCGGCTCTGACGACGGGGAGGAACAGAAAGTACAAACCGGGGGGGAAAAGGGGGTCTTATTCCCCCTGCTTCACACTGGGATCAGACAGATGCGCGTGCTGATCCTCGTTGAGATGCGCTTGGATTACCGAGAGTGACCCCTCTGATGAGTCCTGAGATCACAGGTGACCCCTTCTGAGGGGGAAGACAGGTGGTCCGCGCACTGGAGAGAGAGAGACGGAGAGGAGAAGAGAGAGAGAGAGCAGGAGAGAGAGAGAGAGAGAGAGAGAGAGAGAGAGCGAGGAGGCGCGCGCGGCACAGTGGTATAGGGCTACTTTTTCCTGACGACACAACAACAACAGTCAACCTGTGGATGAGCGCTCGCGGTGCTCTGCCCGTGTCCTCCGCAGCCTGCACCCTCTCCCCCTCCGACACCCAGCCCTGACCCCCGGACCCCCAGGACCCGCGTGAGCCGGGAAAGGGTGCCTGCTCGATTCCAGACAAGTTGAAGGGGGGGGTCGCGCGCCATCTCCCGCTTCGTGAATGGCCGGAACATGGAGGAGATGCCGTTCGAAAGAGTTAAGACGCGGAGACGGAAGGGTCACTGCCCGGCCGGCGGGGCCCTGGGCGCCATCGCCTGCGAGGACGAGTTCAACAGCCCGGAGCTGGAGTCCCTGTTCCAGGTGTACAACCTGAAGCTGGAGCAGACGGCCACGCTCAAGGCGCTGGCGGTGCTGATCGTGGCCGCGTCGTCGCTGTCCCTGGTGGAGCTGCTGTCCAGCCCGCGGCTCACCTTGTCCAAGGGCTCCTACCCGGTGCACTGCGTGGTGTTCCTGTCGCTGTTCATCGTCACCAACGTCAAGTACCTGCAGGTCACGCAGCTGCAGCAGATCGCCAAGCTGGCGCTGCTGTTCAGCTTCACCTTCGCGCTGCTCTGCTGCCCCTTCCCGCTGGCGCTGGGGACCTCGGAGCTGGTGGACGCCGCTGCCCCCGAGCAGGGCGTGTGGCAGCTCATGCTGGTCACCCTCGTGGCTTACGCGCTGCTCCCCGTGCGGACGCTGCTGGCCGTGCTCTTCGGGGTGATGCTGGCCGCATCCCACTTCATTGTCATAGCGACGTCCCTCACGGGGAGGAAGCAGAGGCTATGGAGACCGGTAAGTCCTCCACCTCGCATCCCCGGCCAGCAAAAACACAGCAGCCATCGTGCGTGTTCAGTTCAAGTTTCACTCAACAACTTCAGCCCAAGTGCCTCCTGCAGGCACTCGGACTGAAGTAGTCACTGTAGGACTGTAGAGTGGTGTCGAGAGCCAGACTATTTATTCGCTTTCCCGGGAGACAGAAAGGTTAAACAACACGCTCGGCATCGATTTTAGCTCCGGGACAGTGAAGCTGTAGAAGTGGAAACCAGCAGACAGGCTCACTTTTGCGCATCGGTGTGACTCAGTGGACGCGGAGCTGTCCAGCCACTGGGTGCTGAAACAGGATCTAAAACGCGTCTGTTGAGTCTTAGCTGAGAATTTGAGAATTCGGATGGCAGCTGTAGCTGCAGGGCACAGTCTGGGTTCTGGGGGCTAACAAGTGTTTGGGAGTTTATTATTGTGGCTTGATTCCCTTTGGTCTTGTGAGCTGTTGACAGGAAAAAGTGTAAAGGTTAACATCCAGCTCCAAGAAAACATTCTACATAAAGTTTTGAGGTCAGAATCCAAATATATTGCTCATTCTTTATATTGAATATGGCCCTCCAAACAGACCTGGTAACAGGTTGTTGTGCGTGAGGTCGTGTTTTTCTTGGTTTCACATTAAATACCCAGATGCCCCAAATCTGACCTTCCACCTCTGATTTGATCAGAATTTAAGGGCCGTGTGGAAAATTAATTGTGGGACAGGCTTCAAGAGTCATCAATCACGGATCAATAGTGCACTCTGTGTGCCAGTTGTTCCACTCTACAGCCCTGGGTCTCTGATTCCCATCTATTCTTGATCACCTCCCCGTTGTGTCGTCACTTGTTTTGACAGATTAATCCTCAAATCTTCCAGGAGTTTCTGCTGTTATGGTGTTCTTTCACACCGGCTTTGTCGGGCATGCCTGCTCTTGTCTGTGTGCAGCTGGTGGCCAACGCCGTGCTCTTCGCCAGCGTCAACGTGTCGGGGGTGTTTGTGCGGATTCTCACCGAGCGCACCCAGAGGAAAGTCTTCCTGCAGGCCCGCAACTGCATCGAGGAGCGTCTGCGGCTGGAGGACGAGAACGAGAAACAGGTGAGGCGCGGAGGCACATCCGCTGCGTCTGCGCACGGCCCTTCCCCCGAGCGCGCACGCCCGGGAAAAGCTTCACGGTTGCTTTGGAAGTTTTTCTTTGAAAAGGTTGGAGGTGCCAATGGATTCCAACAACCTGCCCACGGGCACGCGTAACTATGACAGCAGCTATTTAAGGAAAGAACAATTACTGTGGCGCATGCACCGGCGCCACACTTTCCACCCCCTCTGCACACACCCACATGGAGTGATTTATCCACCAAACAATCAGGCAACTTTAACCCACGGAAAGGCTTTAGTTATGTGCCGCACCCACCTTTTATCACACAGAAAATTAATTATCCCCTGTATTTAAAATGTCTTGGCTTCCTTCTCCTCTACGCTTGCGAGCACACGTGCTCACTTAGCACCTGTTCTTTGTAGATTAGGTGACGATATGCTGTGTTTTCCCCAGCAGTATCAGGCTCCCTTCTGACAGGTAATTATACAAGCAGATTGCTTTCATGGCCTTCCCACTCCAGTAAAGGTCACAGTTTATCTGGGCGAGGGAAACACACACAGACTCCCTGATTGGGATCTACAGCCAGCTACTGGGCCTCTGCCCGTGAACACACGTCTCAGGCTGGATAATCACCCATCAAACGGCTGAAACATGCCTCTGGTTGTCACCCGGGTGTTTGCTGGGGTTTTAGCTTCGAGCCGATCCACAGGTTGTATTGATTCCCGAACAAGCGTGGGCTATATTCAGTACTCCTGGGCGGTCACCCGGCCTCTCGGCTCAATAGCAAACCTCAAAGCAGAGAGGTAATCCAAAGCTTCCTTTTCATTCACAGGAGCCAGGAGAGGCGGATTCAATTGCTCGTTAGTGGCGGTCAAGTTCCCAGAGTCTGTAACAGCTTCATTCTTAATCTTTGTTACCTTAAAGGTCAAGGTTTATTCCTGACTTCAGGAGTTCTGCTTCAGATTAGCCCATTTAAACTAGTTTGTTTTTGTAGGCGAAGTAGCCTCTAAGCAGCTTTTATACTGAGCCAACATTGACAGATATCAGTTCCTGAACAGCTCAGGACTTTGATTTGGAATTGTTTGATACATATCCAGACTGAATAAAAGCCATAAATGTTATTTGAATTTGCAATGTAGCTTGGCACTGTGGGAAGGAAATGCAAAGCTGTGCCCTATTTTGTCATTTTGATGGACAGAAATCTGGTCTCATCCGTGATAAAACTAGTGACGTTTGGACAGCGGTGAACATAATAAATATTCAAAATGAACTGAATCCATAAATGTGAATGAGCAGGAACAAAAAACTTGGGATAAAACAACAGTGAAGCAGAGGAGGCCCTAAAAACCAGGAGCCACTTTTAGACTAAAACAGGAAACAAAATGATCACTATAACAGCAAAAGCTGAGAAAATACAATATGCAAATAGGCAATAAACTCTTCTTGGAGGCAGCCATTTTGGAAAAAACTATCCACAAAACTCATCATGTAAACTCAACGAGAGCTCCATGCTGTTTCCTGTGGGTTTGATGAGCATTTCAATTTAAATTAGGATTCGGAAGGTGAGTCAAAAACAGAGGCAGACAAGGTCTCTGCGATCATGATTCAGGGTTCAAATGTACAAATACATATTAAGAATACGACTGCAAACGCATCCAAACACTCAGTGTCTTCATTTTTAAACACACAGAGCCTAGAGTGAATTAAACCGGGACAGATCAGAGAAATGGGAATCATTAGCGTGTGATTATAACGCACTCGGGACACAGAAGTGGAAGAGATTAATAAAGCGCGAGAATTAATAATTTTAGTCAAACAAGCACAGCCGGTGGGATGGGAGGAGAACCTGAAAGACTCTGCCTCTCTCTGATGATTCATCCTACATTCACAGTCGTTTGACATCCAGCCAAAATGTAACAGAGACTATTCACTGGTTCCAAACAGGAAGCCGGGTCAGACGTAGGCTGAACTCAGCTTCTATGGGATCTGCTTTCCGCAGGTGGATTGCTCTCTGCTGAGTTTAACCTGGATTCTCCTTTTTTCAAAAGTTATCTCATCTTCCTTTACTGTCTATCTTTACCTTTCTTTCTATTTGTGTCTTTATTTAGTTGGGCCAAACCTTTCTCTAAGTTTAAAGTGTTAGGAACGAGGAGGAGCAGCTGAATCCTGCTGTTTGTTATGAATACACCTCAGTTTGCAAAACCAGCTGCGTCTTTAGGTTACTTCCCTGACAGTTCCACAGCTTTGGAGCTCTAACGCTCGCTCTTCTTCTGCTTGAACCCTTTTCCTCCTCAGGAGCGCCTCCTAATGAGCCTGCTCCCGAGAAATGTTGCCATGGAGATGAAGGAGGACTTCCTAAAGCCGCCTGAGAGGATCTTTCACAAGATCTACATCCAGCGCCATGACAATGTCAGGTAACGGGGTGTCATGACAACTGCAGAGGTGTGCTGGAGTGTTTGATCCAGATGTGACGTCTGGGTCGAGAATAGATGGAGAACAACTAAGATTAGTCATTAGCGCAGCTGGAGATGAGCTATGTAAAGGTTAGAGAGGAAAGGTAAAAAATGACCATAATCTGAATCTGCAGACATCACCAGATCTTTACGAAAGTTGAAGCCTGTGGAGCAGCTGTGTGATCCTCAGATTTTACTGTTGTGGCTCGCTCTCACCGCTCTCACACATTAATCTTTTTGTCAGTCTCAGCAGGCAGATTTTATCAGTGGCAAAAAGAAAACAGCCAAAAACACATTTACCTTAGCAACAACCAGAAAGAGTCACAGGTTAATGCACTTAAACCAAAGGCTCATGCTTCTGCTGCTACAAAAAGAGGAAAATAATTAGTCATTAATGATAAATGAATGAATAAATGGGGAAAGAATTAACTCCAGAACGCCACCGTCCTAGAGGCAGAACCTGTCTTTCTTTGACTCTTCCGCATCTTGTTTTTTCTGTGCTGGAAAGACTTTTTTTTATCCACATCTGTTGTGATGTGAAACCATGGAAACAGGAAAGTTGTTCACCAGCTTTCAGAAGCTAAATAAGTTCCCACAAAAAGACAAATATATCAAAATGAGTTAAAGGCGAGATGCCTAAGACACTGAGCAGAAGCAGAAAGGAAAAACAGATGGTTAAACCAGTTGTTCCCCTGATCTTCATGGGAAATGGGAGTCAGTTTGTTGTATGGTTTGGTTGTCTTCCTATTTTCTTTCTTCCTGTCCCTTCTGTCAGGTTTGGCATTTTTGAACACACGTAAAGTTTTGGAACAAAAATAAATAAATAAATCTATAATGGTTTTTCCACACTAACCCGGTGGCCCCTTTAGGAAGACGTTGGAGCAGTCAGGGTGACCCAAGCTATTCTTACTCCTGCACAATGTGTGTGATCCTTCAAAACTGAAAAAGATTTTTTGGGATGAGAGGAGAAACCAAGAAGAAATCCAGTTGGGGATTAAAATGACCGAAATGACTAAGAATCTACACCATCGTACAGCACAACAGACCCTTTTTTATTTGCTTTAAGGCAAAAAACAAAAGATTATCATCCATTTTGCCTTTATACTAAGGTAATAGTTCTTTCAGACACCCCCTCCACTGTTAAGAGATGAAGGGGAAAAATAAAAAGTGTTACAACTTGGCCTGACTGGGGGACAGATAGTGAGGTTGTAAAGAGATGAGAGGAGGTGTTGCTTTGCTCTGAGTGCAGGAATCGAGTGTAAGGTAGCACATCAGAAACACTTCTGTCAAGACACAATCCTCCACTCTGTATCTGCTCTGCTCCCAGACGCCCCGAGAGCATCGCTGCCCATTCATCACCCTCATTGGCACGCTGGCGCTAAGCCAAATCTCACTTTCTGTCACTTTGGGAAGACACAAACACAGAGAAGTACTATGTTTCATATGAAACCAAGCAGAAGGTGCCACAAAGCCAGAAAAACCTGAAACTAAACTTACAAAACCACAAAAGAAGAACAAACTATGAACGTAGAGAGGGAGGAGGATCTGAAGAGAACAGGCTGAACCTTGAGAGGTTAAGCAGGGGAGAGTGATGCTGAATGAAGGCAGCTGAGGAAAGGGAGAAAAGGTGGCGGGAATGGAGCCCATGACCAGGATGGAAAATACTGAAGAGGGAAGTTAAGCAGAGGGGAAGAGGAGGGGGCAGGAAACTGGGGCATGACAATAAAACAGGATACAGAACCTAAGGGAAACTGTAAGACAACTGAAACTAGAGCCAAGGAATTAGAAATACACCAAGAACAAATAAACAAGAAAAACTAGAAACTCAAATGAAGACACATTTCAAAAACCAACAACAGAGTCCAAAGTGAACCAGCTCTGGCTCATCCCCACCAAGCTGCTACAGTGGCACGCATAAACACCCGCTATGCACATTCACGAAAAAGGGAAGCCACGCTCCCCTGATCTGGCCCATCCTCGCCGTGGTTAGCTCTGCCAGCTCGTGCTTCCCCGCCTCGCCTTCCCTCCCTCGCCCACCGCGCATCAGCACGACCTGCAACCATTCAAAGGGAAATCTCGCAACGCAGCTCCTCTGTGGAGCGGCAGTCGTGATCCCGGCTTTGCATACATCAGGCTCCATGAGCGGCTTTACCTCTGCCAGAAAGAGCCCGCTGCCACAGTCGCCGTGCAGCGGGGCCCACTCACACAGGCAGACCCGCTGCCATCTACCAGAGCAGATTATGCTTTCTGGACATGTTCGCTGAAATATCTACCCAAAAAACAAGCTGTTTTAATCATGTTGAACTCTTGGAATTGGGTTTGGAGACAGAGGTGAGTTTATAGGGTGGTCTTTGACGATATTGTCCAGAGGAAGAGTTGAAGGATGTTAACTTCACTTTACATTAAAATCTCCTCCCTCTCCCTCCTGACAGCATCCTGTTTGCAGACATTGTGGGTTTCACAAGCCTGGCTTCTCAGTGCACTGCTCAGGAACTGGTCAAGCTGCTCAACGAACTCTTTGGGAAGTTTGATGAACTGGCCACGGTGAGTGTTCCCATTCCTGTTCGCTCTCTGTTAATGCTCAGCTCACCTGCTTCACCAGGACAGTCACAATAAGAATCAACAGTCTGCAGATGGTGAATGAAACTGATGACTTTCCAGACAATAAGGACAATAAACAGCTTTTGCCTTGTATATGATCTTATTTGGAATATTTACACTCAAAGATTTCCGTCCGGATACTCGAGGCTGGCATCACAAGCTGTGAGACGTCATGGCTGCATCTTTGTGAGATAATTAATACCTCATTAGCAGAGGCTACAGGGGTAGAAATGAAACGTTTATTGTTTCTGTACAGAAAGATGTTGTCTGTGAAGACCAAAAATTGAGGGATTTCTATGTTGTGGCTGCTGCCCCTTCAAAGTTCAATTTGAGGAATGTGCTGTGTGTCAAGTTCAAGTAAGGGAAATGTCAATTTTTGTGATGAAGTATGTGATGTGGAATGTTTGTGTTTGTTTCTGCTCTATTGTCTCATTTGGACTCCTAGTGGTCTGACTTTCTGGTTTAAGTCGTTTACATTCCTCCAGTTCATAAGGATAATCCCTGTTAAATGTTCTCTGTTGGTATTTGTGCTTATACTTATGTGCACCTGGTTATCCTGAGTTTTCCTGATTGGGTTATGCGCTCCATTTCCACACATCTCCTCTCAATCACTTCCTTTTAGTTTCCCCCATGTATATTCTCCTTCATTTAAATCAGTCCGCTAGAGACAATCACCGTTATTGCCCATTAGAAACTCTCCCTAATCTGTGAACTGTTTTTGTAAATACAATTTTCTGGTTGGTGTCTTCAATAAACCCCAATTCAAGTTTCATTCTGCCTCTGGATGGCTGATCTGCCCATCTGGATCCTCATATCCTCCTAGGAAAATGATTTAGAGGCAGACCAATATGATAATCTGGAAGTAATTACAGGAATACCTGGAGAATATATGATGAGAAAGTAATTACAAAATAAACAACAGAAACCAAGTGTATCAAGGATGTGCTGAAACCAACAGAAGTCAACAAACAAATCGGGATCTGTTAGAATAAAAGAGCAAATAATAATACCAAGAAAATCAAACACCAGCGTGAAACTAAAGAGATTCACACCAACAAACACTCAGCCATGAGATCAAGCTGGTAGAGATGGAAATCACTGCACAGATAGAGATGTTAGCATGTGTGTTAGGATGCTTAAGATTATCTCATTTTCTCTTTTTTATTCTTATGTAGATTTATCTTTAATAGAAACTCTATAAAATATCAAGAGGAAAGGGGGATCATGATAAACAACATAAAATGTTATTTTTTGTCGGCAAACAGCCTCTGTTGGCTTCATGTTTCTTATCTGGTCACGTAGATTATTTATCCCACTTAATCATCTATGTATCGATCCAAATAGTGAGAGCAAAGCAGGTGAGGCTGACTGACATCGGTAGAGGAAGGTCAAGATGGAGAAGGCATGGACGTGAGAGAGGAGAG
This sequence comes from Menidia menidia, assembly GCA_907169785.1. Classification (NCBI taxonomy): domain Eukaryota; kingdom Metazoa; phylum Chordata; class Actinopteri; order Atheriniformes; family Atherinopsidae; genus Menidia; species Menidia menidia. Next base: position 8,983,705 of record CAJRST010000002.1, on the reverse strand, counting down.
ATGTTTAAAAAGAGGAGAGATAAAGGCTGAGGAGGTGGATTGTTTCAGTGTGAGTCTGTGTGTGTGTATGTGTCTGATAAAGCACTACTGGGACGAGAGAGTGTGCACGGTAAACCTGTGTAGCGCTGTTCTCAGGGAAAGAAGATTAGGTGAGTGATAGGTTATCTGCAGCCAGACCACTGTAATCATATCAAAACTGCATGAGCCACACACAAACACACACAGTTCCTCCCCGTGTTTTAGAGGACACTGTATTGGCATATAAGTACAGAAAATTCTGTCAGTCCTCTTTCTCTCCTTTCCCCAAAGGGAAACAAGTGGGAAACAGGAGCTCCGGAGGAACACAAATGTATCGTAAAAATACGTCAGACACAAACTAAAACTATGCTGGAGAAAACAAAACCCCAAAAAACAAAGAAGTACACGAAGACCAAAAAATACATGAAATGATGAGGAGAAACTAGTCAAGAAGGATAAGAATCTGACAGAGTGAAGAAAAAACAGAGGCTATAAACACCCGATTCAAAACATTTCTTCAGGCCCTTCACACCTGTGCAGGACTCAATCTTTCAAAAAGATCCTTTCAATCTGAACTGGCAGCATCAAAGCAGGGAAACATCTCAAACCCAAAGAGGACCAGAGGTCTCTAGATCTTTGTGAAAGTCTCTGTCTGGTGCTGAAAAGAGGCAGGCAATGCTGCATCCATTCATCCACGTCACGATGAGACAAAAAGCTTCATGTCCGTTAACTGACTTCAGACCTGGGAAATGAACTCTGAACTCTATGCTGCCCTCTGGTGGGGCATTGTCCAACAATTACCTTGTTCTAAGAAGCACATGTTTGGGACTGCTTTGATTTCTATGCGTGAAGCACTTTCTAAGCCTGATCGCTTTAAAATCAGCTGCTCTGTGGACTCTCTAAATCAGGGATCTCGGACCGGGTCCAAGATCCCTGATTTAGTCCTGCAGGTTTTAGATGTTTTTTTCTGTTTCAACACACCAGATTCACGTCGGTGCACCATCAGCAGAATTGTGAAGAACTAAACAATCTTTCAAAGAGACCTATTCAGTCTAATGCAGTTGCATTGAAGTGGGATACATTGAGCATTTATGGCTGCAGTTTGGGACCCTGCATATTAAATGACCATTCCGTGTCATGTTTGTCTCTAATGGGACTCTGTGGGCAGTAATTCCAGGCATTGGTGATTGAGGATCCTGAAGATGAGATCTCGGAAACACTGTTTTAACGCAAATGTTCGTGTTTTCGTACACAAAGTGGGTAGAAATAAACTAACCCAGAGCTACACCCGAGCTGTGCTTCAGGTTCATCTCGGGGACATAAACATCACGCAGGCAAATGCTATTTATCTACTTATCCACCAGAACAAATTTAAAAGCAGAAAATAGAGCCAACTGACCATCTGGTGGTTCTTTCTCCTGCCCACTTGTAGTCAAAATAGCTAAAACTTGAGACAACACATGCGTTGTTCCAACAACAGACGATGCAAAACAGTTGTCTGTCCCGCTGTTTCTGAAGACGTGCCTGTCTGTGATGAAAATGAATCAATCCAGCTATGAAATGAAAACCTAAAAGGAAGTAAAGTAGCTGATATGGATATGAAACACTGTTCCTTTTTATCTGGAAGGGAGTATTTAATCTTTTTAGGTAATCTCTGTTATTCATCGTGTGTTACAGAACAGGACCATTCCACACACATATGTGTAACTTAGCCTTTATTTATGGTCAACCCTTTCGACTCAGTGCTGTGCTTGACCTCTCCCCATGTGGGGTCAGGACCTCTCAGACCGTCTGCTCTTGCTCTATAGCGGGCAGGCACACGCATTCGTCACATGATCGGCGGGATTATCCCTCTTCAGTTAATTCTGTATCTTTACAATCAGCTGTGGCTTAAAATGTGGAAGGGGAGGGAGGGGGAAGCTGAGGAGGAGAGAGATCAAGATATGAGATGATGTGTGGCTTCCTAAGCCATCGTATGGAGGCTGTGATGAGGATGTATTAGGTGCACGTGTGCGCGTGGCGGCAGCTGCACCCTAATTGAGATTTATATCCCGTTGCGCTCGCGAGGGAGGAATTCACTTTCAAAGTGGCTGTGTCACAGCTGCCGTGTGCCACGCCAAACATTCATTTCCTGAAGGCTGGGCCGCACTTAAAGGCAACATGAAACCGACCCGCCCGTGGACCCGCTCCCCCCACGAACCCGCAGGTCAAATCCCCAAAGCTGTCTCTGAAAGCAAACAGAGCTGAGATGTAGCTCCCTGTCAGCTGATTTCTGCTCAGACACGTGCACGCTTCTGTTCCGAGCGCCGGGATAATCATCCACGCTCTGAATTCTCATATCCTCCCACGCCAGAGTCTTTCTGCTCCCCCAAGCAGAAAACCAGAGCACCCCATCTTCACTCCTCTCATCTCTGCCTCTTAGACTGCAGTTGTCATCAAACCTCTGTATCTGTATGTGTTCATGCGTGTGTGAGTGTGTGTGTGTGTGTGTGTGTGTGTGTGTGTGTGTCACTCAGAGGCTGCCTAGAGGCTAAGCTTTGTAGGATTTGCCATTATTATTTCTGATGACTGGGAGTGATTCGGCTGCCAAAAGGGAACCCTGTGAATGAAGCTAAATGGAGGTGCAGTGCAGTACAGTATATTTACACAATCAGCTGTTGTTGTGTTCTTCTGCAGGTATGTGTGTGATAACGCGTCGTCAGCGTGCGTTTGCGAATTTGTTTTTTTATTTTATTTTGTGCACAATGCGCTCAGTGGCAAATAGCGAATCTGGCAGGGACTGTGTGGGCGGGAATCTACTTCAAGAGCATGTCGGAGCAATTAGAGTCGGCCCCAACAACAAATGCAAAAATGGTTTCACAAGCAAGATATCTGATTTATGAGAGCAGCGATACAACTGCAGCCTCCACGTGCATCCGGAGTCAGAGTGCACTGTTGTTGAAGGTTCAATTAAATGGGAAAATGGTGGGGAGGATCAGACGATAAGCAGAGAGGAGGGTGAGGTCACAGTCTGAACCCTCAGACCAATGAGAGTTAATCATTCTGACCTCCAGATTGTCCAACTTTCTGAATCAACAGGGAGGAACATCTGTTGAGGAGATGGATTTACACAAATATTTTGCACAATGGCATCATTGTCTTAGTTGGAATGAATAAACATAATTGTTTCCATTAAAATACATTCCTTGTACCTCTAACCTACCTCAGCCTCAGCATGGACTTTGCGTCCATGCTGAGGCTGTAGAAATGTGCACCAGATGTGCAGACTTTACACAGATTCCCATTCTGACTGCTAAGTTATGCCTTTTTAGGAGTTTTATGGGGAAATTTGAGCAACTTTAAGAACTTAAAACAAAATGTAAAACCAAAACTGAACTAAAAAAATGAGTTTTTGAAGGTTTTATGGTCCACAATGACATGTTTAGCTCAATGGTGGAGGACACTTTGGGGGTTGTGGAGGAGCATTTCAACGTGATACGTAGAGGATTAAGTGGTTTGTTTCAGGTATTCATCCGTCCATCTCTGTCTTCTCTGTAGGAGAATCACTGCAGACGGATAAAGATACTGGGGGACTGTTACTACTGCGTGTCTGGGCTGACCCAGCCCAAGGCGGACCACGCCCACTGCTGCGTGGAGATGGGGTTGGACATGATCGACACCATCGCGTGAGTGATGCCAAAACACAACCCCAAAGTGTTTCGCTTCAGTCTAAAATTCATCCTGTTTCTCTTGTAAATGTGGATTTTTCATGCAAAAGTTGAAGGTTTTGTTTAGAAATTTGCTCTTTAATTCAAACGAAAATAGCTTCCATCCATTCCAGACAGCCTCAGTTTGAGAAGCTCATTTTATTTTAGACTCGGTGGCCCATGTGTCTCCGCCTTCCCCTACAAGTGTGTTAACACATATGGCATCTTTACCTCGTTTCCTGGTGAGAGCGCTCACTTGTCATGTTCTTTCCCTGCTGCTCTGTCGCCGTGGATGGATGCTGCTGTCAGAGTCCTTTATCTCGGAGGACAGGTGCCGCCGCTCACACTCATCCGTCACTTTGTGAGACAGCCCTGCTCCAGTGTGACGTGCACGGCGCATTTTATTTCCCCCCTTTCTGTAAACACAGCCACGCAAACACAGTTTGTCAAACCCTTTTTCGTGCTCTCTGCTCCCCTCCTTTGACTCTGAATCACGCCTCGAGTGCAGAAATCTGGTTTTGGGTAGCATTGGTTTCTGCACCGCAGAGCAAACAGGACAAAGTCTTCATTGACCACCAGCTGAACGCCTCTCTGCAAACCTCTGCTGCACAACTCCTTATGATGCCATTTGGGATCCAAACCAATATATACATATATATAACCTTCCTTTTTCTCACAGGTCGGTTGTGGAGGCGACCGAGGTGGACCTGAACATGCGTGTGGGTCTGCACACGGGACGGGTGCTGTGTGGTGTGCTGGGCCTGAGGAAGTGGCAGTATGATGTCTGGTCAAACGATGTCACTTTAGCAAATGTAATGGAGGCTGGTGGCCTGCCCGGGTCAGTATTGACAGGTGCACACATGAGCTGAATGATTTCCACTATGCAGCACACAAAAGACAAATTTATGAACATATTTCTACAGCACATGTTTACCCTCTTGCAGATGTTTAAATACAGATACTCAGAATGTATCAATTTTCTTGTCACATTTACTGAATTTTAGCTTTTTTCCTCTTGTAATTGTCAGTTAGTTGACTCTCTTTTGTGTCCATGGGTGTCTCTGCTGTGTGTGTGCTGACTTTAGAGCCTCCAACAATCTTTGACACCCACAGGTTTTAGCAACCATAATGCAAACAGCTCCATCAGTGAAAACAGTAAGAAACTTACTAAATCACCAAATGAAATCAGCTAAATCAGCTTGACACTGATTATCTAACCTCAGTCTGACTGAATGCTGGGGGCCATTCAGAGAGCTGAGCACAAACCAAAGCTGCAAACCTCAAAGAGCTGGAGACCCATGGAGAGAGAAGAGGGTCAAAATTATTCCAAACCATGAGAGAGAGTAATAACCCCATCAGAAACCATTAGTTCAGCTTCCTGCTGGTAGAGGAGGAACTCTTTAGCTCCCAGTTTCCACATCTTGCTTTGATTTTGATAAATCCATTATAAACAGGCTTAAAATGTAATTAGTTAATACTCATAATACAAAAAAATTTAAAACCAAATATTTATTTCAATAGTATAATTATCATTGTGTTCTTATACATATTATTGTGAAATGGGGTGTTTCTGCCATATTTGTTAATTCTTACATTACTAATTCATGTGAGCAAGTAAGAGATAACTGAACTCTATAAAGTCTCTTATCTGAAGTCTCTGTTTCTTTAACAAAATATAGAAATATATATATTTTTTTGTTATCTTGATACATTTTTACTATAAACTAAAATGCTAAAAGAGGACATATTCTATAGGACCTTTTTTTAAACAAAGTTGAAGAAGTTGCAGAAATATGTGTAGCAAAGTCTGTGTATGGCGTTAAAGGGTTAATAAAGAAATGATTCAGTGACAGTCTTTTAAAAGGGATGGTAACTGGAGCTAAAAATAAATCAGACTTCTGATGTTTTGAGAATATCTCCTCGTTTAAGAAAATCGTGTAGAGCGAAAGACGAATTTGCATTTTAAAAAGCAGAAATGAGGTCACCTTTTAGGCCCCGTTTGGTCTGTTTCCAATGCATTAATAAGATTTTAGGATCACAGACCAGATTAAGTGAGTCATTAAGATGAAAACTTCTTCTTTGTGAAGTTTTTAGCAATCCGAGGGGCTATTAGCCTGATAAAAATAATGAGGGAATTAAGGGTTTGAGTCTTCAGCAACTTCGGTTTATCACTAACTGCTTTCCATCCTCTGCTGTGCTTGTGCTCCCAGCAAGGTGCACATCACGAGGACCACCCTGGAGTGTTTGAATGGCGACTACGAGGTGGAGCCGGGCTTTGGCCACGAGAGACACGCCTTCCTGCAGAAGCACCACATTGAGACCTTTTTCATCGTGCCGTCACACAGACGCAAAGTACGCCAGGATCAGTTCCTTCCCTGCTTTTCTGTCTAACATCTTGAGAGGTGACACAGCTGTCAGTGTTGTAATAGTTAATCCTCTGAAGCTGAGAGGGAAGCAGGCCATGTGTTAAACTGCCGAGCATCTCTCTTTCACACCAGCTGCACATGTGCAGCTAATAGCCCTCCAAATATCCACATGCACACACAAATCTAAACGTCATAAATCCAGGTTCCCGCTCACAGCTCGCTGTAAAACGACCCCCTTTAGGCTGCTTTATCTTCATGAATCTGCAGGAATATTAAACTCCTGTAATCCCTTTATGTCTGTTTATTCCACACAGTTTGAAATGTTTAGAGAAAGGATCAGTTTAGATCTGCTTGCCAGACAGACATGTTGGATTCTCACATAGGAAGATAAAAGTCAACACCGAGCCAGAAGTTTATTCTTTCCCAATAAACTTAAATTAAAGCCAACAGCAAACATTTGACTAATAAGAACAGATTTGTTCCTTAACATCTCATTCTGGAGCATCAAATTCTTGAGTTAATGAGTTAAAGGTTGATTTATTTTTAATGGATTGGTTCACACTGAATACATGAGATATTAATACCTGACAAGTAAGCAGATAACAATAAATAAGGGATTCTTCTGGGCTCAGCTCTCCCCCAACTTTCACTGTCAGCCTGCTCTTCATCCCCGGATATCTGTTGATAGTAATTACCCCTGAAAGTTGTTGTAGTTGTGGCCAAATGGCAGCTCCCAGGTGCACACATTGAATTAAGCGGGTACTGATGGAAGGAGTTGTGGTAGTGGAGGAAAAGGCAGCTGAATGAGCTATTGAAACACAACATATAAAATAAAATCCTTGTTGAATCGAATAAACCGCAAGCGTAACAATTAATTCACCCCTCTCTCTTTTTTAATTCCATCGCTTACAAGAACACAGCCTGTCAGCTTTTCTTTGTAAAGTCTCCTTGATTCATGATAGTCACATACAAGATTAAATTGAAGTTATTCCCCCCAGAAATGTTGCTCTCTGAAAGAGAAATGCTTGTGAATGCGAAAGTACCCGGTGTAAAAATCAGTGTCCATGCCTTTTAGGCTCTAAGCCAAAGTCACCTGTATTTGTTTTAACATCAAAAAGAGTATGCGCCGCACCAAAGCAGAGAGTAAATGTGGAGATAAAACCGCATAAATGTGTACAAACTGGAAAATGAAGACCTTAAAATATTCTGTTGAATGTGTAATCAGGCTTTACAGGAGAAATTGTTAATCTATTGCTGTTACAGTACCTTTACTCTCCTTTACTAAAATCCTTTATCTTTCTTTCAAGATTTTTCCCGGCATCATCCTGTCAGACATCAAACCAGCCAAGAGGATGAAGTTTAAGACGGTATGCTACCTGCTGGTGCAGCTCATGCACTGTAGGAAGATGTTCAAGGCCGAGATCCCCTTCTCCAACGTCATGACCTGCGAGGACGACGACAAGGTGGGAGAACAGGTCTATATGCATCGCGATGGATTACTCACTATGCATCTACGATATATTCTCAATAATGCGTGTGCATTTGCTGTTTTTTTTGTTATCTTTGCGTTTATAACAGCTTTTGAACTGCATTAGTGCTGCTGGGTCACAGTTGTGTGGATAAGTTGGTGCCCAACTGGGGTCCTGGCATCACATTTCCTGGCTGTCAGAAATAGCCTGCCGGCTCTAATCTGTCCAGCTGTGTGAGCTTGGCCAGGCATTAGTGCTCCATGACTCTGATGAGTTTGCAGTCTGACTGCTGGCAATCACCAACAGCCTCATGTCATTTCCTCTAATAGCATTAGACTCATTGTCACATTACGATCCAAGCAGCCAAAATCCACAGACAAGCTGCATTTTTTTTTATAAACACATGCTCGTTTTTATAACAACTGGAACGATTATTTTATTTATTTTCCTCGCAGCTGAATTAATGTGTGACCTTTCTAGATAAAAAAAAAGTTTGTTGGTGTTGTACCTCAGGTACATCCGAGCTTATTGTTTAAGGTGAATCTTAAACTTAATCTCTTAAGAAAAAGACCATAACATGATTGAAAGTGGACACCAAACTCCAAAAAGTAACCGTGACAAAAATGTTGAGCATAAAAAGGGACCTACTGATCAGGAAATTACTTAAAAATACACAAGACATCCAAAAAGACACAAAGTCCATGCTGAAACCTCAGAAATGTCCAGCAGATGTGCAGATTTTCCACACGTTTTTAATCAGAACTTCAGTTACTTTCATGTAACCACAAATATGATGTGATAGATTTGTTTGAACTTTTTCTAGGGATCAGAAAATGACGGAGCGCCTGTTTTGTCTCCTGTGCGTCTTACAGCGCAGGGCCCTGCGGACTGCGTCCGAGAAGCTGAGGAGCCGGACGTCCTTCTCGGGCGCGGCCGTCCAGCACTCGCCCGGGACCCGGGTCAACCGCTACATCGGCCGGCTCATCGAAGCGCGGCAGACCGAATCCCAGACCTCAGACTTCAACCATTTCACTCTGTTCTACAGGAGCAAAGACAGGGAGCGCAGGGTGAGGGCAGACACACAAACACACACACACACACGCACACACGCACACAACATCTGCAGGGAGGCAGAAGCTTGGAGTTCTCTTTACATCTGTGTGCACATGTAACTAGTTTACAGCTCGCTCGTGGCACGCAGGGAAAGATGCTTCGTGACTGCGTAACCCCCCCCCCCGCCTCATTCTCACACAACACACCCTACACAGTTTTTCTCCTTCTCCCACGCCCGTTGTCTGTGATGTCTGTGTGCGTGCGCGTGCGCTGGTATGAGGAAGCCGCCCACCCTCTCAGGAGGGGATGCAGATAATGATTCAGGAACGTCTGAGCAGCACACGTGACGGTGTTCTCATATGTGTGCGTGGGTATGGTGTCATAAAGGAGACACAGAACAGCCTGCGTGTTTATCTTTGTGTGTTTGCAGTTTTGACGTTCAAACCACTTGGATTGTAATTGAAATGTAGCTCAAAGTAAGAATAACAAAACTTCAGATAACTTTTAAACGTTCCAGATGTGCTTTTTTTTCAGATAAACAGTAGGACTGAAAGACTTGAATTAGTACCATGTGTTTGTTAAGTTACACACATCGTATGATAAAAGATAAACACTTCTCATTGCAGGTTTCAGGACACGTCGAACCATAAATGTACTGTGGTCATTACATATAATTCGCATAAGTTTTTATCTGCCTTAAAGCATTAAAGCATCCAGAATTTAAGATATATTATATTCTATCAATATCATCAATATTATTTAAGTCGATAAACAAATAACATCTCTGATGATATAAAATGATACTTATTCTTTTATAGTTATTTTAACTATCATAGTATACCCATTATGAAGATTGCAGCTCATATTACAAATTATACTTAAGTTAATGAGGCAGGGTACACCCCGGATAGAAAATGAAAACCATACAGAGTTTTTAGTGTCTCCTGCTGTGAGCAGGACTCTTTACCAATGTGATATTTGTTCTATTTCCCAATAGAACAGAATCAGCTGTGTGTGTGTGTGTGTTTTTTTATGTTTGTTTTTTTTACCTGCAGCCTTGTCCAAGCAGAATCTTTTAGGGGGCATTTGTATACAAATACAAGATGTTTTTTTTATATATAGTGTACTTAGAATAGTCCAAAAATATGCCAAAGTCCAGAGAGGCTGGAAAAGTCCTGTAACAAACTTGAAAACAAAACTGTATGGTGGATTCTCTCAATCGTTGACCATTTTTACTGGATGTAATTAATCATTTCTTACGGCTGTATGCTGACAGACCTTTTCATTAAGCTCTTTGTTCATGCTCTGGGTCAGAAGGTGGTGACCTATGCCCACCTTCTCTTTCAGGGATACTCTTTCAAAGTCATGACGTTGCCTGTTGACCTGTGAAACGTTCCAAACTGGTGTTTTTGGAGCATTTCTCAGCTTTGCCACTCATCTGTTACTCCTGTCCAAGCTTTGTTTGTAACATGTTGCAGTTTCAAACCCAAAATGTGGGACTACTTGCAAAAAACAGCAAAGTTTGAGAAGTCTGATTAATTGAAAATCAGTTGAAAAGGATTAACAAATCACATTATGTACATAATACGCACCCTCAACACACCTGGGGTTTGTACACTGACACCCTACTTGTGCGTTTGGTTCTTTTTTAGTATCACCAGGTCTACGACGACCATTTCATCAGCGCGGTGGTTCTCTCCCTGGTCCTCTCTTCTCTGTTTGGCCTTATCTATCTGCTCATGATCCCACAGTACGTCACGTCCTCTCACACACCGTGCTATCACGTCTGAGGCCCTCAGAAGTAGGCCTGTTTTCACTCTGGCTTCTCCTGGTCTGTCAGGGGGATGCTGGTGCTCCTGCTGGTGGTGCTGTGTGTGTGTTTCCACGTGGCCTGTGTGATGTACCTGCATCTCACCAGTGTTCAGGTAGGACAGCCTTGTTTTTACCACCAAAATGTCAAGGACTTTTTGAAAATAAAATTACTTAAACTTTTATTGTAAAGAGCCTGTCACAGATAATTGTCACAAAGTCCTCCACAGTCAAATGCTCAAAAACACAGATAAAACTAATTAGTAAAAGACTGATAAAAGGAAAAAAATACCACATTAAAAAGAGTTAAGTGACAAAAGTGAAGGTTCAAACTGATTACAAATTTAGCTGAAATAAAAAAGTTTTATGTTGCTTCTTAAAAGAGTCCACAGACTTTCCCAAGTTCGTTTTGTACATGTTGTTATTTCAAATATTTTGTGGTCGTTTTGTATCTTTTAGGGTTGTAGTTCTATTTTTTGTATGTTTTTAATCTTTTCTTTTTTTGCTTCTCTATGAGATATCCTCTTTAGTCATGGTCACTTAATGTTCCAACATTAATGGCAAAAAAGGTGTTTGTTTTTTTTATTTAGAATATTTAGCTAATTTAAACACAAGAGCCCGTTTTGCTATTTTTTTTTTTACAAATAATTGTAAATCTTTCTGGAATCTTTTGGATTTCTTGCCTAACCGTATTGTGACACAATGGCTTTGTGCCACATTGGGCCGTATTCATGTCCTTTACACTCTCCTAAACACACATTGGGGCCACTGGTGTGTCCAATAGACAATTAAAGTCGACAAGCAGGTGATTAATTTACTCTCTCTTTGTATTCTCTAACCCGTTCATCCACCCCCTTCACCTCTTTCCCATCTGGTTTTAGTGCCAACCCGGCTGTCTGACCATCCAGATCCGAACTGTCCTGTGTGTCTTCCTGGTTCTGCTCACCTACTCTGTAACCCAGGCTTGTGTGGTAAGTCTATGCATGCTGCATCGCTTTGGTTTCAGTCTGAATAAACTCTGGACTGTTGAAAGATGCATATTTTTCAGGGTTCACATTTGTGATATGTCGTGAATTTCTCTCTTTGAATGAAAGCAGTATTTGATGTGTTTGCCACAATTAGCTGACTCTTGCAAGGTGTCCTAGTGCACAAATGAAGCTTTTCTTATGTAATCTGTTAAGTTATGTTACAGTTTAGTACAGTTTGTTCATGTGTGGGATGAGCTTGGCTCTCTCTGGTGGTTTTCTCTTTTTGTAGATTTTTTGTAGATTTTTTGTTTTTATGTTTGTAAAACGTGTTTCTGATAAACTTTTGTGTTTATTTATCATTATATCATATCTGTATTTTTGGTGTTTTATGTCTTTTTATTGATAAATAGATTTTTCTCTGGTATTCTGTGTATTATAAATTAATCTTTTTATAATTTTTGTCTTCATTTCCGGTATTATTCTGCTTGTCTGTTTATTTCATTTTGTTTGTGTGCGTTTGTAGATTTATCCTGTACTTTTCCTGTTAGTTTTGTGTCCATATTTGCCATTTTCAGCTGATTAGGATCTCAAAGCTTATTCCCAGTTTCTTCCTTCTAACTTCAGCAAACTCTCTGGTGTTCCCTGAGATGTCAGAAATGCATCAAGCAGAACATTCAACCACTAAAATATCTTTTCTGTTCAGGAGTGACAGGAAATAAACAGAATTTGACATCTTGATAAAAAATAATACTGCTATTTGCTATTTTAAAAAAAGCTGACAACCAAAACAATTCTATTCTAGTGTTTAAAACAATGTGTGTAGATACAGACAGATATGAGGCTGAATGAGGCTTTTGAACAGGTGTTTCGGGTGGAATAAGACGTCTAACCCTGTTTATTGTCTTCCAGGTGGGCAGTGTCCCTTGGGGCAGAGTTGAGACAAACTCCAGCCGTTTTGTGGAGGACGTGCTCGGTGTGGAGCCTGAAAACAGCACGGCCGGGGGCGGGGCAGCCCCCAGCGTGGCCTACGCTCTCCTGTCCTGCGTGGCTGGGACCCTGACCATCGTCCCTTACCTCCGCGTGTCTTCACTCCCCAAGATCCTGCTGCTCCTCCTCCTGTCAGCCGCCTACACGGCTGTCATGGAGACCAGTGGTTATCGCCAAGCTGTGGGGTGAGACTGCCTCTGATTGTCGTGCAAGTCTTCTGCAAGTTGTTGACTGCATTTTAGGTTAACCACTCTTCGGTGAAATTACCTTCTAACTTCCCCCCAAAAATGTTAAAAGGGAGTCCTGTCATATCTTCACTGAATACCTTTAGTATTTTTTTTTTTACAGTAGTTGTATTTCTTTTCTTTCATTAGTTTAAATGTTGGATTTTTACTTAATGGAGCATTTACACACCATATCAATGGGCCACAAAATAAGTAGAACAATTCATTTGTTATCTTTGCTAATTATCTTCGTACTTTTCTTTTTATTACTTATTCATCCATTCATCTATCCATCCATTTTCTGTACCACTCATTCCCAACGGGGTTGTGGGGGTCCCACTATACAATAGGCGAAAGGCGGGGGAACACCCTGGATGGTCTGCCAGTCCATCGCAGGGCCTATATCTTCTTCATCTATAATTCAAATTAGGCCTCCAAAATGTTATAAAAATCTTAGAAATATGCTAAGTACTCAAATTTGCTTACTTTGTGTGTTTTGTCTTTTTATAGCGGTGGCTTTCTGCACACTCAAGGTTATGATCCAGTTTTGGCCATCCTGCTGTTTTCTGTAGCTCTGGCTCTTCATTCGAGACAACTGGACTATAAACTGCGGCTAGATTATCTCTGGGCCACTCGGGTGAGGCTTTGTTTGTATATTCAACACTTAAACATCTTACCACATCAGCTGGTTTAGTTTCCAATCCGATCATAAGGGAAAGAACTCTGTTAGGGCTCCAAAGACATCCTCCAAACCCTCTCCAACCAGCTCTGTGTCCTTTCTTTAAGGAGTCTTCAGGAATAGTTGTCCAGGCTTCTTGAAGGACATCCCAAAGCTCTTCTTTGGATGTGGGCTGCCTTTTGTTCCGTTCTCTGTCAGATGATCCATACTGCTTCAATAATGTGGAGCTCCGGCTCTGGGGAGGATTCATCCCTCCATCAGACCTGTTGCCATTGATTTTCAGTCCACTTTTTGTGTCACTGGGCAGAGCTGATAGACAGACACAACACTGGCTCACGCCTTGAGTTATGGGACCTCAGTTCCTTCAATTGATGGACACAGACATTTTAAAATAAACAGTTCTGTATAAAACAAATTGAAACGATCTTATTACTTCCCAAAACTAATGTCACATTATCTGAAAAGGGAGTTCTTTAATGGCTTCCTAAGATTTGATGGATTTCTTTTTTTCTTCTAATTGTGCTCAAAGCAGTCTTTCTCAACATTCAAACTATTGATGCAGAGCTTCCTGAGGAGAAGATATGTCTTCTACTTTTTTCTGTGTCAGATTAAATTCTAATAAATATTTTTTGTTTAGCCTCTTTCTCAGAGATCTAGTTTCTATTTTAAGAAAACTGTTTGCTGGCTTGTTTGCTAATCAGTATCTCCCTCTAGTGATGAAGACTAGCAATTACATCTCCATTTTTAGCTTTGAGCCACAAAAAGAGCTTCACAGGAGCACACATGTGTTTGTGCTGCTGATTAAATGCAGGCGGAGGAAGAAAGAGACGACATGGAGAAGGTGAAGCTGGACAACAAGAGGATCCTGTTCAACCTTCTACCAGCTCATGTGGCACAGCACTTCCTCATGTCCAACCCCAGAAACATGGTGAGCATCCAAAGACATCCAGCTGGCATCATACAGTTCAAAAACTCCTTGAGCGCACACGTTTGTTTCTTGTTTCATTATTCAATTGTAAAAAATCAGCCGAATATGCATTTTTGTCTGACAAGAGAAAGCAGGAAAAAAGAAAAAAAGTCTGTAAAGTCATCTTGAATCGCTACATTTTGAGTTATTACCCTACAAAAGCAAAAATATGTCCAATCTACATTGTTTCTGTGTGAATGGTATCTCCTGTATGTGTTATACTGGTGGGTTTTTAGATTTATGGAGCTGTCAACTCACCGCACAGAAAGTCATAGATGAGTTTTAGCTGAGACTGGGATGTCTGTGGTAGTACCAAACATGTCGGGATTTAAAGTACAGATCTGGTGGGGATTGAAAAAGAGAGGGCGATTGGTGTTTTGTGAATACAAAAAATCTGTGTTACTATCTGTTAGTTCTACTCTTTTTCTATTTTGTATTCGCTATGATTGAGCTAAAGGCTCCAGGAATCTGTCAGTTTACCTGCTAACCCCTTTTCAGACAGTTTTTTAGAGTTATTTCCAGTTTCTGGCTCTGGCTCTGTGGCTCATTGTAAGCCTGCAAAGCTACAAAAAGACTTGAGTTCTTTGAGTGTTTCCCATCCCTTAAGGACAATAGGGCCACTTCCCCTTGCCATGCATTGTGGTGTTAAAGTGGAAATGTGAGCTGGCAATCCTGTGTGTCAACTGATTGATGAACATCCCCTCATCTGATCTCTGTTACCCCTTCCTCAAACCCCCCTTTTTCCAACACAGGAAGCTATTAAGACAGTTTATAAAGGTTTATTAACACTGAAGCTGTACGGACAATGTCCTAAAAGTATGAACATATCTATCTGATATCAGTCTCAAATTTAGCTTCTGTATGGTTAATGCTGCAGGAAAATCCAGTGAAAAGTGTTCAGTATCTCTTTCATGGAAATGTTTTATTGTTACCCCTGAAGAGCTGGAAATGCTAAATGGCTGTTGTTCTCTGAGGCAAAGGGAAAGACAAAGTGTTCTCAGCATTGTTAGCATGCTTTGGAGTCTATCACAGAGAGTGGTGTTTCCGAAATGATTCAGAAAAGAGGCAGGAAACTTAAGTTAAGATCTGAAGGAGCAGAGACAGACAGAAGAGTGCTGCTGATCTTCAGGCACAGATGAATGTCTCTAGACCAGAGTTGGAGAAAGTCTCCAGCATGACTGATGGAAGAAGGCTTAAAGGGAAGAAGAGCTGCTAAGAAGCCATTACTGAGACCTGCAAACATCCACAAACACCTGGAGGACTGTAAGAGATGGAGGGGCCAGGTCAAGGTCCATGTGGGATTTAGGAGATTCAGAGACTGATCAAACAAAAGTTTCATCCAAACAAAGTCAGTGTGAACAGCCAGAAACTCTGTGGGACTTAATTAGAAGAGAAAGTGTCCCAATGGAGATAAAAACAAACAGTGGAAGAATGGACAAAGATTTTTAAGACCAAAGATTTGGTTTAGGGGTAATTAAACTTGCATTTAACTGCAATTGCTCATTTTTTCCAAATGGAAGGTTCAGAAGTTTTCCATCTTCAAGCTCCTTCCAAGCAAACATGCTGCATTCATCTTAATCTGAGCAGAGGATTTATTCATTTCTACCTCTGAATGAATCCAGGTGGCCTTGTTTATGGCTGTCTCCATTCTCTTCCTACTCTGGTTCAGGTTAAAGTTGGATTTTTCTGACCTACTTTAACATCTTTTCAGAATTTCTGCTCTTTTTATTCATGGGGGCTTTTTATGATTTGCATCTTTTAGGAAGCTCTATGTGTGTTGGTGTTAGTCTCGTCTATGTGGCAGCCCTGGGGGGTATTGTTTTTAACACGGCTTGGTGTTTTAAATGCAATTCTCTTGGAAGTTTTTATCACAATGACCTGTTTCACTCACTTTTTAAAGCACTTGTGGGTTCGTATCCACCGATTACAAATTAAAATGCTACTATAAAATGCTACTGCTAATTTAGGCAGAAATTATTCAAGACGACCAAAAAACTCTCAACACAGCAGCCTTTAAGACAACTATTGCAATAAATTTCAGATCTATAAAAAGAGATCTTCCCTTGCCCTAATTTTGAGTCTGAAATCCTTACATTGTGCTTTGATTCTGCACTAAACATTTAAATGGAATTAGTTGGACAAACAGCTGAAATAACAGCCTAACTATGTGAAGAATGTTAGAAGAGGTCACTGCTGCCCCATTAAATAACGGTAAATGGCACAATTTTTATCCTTCCACAATCAGCAGGTCAATGCATCAGACAGCGCGGGGATCATCTGAGGCTCAGATTGTTCAACATTGGGGGCAGGAAGCCAGGAAGTATGTTTCCAGCACATTGTTGACCCCACAGAGCTACAGTGTATAGAAAGACTTCCTCCGTTTCCTCTGGGCTAAAGTTTACCCATACACTGTATTCATAACACAACACAGAGGGACTCTGCTACCTGGAATTTTAAGTTTCGCTGCTCTAACGTAACGGTTTAAAAACATTTTCAGGAAACTAACCCCTTTTTTTATGAGTGAACATGTTGTCCTCATCTGTCCTATTCGAAGACATTCCAAAGCATTATAATAGCGCAAAATATTCCTGAAAACAAATAAAAACTAAACAAACTAATTACATTCGTTCATTTGTCCTATTTTTCAGCTCTCTGGGGTCTGATTTATCCTGATAGCAAAAAACTACTTCAAATGAGTAACTTTACAGGCCGTTCACTGCTTCAATAAAAATTTAATAATATTATACAGTAACTAGGACCTCGTGTATAAAATGTGTCAAATCAATTGTTGTGTTTTGTATAGCACATCCATCCATCCATCTCTTACTGTGTTCTTGTAGATTGCTGCATATTTTTTGGGGTGATGGATGTGATAACATTCCAGATTTGTCACCAGTCTGTAACTTAAGTAACAAACAACCATACACATACATCTTTTTTAACATCTATTTTGATGTGTAACCGGAAAGTTGTCTGAAAAGAGACCCCAAAATCATGTGTGCTTAAAGAGGAGACGATTAGGAAGCAGAATAGTAACAAAGTGGAGTATAAGGAGGAAGTTAAAAGCATTTTTCCCTGAGCATGATGGGAAATGTGATGAATGGAGGAGCTTTTAGCCCTGATGAGGACCCAGCAGGAATATGAGGCCGAGACATGGCTGCAGGAGCAGCTCTGACAGCTCTCTGCTCAGACTCTCCAGGCAGACAGAGATAGGACAGGAAAGATGCTTAACAACAGATCTGCAGCCCAGATGTTGAACAACTCTTCATGTTGTTACCAAGAAACAACCCATGTGTGACATCATCAGTCAAAAACACTCCCCTGATGGAGATCTCTGCAGCTTCCTGCCACACCTTTCTATCTGCTACATCTCAACTTTCAGCACCATGTTGGCTGATTTATATCATTTTTTTACATCCTATTTTTAGCCAAAGCCTTTCTATAATAACACATACTGCTGTAGAGGAATCATTTCCCTTCAGGGATGGGTAAAGAATAATTGAATGGAATTAAGATAAAATGTTTTTTTCACTTAGAGTGTGGTGTTCCTCCTTTCCACTCAGGATCTGAATACGTCTCCCACTGTTGGCTGAACTCAGGTTTGTCATTTGGGTAAAGCGACCCAGAGTTTAATCTTTAACTGTCTTCCCCCCAGGACCTGTACTACCAGTCCTACGCTCAAGTGGGAGTGCTGTTCGCCTCCATCGCCAACTTCAACGACTTCTACATCGAGCTTGACGGGAACAACATGGGAGTCGAGTGCCTGAGGCTGCTCAATGAGATCATCGCTGACTTTGATGAGGTGAGGGAAACGATTCATTCCATCCATAAAGCGGCTGGTTTTATATATTTTCCCCTGCAGATTGCATGTCTGCCTGCTCCTCTGAGGGACGCCTCAGCGCTGTGGGACTCCCATAATGTCATTTTTTAAAGATGACATTGTGGCTATGAGTGAGGTTTGAAAAGAAATACTGTTTATTGATGCGATATAACCAGTAATGGTGGCGGTTGGGAAAGTTCTTCAAAATTAGGAATTGCTTGCAGATGACGTTAGGCCTGCTTGAATCTATAAACAGCAACATAAAGCATTAATTTACACAAACACGAATGGACCATCTTGAATTGGATTTGGATTATTTGCCAGCTCAATCTAAGATATTTCCAAACGGAGGCTGGAACTTTGCCCGTATGTTATTATTTCATCCCATTTCTTCTTCTTTGTTTGTCTCTCCAGCTGATGGATAAAGAGTGCTACAGGGACATTGAGAAAATCAAGACCATTGGCAGTACATACATGGCGGCAGTAGGGCTGGTTCCCACAACTGCCTCCAAGGTAGCTAAAATGAAATCCTGTGTGAGTTTGACTCTGTTTTTGAGGAGTGTTAGCACGTTTTCAAGCGGCATTGCTGGGAGGCCTCGGATTTCCAGGTATTTTCTGTTTTTCTATTTATAACACTGCAACATTTCACTGCACATAATCCTCTGTGAGGGATTACCAGCCTCTGTGGCGTCAGCATTTTCTGCATTCATGAAGTTTTCTTAAACCCTGCAAAGCTGACCAACAAAAGCAGCCTTTCTGTAACTTCTGCAGAGGCTGATAAAAACTTATTTAACCGCCAGTCGCAGCTGCTGTTTGGGGAAAACCCAGCTGCGCGCTTAATCAGGCCAGGGCTGCAGAAATGGAGGTTAACCTCACTTCAGATGCAAGCATTCCCCGTCGATGCGTCAGTTCTTCGCATTGAGTGTGTTTTTCTGATTCATAGGGGAAGAAGTCCATCACCTCCCATTTATGCACGGTGTCAGACTTTGCCATTGAGATGTTTGACGTCCTGGACGCCATCAACTACCAGTCCTATAATGACTTTGTCCTCAGAGTAGGTGAGTGAAGAGATGCCCTCTCTCGCTGGCTTACTGAATATAAACTTCTGTGTCAGGCCTCCTGACCTGTTGCACAGGACACTACGGAGGCTCAGTGCCGGTAAGTTTGCCAGGAAATGCATCACAGAGCGAGCGTTCCCTTCAGGAAGCTCGTAACAGCCAGAACTGAAGCTCTGGGCTCCATTGTGTTAGGTATCCTGTGGGGAGCCTGCGACAGTAGTCCTTGTTTAATCCCTGTCTAACTTGTTGTACACTATTTTATCCTGTCTGCAAGAGCAGGGCTCCTCGGTTAACCCCACATTTGCAGAAACTTTGAGCAATTTACGCAATACTGGATTTCCTCTGTGCTGGGTGCCACGTCACTGTTTTTGTCTACTCTTAATGGCCTCAGTTAATAGTTTAGCAGAAGTCTTAAAACTCCTTTCAGATAGATTGATTGATAGTTTATGCAGTCCTGTGTGAGCTGAGTAAGCAATGCCTGTTTATCTGTAATAGATATAGTTATTGTTTATCTTTAATAATCTCGACAATAAATATAATGCCACAAGCTGTGGATTGTAATGACTTATGCAGCCTATGCGATGCACTGGTCTCCGTTTTGGCCTAATGATCAGGGATCTCTAAATTTGACATTTAGGTCCACTGTCCTGTGGGTTATAGATGTTTCCCTGCTTCTACACCTGATTCAAAGCATTGCACAGGTGTTTGCTAACTTCACAATATTCTTAAGAAATCTATTCAATACAAATCAGGTGTGTTCATGAGGGGAAACAATAAAAAAGCTGCAGGACAGCAGCTCTCAGGGAGCAGAGATTGGGTTTGGGAACACTGGCCAGGGCAAAGGGTGTCTTTTTTTTTGCTTTTGTTTTTTTACTGATGGTTTTTTCTGTTAAAAGTAAGATATTTAGACGAATAAATTCTAAAATCTAAACTATTTAAATTTTACACAACCATTCCAAGAGGAAAGCTGTCAACCTGTTGGATCAGCCCCATCAGCCGTTACTCGCCCTGTACATCTGAATATACACTAACACACTGTAACTCCTTTTGAAAAGTATCCAATTTGATTAAGGTTAATAATGAGAGAAATTTTATGGTTTATTCCTGCGTGCACTTTGTGGTTTCTCATCCATGTTAGTATATGCATGACTGCACTCTGTATGATGCATAGATGTACTTTAATCCACATTTTATGTGATTTTCACCATTTAATTTCTGACACAGTCTTTTTTATTTTAATAATACATGAGAGCCTTTAAAACTCTGTTATTATTTCTCATGACACCATTATGATTTAATAAGTAATACACACTGCATATTTATTAAACCTATGGTCTGCATTGATGGCTTTTATTAGTAATTGTAGATATTTTCAGAACTGACTGAAACACCGTGGACTGTGTTCACAACAGGTATCAACGTGGGTCCGGTGGTGGCAGGAGTGATTGGAGCCAGGAGGCCTCAGTATGACATCTGGGGAAACACGGTGAATGTAGCCAGCAGGATGGACAGCACAGGCGTGCAGGGAAAGATACAGGTAGTGTGTAATACTTTATATCCATGTAAATGTCTTATCTGGAAGACTAAAGGACTAATAAAAATAAGTTGGCTGCTAATTAGCTAATTAGCTACTGATATCATTTCTATCCTTTAAATCCATGAACAGGGTTTGAATTTCAAGTCATAAAAGAGTAAAACAGGATTCTTTTTGGGTTGTTGGGTAATATTTGTTTGACCTTTCCGGCTGATTATAAATCTGTTTTTGGGCTACATTTGAAGATTAACGAGCTGTGTTCATTCTGGTGGATTCCTCCATTTAAAGCAAGAATTATGTGAAAATGGTCTTATCTCCTATCAGCTTTTGCATTCAAAGATTTCCCTAAAGGTAACATGTAATTTATCGCATGTCACCACACACCAAGTTTCACAGCGTGGTCAGAAAGCTGGTTTTAAAGTGTGTCTGCAGGTATTTTTAGAGCATATCAGTCCCAACCAATTCAGTAATTCTTACAGATGGATAGAAACCTAATCATTTTTGGTATGAAAATGATTTAGGTGTATACAATTATGGCTTGTCCTCCACAAATACATAAATAGTCTCAAAAACATCTAAAAAATGTTTTTTTTTATCTTTGAAAGAGAAGATCCTGCACCCTAGTTACAAAAACATATGAGAGAGAAAAAAATGTGCTCCTTCACTCTGGCAACAAGAGTCAATTTACAATGAAAGATTAGCCTTAAATGCAGACTTTTGGACTGGGTGGGCGTGCCAGAGAAGCCATGCTGACAGAGGGAGAAGATGCAGACAAAATACAGAGGGAGTCTCCTCTTCTGTGCCCATCATTTTCCAATTTGAACCTTTCCTTTTTCATATTCACATATTTCAATAACAAAACTGTATCTTTTTAAACATTTGGGAAGTGAAACCTAGCAAAAGCATCCCTTAAAACTGGTTTAGGTCAAGCTAAAAGGGAGCATGCGTCATGCCATCATGAGGAAGACACCCTCTGGCTGTAGGCTAAATGCATTTGAAGCCCTACAGCTGAAGGATGCTCTGTCTGTAAGTGACGCTTTCTGCGTGTCTTCCCCCTCCAGGTGACAGAGGACGTTTACCGCCTCATCGCATCCTATTACAACTTTGTGTGCCGCGGCCAGGTCAGCGTGAAGGGCAAAGGTCAGATGCTGACGTACTTCCTGGAGGGACGTGGAGAAGGCGGGCGGCTGTCTCAGAGCCAGCAGCAGCCCCCCCCCGGCGGCGGGGCCGGGCGCCGTGCCAGCGCCTTCGCCCAGGGCGGCGTGTGCACCAGGCTGAGCCCCGCCCCCACCGTGGCCGCCTTCGCCAGCATCAGGACCCCCAGCCCCGGCCTCCCCAAGCCCAGCGCCTCCACCAGCAGCAGCAGGTACCTGCCCTCGGCGCCCACGGCCGTGATGTGACATGTGGCGTCCGCTTGTGAGCGAGGAAAAAAACGGAGGAGGTCAGACTGGGGGGAGGGGGGGGGCGGGCCAAAGGACGGCCGTAGCAGAGAAAGCTGTTCTCCAGCCTCCTCCGGTGAGTCCCGGCTTCAGGACGTCCTGAGCGGGACGCGGGCATCTTCAGCCCTGTTGCTCCACCCCGGATCAAAGGCCACGGATGTCTTCAGGATCTCAGAGTGTAGCATGCAAGCCTCAAAACGACAACGACCACGACAAATTCCTTTAACAGCTCAGCTGACCTTTCACTTCATGTGTAAAACCAAATCAGTGCTCTTGCCTTAGCAGCCACTCCTCACGGCAACTCTTTTGCCATCTTTTGTTGCCTTCCATCCATTGACGAATCGCTCACAGGGGCATCTTTGAGTTTTAAAGAAGATGACACCAAATGTTTGACGACAACAGGCGGTTGACGGTGAGCAAAAAAAACAACAGGCACTGCCTTCAGTCTCTTACGGGTTGGTGAGGCCTTTTAGTTCATTTTAGTTCCTTCATTTTAACCCCCGGTTGACCACACTTGAGATGAGGTCTTGACTCCTCAAGCCGAGCTGCATTTCATTTTGTTTGCGGTCGGCTTCCCTGTGATGCTCGACCTCCAGATTCTTCCTTGTCAAAGTGTAGCAATAAGGCGGTTTGTCTCCTTTCTCAGCCGGCTCCCCCTCTGCATGCCGAAGCCTGCCACATCCCACTTTTGACCCGATAGTGTTGTAGCCAGTAGAGTGCATAGCCACACCAGCCTTTATCTCTGTGGAGTTGAAGCATGACTTATAAAACTTAATTTCTGTGTGGTGTGATTCCCTCTTCTTCTAAGAATACAGATGGGAGCAAAGACTTTTTTTTCTCCGTTGCTTGTTTATGAAAACATATATTCTATGGTTAACATATTCTGCTATTTTTAAGAACTGAAAGCTGCTTTAATTGAGGAAAGACAACTTGTTTATGGGGAGACACCCAAACGCCCCCTGGTTCTGGCCTCATCGTGCAAACCGGGGTGATTTTTTTTCCTGGTGCAGCATGCCACTGGCAGCATGGCTCACCGCAGCCATTAGCTCTCCTTTAATCTGCTCTAGCATGCAGTGCCTGCACGCCTGTGGCTGCTACATGCATGCTTTGATGAGACGCTAGCGCAGGCCGAGCAGCGGACAGGCAGTGACTCTGTTTAATGTCGTCCTCATGCATGCGGTGAAGGTAGCAGTTCCTATTGAATGTAAGGTGCTTTTATTGACGCGTGTCCTCCCTGTGCTTGATGTTTGAATATTTTTGAGGACGTTTATTTCAGGATAGATAGACATCAGGCTGGGGGCTTCTCCTCCCCCTTCCTCCTCTTCCCTGCTCCTGCCGTAGTCAGCAGGCAGCCGGTTTTCTAACGTGCCAACCTATTTTCATAAACATATCAAACTTTTCTTGTCGAGCTGTAGCACAAATGAATGCATGTGGCTACGGTTATTGTGGAATTCCTGGTGTTGAATGGCTGTATTTTTACCATTTGAGCTTTTCTTTAAGAGTTTTGTAAAGTAAAAAAAACAGAAAGTGTTTGATTTTGGGGAAATTTGTTAGAAAAACACGAACTAACAGATAAGGTGTTGTGCTTCTTATCATGTTTATTATAGGTCTAAAATCTGGTAGCTGGGATGCTTTCTTTAAGGTGTAAAATTATTTTTATACACATGCTTTAAACAGGTGATGGAAAACTAAAGAAAATGAGTTATGTATAATATTTTTCCTGTAAATTGGATATTTTCTTACTGTATAATACGGGTTTAAAATAGTTATATGTCGGTATTGTTGGCTGATATATATATATTGATATATTGATATATATATATATATTGATATATATGTAGAGATAATAAATGATCTAATATTTGTCATGCTTTTTTGTTTAAATTGTATTTATTGAAATGTTTTCTGTGAATGTACATTTTGTTAAAGATATTTTATACTAAGTGTTTGCACTACTACCAGAATATTGACGTATTACGATTATAAGAATAAAGCCAGGAGGATGTGTCTCTTGTGCTCTTTTTCACTTGCACAGTTCAAACCGAAAGTTTCACAAACTCATGTTAGAGTTGCATAAGAGCAGAAAAACAGCAGATGATATAAGATGTTGGAGCGCAGAGGTCAATGTCGGCCTGATGCTGGCCTCTCGCTGACGATTGAAACACGTCTGTGGCCATGAGAACACACAACAGGGCTGATGTATCCTCATTCAGAGCAAGATCTGAGGGCATGTGTCACATTTATCCGTCAAGAGGATGAATAATGTTGAATGCAATCAAAACACTGAAAAGTTGAAGGCTGGGGATCAACAGACTTGTTTTATATCCTTTAGGTATATGGAAAAGGTTTATGATGTCACGGCTTGTTTGAATCACCAAACTCTGGAGTTTTATTTTCACCCATTTTATTGTACAGAAAGACCATCAAGACAACAGCACAGCTTTGAGTTTGTTAATCTGCCTCTAAATAATTTGAAGTTGTGTGAATTCACAGAAACTAACCAGGCAGAAGACTAGTCTCATTATGAAAAGACCAAATAAAGTAATATTTTACATTGTTTGTTATATAAAATCTGTCACTCCAAAATATACAATCCTGATGTGCAAAAGCACAAATCATAAATTACACACATAATTAGAGTATTTCTTTTGAAGTTTATTATTTAGATTGTTGATAAAAATCTGTTGTCTCATTTCAGGCTAATAATACAAAAAGTAGAATTTAAGTCGGGAAATGTTGTTTTCTCTATCAGATGCATTGTCACAGATTGCTGGGAAAACTAATCAAAATGCTGAAAAAGATGAGACTGTGGAGCAGGCTCATGAATTTTTAAGGTTTTAATCAACCAAAAACAGAGATGTCAACGCAAATCGTGAGATGATCTGACAGGTAAAACCAGAAGTTTGAATACCCAATGCACTGAAACAAGTGTTTGTAAATCTGCATTAGCTTTCGTCAGGTGCAACAGGAAAGGAAGTAAGACTAAGAAACCCAAAAAACCTGAAGGTAATCCTGTGAAATTGGTCCAAAAGAAGCATTCACAAACAAGGAGCAAGAAAGAGGATCAGCAGAGTTTAAAAACAACCGGATCTGCTTTTCTGGGCTCAAAGGTTTTTGGGCCGGACCATCAGACAGTATTAAACACAGATTGTGCTCGGATTAATAAAAATTCCATGCCTTTGTTGGATAAAATGGAGCAAAAGTTCCCACAGCCAGGCTCTGTAAATGGACGGAGTTGTAGCAAAGCTCATCAACATCAGCTTTGAAATGTTCTCTGAGACTCTGAAGTGACATATGCTGCCTTCAGTGACACGTCCTATACAGGGAAAAAGCACATTCCGACACTTTACAACGGCAGGACTGAGGAGGAAGAGGACACTGGTACTGGACCTACACCTCCTCAGCTCCTAGAGTGTTTCTGGGATTTGAGCCCAAAGACTTATCTCTGGGCTGGTTCCTTCAAAGGTCCTGCTTTTGTACTCCCATAGTTTTTTCTAATGGCTATTTTCAGGCCCTCTAAAAGTATAAATATGTGCCTTTGGGTCCAGTTAGTAGCCACAATGACTAAATAAGTCCAGAAAGTACATCAGGAGACATACATCGACCCTGTATTTTAAATTTACTTCTAAGTTTAGAAACCATTTGAATATATGCTGAAAACATTAATCAACATTCTGTTCACCTATATTCTCGTTTTATGTTGTTTCAGCTGTGTTTTTTTTAGTTTTTATCTGAGATTATGTTGATTCTATAGATGCCAATGTGCCTGTATTTGTGTAACAGACCTGCCACCACATGAAGATCCACTCCCTTCCCCATTTTTGCAGAGAAGGAGGGAGGGCATTACAAAACAGCAGTATGTTACTAAATGGATATAGATGCACGCAGAGTAAGGTGAAAT
The DNA here is from genome assembly GCA_907169785.1 of Menidia menidia. Classification (NCBI taxonomy): domain Eukaryota; kingdom Metazoa; phylum Chordata; class Actinopteri; order Atheriniformes; family Atherinopsidae; genus Menidia; species Menidia menidia. Next base: position 8,957,727 of record CAJRST010000002.1, on the reverse strand, counting down.
AAATACCATCATCAAGTATGAAATCATGATAATATCAGGTCTTGACTCCTCTCCCTGAGGTATGTGTCCAAACTTTCGTGAGAGGCATCCCCCTCTTCTTCTTGGAGTCTTGGTTAAAAAATGTATTGCTCCAAGCTCTGAATATTGTTGAAAATGGCCATCCACTAACCAAAGCTTGATTTATATCGCCCTAAATGAAAAGACCATGACCCAAAACGGCCCTGACAGAACAACAAGCACTTCTCCCAATATGGCTTAAGAACTGTCCCAGAAAACGTGTGAGTGGTCATCGCTCTCATCTGGGCCACCGGTACGTCCAGATGTCTGTACTGAGGTTACGAAGTACTTGATACTATTTTTCTGTGCGAATACCTGACCTGAATACTGAAAACCTGTGGGTTTAAAGAGGTACTTTGTGTCTCAGTCATAGTTTTCCCACTTCTTTATTGGATTTGAATCTCTCTCTCCTATTTACTTAACATGAAGTGTAAAGTTTTGTTTTGATTGAACTAGATTCTAGTATAGTTCTCCAATTATTTTCCTAAACATTTGGGATTTTTAAGCCTTGGCCAACATTTATTTGAGGGGTGATTTGTATTTTAACCCAGTTGGCCTGACTGCGTCTTAATAATTCTGCATTATCAGACAGGAGAAACAGAGAAATGGCTCCTTGCTTTTCTCACAGTACATAACGTCTGCGCTCTCTGCCATGTTTTCTGCATACTTCTTTCTTATCCAAATCATAAGAGGCTTGTACAGTTTTAGCCTTCCAGATGTCGAGCCGCATCTGCTTGAGAGAGCCAGGAACAAGTTGGATTTGACCCAACACGCAGGTTTCACAACTCAGCTTTAAAAAACAAACAGCTCTGGGTGAGTTGTTTTTAATTTTTCTGTTTTTTTCAGGGTGGGGGTGTTCTCAGTGGGTTATGTACAGTGTTTTTGCTGCCTCCCTCCTCTCTCCTGCCCCGTGTTTTCTTAGTTGGAGGAAAAAGAAAACAAAACAAATGCGGGGCCTTATCATTTCGTCCGTTTGTGTTTGGAGCTGAGAGCGAAAGGATGTTTCAGGTCCTGTCGCAGGAAGAACCGTCCTCCAAACATTCATCAGGGATGTAAAAACCCAAGTGTGTGTGTGTGTGTGTGTGTGTGTGTGTGTGTGTGTGTGTGTGTATGTGTGTGTGTGTGTATGTGTCTGTGCGTGTTTGTCTGCTGGCGTGGCAGGGCCGTGGCATGCCGAGCATCCTGAATGACAGGTTGTCATGGCAACACAACAAGGTCCACAACAAGAAAACATCAAGGTTGTGTTTTTCAGCGGGTAAATGATAAACCAGTCCACTCCGCCTCGTCCTCCATCTATTAGCTTTGTGATTCATGCTGATTGTGTGCAATCACCACAGAGGATGTCAATACTCCACTTGTTGATAACCAAGAAATTTACTACAGTGTGTATGTGTGTATGGGTGTGTTTACCACCTGCTGGACTCTCTGATATGATCAAGCGCGCCCGGCTCAGGAGTGCCAGCATAAACACTCACACACTCTGAGATAAGAGGCGGAAATGGGCCTTTCGGGCCTCGTTTACAGCTGTGGTGTTGTGTGGAACGGCTGCCTATCAGCAGTCTGAGTCACTAACAGAGGAGGGGTGGGGGGCCGGGGGGGGGTGGGGGGGGGGGGGCGCACTGCTCTGACGCAGCCAACCGCGACGCTCCGTGGGGTTAATGATAATTTTTCTGCCCCGGCCCCTCCCTCGCCCCGTGTGTCATAACATCCCTTACTGTAAACCCCGCTGGAATCTGGACCCCGGAGCGTGGGAGGAAAAACACAAACTCCCTCGGCCTGCGCTTCCAACTCTACAAATGTTCCATTTTTTGCAATCATGTTTGTGTATAATTGTGTGCGTCTGTAATTGAGTGAGTACAAACAAGCGGTGAACCAGCAGCTTAACATCGAACATGCTTACGTCTGCAGTGCGCACATGAGAGCAGATGGAGAACTTCCTTTAGTCCTCCGGTTTTTTCTCTTTAATGCTCCTTTTAAAGCCGTTATCTACAAACAGTAAGTTATATACTTATTTCTTATATAAAGGCTGCAGCTTAGCAGGAGGAAGGGGCTATCTTTACAACAGCAGCTTAACTTTTGCATGTGTTTTGCAGAAGCTGGACACATGTTTTCATAAGCGTGGGCTCCTTTACAGATCATATGCTCAGGCTGCAGTGCCATAGTTAGGACCAGGAAAAAGGGCAGAAACCCTTTAAAACACCTACAAATCTTCTTCAAAGTACAAGATCTTCATCTACATCTGAACCACAGAAGACTTCCAACTGTGTCTGTTGCAATGTCAAAATCTGAAGAACATCTGAAGTGTGGCCTGATGTACTTTGTCCACTTATGTGCCCCAAACAGTTACCAACCAAACCTAACTCTGGGTTTAGCTGGAACCCTAAAGGTGCAATTAGGTGCTGTCTTTTTTTAGATGATGCAAACCCAAAATAGATAGTTTCTTAACCAGGACCACGTTCGATAAGAGAGCATTGATAAGTTTACAGAGAAACTCTCCTGGCAACATTGTCTTCTACAATGCCATACAACACTCTCAGGGTTTTGGAAATGAATATAGTTATGTTATCAAACTCTCAACTCAAGCTATTTACTTAGTAAGACTGCAGCCTTATTTTGATTTGTTAATGTTAATGTTTTAGGCCTTGAAACTCACAAAAGTGTTTTTGCACAAAGACATGATCTGAGAAATAATAAACATTGTGATAAATTGAGAGTGAATTAGAGACTAAGACAACAGAGAATAAACAGTTTATCCTGCTTATGTCCATTTACTACTTGGGAACACAAGTGTACTTTTGAAGGCTTCTAAAAGTACAAATATGTGCCTTGGAGTTCTGTTTTTAGCCATATAGCGTACATACATGGAGAAAGCTCCATGTATGAGATATGAATAGTCTCCTTTTGAGCCCCTATTTTTGATAGAGACACAACCCCATTCTGTGACCTTTTAGGGTTTCTGGTTCCACATCTGTAGCATTACAATTCCACGATGTATGATTCTTGGAGCAACATTAAGATGAACTGTAACTTCTGCCTTCGCTGTGATTTTTAATGGATCCGTGTGGAACAATGTAAGTTCCAAGAAGCTGGCTTTGTCAAAACAAACAGCCAGGATTTGCAGAGCTCCAGGGTATTAGACCGAATTATCTGGGCTTAATGTAAACGTCATGCTCTGAATACAATCAAGAGGAGGATAAGTCGCATAACCAAGAAATTAAACAAACTCTGAGCAAAATTAGGCTGAAAGTTTACACGTTTAATCCCAAAGTCTAAACCGGGCTAAATGCGTCTCGGCTTTAACTGTTTAAAATCCAGAGAAGTGAGAGTGATAGGTAGATAAAAACATTGCTCAGAGCTAATTTTAACCAACATATGAAGCAGAAGCACATGATGTGTTGACCACTGCTGAAGTCCCCGGCTGTAACCTTTAAAAACCTTTATGACTGAAAGGAATGTAAACTGAAAGGCCTTAAGCCAAGATGGGCAACAAGTGTCCTGCAGCATCCAGAGCGTCGGGTTTTTCCCAGTGTCTTCAAACTCTACTGTCAGACACTTACTCCAGTTTGATCTGTCCTGTTTTCTCAGATTTGAATGAAATCCACATGTTCAAGTTGAGCTGTAACATTCGTTCAGCGTACTTAAAACTCTAAATGTTCTTCCAAGACATATCAGTTTCACAACGGCTGAGGGGGTTATGAAACTCTTCCTCAAGTTGTTCAACGGGAGCCAGAAACACAACCTGCTCATTTCTGATTACAGGAGAAAAAAAAAAACATCCTCCCTCCAGGCTGTTTCTCATCAAGGATTTCCCCAATGCAAGCGTGTTATTCTCCGTCCTGAGCGTGGTGTTTTGCCCACAGATGCACACGGGGTGAATGAACTGCAGGTTGTGTAAGAACAGCAGTGACCCTCTCTAACCCGCTCGTACCACTCCTGCATATTTGGTCTCTTCTGATTCAGATGGAATGTGACGAGCTGAGAGAAAACACCTTAAAAACGCGTAAAATGTCATAATAACCCGGCAAAAACAGCGGCCCAGGGTGACCTGTGGGAAAAAGTGGAAAACAGTGTGAAAGACAGAGCCGGATTGTGATACTGTGACCCACAGACTCATAAACGAGACGTCCCATTTTGTAGAACTGATCAAATAAAAAAACGAAGATAAGCAACAATTAAATAATGCCTTCACCCCACATTTACTTTGTGTTTTCCCTTCGGATAACGTCACAATAATCCTGGTCTGCTGCTTCGATGAACGGGGACAATTTGACCTGTCGATTATCCAGGTCATGGTGTTGAAGTATATCCCGCCCTCAGGTTGTTTTTAAATGCTTTACGAGTAAAGAGTAACCCTTTGATAAGGGTAAAATTATCTCAAAATCATGACATCTAAACCAAACTCTCAGTAAGTATGTTGGCTCTTCTCCAAAGTCAGCAGCTGGTGCATACATTTGGTCTTTAGTTATTTGGGTGAACAGACTCTTTATCTGTTTTGGTTGCTGATGAGACTGTTGACAGTCTGTTGACCTTCACCTTCACATGCAATTTTAGTTTTTATCTACTTGCTGAAGACATCAAACAAGCCCACTATGATGGCCACGCAGCCATGGGGTCGGAAACCCCCTTGCACCAACACTTCTACACAATTCACTTAGATTTTGTTCAGCTTTATTCAATGCTGAAGGATGGAGGAAAAAGTTCTGAGTTCTTTTTTTGTACAGTCTTGTTTCTAACCTTAAGCTGTGATGTAATCAGCCAGTGGCAGGTTGTGCGTTTGTAATTGATTTGCAATCTGTCCGCCCTGGGCTGAACATCTGGGCTGGGCCACCTGTGAGTGCTTTGGGGCTGGCGGTGGACCCACCACAGCCCCTGCTGCCCGTTGAGGGAGTTAATACCATTCCTGCTTTCACTTTAATATCCTCTCCAAAAGTATCTTATTGCCCCAGAAAAGCTGCTCGATTCTTCACTACTTCATGTCATTTTTTTAAGAAACACTTGAAGGGTCTGAGACCTCCTAATTGTTGAAAAAAAGGATAATTGAGTCAAGAGCACAAAAAGATGGACTGAATGGATTACATCATAAGCATAAAGTGTATAGAAATGCTGTATAAAGGTTATTTTTTCAGTTCCTGCCATGAGAGCAAGTTGGTCCTAGAGGCCAAACCTGATGGGAGTTATAAATTTCTGTAACACCAGGGTCAAGATTTGCACTGGGAGAACTGGATTGTCCTTTTTTTTCTTCCTGTTTTTCAGTTGAAGTGGTTAGGCAATTCTACAATAAAATGGGTTCTAAGTTCAGCTGTTGATTTCTAAGAAACTTCTACTCTGCACAGATGAAGTTTTTACTGTCTAACAGTGAGCCTTGGGCAGTCCTCCAGTCTCATGGTGTGCCGTAAAATAGGCATGAAAATCGTTGTTTTCATGCTGATCTGTGGGATATCTCAGTAGTTTTCATGATGTCCAGCTCAGCTTTCAAAGCAGTACAGTTTCTATGAGACAGAGGTTTGTTTTGAGTTTCCAAACCCATGTAGTCCTCAATGCCTAAACCTCACCAATCAGGGACTGACAAACAAAATTTGGGTAACATTACATCTGTAAAAACAGATGAAAGTCGAGCTTGGGCTGTAGGTATAGGCTTTATTTGTTTACTCTGACTGCCATATCATTTAAAGTCATTGCAGAACTATTTGCACTGTAAACCCCTCTTTAGAAACTTTTTGTGTATATGCTCTATATTGGACCCAAATCGGACAAAAGAAGAGAAGACAAATCTGAACTAAAATGAAAAGACAAACCGAAAAAACTGAAGTGAAAAATGCTTTCCGATAAAGTAAGGAGTGAGCACCGTGATGTGCTCAGGGAGAAAACGTTCCCACTTAGACTGGTAACAGCTTAAAGAGACAAATTATTGTTGCATTTCTTTACCACACATCAGTTTTTCCATGGTTTTTCTCTCATTTGGAGTTTTATTGCAGTTGGCTTCTCTGTAGTTGCATTTTTGCCAAATTCTGGCTTTAAGCAGGAACCAGTGCTCTTCATGGTAAGAACATGTGGTGTCCGCTCCTCATGATCTGCGAGTTGGAGCTGGACACGCCCTGCAGGGGATGCTGAACGCTACTCCTGTCTTTCTGATCCACGGAACCAGTAATTTGCCGCCAGTAATTTCTCTGCCCGTCTTGCTGACAGTAATTTATGTAAATATGTGTTTGTCTTGACCAGGAGTCGTGGAACGTTGTTTGGTGTGATTACATCTGACTATAATTCCTAGATATTTGTGACTGATCCATGGAAAGTTGTAAGTAAACTGGCATTTTATGGCCAGCCACCCCAGAAAGTGCAGCGATGTTCCAGATGTTGAAGTCCATCCATGTGGAACAATATTCTAATGTTGATTAAGATTATTTGCAACTAATAGTATAACTCTGTTTAAACACATCAATCCCCCCATCCTCTTCTTGTCCAAGGCAGCAGGTTCAGGACAGAAACCCAGATATCCTTCTCCCTAAAGACGCTTTCCAGCTCCTCCTGGTAGATCCTGATGTGTTCCAAGGCCAGGTGGGATGTATTATTCCTCCAGAGAGTTCCCAGTCGGAAATACCTAATTAGCTTTTAAAAGAGGGGACCGGAAGGCATTCTTACCAGATGAACCCCCTTACTGATGCTTTTGTCAACTCTGAGCTCCCTCTGGATGAAGGAACCCCCCACCCCCCACCCCTCTTTCTGAGACTGGACCAGACTGGGCCCAGCCCCCTTCCAAAGGAAACTCATTCTTTAGGTCTCTGAGCAGGTGAGGGTTGAAATAACGATGGAGGTGGAACCTGAAAACGTATCCTTCTCACTGCTGCCAAAGCCCCAGTCTGCTTGTCCATCTCTAAGATACTGAAACTCCTCTACCTGTTGCAGAGACGAAGCTCTGACCACTGTCAGATACTGTCCCATAATGAAGGAGATGTGCCAATTTAAAACTAAAAACATCTTCCAATTAAAGTTCTTATTTGGCTACAAATTGTTTTTTGAAAAAGAATTAAGAAAGTAAGACAAAAAAAGCTAATAAAACAACACACAAGAAAAGTGACATGTAGAATCTGGGATCTCAAAGTGCTGCAGGTTTGAGATGTTTTCCTCCTTCTAAACACGATTTAGATTAAATAGATTGCTTCAAAAGTTCTTCACAATTTTTCCGGTGATGCAAATTAGTTGTGTGGAAGCAGAGGAGCAGTTAAAAACAGCGGCCCTCGAGGACCGGATTTGAGATCCCAGCTCTAAATAAAACAGGAAACCACTTACCAAAAACTTAATAAATGCAAAACAGAAACCAAACATCCTGACATGTTTATTCAACAGTCATAATCAGTCCTTCATCTTTTCTGCAGACTGTTTAAACTTACATCCAGATAGCAGATACTCCTGTAACCTCTATTTGCTAAAGTATTATTTAAAAAGCATTTAACATGCATGCTTTTAAACATTTAGCAACATTTTCTGCATATTACCTGATGACATTTTTGTCGTTGAGATGCCGGAAATATGTGACTTTAAGCTAGTTAATGATGTACAAAAATGTCCTTATCTATCCACCCCTCTGGGAGATAATAAAGTGGACAATGAGAAGATGTGGAGCCACAAAGGCAGTGCAGCCAACATCCCAAGGGGTGGTGACTGCATTCATCCCACTGTGTCTCTTCAAGGCAGCATAAGATCCTTCAGCCTTCATTTACTGCAGCGGCTTCTTTGATGTGGATGTTCTGAACTGATTGTTCTTTTGTGAATGAAGAAAAGGATCTGCAGACATGGATCATATGGAAGGAAAAGGGTGGAGAGTGTCTAAAATAACAGTGAGTTTGGATGGAAATCTTCATTCTGTCGGAGGGGACATAATAACAGCTAATCCTACCAACACAGGTCCTCTGACCCATTCATGACACTGTTTCCAGTTAACTTTGCCAAGTGCAATCCTCTGGCTCGGACTTCCTTCTCCTTCTCATTAGAGCCACAGCGAGAGAGGGAAGCACTGCAGCTAAACACATACACAGTCACTCAGAAGGACGAGAGAGGAGGAAACCAAACACAATGGATGCTGGCGCATGGGAGACTGGATTTCCTGGGTTTCCCACACACAAGTATACAATCACAAGCACACAAACATATACACTCATTTGGAAACGCACTGAAAGGGCCTGTCAGAGCCACACGTGCACCATCGTGCAGCGTGCCAAGACTTCTAAACGAATAAATCCATTCCTCCATTCACTGCCTTACAGCCAAGTAGCACAAGACTCCTCCAGAGTGTGTGACCTCAGTTCTACTCCCGTGTTGTTCTCCCAGACCTCAGTCCATGATCCTCTCTCCCCGTTTAATAAGACAGGAATTATCCGATTAAGGGGATTCTTGGGAGAAGGGGTGAAGAAGAGAAGAAACAGAACTTTGCAGAGGATTAGCGTCATTGTGCCCACTCATATCGCATTCCTGACTGCTGATTCGCAGCCCTCTGAGGACGCTGCTTAACCAGACCACGTCACTCATGTGTCCTGGGACCAGAGAAATAAATGGCCCAGTCCCAGGAAATGGAGCCTCCAGCCGCATCGGTTCAACTGAGAGATCCTCAGAACAACACCCACGCACAAGCGGACAAGATGATTTACGCTTATTAAGCTGCCTAATAACAGTACATGTTGTCCAACACAGGTCCGTGCCGGCCTGGTTCAGTACGAGTGACCGTTAACTGAGGCCACGTGCAAACTGACAATAACACAATGTACAGTGGCCCTGACAGAACATTGGCAAAAAATACAAGAAGCGAAAAAAAATCCTCAAAACATTCCTGTACATTTTTATAGTCCTGCTCCCTAAACACAACAGAAATTGTAGCATTTAAACATAACAAACAAGGACAAATTCAACAGCAAAGTTTTCATTTTCCACATGCCTGTAAGATATTTTTACAGATTTTTTTGGATGGCTTCATCAACCATGAAGGGATCTCTACCTCCCCTTAAAATCCAACATTTATATAAATGTCTGTTTAAAATGGTGTGTTTATTCCATAAATCCCTGTTTGCATGAGGCGATGCGGAGTAGATGTTCAGACATCCAGGCAGCATGGCTGATCCTGGGGGATACTGGGTAATCCTGGGGGATCCTGGGGAATCCTGGGGAATCCTGGGGAATCCTGGGGAATCCGATCTCAGTTCCCTACTCTGTACACCATGAAACAGGAAGTCTAATTGGACACTGGCAGGTCCACTGACTGTCTCTTAGGCCTCCATTTCAATTTCATTCCAGAAATTCAGTGTGAACGCATCACCAGGGCCAGAGAACTACCAGTTATAACATTTATAAGGAAATGTGACAAGAAATATCTTTAATTTGTACCAAAGAAATCAAGAGAAATGAAAAAGTGAAACAGAAAATGTGAGAAATTTAGTTCATGATGTTTTAAACTGTATTTTAACCCTCTGTGTATCTATGTTTTCCTTGTAGGTTACAAATGAGGAGCACTGCTTATTCTGACGTATTTTTCATCCCTGTCTTTTGCTTTTGCTTTTCCAGGTTCCTGAATGTTAACACAGCATCGATGTCACATTGCAAAATGTCATTTTGAAAGGTTGCCTTCGTGATGCTTCAGCACATTTCACATGCATGTGTTCGGAGAACGCCTTAGGGTCAGATTCCTTTTAAATGTCAATATGATTTTAGAGACCCGGGGTGTTGTTTCAATCAGAGATTAACCTTTAATAAGCTGGATTTCAAACATGTAGATTTTGCACAAAAGATAGAGATATCAAGAGTTAAATTTTGCTCAGCTTCACTTACATTTTTTTCATTTACTGTTATTATTAATCTCATTGCTCCTACTGAAAGGTTCCTAAGTTTCGATGATGAGCAACCACCCTGATGACGTTTTCTAAACTAGAAAATACCTGGAAGAGTGACTTGGATCCACTTTGGTTACTATTTTTATTTCACTGAGGTTATGATTCTCCAGTTGTAACCTTTTTTCTTTGGTTCCCTGTTCAAATTAGAGTAGAATTTAAAGTAAAGCTCTGAATGGGCACCTCCATCATCCCTCACAGAACTCATAGTTGGTTATTTTTCCAGCAGAGCTCTTCATTTAAGCAGAATGGGAGGCAGAGCCTTTAAGTATCAGGCCCCTCTCTCTGGACCCAGCTGCCAGTTTGGGTTCAGGAAGCAGAACCCTTCTCTCCCTTTAAGATCAGGCTTCAGACTTTCCTTTTTGATAAAGCAGATAGAGATGGCTCAGCAACCCTGAAACATCCCATAGTTCTGCTGCTATAGGCCCAGACAGCTGGGAGAGCTCCCATCATGCAGCTCTCCTCCCTCTGCTCTCTTTCCTCTCCATGTGCATTTGTTGTGATTTGGTACCATGTAAATAACCGAATAACACTTCCACCACCGTGTTTCACAGCTGCTATTACGGTTTACTTTACTTCAGTTCTGTTGGTGCTGAATACAACTTTACGTGCTCTAAAAAGTCAATTTTGATGTGTTGGTGTCTTTCGTTTCTTCTTCTAAATCAAAATTATATAAGATCATGGTCAAAACCTTAAGAACAACACTTAAAGTGATTGTAAAGTGCCGAACACACTGTCGTACCTCAGGCTTAATGTGTGTGAGGTGTCCATACGGTTGGGCTTTCTGTTCTGTGGGTGTGTTCCATACAGGCCTGTTTTTCTCAACTCATCTGTCATGGATACTAACTTTTTATGTCCTGGAAAAGGAAAGTTTTGAATCCCCACAAGTGGATCACGGAGACTAGTGTGTGTGTGTGTATGTGTGTGTGAGTGTGTGTGCGGCTCCTCAGACAGCAACACTGTTTTTCCCGCTGCTCTTGTCAAAGGTAAACATTCCAGTCTTGGGACGTTCAATGCCAAGCGCCGTTTGATCTCCTGGTCATGTGACACCTGCTTTTCACCGCCCTCCTAAACACAAACGCTGCGTACGGGGGCTCGGTGGGCTTGTGGAGGTGGAGCCCGCTGTGTGGATGTGTTTTTGAAAAAGTAGGTCTGTCCTTGACCCGAGGTAACCGCTTTGTTTGACCACCCCGCCGCTCTGATCTGACAGCGAAAGAAAAACCTGTTAGCCAACACATGTGGCTCCTCCATGAGAATACTTCACATGTTTTAATGCCTCATGTCTCTCCCTCTTTGCATCAACCAGCTAATTATACCCAGTCCCATGCTGTGCTTTTGCACCAATGTCAGGCTGTGCCATACCACAAAGCAGGCTTTTACACAAGAGCAGATGACTTTAAAAGTTATTTTCAACCACTTTGGGCTTAAAAAATGTCTTCTCTTAAAAGAAATTAACTTGAAGAGATGATTATTTGGTCTCAGTGGCCCTGGGGGCAGCACTCTCCCACAGGCTGCCAGTTTTGCCCTTAAATCAAAGTTTAATTGAGGTTACATGAATCCATCAGGCAACATGAGACTTTAGTTGTAAAATGTGAACTTTTAACATTGGAATGACACAGTTTTATCACAGCTCAACAAAGAGAGAAGTCATTTCAGTCTTTACTTCAGAAAAACTGTAAAAAGGAAGGGTGTTTTATATCTTTTGCCTGAGTTTAATGTAAGATAGATGAATAAATACCACAGGAATGGATCGTTTTAAAGCAATCAGGCAGAAAACACTTTACTCTTTGTAAACTGTGTTCACATATAAAATGGATTTTCTTGGTTTTTCCGTTTCATACTTTGGCATCAAACACTCCTGTTTTATCAGAGCTTGTGGCGTCTCTCAGGGACACTTACAGCGTCCTTAGACGCCTTTTCTGGATGTATGTTGACATCAGATGTTTTAATTTCATACTGGGCTGTTTACTCATGGATAAGGTCATTGTGTAGCGTCGAAGGAGAAATGATGAAGGATCACAGGGCTTATCATTCGACCTTAGACTGAGACCAATGTAGGATTTCTTTTTCTCCTGTTGCTCTCTTTTCACATAGTGTTTACTTATATTTTCACCTATGATTGGTTCGGGTATCATATTTAATTCTTGGTCTGGCAGGATAGGGCCTTTGGTTTAATAAACTGCTAAATGGCGGTTGTCTTCTCAGCGGGATGGTCAGACGGTTGGATAGGAGGCGAGCTGGTGGTGGGGCCAGAGCCGATTCGGAGAGGCTGACATCTTATCCTACATTGTTTTGGGTGTATTTACTCTGTGTTATTGTTTACACTTACTTTTATTTTTACCTGTAAAGTTCTTTGTCTGACCTTGTTTGTGTTTCAGCGTTCTAAATAAATAAACTTCACCTTCATCTTGACCTAAATAGATTTGCTCAAGCCGTGATAATCGGCACAATTCTGGAGCCAAGTGAAACAAAAATCTGAAGTACAGCAAGAAGATTCCAGTACATCCCCATATTCATGAGAGCAAATTATGTATTTGGTTAAATTGACATAAATTTGCATAATCAATTCAATAAAATAAACCTAAATTTTCCCAATTATGGCCATGTTTATTCGAAAAGTAAAGTAATTCCTTGCTTTTATTTTCATCATTTTACTCAAGTAACTGATATAAATATTGTTGCATGACTCCCAAAGTACGATGTCATTGAACGTGATAGTTTCAGCCACATTTTGACCGCAAAGCTTTTTAACTTCAGCATCAGTCTGTGTGACTTTATCCTCAGTTCGGAGTGAGATTGAGTTGATCAGACGTTTGAAAAGTCGGCCAAACTTGTTGCATCAGATCAGAATCAGATCAGTTCAGTCCTTTCTAAGAAGATGAACTAAACAAAGCTGCTGCTCTCGTCGCAATACATTAAAGGACTTCCTGTCCAGTGAGAGTGTTCACAAACAAACGGCATCTGTACATCCTGCAGGACAAACTGTAGGAGCTGCGCAGCAGCACTCATCACGTGTTGAAATGGAGACTTAGAGCTTTACGGCCCACCGAACAACAGTCATTACAAACTCACAAAGGTTCGTTTGATTCTTTTTTAATTCAGATTTTGGCAGACAGAATATAAGAAAACTGTGGACCAGGGTGATGGACAGCATAACTATACTTCAGACAAGATTAAATCGAGTATTTTTGTGACTTCACTTGTAAAGTGGGGAATGAGAGAGGGGGATTTCAAAGACAGATGGAAGCTGCAGAAACATGCTGACAGATGAAAATAGCCTCGATTAAGCTGAATGTATCACATCTGTGTGCATTTCCCCACTATCGGGGAAGTTTTGTGGTCTTACTCAGGTCCTTTTACGATGACTCGTACAGCTCTGTACTATGTGTGTACCAAAGACCCTTTCCTGTGTTTTAACCCATCATGACTTTAAAAAACATATTTCTTCAAACCGGTTCTACCCTCTTTTTTTTTTAAGAACTCTATATTGAGACAGAGCTGTTTTGACTAAATATAGATTACATAAAGTGTTTTGATCTGGTTTCTGTTTGACAAGCACTCCTGCAGCTGTGCGTTGTTGACTCATATAAGACCGGCACACTTGAGTGTTTGTGACTCAATAACTTATTAACCTGAGTCAGATTATGAACCTAGAGTGGGTTCAGAAAGAGGTTGGAAAAACACGAACATTGTTTTGATCTGCGGCAACAACACTTTTAAAGACTTTGGTCTGCTAAAACATGATAGTTTTATTACATTTTTACAAAAAATGAGACATCAGATTCTTTTCAGTAATTGGCATCCAGTATGCAGACTTTTCCTCTTTACAGACTTTGTCACACATCACTATTTAAAATTGTGAGAAGATCATTTTTCCCAGTCCTTTAGTTAATGCATGAAAAAAGTAAAGAACGCAGTTGGACAGGCAGAAAATGGGACTTTTGAAAGCAGCATCAAGCTGATTCCCAAAGAGCTTTTAGCTGAAAACTTGCAATGTCTCACCATGGTGTGCAGTCTTTACTTAAAACCTTTGAGGAAACTTAACAAATGGAGGACAAAAGAAGAAGTTTGTGGCCTAAAAAATATATTCTCATGAACTTAACAGCAGATGAAGCAGATCTGAAAGTGATGTCCTTAACAAAAGAGAATAAATCTAGCAAAGACCTGGTACATGAGCTGAGAGACCTTCAGCTGGTCATCTCCCGTTGGACCAAGCCTCATCAGAAATGCTCTCCATGAAGGGAGGCTGTCAATAAACCATTCTTAAGGAAGGGACACAGGAAAAAAAGGCTGAGCTCTGCCCAGTGACACAAGAAGTGGACTGAAAATCAGTGGCAACAGGTCTGATGAATCCTCCCCTAGACCTCCGAATCTGATGGAGAATTAAACAAAAGTCAGAGTTCAAGCTGTGCTGGAGGATAAAGGGAGCTCAGAGAAGAGATTTACTTTAAGAGCCTTTGTAAAAACTTTATTTTTCTGATCATGTTTTTGATCATCATGATCTTTACTCTTTGTCTAATTAATTTGGAGTAAATATGTATCATATAAAACAATGCTCTGTAGTTGATAAGAATCCAATATTTCTAAGACAATATACATATCTAGTTTAGCTGTGGAATGAATGTGATAAAAGACCTGTTTTATTTTGATTTTTTCAATGGTGAAACGTGTTTAACGAGCTTAAATGGATCTAAGCACCTGCAAAACCTGCATTACAGGTGTGACCGGCCTCAGCAGATGAGGATGTCAGTTAAAAAGAAAAAAAAACCCACATCATATTAGCTTCCTACTTAGTTTAGCCCGAGGTGTCCTGGACTGGAAATCTGCCCATCACTGACAGAGACTCTTAACGCCATTCGTCAGATGATGCAATCTTACACAGCAGTTGCATGTGGACGACGACACCATGTGGCTCATTGCGTCAGGGAGAGTCATTAAAAGGTACTTAATTGAAAAGTGGAATTGCATCAGAAAGGTCTGAGGGCTTTTGCAAATGTAAGGATGTCCACGTTCCGGGCAGGAAATCCAGTGGAAGAAAAAACCCCGAGGCAGGACGCCGTAAAAAACGTGCGTGTCGTCCATCCTGGGCCCTCTAAAGGCCCCGGAGAGGAGCGATGAGAGGGACGTGTCTGCGGTCATGTCAGACTAGCCCGATTCAGAGCGCTGGGCTATTATTATCTCAGGAAAAGGGTAATTACAACGGGACATCTCCTGGAAGCAGCCCAAAGCCGACTCCGGTGCGCGCGCATACCACTGCGTCCCTGGCGTAAACGCCGACCCTGTTTCGCGCTGCTATTTTTGAAACTTGGGTTTGATTGTCCCCGTGCCCGTGCTCGGATGCTTTCTCGCGTCGCACCACAGCCGCTGGTGAGCTCTCCGCGTGCCCGTGTCCTCTCCGGGCAGCGTGGGCGTGCGTAATTTGCGCTCATTATAATCCCCCCACCCCCATTAAAAGTTGTGTAATAAGTTTTTTGGGAGGACAATTAATGGAAAGCTCTCATGAATAGACAACGTTGTTCTAAATAGAGGCTCGTTTGTTTTAGAGCTGGAAACAAGGGGCTGCTTCACCTCTCCAATCAGCTCCTGCGTGACATCGCGTCAACTTATACTCACTTTCAAGTTCTGAAAACCAACCCGGAGAATTCCCCTCAAACCTTTGCGTCTTGCCTCTGTAATGTGGCAGTTTGGGGGTAAAGTAGTTTAGTATAGCACCCGCGTGAGAAAGGGGAGGGGGTGTGGGGGGGTGTGGGGGGGCTGGACGGGTCCTTGATTGCAACATCAAACACTGGTGTCGTCACTGGCCAGCTATATGTGCCAAGCACCGCCTGCTCCAAAATAAATATTGACGCGATTGTTGTATTCAAATGAGCGGCATGACCGGACACGCACGGGCCAATCAGAGCCCCTCGTATCATTACACCTTCTTTTCAGAAATCATTCATAACGCCGATGCGTCAAACACTCAGCACCCGGCTATAAATACGGCTGCGCGCAACGCAGAGTTAGACATTTTCCCAAAATCAAACGAAAGGCACAACTGAACACGCGCCGTGGGGATCCGCCGTAATTCTTCTGATTCTTCTGCTCTGCCTTGCTCTGCATCTCCACTTCCCCACGTCTAGTATCCCGATCACGTTGGCCATGGATGGATTATATCTGAGGCACGTCGTGGTGGCGGCGGTGTGCTCTGTGCTCGTCACGGTCACGCCGGGGTCCCCGGTGGTGGGGCCAGAGCCGATCCGCTGCGCGCCGTGCACCCCGGAGCGGCTGGGCCAGTGTCCCGCCGTGGCCCCCGGATGCGCCGAGGTGCTGCGGGAGCCGGGCTGTGGATGCTGCCTCGCCTGCGCCCTGAAGGCTGGGGAGCTGTGCGGCATCTACACGTCGCCGTGCGGCTCCGGACTGAGGTGCACCCCGAGACCCGACGACCCCCGGCCGCTGCACGCCCTCACCCGCGGGCAGGCCGTGTGCACGGAGAGCCCCGGGCCACAGCCCACCCCGGAGCCCCAGACACAAGGTAGGCCTGTCTTATCACCTCCACGCTCCACATCTGCGCTCCCCCACATCCAGCACAATCCCCCCCCCAACCCCATCCCACCCCACCCCACCCCACCGCCCCTCAAAGGGAATCGGCAAAGCTCCGGACTTCACGTCTGACACGTTCATCCGATTTCCTCCACCAGATCAGGGAGAGCCCGAGGCGGAGATGGACAACGCAGCCATCAACTCGGACCCCGGCATCCGCTACCCCCCCGGTGTCAGCAAGCCCTACGACCCTCGTGTGGCCGCCGACGCTCAGGAGAGCATGAAAGCCAAAGTCATCGCCATGCGCAGGAAACTGGTCGAGCAGGTGAGAGTCTGACGCGGTCCCGGAAGGATTGGGTGGATTTTGTGAAACCGCTCGTTGCCTTCTGTTGCTAAAAGTTTTTCGGGAGGTTTTGGGGAGAGGATTTGTGCGCCACGAGGGGGAGCTCGTGTGCTGTTTGAGGAGAAGGAAGGAGGGAGAGGGTGGGTGGGTGGGTTGCCTGTTACTACAAGTTTTATTTGCAGTTTGGTGACAGTCCATGTGCTTGGTGTGAATAAAACTGCGCATAGGATCATTTATGGCTGTTTGCACCTCTTGCTTACCCCCCCCCCCGTGTCTCTGTGCAGGGCCCCTGTCACCTGGAGCTGCAGGTAGCTTTGGACAAGATCGCCAAATCCCAACAGAAACAAGGAGACAAGTTAACCAGATTCTACCTCCCCAACTGCGACAAGCACGGACTTTACAAACCCAAGCAGGTTGGTACCTTCAGTCAGATTGGCCGTGAGTGCGATGGGGATGGATTCGTGACTCGTGTCAGCACGAAAGAATCTCCCCAAGGCAGCCAGAGCTCTGACACGACTGTGTGTTGCAGGCCGGGAGCTTTCCAACACAGAGAGTGATTTCATTCAGTGCAGCAGGACCGTACATGTGGGAAAGTGAGAGCAGGCCCAATAAAGAGTCTCTGTTTGTATGTGTGTCCCCGCAGTGTGAATCCTCCCTGGATGGACAGAAGGGTCGATGTTGGTGCGTGATCTCCTGGAACGGAAAGAAGGTTTTAGGCTCCACCAACCTGCCTGCAGACGCTGAGTGCCCTTAAAGAGATCCACCACTGAAGCCGATCTCACAAAAACACGAAGAAGACGAAGAAGCAAGCCACTGATTAGTCCTTTTTGATAGCTGTTTATTTATTGATCTTGTCCATGGTGGTGTTGAATTCAGGTACACTGTCATAGCAGGACTGATGGTCCCAACCACCCTGAACTCCACCTTCCTCTCTCCCTCCTCTTCATACACCGTCCCAAAGAGAAAAAAAATCTATTTTTGTTTTTTCTGAAAAGGAGATTTTAATATTGATGCATTTACTTCTACTCTTCAGCCTTATTTATTTCAATTTTATTGCATTTTATTTGTTATTTGTAATTATTCATGAGTATTTATATCATTTTTTGCCTTATTGTTATTATAATATTATTTTTATGTGTGTATAAAGTGTATATATGTATCTTGGCCCTGAGTAACTCCATTGCTGAGTTGAGCTCGCTCTGCCCTTAAGGAGTTGTCTGGAGGTTTGGTTTGGGACGAACCAAGCAAGAACAAAAGCACTGAGTGACCAAACGTCATTTAGAAGTTTTCTAAATGGCCATACGACTCATTTTAAAGTTGTCGCCATCTTATTTTTTTGCTTTTTGTTATCATTATTTTCTGGTGTGATACATCAGCTCTTGTCGGTGAATGCAAAACTCTCAGTTGGGATTTCAAAACACTCTCAGAAAACATTTCCCATGATTCCATGGGGCTGCAGATAACGTGACAGGCGGCGACCTCCTGCGCCGCCTCTCAAACGGGTATTTCTACATAAACCTACCTCCAATATTTACATGTCCGCTGTCAGTTGTGTTGATGTATCTGTCAAAAAAGAAGATGTGTTACTTTCTACGTTGCTGTTCTCTTTGACCAAGAACACATGACCACAAAGGGCGGCGAACCGTGGCGTTCTCAGCTCTGTCTACATGCTGCTGTTGGAGAGAGAATTGTTGTTTATGTGAGTTGATTCCAAAGTGACTAACTGCTCACTGTGTGTATGTACACTTTTGTAATTGAGATGTAATGTAAGAAAAAGGTGATATATTTAATAAAAACATTACCCTCAGTTATGTGCCTCTGGCCCCTTTTTCACCTCAGTTGTAGCCATTTGAGATTGTCAGTCTGTGTATAGATGCATTCCTGGACCGCATTTGCTATATTCAGTGTGTTTGTGAGTTATGTTATCACAGCGATCTAAAGTGGAGGACCTTGTCTAACTTTAGCCGGTTCGCCGGAACATACAGCCCAGCGCTGCCTTTTGACCCGCTCTCTGTTTGCCTTGGTCGGGCACTGGAATTCTGCTCAACCTCTCATGCCCACTGCCAGCCTGCCTGGCACCACCAGATTTATTTTTGTTCTTTACAAATTGAACCCTTGCTTTATCCTTATTGACACATTCCAAGACTGAGGGGAGCCTGATTGCAGCCGAGGACTCGTGCAGATTCGTGCCCCGAGGTGATCGAACTCATTGGCCGCGGATGTCAAAGAGAGGCTGGAAATGAACGAGAAGAAACCTCAGAATGTGTTCAGTCTTTATTTAAAAAATGACATTAAATAGAAATTATATCATGATTGAAAATCATTTCCTTTCCCGGAGAAAATAATAGCTCTTTGATTTGTAGTGTGTACCATTAAAAAGCCTGAATCAAAAGGTTTGAAGGATAACTTGAAATGAAAAAAGAACATAATACATTTACCCGTGAACAAAGAGAGCTGGGACTTAAACCAGTAGGGGAAAAACAGGGGAGGGGGGGGGGGGGGGTTAAAAGTGACCTTAAAAAGTGTGACCCTGGCTCTGAGGCAGGATGGCTGGGTGTGCCTGGAGAGAAGTGACATACTGAGAGGTGAGGGGTTCACTGGCCTTTAGAGGCAGTAAACCTGGCTGACCTGAGAGCCAGACTAGCACAGATCTCCCCGAGGCTGAAACCCGCCCGCTGGGCACGGAGGTTACCAATGACACCATTGAGCAACAGAAGGAAAACGGTTCTTAAAAGATAAAACATTCATTAGTGATTATATTCCCCAAATACACTGAATCTTAAAGACTTTGCTGTGCAATCGGTGAGTCACTGAATTGTTCATACGAAAACCTAGTTTGGATCAGCTTATAATTCTTTTATAGATAAATAAACTTTTAAGTACTGTACATGATGTCTAGTCAGACACATAGCTGGCCAGGAAATACTAGGACTAATAATAATTATAATAATATTATATAAAAAGACACACATACAAATATAAGGGAGGGAATAGCTTAAACATATTATTATGTATGTTCCTCCCCTTTTACATCAAGTCTTTGAATAGATGGGATATAGCACCAACAGGCTGGTTGGAAGTTGCTGCTGTCTGTTAGAGGATATGTTTAGCCGATTTCATGCTACCAAGCTACTGGGCAGGCTTTTTCTCCCGTCGGCGCTCTGTCCACGTTTCAAGTCTTTACACAGGATGTGGGAGAGCATCGGGCAGGAAGCTCCGTGGGGTGGGGGGGGCACGCCTCCTCCCCAAGACCTCCTGCCACTTGTGTGAATGCGTGTACGGCGCTGTGTCCACCTTGTGGAGATTTGTTGGTATCTGACCATACAGGCTTTTTTTTTTCTTTTTTTTTCGTCAGAGAAACAAAAAAAACATCATCAACAACAAAGAAAAGTTGCATTGAAAGGAACATTTCTGAGGGGGTATTTGCTCAGTTGTCTGTCAGAAGTCCTAGTGTAGCTTTGTTTTTTTCTATCTTTCTTTCTCCCTTCCTCCCTCCCCCCCGCCCCCCGGATTATTATTGTTTTCTCACAATATCTCACTGTTTCATCTCACATTACCTCTGAAGAAAGGTATGCAGATATAGATAGGTCCAATTCTCTTTAACTGCATGCATTGAAGAGTAGCTGCGCAGCTAAAGTGCTTTAAGTGCTTGTGCTTGGAGCATATGGGCAGCCGGCACCTGCGGCAGGGCGACACGGTCACACCGGTCCCTCGTCCCGTTCTAACAAGCCTACACCAGGTACACCACTGACAGGAGGAGGAGCTGGAAGTGAGGAACAGGCACAGTCATGAGGACAAGCTGCAGATGTTGGGGTAAAAAGTGGAGCGGATTGGGACAGACGAGGGGTGAGGAGGGCTAACCGAAATGACAAGTCAACACTTAGGAAACACTTAGGAAAGCAAGGAGACGTTTGATGCCATGCACCTTTGGCAGGAAGTACCTCTTGATTTGTAGTCCATGGAAACCTCTCAAAACTATCACTGCTGCATAATTTGCCATAGAGTTTACATCTATCTCCATAATCTTTCAGCCCTCAAACCCAAGCCAGCCAAGGGCATAGGCAAACTAAACAGCTGCTATTTTCCCAATTTGTTTGAAAAAGTGAGCGATTTTTCCTGTCATCAAATGTACATTACGGTACAAAAAACACTATTTTCTGTAAAAAGAGAGCTGCTGTAGGCCCTCTTCTTCCTATTTTCTGTAGGAAGTATCTCTTCTTCTACTCTCTTCTTGCTTTTCAAATGAATATTTTCTACAAAAATTCTGAACCATATGACAGGTAAATATTTATCTCTTTTGTTTTTATTTTGTTACTCCAATAATTAATTTAAAGATTTTTCGTGTAAGATTCTGAGTCTTCTTTGGTCATCTTCAATCTAACTCAAACATAAAGTACTCCAATCCAGGGTTACATTTATACCCCCCATGAGAGAATAAAACATTAAATGGGCTTTCTGAAGGCGTGTGACTGATCACACTGATCAGTATTATTGGCAGAAACAGAGGACTCCTGAATTGAATCTAGCTTTGGACCCCATGGAGGACTGGACGTAATAACGCGTCATAACACACAAAGTGGACTCTGCTGCTGATTTCTGGGATCTTTTCATGCTGTCACATGTATTTGAGATACAAATCAAAGCTCCCCTTAACATGGCAGCAGACCGCTACCTGCCTGTGCATATGCGACATTTTTCCTGTAACAGAGGGAAGGTTAGGGAGGCCACCTTCTCCTGAAAAGGGCAGTGTGCTCTAATCAGACAATGTCCACTGCGTCATATCAGCTCTGCTCAATTTACTCAATTTACAATTTATTTACAATTTCCTCCCATGGCAGATGTGGCGCTTAGAACAGGTACTGCACACTCACAAACATGAACGTTTTTTTAAAGTTTGCACTCCTTTACTGTCCATGCTTCTGAATCATAGTGACTAATGGTATAAACTAATTAAGGACTATCTAATTTTTTCTTACAAGATTCAAGAGATTGTTTCGTTTCTACCCCTGAAAGCAGACACCAATAATCTGCTGCCCTGATGAGAGGTGCAAGGTGCAAACTTATCCAAACTGACGCCCAAAAGGTACATTTTCAACAAAGTGCTCCTTAAATCTGAGAACTACAGAGGCTGGAAGAGTGGGAGAGGCATCATAAAGTTGGGTTTTAAGGCACTGTAACTGCACAGTTTACCTCTGTTCCATCAGCCCGGTGGAGCAGAGAATGATGGTGGCGCTACATAAAAAAACATTGTCCCATCCCATAAGCTTTTCACTCAAAATGGACCCTGAGCCAGAGAGAGTTTGATTTTTTTTTTTTCATGTTTAAGAGAGCAGGGGATGGGCCGTCTGACATCTCTAAAGCGTTTGTGGGAAAGCACAGACTCTCACAGGCAGCTGTGAAAATGAGCGTCATGCAGGCGCTCGTGGATTAAAAGACACGCAGACTCATGGTTACACACTCAGAGACACACAGGACAGAAGTGAGGTTTTTTTAAAACAGGGGGGTTTGGGGGGGGGGGGTCACAGTAACAGCTTCTCTTCAAAGCGAGTGGAAAAATCCCTCCTTCCTCTCCCTCTTAAAGAATAGTGCAGATGATCAGATTCTCTGTTTCCTCCCATTCTGTCTGAGCTTTCGGCCTAATCTTTTTTCTTTGTTTTGATAAGAACGGAAGAGGTTCCTTAAGCACGGGACATATATCTGTAATGGACAGGAGGCTGTGCTCCACCCCTCTCCCCACCCCTCTGACAGAAACGGGACCCGAAATCAAAGGTCCAGAGTTCCTTCAAATGTTGACATGAAACTACATGCAGGAGCAAAGTGAGCTCTCTTTCTTTGTGCTGTCCTCCTTTCTGGCTTTTCTCCCTTCTCCTCCCCTTATCTTGTGTCCCTCTCTCCATCCATGCGTGGTGGGTCCGTCCACTCATTTGCTCTCCAGGTTGTAGCACTGCGTCTCGCCCCGGTCCCTGCCCTCGTAGCCGGGCAGAGCCTGCCCGTATTTGTCCACGCACCAGCAGTGGCCTCTTCTCCTGCCTTTGGATGCACGGCACTGCAAAGCACAGAGACACGAGACACTTTAACACTGTACACAGGGATTACACAACTCAAACAGCTCATGTTTTGAGGCAAATGATGAAAAGTGGAGCCTGATTTTTGGCAGTGTGTATGTCTGTTGTCTCTTAGACTGCGGACGCCTCTCTGAAAGTCACGTCTCAGCAGAACTCCACCGAAACAAGCCTCTCATCGATCTTAGGAAGGAATGCTCTGCTGCCAGGAACCGTGTCTGGGTGTTTACATGCAGAAACTATCAGAGATAAACAACGCGGGCTCTGTGAGGCAGGAATGAATGTGTGGGGATCAGAGCCGGAGAGATCCACATGTGGCCGGCGTGCTGCTGGGGAGGAGTTTGCCTCAGGCTCCGGCTGCTGGGGGCAAACAACCCAAAAAGCGGATTATTTCTGATCGGGAGGGCCGAGGGAATGAGAAACGCTCTGACCGAGTGAGAATGAAGGAGTGTGAAGGTAAACATGGAGTTGCTAAAATATTTGCCAAGGCCAGTTGGAGGGCTGCAGGGAAACCAGTGCAGCTATTCTGGGAAAGTGGCAGACACTCCAAATCATCTGGAGCTGATTATGGCCCGCGCGCCAGCAAAGCGTGCACGCAGACACACACACCGGCGAGCGAGCGGCACGCATGCATACCTCCCACCTGCCTGCCTGCACACATGTATGCAGTAATATCAGAAACCCCACGGGGGGTCGGGCTTTGTGGAGTGGCAACTTTATGAGCTCCATTTGGGGCGCACATGAAACGACCCAATCAGTGGAGTCAGGCCAAACTCTGGCTCAGAATAATCGCCCCCCTACCATCTCCCACCGCGGGAGTGAGGAGACCGGCCCGGACCGAGACACACCTGTCTGCCCCCTGTCCCACTAGGGTAAAATGGTCAAATCTAGAGGAGAGGAGCACTGGAAGAAAAGAGGATGCATCTTACCACTATGCCTTAATAAGCCAGGTTTCAGTGGAATCTGCCCCACACTTTTTAGTAAATCATGTCTGTACATAGCACAAAAAACATTCAAAGGGTTGCTTTGTCTCAAGTCAGGGTTTGGGGGTTCTTGCCCCCTCCTTCTTTTTGCAGGGGTGGCCATGACTTTGGCCCTAGGACGTTTGATCCGGGTGTCTTTATGAATATTTTCTTCCCTTCTTCCTCCTTTTCTTCTGTCCCTACACCTTCTCTTGCTCTCATTCCTTTCTCTTCCTATGCTTTCTTTACTCTGTTCTTCTTTTCCATTAAGTCATGCTTATTACTAATTGATTGGATTATTTTGTGAAACAAACCTGGGGAAAAAGAATCAAAATGG
The DNA here is from genome assembly GCA_907169785.1 of Menidia menidia. Classification (NCBI taxonomy): domain Eukaryota; kingdom Metazoa; phylum Chordata; class Actinopteri; order Atheriniformes; family Atherinopsidae; genus Menidia; species Menidia menidia. The sequence goes on along the minus strand of CAJRST010000002.1, from coordinate 8,933,572 downwards.
TGCTTTAAACCCTAATGAGAACACTGGCTCTGTGGGCTTCTCGCTTTGCCGGTGTCTTTTTTGAATAAGTGTCACTTAAAATTGAAGGAAAAAGATGAGGATTCTAAGTCTATACATAAAAAGGCAAACTCAGGGCAAGAGAGAGTACACCACACCAACATGCAACGCCAACTTCACATCCTCTCTTTACTCCATCAGCAAATCCACAGTACCAGGGTGAAAACCTTTGGTACGATGTAGTCCATTTTTAAACCAACTGAAGGGGTTGTATTTGGCAGATTGACTCTGCTCTGGGACCTCCTACTCCTTCGTATACAGCTTTTGGCTGAGAATAATCTCACTTTTAGATGCATGTTTGCATGCCTTTAATAGCACCTCACTCATCCTGAGTTTGTGTGGAGCATCACTTATTTAAGTTGTACAGGAATTCAGCCTAAACCAGAGTGAGATACAGGACGACGTTTGGGAAAATGTTAATGGTTTTCCAGCTTCTTTGGTTTAAAAGCTCTGATAGCATCCACAATTCTGCAGCGGTTAGTTTACCTGCTTAAATCTTAACATCAACCTCCTTTTCTGTCTCCAGACATGGAATTGATGAAATTCCAAAAGACAACAAAGATGTAAAACAACACAACGCATAGAACTGTGGCTTGAAAAAATCCATAACCTATGCTTAGAAACAACTAAATCTGTGTATTTTGTTGGAGCTGTGCACAATCCAAAGCTGCAGACCTTAATGAGCTGAGGAACGACGGAGAGAAGAGAGGGACAAAACTCCTCTACACCACCGGAGAGGGTGAGAACATGATCAGAAACCATTCATGTCAAATAATATAAGAAACTTTATTGTCAATATCTGGTCAAATGAAATTCTGATGGAGCCGTCCTCCAGGCGGCAGTAAAAAGACATAAATATAATTAAATAGATGAGGTGCTAACGATTACAGGTCATTGTTGAAGTGCCTCATCGATTAAGTATTACTTGACCCTCCTGCTGCTAAAGGAAGTTCTACCAACTGTTGGTAAATACTGTTATATATCATCTTATTTCAAAACCTGGAACAGATTCTGTCACTTCTAATTATGGACAGCATTGTCTTTTTTCACATGACTCCACAAAATTGTTTAAATGAGTGTCTAACAGCACTAGTTGCACTAAGTCTTTACTGTATGGTGGAGGTTAAAAAGCAGATGTGGTGAGCCTGCGTTCACACTTAAAGTCATAAAGAAAAACGCAAGGAGCGTGCACATGGGCAAATACTTTACTTGTGCAGGTTTTTCAGATGTGCGTGTGAACATGTTAAAGTTAGAGCTGAAAATCAGTGCTTTAATCTAAATCAGCTAAATTCCCATGCAGCACCCAGGAGCGAGGAGCCCAAACAAAGTCTCCCGACACTTAGAGGCAGGCAGACAGGCCGGCTGTAGAGTGTGACCAGGTGTCTGTTTCCTGCACAGTCGAGGTTCTCGTGCAGCCTAAGTGCATGATCAAAGGCAGCTTTATAGAGACACAGGCCTATTAAAATACCTCCCCATCAACTACTGCAGCAGTCTGGGGGCAAGTACCCAGTCAAACACGCCCGTTCTCACACACCAACATCGTCAGTGGGTTCCTCGTAGCGAACCAAGTTTTCATCCTACGTCTTCCCTCTCCTCATCTGTCTCACTTTTTTCTGTCTGCCAGTCCTCCCCCCCCAAAACATCATCTGACTGTGTGGACAACTTCTATTTTAGCCCAGACCCAGCGGACGAGGCTGTGGAGACGAGCTTAACATTGTGTTCCTCCGCTCTGGTTAATGATGATAGAGTCCTCCATGTGCCTGATGTGTGTGTGTGTGTGTGTGTGTGTGTGTGTGTGTACGGGAGGGCTGAAAAGCCAAGGGAAAGGCGGAAGGGAGAGGAAGAGCTAAATGTGCATGTGTGCATTCCCCTGTTGCTTGGCTACCTCTGAATTTCCGCTCAGTCTCCCTTTCATCTGTGAACTATTAGTAGTCATCTCAAGCAAACCTGTCTTTACTGCTTCAATACACAAATTAACATTGACATTACACACAACTATCACTTTTACGAGCTTGATTTGGCTCCTTTTATTGCAGATGAAATGCTTTTTCTCAACATACGTTAAACAATTACACTGTTTTCCTTACCAGAAGGTATAATTAGGTCTTTTCCATCTCTTTTAATCTCTACACTGAGTGGTGGATTCAAAAACTGGGATCTTGAAAACACACGCTAATCCTACTAGATTACAGATAAACTACCTTAAAGACTATGTTTGAAGTAGCAAAGCCTCATTCTCTGTAAACTTGAGAGGTGGCTTACGTTGAACAAAGGCCTATTTAGCATTAAAAAGTACTCACATGCCTTTGTGTATATGCTCTGAGGGTGGTCGCTCCTCTCAATACCGCCTGTTAAAAGATGCCTTCTGAGCATCACAAGATTAGGAGTCAAAATCCACACCTTACATTTTTTTTTTTACACTGCTAAGATTTGCAGAATCTCACTGCACGGAGCCTTTTTTTGTTCATTTAGGTGCAACAAACACAGAAAGATTAAGTTAATAAACTATTCATCATTCAGTTTGTGTTTTCACCTAATAAAATGGCCAATGGCACAGCATTTGTTTCTCATTTAGATGGTTATTTTGTCACTTTCAGCCAAAACAACTGCGATCCATCCATGTATCTGTTTATCATCTCCTTATCTGAGGTCGGGTCACAGGAGAAGCAAGCTAAGTGGCACTGACATCCAGGACATCCTTCTCCCCAGTAGCACCTTGTAGCTCCTCATCTTGACATGATCCCATGTCAAAGGCTGTAATCTACAGAATAGTGGCCCTTGACAACCTGGACTGATATCCCTGATCTAAAGCATCTCCAGTAATCTCAGAATTGGACTAAACAAACCAACAGAAACTAAAATGACGTACCGAATTAAGCAATCTGTAATAATAGTCAGTTTGCAGTAGCAGGCTATTTTGCTCAGTAACACTAAGCATGATTTATCTGCTCTGAACCATTTGACCAGAGCCTGCGGGTCCTCTTGTGGTCCGTTAAGGTATTTAGTTTCTGATTGCCTCCACCACTTGACCGGTGTGATCAGGAACACCTGTGGCACCAGGTGTTTTTTATTTTGGTTCTTCAGATTCCCGCTGATGTCTTTTCTCCATAGGTAAAACCTCTAATCTACCTACCAGTTCAAATTTCATGGATTTGACAAATTTCAATATGTGCAAACCTTCATATTTCTCTTATTTAATTGGGCTAATTTGTATTATTCAAATGTATATCTATTCACCTTTGGCCATCTGGGTCAGTACATAACATCTAGAACTTAATAAAAGATCAATAAATTATGCAATTGGATATAAAAGACTGGAGCCCACCACACACTGTGACTAAAATCCATCATAAACCATAGAAAAACAGCAAGACAAATGGTTTTGTCATATTTTCTCTATTCTAAGACAATGTGTTTTGCTTTTTTCCTTTTATTTGAGAAACTGAACAGCGTGGAGAATGGCTGGCACTTATTTGTAGTGCTGGATAATCTGTCAAACTGGTGTCTCTGACTTGTATTTTAAGCCTCAGAAGTCTTTCTGTCTCTAGGTTTTTATATCTTTTAAGTGACTAAGCAGCATAAATAAGAACAATCCATCATAAATTACCGGTAATCGCTCTAGTCTAAAAGCAGCCAAATAGTTTTGTCATTTTTTATTCCTTTTTGTTTCTTCTTTTTAGGGGGTATTTGCTTGTAACTCAGTCTTAAATCCCACTTGGCTGGAGTCCGTAAAAGAGTGAGTTATGAACTCGTCAGGAGAGTTTTGATACTCGGCAAACACATTCCTGGAAGAATACCCTTTTAGTGAGCTCACCGAACCCAACAAACTGCACCTCAGAGTCTAAACTGGTGGTCAGCCAAGACCTCTTGCCCTATATTCTTTCGTTTCACAGACACATCACGGGCATGGCGTGGTCCAGTAAAAAAAAAAAAAACATTTCATACATGCTGCACATTCATAATGCTGCCTTTATGAGGCTTGTATGTGTGTGTGTTGTGCACATGAATGCGTGCTCTTGTGATGCTGGTCTTTATAGCTAATAGCAGCACTGCTGGGCTTCATGGACATTAAAAAGAGCCTAGTCAGACCACAGGATAAACACAGGCTCATAAAACGCAATGTGTGTGTGTATAGGGGAGCATGTATTTGAGGTTGTTTTTTTAATTTTTTAAAAGCTGCTTCTGTGAGTGTCTGCAGCAACATTTTGAGCTTAAACATCCCCTGTCAAAGTCTGCTAAGCTTGTCTGGACAATACTGTGGAAACAAAGGATCAGGACATATTCTATTTTGCACTATTACACACAAAGCAAGGAGTGTTTCTCCAGGACTTTTCTTACCTCGGAGACGATGTCCTCTTTGGGTCATTTTACCTTACAGGACATCGTAGCTCTGCTTGGTCAAATGGAACTGACCCCCTGGATGTCCATACTCTTTCTCTCATTAGTCTTTTTTACTCTATTGGCCTGTGTAATAATGTTAATAATGTTATTTCCATTCTGGTTTTCTCAAAATAAACTCGATTAAAATGTCTTTACCTTAAGTTTCTCGGGCCTTTTTGATGGCGGCACACTCTGGAGGGTTCACAGTTTCAGTTTAATTGGCTCTCTCCAGGCTTAGGAACTAGTTTGGGATAGCTGGTGCTGTTTTAAAATGGTTAATTTCATCCATCTTAGAGAACTGTTCTGAGACCAGTTCTGCACCTCACAGATCTGTTATGGGTCTGATTCTGTTTTCCCACTAGTCCTAATTATTAGCAGCTATAATACAATTTTTTCCCATCTATATCCTGAAGACCCTTCAGTAATGCTAATTTTAGATGTATTCTAAAACTAAAGATGATTATTCACACTTTCATCTCTTTAACACTTTCTCAAACGAATTAGCTTTCAGTCATCACTTCAGTTTAGCTCCTCTTCATTAAGTGTAATGTCAATTTTAGAATGAAAACATCCAGTATGAGAAATGTTCAAGCTCCTTTTGCATATTTTCATTGCTGTTTGTGGGTTAAGGACATTTTACACAAATATGAAATCTATCTGTCCATTTTCTATGCCTACCAATTGCAAACGGGGCCACAGGAGGGCTGGGGCCCATCCCAGCTGTAATTAGGCGAGAGGCGGGACCCATGCACACTCATGCTTGTTCCTACGGCTAATTTAAAGTCGCTAATTAACCTAAAATGCATGTTTGTGGATGTCTAAGTAAGCCGGAGTAACCACAGAGAAATGACGGGGAAAACCAGGAATTCTGACGATGCAGACCTCAATAGGTGCTTCACTTCCATCAAACACTTTGAGATTTTTACATGAAAGCGTTACAAGTGCAAATCTTACGCACTAACGTATTTAAATTGGGCTTAAAAAGTGTGTTTTCTCTGTTCCATCTTTTACTTGGACACAATGACATCTACTGCGATGTTCTCAACTCTGAATGCATGAACAGTTCTAAGAAAATCTTTTGTTTTTGTTCAGATGGATCTAAGTCCAATTCAATGTTAGGAAGAAGGGGGATAGTCACTTATCAAGCCAGATAAAGTAGATGTCAATCATCAGTTTAAATTATGCCAATGATGGAATCCTAATCATAACAAAGTGTTTTTTATTGTTGCTTAGTAATAACATGATTTATTAATGATGTTTAATCAAAGATTTAATGGAAATAATATCAACTTTTGAACTACAGTAAGTTAGAAAGCACAAAATGGGATTAGAGACAGATTTAGACATTTCTGTGTTCTCTCCTCCAAATTTTCTGCTTTTTTTGTTGTTGTTATTTTTGTAACAGACTGACCAAAAGCTGTGAGTCCATACTCCTCTGTTGGGTTGTGAGTGTGTCGCCACACTCATGCTGGACATGATTTAGTAGATTAAAGTTTGTGATGGTTTTCCAAACGTCCGTGAGCCCGTGTTGGAGCAGCAGTGTTTGTGAATGGGCTGTTTACTTGCCCACAGTGTTGTTTTTGTTTGTGCTGCTAAGTCGGATGCTGTACACTCCGAGTAAAAATAAGATGTTGTGGCTTGCATTCTTTGTTATCGTTTTACAAGCAAACATATCTGAAATTACAGCATTGCTATTATCTTATTCGTCCACTATTTAGCTATTAATAAACTTGCATCATAAAAACTTGCCTGTTAGGATTTCCCCTTTTCATCCTATTTATCAATTAAAAATGCAATAAATATGGATTTACTTTTCAGTGCAGTTGTTGTTCAAATGTAATAAAATATTAAGCTAAAGAAAACAATTTACAACAAACAACAAAGGTTTAACTTCTTAAGCTGCTTATTTCATAAGTCTAGTTAAATCATAATTAGAGGATAAAAAGTTTTATTGGACTTAGAATGCCCCATACGATGAAAGCTTGTGCTGAATGATAACATGGTCACATGAACTAGCGAATGTGCAAAACTACATCTCATTTAATAGTTTGTCATCACAAAGATTGTCCATTTACTAAAAAAGTCCTCCTGCAGACGAAATGCATCAAATTTAGCATTTTTAGCCGCCGTGTGATATCAAACTTTTGCTCTACATATTATGTCAGAGTCATTTAAAAAAAAAAAAAAAAGTTTATTTCCTCAAATGGGGAGGAAGGAGAACTGGACCAGAAATTCATGGACAGAAAAGTCGGCAGAGACAGAGTGAAAATAGCTGTCTGGGTTCCCGAAGGTTGGTCGCTTATTATAAAGCCATTGTGGTCAGTGTGTACGTTTCCACAGATCCTTCTGAGTCACGCTCAATAAGTCAGCCCTTATGGGCCTGGCACTGCCAGCACCCAGAGAGGGAGGAGGCACAAGGGTACACAGGCACCTGGCTCACATCCTCAACCCACGGCCTCCTCCTCTTCCTCTCAACACACACACTATACTCTAAAAGAGTGCACAGGGAGACGCAGACACTGCCGTCCCATTCACAACCCTCTGCGGGGTGATTCCTGGCCAAACAAGGAAGGAGAAGCCAGGTGGGCGGAAGGGCAGGATGAACAGAATGATGGAGCGGGCAGGCAGGACAAAAGACGGGTGCATGACTGCAGGCAGGGCACAATGAGGGTAATGATGGGTGGACGAAATGATGAATAAGAGAGAAAGAGTGAGACTTAGAGGGGTGTAATGAGTGGGTCAGTGTAGGGAATGCATGGCCTGAACTGGGATACTGAGCCAATTCATATAACTGCAGCTAAAAATATTTTTCTCTGTACTGTAGCTCGGCTTCTCTCGCAGGCCACTCATATTACTAGCAAACAGAAAACCACACAAACAGGTTTGCAACCTTTTCCTTGTTGTTTTTTTAAATATTTTATTTGAATACAAATCATCTGATAAAGCTAGTTAAGTATTCTAGATAGAAAACCCCTCACTACTTATTCTAGGGTCATGTTATTTGATGTACTTAAAATGAAATATTTGAAATTACTGTTATTTGGAAATTGGTTTTTGATAGTTAAATTGTGTAAAACTGACACTTTGTATTATAGCATGCCTCTCAATCCTTATTTGTGTTGCTTTTCAGTAGGTGTTTATTTTAGCATGAACTCCATCCAAACAAGTACTACAAAAGTTTTAATCAAATGCAATCTAAATTATGTTAATTAATCAACTCATTCAAGTTTCTAGTCATTTTGTGACCGTCAACATTGCAGCCAACCAACAGCTTTGCTTTTCCAGGATTTTTCTTGCTTTTCTTCAGCCAGGCGTGTCTACTAAACAACAAACAGAAGCACACTGGACTATTTTTAAATGGCTGTGCTTCTCTCCCCAAACTGCTGCACGGCTCCACGGATCTGTGCCGTCTCAAAATCATCTAAGGTTGGTGACAGATGATCGTACTCTTCAACGTGAGCAAACTGATCAGAGTTAAGGCCATTTCTCACTCTGAGAAAATAATGAAACCATGTGACACATTTCAAGTGTTTCTAATTGTGAGAAACCATTTCTAATTGGTAATCCTGCTCTCTAACAGAAGATCCAACACTTTCTCTTGGGACTATAATAGACTCTACTATCATCATTAATCAGGCTTCATAATATAGACTAATATGGACTAATACTTTTGTTTCCATGCAGAAAAATTTAACGGGAGCTTTTTGCTGTTACTGTCAGAGCCCCATATTAGTTTAAAACTGTAATTAGATGTGACATTAACTGAACATCTTTTTTCCATACCTGGTTCTTCTGAGTAAGGTCCAGGCTATCAAAGGTCAAGTTCAGTCCATCACAGGACCACTGATGTTTTTTTTTTTTTGGGTTATGACCAATTATAAAAATGCCATTTTCCATTTGGCTTGAAGGTACAATGGTAACATCAATCATGTGTGAAGTAAATATGAATTAGCAGCAAAACTTGTTGCCAAAAACTCACAGAGAAAACATCTGGATCTGGCAATAACGAAGCCCAGAAGCTGAAACGTGACAGAGGAATTAAGAGGATTTGTCTTTGGTGTTTATAACCGACAAGCTGACGCCATGTTTGAGGTGACTGTTCACAAACTTTTCCCTGTGGCAGGAGAGAGATTCAGCATACCACGAAAAGTATATGACAACAAAACTGTCACATCAGTATTTTTCAGTTTTTATTGAATCAACATGGTGTGTTCTGAGGTTTGGACTCACATGCTCTCCGAAAGCAAGGATTATTAAGTACTTCAGATATAAAAAAAGGCAGTGGGGAGGAGAGAGGCAAAATGGGGTGTAAAAAACTAAGAAAGAGCTGCCTATAAGCTAAAAGTTACTATTTGTTTAGCATTTTTGTCTTTTTTGACACGTTTCAATGGATGGAATGCATATTTGTCTTATCTCTTTTGAAATGCGGTTGAAAGGAAAACCGCGTACTTCGTCCCGATAGGGGAGATTAACTAAAGAATTTCATGCTATTTTATGCCAGTAGTACTGGATTTATGTTGTTTTATAAAGAAAAAAAAAACAATCAGTCATAAAGTTTAGGTTTGTTCCATCAGATATGACCAAACCAGAGGTGTTTTTAATTTTTTTCAGTGTAAAGACTCAAATCATTATAAAAAATTGAGAATTATCTTCTCGTTTTTGTGCAAAAACATTATTTTTCAGTTTTCCGACGTGTTTAAAAAACATTGGCGAAAACCCAACACGTGAAACTACAGAAGCTCGGAAGTTTCCTGCTCCTTTTCTTCTTGTGCATGACTTCATTTGCGAAACGTTATGCAATCCACTGTCAGCCTGATCCCCTACAATTACTTAGAATTCACAAAAGGAGCTTAGAATTGCTCCTATACTTCCTGGTAGAGCATCATTCCTGAAATAACTCGGAAAGCCCCATTTGATTCATGGTACTGCACATTAGAGGACAATATAACAGCATAGATCCATGAACAGTCAGTGAATAAGCCATTTCAAAAGATCGGAAGAAGCAGAATATCTGGTGTACAGTTGTGATTCTTCTTCTTTAGTCCTCCATCCATCCTTAAAGTCCCCGGCTCCCTTCTTTTCACAGTATTGTCACCCTAGACGGTTCACACACTCTTCTCTTGGCTGTGTTTCCGGTCATATATCTCTGCAACACACCATGAAGGAACATCCCCTCGGATGGCTTTAACCCCCCCCATCCCGGCCCAAAAGTGTCCCTCTGCCTGCTGACGTTTCCTGATCAAATCCAGGAAAAAGGAACAAGGAAGAAGTTTGGCTTTAATAACAAAGAATTAAAAGAAACGTGGGGCTAGAGGGGGATTTTGGACTGTGGGTGTCTGAGTTGAGTAATTGTGCATGTGGGGGTTTTTTCGGTGAGTCACACGTTTCTCAGAATGGACTCTAGTTTTGTAAAATCCCCCCGATGAGACTCCCAGTCTCATAAAAAAAAAAGGATGGTGGTGTTTACTTAGACGCCGTGTGTGTATCTTAGCAATGCCCTACCTGCCTTCATCTATCACCTTCCTTTGTCTGGCCCCTCCTGCGCTCAGGTCAGCGCATGTCACCCGCCCGGCGAGTCTGGAGCTTAGCAGCCTCTCTTTTTGTGTTGTTCCTCGTGTCTCCGGCGAGCAGGCTATGGGTGGCCCCGGCCTGCTGCACCGCGGACCAGAAAAACTAAACCAGTGACAGCCTGTTTGTTTTCTTTACCTCACCAACGGCACCCCACACCTACTCGCCCCCACCGACACTACCGCCATCAAACAAGCGGCACACATACACCCCCCTCTGCCACATCTACCGTGCCACACACACGCCCAGACCGCATTCTTACATCCTACCCCCCCTGCACTCTCCCACACCACACACCCACAAACACACCTGACCGACTTCATTTCCTGTGAGGCATGAGTCAGACGGCTGCAGAGCGTTTACCAGAGTAATACATGCTTATTAGCCATTCTGATAATATAGTGTTGATGTGGCTGTCAAGGCAACCTGAGCTGCAAAAAAAGAGAGGATTGTACATCTGTGGGTGGTTGGGATGAGTCTGAGGATTCTTTGGAAGTGTTCAGGCATGTGGTGGGTCTATCTGCATGTCCGCAGGTGTGTGTGTGTGAGTGTATGTGTGTGTGTGTGAGGGGACAGAGATGAAACCACAAAGAGACATTCACCTGTTTTTTCTTGTAGAAGCCCTTTCTGTCACAGTTGGGTATGCGTAAGCCTCTCGGGTTGAGCACATTGTTGATCTTAAGGCTGTTCAGGATGCTCTCCATCTCCCGCCGACACGGCCCCTAGCAACACAGCAAAAACACTTAAATACTGAGCACCCGCCTGTAGGCAGCGAGACATGAATAACACCAGTGTTGTTTGCTCAGCTTAAGCCTAAATGTCCCACTAATCTCATCATCAGGTAAGCTTTGAAAAAAAAAACTTTAAAAAAGCATAACAATCTAATGTTTATGCTCCAAGACAGACGTTGTATGTTTGAGGAATCCCTTTAAATGCTTTTGTGCAAAAAACATGTTTTTACTAAAGTCCTAAATAGGGTTTAGGATATCTGCTGAAATAAACCCACTGGTAGGTCTGAGTTGAGAAGGTTACCCCCCCCCACACCACCACTAAAAGAAGGGTTAATCTCTGTCACAAAATATTTGTAATCAAAACGGATCCTTTCCAAACAATTGCAAAGAAGGTAAAGCTTCGCCGTGGAGTTTTTGGCCACAAATTGCAGAGTGCAGCACTGTTTGTACCTTGTGTTTTTGCCTCACGTGCATGAGGCTCCACATGCATACCACCTACCCACGGGCTGACAATGAGTCGCATTTTTGCCGGCTGCGTTCGGCCCAGTTGGAACAGAGAGCCACTCGGGCTTTGTTCAGGCTGCAGGCAGCAGATCTTGGGAATGAATCTATGTGTCTGTACGGCAAATGTTCATCATTAATCTCTCTGTTTGGGTCCCTGCGGTAACAACGCGGGCCTGAGTAAGTACGTGGCTGTGCTGGGGAGATGGCTTTCCAACACAGAAGTCAGGACACATCTGTACACATGCAATCACTGTTTGGCTTTGACTCATTCGCATATGTAGTTTGGGTCCAATTAGCAAAAGTATTACCTCACTACATAATTTATTAGCATTGTTCCAGTTTTTATGAAATAACACTAGATCAAATACTGCTTTGACTTTTGTGCAGGATCAGAGCTCATCATGGATGCTTTTGAAATGTCCACAAGTTACTCTGTAAGGTAAGTTCTCCTAAATCAACTACACAATATATTGGAAAAGTAACACTATACTTTGTTTGGATTTTTTCTTTGCGCTGGCTACAAAAGGGTTCAGACTGTGCACCACGTGAATTAGCTAACTGGGAAGAAAAACGTGTAGACAGATGCAGTTTCAGACACCTCAGCCAACTCTTGGCTTCTTACTTGCGATGTGGATTGTGCACAACTTACAGGCAGGAGTCAGTGAGGATGAGTCATATTCTACCTGTGATGGGCCGGCTCACACAGAGGGAACCCTGTTTGCAATATTGGCCTTTACCATCTATTACTAATAAATAGTTTGATTAAAAAGTCAAATATTTTTTTGTTTTGGCTTTCAGACTTAGCTGGATGGTTTACATTGATCGTGTGTTGCGATTATTAGCAAATCCAGGACTCTTATGTTGCACCTAAGAACTCCTTATTTTCTCAGGATTAAATGCATCATTAAATATAATCTTATCCAGCCAGTACTTACCTGTTCTAACTTGTCAGATAGAATAGGGACAAACTGACTAATCCTAACTATCTACCTGAAAACATAACACGCTAACCTTCAGGACATGTTCTTCAATATGTGCCTTTTGGCACATTAAAAGACTCACTTTATGTGATTCAAATGTGAATTTGTATCTTAAAAGTGGCCGGATGACATAGCGGAAGCTAAAAGAAGCTCTGCGTCAGCTTTTTGATACAGGGATCGTGAACTGTGGCTGGGAGTAAAAATGGAATAAGAAAAAACTGTGCCATTCTCTGCTGATTTTAAAGTAAATATCTGTTAAAGCAGATACAGGAACATGAAGGAAAAGATCCGCATGGGAAGCTTTCCTGTTTATTTGACACAAAGTTTGTGCAACTGCCAGTTGCCAAAATGAATCTGGAGCTAAAGCCTTGTTTCAGACTTTGGTGAAGTATTCATAACTGATCAATGACAGCAAGATAAAGATCTGACAGTAAATCCTAAATCATGTGACGCTGGAGCATGACAGACGATATGAAAATGAATGAAATGCGGAGGCAGGAATGCAGCAGAAATGATGTCAGCTATTTGAGGTTTTTATAGACCAGCTATCTATAATAGAACCTGAAAAGCACAATCTAATCCCATGATTCCACCACCAGCATGAGTGACCTGTCACCTGGAATGCAAAGTTCAGCTAAATCTGAAGCATTTTGAATTTCCTGAAACAATATGACCAATTTATGTGCATTTCAACAGAGGAAAGGCATGACCCAGAAACCCTTCTCCCTCCAATGTGTGAAGCAGCTGTGTAACAGATAATGATCCTCTGTGGATCTCCTGAACTCCACTATACCCTCAGAAACCTCTGAGCAAGTCTTTACGCGGATACTTCAGTGCCTCTGGGTGTGACTTACATACTCAGACTCCCTCTTGTTCTCCAGGGAGAAGTTGTGCATGTCCATGTTGGTTCCTCCCGACAGGTCCACCTTGTAGCTTTGCGTTTTCTTTTTCTCGTCCTTCTCGATGAGTTTGTTGTGCAGCGGAGACCTCGTGTCCGTGGGCCCCTGACTCTGCCCACCCTTCACAGTCACCACGCTGGGCATCGCCGTCAGAGTCTGGGTCCCGTTGGCTCCGTCTTCAACCTGATTTCCAGTATTCTCTGTGTGAAGAAAGTACATCAGGGTCAGCGTCTGTTTTTTGTGGGCTGAACGAAACAGCTAGATTTGGATACTAATTGCTTTTTTTAGTGTTTGGTTTTGTGTTAGAAAACTTCGGCCTGTTTAAAAGTTTGTTGAATCTAGATAATAAATCAAGATTGCGAAAAGGTCTTTAAATCACTTAAATCACGCAAATAAATGATCAGTACCTGCTAATGTTTCACTCAGTCTTCCAGGGAATTGTTGACTGCGTAGGATAGGCGGGTTTGACACATACTAAATAAAGTTATATCATTGCCTTCAGGGCTGTTTGGAGCCAGACATGAAGCCAAGTAATAAACAGAAACATGACGACTACAAATCCACAAATTTCCACGGTATGCAGCACAAGAGGAAGAGCCGAGTGTAAACAAGTCATTTTAAGGCTTCAGAGCAGAAATGTTGAGCATATGTGTGAGCCTGTAAATGGATGGCTGGGGGAAGGTTTGTGCAGGTGAAGCTGAAGATAAAGCAGGTATTAATACCCTGGAGAACTTGCAACGTTTACTGTCAGACTGCTAAAGCAGAGACCACCTGCCCGAGAAGAACTCCTCCTTTATATTCATCTGACACCTGAACACACCTCCGCCGTCAAAAAGGGGGGCAATCAGGCCCGGAGAAATGCGCCCGGGACAGGGCAGAGGCACCATGGGAATACTCATGCAGCGACTAACACGCCCGAGCAGTTTTAACTTTTAACTGGAAGCAGATTTAGAGTGTGCGCGCTGCGGTGAGGGCGGCGGGCGGGCACGTAGGCGTGTAGCTCATGTGGGCAGGCGGGCTGGCAGCGCTACCCTCTCTCTGTGGCCACCTGATCAATTAGTGACGTGGTGGGGCTCCGCCAACAGCAGAGCTGGGAACAACAACACAGATGTCAGCAGAGTCTGAAACTGCTCTTTAACCCGAAGCAGTCGGCCCATAACGTCCATAACCGAGGAGCAAAAATAATGAGCCCTGCTCGATTTTTATGATCAATCTAAAAGGCTATAAAGCCTCTCTGTTAGGTCAGGAGAGTTTGGGATAAATGCGTTTGACAATTTGTTTGCAGAATAGCACAGGAGTACACAACAGCTGCCCAAAGTGTGGAACAAGCTGCTCTGGTTCTCGGAGCTGATGGGAGTGGGCTGTAATGAGCAGCTCTGACCAACAGGGGCGCTTGAGATCGAGTCTATCTTTCCCCCTCATCTCCAGCTGTGGAGATACTGGACGTGAGCAGCCTCTGCTATTTCTCACTGCATCTGTTCAGATAATCCCAAATCTTCACCATTACCAGTATATCACAGGCTGTACCGGCGAGCATCTTAAAATAACACAGAAAAGGGCAAGAGGTCAAGAAATGACCAGTCAGAGTGTGCATGTATGGCAATGTGACTGCTCAAGCCTGCACACAACACATTACTGAGGCCAGACCAAACGTCCAGAGAGGAGAGAACACACAGAGGCACCTGGAGGCCTCCCATCAGCAGTGCCTGAACACACAACTGTGTGTATTCACACAAAGGTGTTATGTGTGCCGTTTGACCAGTGTGCGCACCTTGCATCCATTCACACGAAACACCACGCACAGGACGCCCCTCGGTGTCGTGCTCACTGATAACGGGTGTGTTTCACACACCTGAGGTGTCCCGGCTCACGCCTGAACCGGAGACACTGCGCCGAGCGTCTGAGAAAAAACACTGCGCGCTTGTAGTTTGTACGGATGTGGCATTCCTCAACTACAGGCACGCAGGAGCCAGACTGTGCGTGCGTGTGCGCGGAAGAAGCAGGAGCAGCATGGTCAACCGTGCGAGAAAACTATCGGGACACACACCGTATTTTGAAAAACGAACTCGGGTTTTACGCGCAACTGCTTCAACCCGTGCGCGCCAGGAGTGCGCCGTCCAGCCCCGTTTGAACCTGTGACCTGAGGGGCTTTGTGGAATTCGGGCTAAGGATTTGGTTTGATGTTGCAGAAGGTAGCGACACATAGATATATCTTTTCACCTTTGAGCAGATCCCAGTATCCACTATCAACATGACGCACCACGGCAGGAAACACCCCCCAACCCCAAACAGCAGCGCCTCATGGAGAGGTTGCCTGTCAAACCCCCCCCCCAAAAACACACAGCAACAAATAAGTATTAAAGCAAAAAAAAAAAGCACGCGGGGCTTTTTTTTTTTTTTTTTTACCTTGTTTCGGGGTCGGTATGAGAATGCCGTTGAGCTTTTTGGCCGCGGCGCTGGAGCACACTCCCCGGCCGTCCAGCAGAGCCTGCAGGGGCCGGCTCTCTCCGGGCTGGAACTGGCAGCTCAAGCCGGAGCCGCAGCGCGCCGTGTACACTCCACACGCCTGTCCCTCGCCGAGGGCGCACGTCATGCAGCAGCCGCAGCCGGGCTCCTTCAGCCGCTCCACGCAGTCCTTGGGCAGCGGCTTGCACTGGAGCAGCGCGCTGGCGTCGCACGGCTCGCATCGGACCACCGGTCCCACCGTGCCAGCGAGCCGGGCGAAAGCAGCCAGCGCGACGGCAAGACAAAGCGCGCAGAGAGCGGGCATTGTGCTGATAAAGCTGGTCACAAAAGGGACAGTATGCGAGTTGTCACATAGGTTTAAGGGGGACTCTCTGTGACACAGCGAGCCGGCTAGCCTTCTCCATCTGTATTTTCTTTTGCGCGAACTTCTCGTTTTATACAGGCGGAAAAAGAGCCAGCAAGTCACACCCTCCTCCGTATGCATAATGTAAGCGGAGAGCCCCAATATGAGGGACCTCTACGGCTTGTCTCACGAGAGTGCTGCTCAAACATTCAGCTGTTTGAGCCGTGATCGTTTCTGAGGGCTGCTTTCTGCAGTGGGATCTCGCTAAAGGGGGAAAAGGCGTTCTTTTCCATCATGCCAGAGGAAAGGAAGTTTAAGTGGGCTGCATTTGTAGCCTGATATTGGGTGCATTTCTCCACACGAGCATGTATGAACATTTCCACAAGGGAGGGAGGGAAAAAGCTTCCCTTGAGTCTTTTATGTGTGTTATCTGGTGGTTTGAACCACCGGCATCAATGGCATGTATGTGGACGCCATTATTGATACCCCCCACAGGCCACAGGGATAAAACATTCCTCAGCTGTGGTGTGTAGCAACCTGTACTGCAGGGCAGCATCTAACTGTGTGGCCGCATGCTCACGTGTCAGTGCAGAGGTATTGGAGGTATTGTTTTACTGTTTGGTCTGTTAAAAATGCAGAGTTCGGTACACATATCCGTCAAGAGGGCCAGCACGTGCTTGCCAGACTGCATACCTGCCTCCGTCTGCAGCTCCGCTCACCTTTCACATAACCTCAGCAGACCGGGTGATCTGGCACTTAGCAAGGCATCCCCGAGCCCCCACCCTGTGGCCCAATCATCCAGACCCCGCGCTCCTTCCCTAATGTATGCCCCTGCCCCTCATCAGCCCCACAGGATTTCAAATTATTAGAGAGAAAGTGTTCAGATTGTGCAGGCTCAGCATCGGCCCCCTGTGCGGTATATCCTCCTGTTCTGCAATAACAAACGCAGGAGGGGGGTACACACTGAGAAAATAAAGCAATCAGTATCGGTCATTGTGTGATTTCTACCACAGAAGCAGAAAAACTGTTGAGACTGCATTATGGAAAAACAAGCAGAGCGTAAGGAAACACCCAGAGAACAGCAGAACACTTCTCCAGCTAAGATTAGTTTTCTTATTCCTTGAAATATTTTCTGTTTCTGCATTATTTTCATATGTGAAATATTCAGTGTCCGAAGCTTCGGGTTGTTTACTGTCTGCCCAGGGAGTGATTTCCCTAAACCCCCCCTGAGCTTTAAACTAACTCAACGAAAAGTCTCTCCTGGCATGCTGTGACCTCTCTGAATGAGTCCAGTCTACCTCTGGTTTGTGACCGGATACATTTGCATGTTATTTTTTTTTCTCCGGTTTGATCAAAACTGTCTTCTAATAGCCTTGAGGAGGAAAAAAAATCCTTGAAGTGTTATAACAGTTTCCTAAGATAGAGCATGAATGAGAGAGGCGTCGTATTCAGATTAAAAAGTCCAAAATGTTCTGTAATTAGTGGCAGTTTATGTCACTCTGCATGTTTGACAGATTCTCTTCTCTCTCTTCCCGACTTATAGGAGCTGAAGTCCTCCTTAACCCCTTCGTCTCCATCAACCCATCTTTGTAAAGTTGCCACAAAGCAGTACATTTCAGGCCGTAGCTCGTTTTCTATCAAGTAAGTGATCATTTTCAATTGCATCTGGCCAAACCTGCAAACTTTTTGCTGTTGTGGGGATAAAAGTTATGGACTGTTTTATTCATTTTCATGCTCCAGGAGGGATTTTTACCGGCACATTTCCTGCTCTAAAACATGTGTTTTGCTTTATTTAGTTATCATCACCACAAGCTGTCCTCGCTGACCATGCCATGACTTGCACGTCACATCATAAAAAGCAGTCATTTTACTCTCCATGCAGCATAGATCACTCTGACAGCTCTGTTATGTAGTGTTTAGTGACTTGGCTCACTTCCAGTACAGTGGGCTGCAGTTTGTTTAAAGTAGCTCTTTCAACAAACTAATGTAACTCTTGATAAGTTAATAAATTGTTCAACTGTCAGAAACTGAGGACAAACCCATCTTGTTTTGATTTCTTGTGAGTTGAAATGGCCGACTCTTGTTGGTCCTAATGTCAGTTTTTCACTCAGAAACGATGACATGTTTAAGTGGATTGAATCACGAACATAATTGCAGCTCTGCTGTCATTTCCCAGACAATAGAAATCAGGAGTCACCGAAGAAGCAACTAACAAAAGAAAATGCGGG
The DNA here is from genome assembly GCA_907169785.1 of Menidia menidia. Taxonomy (NCBI): domain Eukaryota; kingdom Metazoa; phylum Chordata; class Actinopteri; order Atheriniformes; family Atherinopsidae; genus Menidia; species Menidia menidia. The sequence continues at coordinate 8,915,416 of CAJRST010000002.1, read as the reverse complement.
GCTGAATGTTCCTGTGAGAAGCTCACAGACTGATCCCTCCACTTAGATATTTTTCTTAGATCACCTAACTTTTTTAGATAACAGCGTACACCCTAAATTAAGTGCTGGTGCAGATACGGCCATCAGATGGTAAACATTCCACCAGTTAGAAAAGATTAGTGTCTTGATCTGCACCCAGAAGCAAAAATAATCACTCGATGCTTCGGAAAAGTGTGTGCACGACGACGAATACTAGAGCTGTTTTCAGGCATTAACAGAAGTTATGTTCAGCATGTACTGCACAAATGTGTCGCCTTTGGACACCGACTGACCTGTTTAGCCTGGGAATTCTTCCAACAATGCTGGGTAGAAACACAATCTCTGGTCCGCTGCATGATATCGTATGAGAAATTCCATTTTTTCAAACACACCTGAGAGTTATTTGGTGCTCACATAGATACAAACTGGATTCAGTTTAGTGACCTTTGATAAGGCCTCTTTGTTTTGTGGTTGTACTGCATTTTTTTTATCATACTTCCATACCTGGTTCTAATTCATCCCAAAGGTGTTCTATCAGTCAAGCTCATCCCCACCAAACCCATCCACGTCTCACTGGAGCTGCTTTGAGCTCTGGTGCTCACTCATGTTGGAGGAAGAAAGGGGCCGTCTCCAATCTGTTCCCACCAAGTTGGGAGCGTATAATCGTCCAAAATCTTTCAGCGTGCTGAAGCATTCAAAGCTCTTTTCACAAATATCCTTTCATTACTGTTTGTAGAAACAGTCTGCATGCAGACAAGCTGCGTTTTCTACACCCATGGAAGGGATTGGACCGCCTGATTTCCATTATCTAAAAGGTTTAGGGAATACTTTTGGTGATTATAGTGTGCATTTAGTAGAAAAGATCCAAGTTGTAATAAACACAAATCTTCCAGTTAAAAACAATAAACAGATCAACATGGATGTAATGAAAAAACCCCAAAACAAATCAATGAAAACTTATTCTATTTCAGCTCTCTATCACGCTCAAAGTTCAAAGCACGTCTTCTTATGGGATTCACTCCAAATGGCCAACTGGACCGGGATCAAGTATTCCTTTGAGCATCCTAATCAAGCTCTTTCTTATTAACTGGGACATCTGCTTCATAAACTTCATAAACATCTTTATGCTGCGGCTCAAATATCTGAACATCGTCTGCTAAGTGCCGCTCGTTTTAATTATGCAGCACAGCCGCTTTCCGTCCGAACTTTTCACGCAGTTGGTTTGCTTTGCCGTCATGAAAAATGATTAACATGTAATTTAGCTGAGTGATGTTGACTGTGGCTTGCAGGCAAACTGCATGGATAATGTGTTGTGCCAGCTCCATGTTGAGAAAAATCATTTGATGCTCCTTAACTCAGCCGGGGTGCTGACAGCGAGGACAGGCCTCGCCCGTCATGGGGAAACGAGATTGGCCAATGAAGAGGGGATCGTTTATTCAGGCTGATGTTGCCTATGATTGTTTTTGGGCCCTCGAATGACAAGACCCTGCAGTATCTAGAAAAAGGCTTACATCTACTAGAATCTCAGGAGAAATTGGTGAATGTTGGGGAATCTATTATTTCCATCTTAATCAGGGCTGACATCTAACATTACCACTTAATGATTTTAACCGTCTTTTAACTTCAGCAGAGCAAAGAAAACGGGATGGAACTGTGTGTTTGATGCCAGCTTGGGTCGCATACATCTGCTTTTGCAAACCGCCACAGTCAGAGCTCATTAATTTGTCCGTTTTGAGGTTGGGGCCGACAGTTGAATCGTTTTCCAGAATGTTCAAGGCCTACAGTTGTTTTGTAGCTGCATCTGAATCATAGTCTCCGTTAAGGCTCTCAGCTGAGCTAAAGCAGGTAAACTATTGTTTACCTACTACACTTTAGTATTTCTTTATTCATTTAAGTTCCATAAACATTTATCAGTTACCAGTATCTACTGTTGTATGAATGTGCTTTCTTCTAAAATATTAGCCCAAACACTATGCCATCCTTTTTAGATAGAAACAATGAAGGAGCTCTGATTGAAATCTATTAAATGCCACGCATGCTTTTGAAACCAGGCGTTGTTTATTGATTGTAGTTATGGGGGGCGGGGGGAGGGGGTGTTGCTCTACAGGAATGAGCTCTTCCTGTTGTATCTGTTTTCAATAAATTGGTGGAATGAACATGGCCCGTATGCTCTCTGTCACTGTCTGCGTGACACGGTTTAGAGCAACATCTGGAGACAAGAAGAGAAAGATGGGAGGAGGAATGTGCAGAGCCGGAGAGGCAAAGACGGAGCGCAAAAAAGTCAACTATCTGTAGGTTTTTTCAATCAGGAGAGCTGCTTGTGGGAGTAAAGCAACTGCACAGAGGTCAGGGGTCAAACATGTGTTTGTGTTGAAGTCTTTGCTAGTTGTTGGACAGGAGTTGTAAAGGCCTGGCAGCTCTCAGCAGGGGTCCTTAGTCCTGCCCAGCAGAGGCTCAGTCTAATTGCTCAAACAGGCAGTTTGGATCCTTGGATTGATCTATCGTCTGAAGAGCAGGTATATCGAGGAAAAGGCTGAGTGCTGGGCTTGGACTGTTTGCCTTCAGCTCAGCAGTCCTCCAACGGGAAGCCGGGAGAGGGAGGAGGAGGCTGCAGGGGGAGGAAGAATCTATCTCGCCTGGCACTCTGAGGTTGACCAACTCAAGTGACACTTTCCTGAGAGCGTGCCAATTCCAGGCAGCTAAGAGGATCAGTTTCTCTTCCTGTCCTGACACACATAGCCAGCTCGAGCCACTCAGTAGTCTTCAGGCTTTCGGCTCGGCTGGCTCTTGAAATACACCTCTACAATTTCTGAGACCTGAAATTAGAAGAAGTTAAAACAAAGAAGAAAAAAAACGAGGACAGTCTTTCATTTATATCTACCCTTTTTTTTTGTGCAGATGGTTTTTACACATTAAATATTCAACTACTGAACGCCTGTATTTTACACTCTTCACTCAGCCTGAATTAAATATAATTGAATGAGGAATTTCAGTGTTGAAAGGACAAAGGAGCACGCCTCAGCTGGACAACATGATCTCTGAACTCTGCATCAAGATCCACCATTCATCAATATCTGATGGAAGCCGTGGATAAACGATCCCTGTGGGAAACATGTGTCAGCACAACCATCACAGACGCCACTTCAGACTGCAGAAAAAATAAGTCTCATGGTAACCTGGTCCCCTCCTCTGGGCTAAGAGGATCTGGGACTGAGTGGGATGGAATAAAATGCAGATTAAGCCCAGACCAAGAAGTATTCCAGATAATTGTAGGAAGCAATGGACCAAAAGGAGCATCCAGACAGTTCTCAGCAGCCAGTCCCAAAGCCAGACTGGTGTGGGATGGGGGGTGTATCAGGGCCCGACATTTCCACTCCTATGATGAAGCATTAACGCTGAAAAGTTTACTGAGACTTTAAAGCTTTATATATGCTGCCTTCAGGACCACATCTTTTCCAGAAGCAAACATGTATTTTTACAGCCAGACAATGGAAAACCAAAATCTGTATCTTATTGGAAGAGAATTTTACTGTTTGCATGCATTTATTTATTAGTTTTTTTCTTGATGTGACGTCTTTTTCACCTTATTTCTGGATTAAAATGGATGGATGGACTTTCTATGGGCCTAAATAAGGGCAATGGGACTGGGATTTATTTATGTGAATAAATGGGTAGGGATTAGATCAAAGAATGTTTCCACGGAAAGACAGAGACCTTCACTCTGTTTTAAATGTTATGTAAAACACATGAGTTAGTCATGAATATGAGATTTTAGCAAAGACTGAAGGCATAAAGTGGACTGCTAAATCATGGAGATGATGTGCTGCTTATCTCACATTTATTCGCTCATTTATTAATAAACAAAGCTGTATTCATTCTGTATCTTGCTCAGAGGAAGATTTTAGAGTGCTCAAACTCTGTTTCCAGTTTAGAGTTTTAACTCTAAACCATATTGGTTTGTCCGTGTTCAGGCTCAAATTAACCAAAGGTACACTCCCTTCCCAGAGCCAGTCTGCACAGAGACACATTTTAGGACCAACTGGTGGACATAGCTGAGCATTTAGTAGCAAAACACCCCAAAAATTTCCCTCAGGGGTTGAAATCAAGAATCAAAAGCTGAGCTGGAAGAGATGAATGCCTGAGTTAAAGTTGGCCAGAAACCTGACATCAAATGAATCATAATGTTCTCCTGTAACTGTAGACAAGCTTCCTTTTAGTACTTTGAGTATAAGGATTCATAACTTGAGCCAAACCATTCTAATGAATTAAGATGAAAACAGCACTCACACTGAAGTTCTAAGCAAGGAGAGTTACGAAGGCAGCATGGAACAGGCCTCTGAGGCTATAAAGCTTTAAATAAATTAACATGAGCACAGAAAACCAGCTTCAAAATCTTGAGCTCCATTCCCTCTGTTGGTCTCCAAACAAGCATTTATCTGACGCTGCACGGTCGGGACGAACTGAGGAAAGGCGCTTTATGCTAGAAAAACCTGAGAGGGACAGGTGTTGGTTCTGCTGAGCTCTGCCAGAAAGCCAAGGATTCAGCCTATCACGTACGAGCCTTACGCTCCTGTGCCTTGTATATTTTTGACACATGCTGCAGCCTGACCTGACACTGAGCAGGTGTGCACGAGAACGGAGCAAATAAGGTGGCATGTTCCGCACACCAGCTGCAGAGCGGCTCTGGCTGAACCCTGCTGCCGGCTAAACCTGTTGGCCTGACGTGCTGTTTGGATTGTGGGTGACTGATGAGGTCGTGATGTGGAGCCCTTCCACCGCAGCGCCTCTTGGCTGCAACATGCTGGCAGCTAACAGCTGCTCTGTGCAGCACGTAGCCGTCTTCTAATGGATGGTTTCCGCTTTGTATGTGTGGGGAGGCTGCAAAGGCTGCATGGAAAAGTGTGGAAATGGCCTCGATGTTCCTCATCTGGGGTGATGGATGGAGCTCCTGCTCATACCGCTGTTGTTAATGCAGTTTACAGCAACAGAGGACGTTTTTTTTTTTTTATGTATCGTTACTACATTGACCCCTCAACACAGATTCTTCATGTAAATGATTTGCTACTTCTAGAAATATCTGGGACGACCTATTTCTCTTTTCATCCCACAAAACTCTAAAGACCATTTAGACAAATGTGATAAAATCTAAAAGAGAAAATGTTTAGTTAGATTTCTTATTGGGACCACTCTGCATGTAAACGCCTTTCCGGCTGTCTGTTTTTATCAGAGGTTGGGTTGTGGAGGCAGCGGGTTTGTGAGTTAAAAGCTGACATCTCTGTGCTCTAAAACACAGTGCAACTGAAACCAGGAGACCAGGAGTCACATGGACTTGGTTGTGGCAGAGAAAAGGCATAAAGGAGCCGAACTGCAAACCTGAATTTAACCAAAGGAACATCAAAAGTGAATCCCAATTCCTTCACAGCCATGTGAGAGACTCATAACTATTACTTCCTGCTGCTGGAACAATGAAGAACTTAATTTTTAATACAGTTTCTGCATCTCATGTCAGTTCTTATTCTATCTGAGGTTCTGTTTGCCTACTTTTACCACCTGTAAGAGCATAATGATGAGTATTTTCCTATTTGCTTCTCTGGGTTTTCAAAATGAACCTTTCCAGGTGAAAAACTTACAGAAATTCGAGAACATTTCGAACTTCAGGTGCTTGTGTGTGTGTATGTTATTACTATAGAAACCGACTCAAACACATGTAACCATGCTCCTCACATCAGTGACTCTGTAAAGGGCATGTTGAGTTCTGCAGGCTGTTCAAGTGAACACAGAGTGACGGTGTGTGAGGAGAGAAATTAATGGTCTGTCCTCCAAGCTTATCACTTGGCATAGAAACTCAGTGACAGGGTTTGGGATGGCATTGAAAGGCTGGTAAAGTAAATAAACACCCCTTGTCTGTCAACAGTGGAAGAAGAGAGAAGGAAAATGTAATCTCAGCCTTGCTTTTAAATCTGTCTTCATCGGGAGGCCTTGAAGACGACACATTTCCCATCAAATGGCGGCTTAATCTCGTGTAACTCTACGCGGTCACATGCTGATCCGCTTGCAGTGCTGGGAAGCTTGTGTGGGAGTCAGGAAGAGTGCACACATCACATCATCTGATTTCTGGGATTGTGGGGGAGACCAATAATAAAGATGTGTCACTAATGCTGTCTGCAGCCTCCTGTAGTTCGGCGTCTCCCTGCCACCTGCTCATAGTTACGAAGCTTTCAAAGTTCACAAAAACTTTTAAATCACTCATCTTTACTTAAGAACATACAATTACGTGAAATATACCTGTAAAAAAATCGTCAGATTCGTCAAATTTATGCAGAAAAGAGTGAGGTTGCATCCAACAACAAACATTTTGTCATCTCATGAGAGTTGAAATAGATGTTTCATATGTTTTAAACCTTAAAGAAATAGTTTTAATGTGCAGATATAAGTGAGAGGTTTAGCTTCGCTCTTTTCATATATTAGGAGTCACTCCTTCTAAGTTTTCATTTAACTATTTAATAGGAGGAAGCAGGGATGGCCCAGAACTAGAACAACTCACAGCACTTGTTTTGCTGTAGGCCCAAACTCACTCAGTTGGGTTTCTTTCAGATCCTGTACAGGACCAAAGAAAAACTTAACGATGTTAATTTGACCTGAACTGAACCTTCAGAATGAACTTAAACATATTAGTTTAACCTAAATCAAATCAAAATGAAGCCCTCAAAACTGGAATGATGCACCTAAATAATGTGATTTGGGTTCAGGTTGTTCTGCATGTGCTGGAGTAGATTCTCATTCATCCAGTTCCTGGCCATGCTCAGAACCCGAGGAATGGCAGCTGGGCTTCTTCTTGGCGTTTGGAGGGGTAGGACTCTGGAATCCAGTTGCCTTTAATCAAGCTGTATAAATACACAGTCTGGCCAAAACAAGGTGACACCCTTTAATATCTGGTTGGATCTCTTTCAGCTTTGATTAGAGCCACTTGCTTTGTGGTTTTCTTTCAAGAAGCTTCTGCAAAGTCACAGATTTATTATTATTATTATTTATCCAGTGTCATCTTGTGTTGAATGCAGAGAGTCCGACCTCGGCTCAAAGCCTTCTCCATCCAGAGACTCTCAGAGGGGGTTCAGGTCTGGACTCTGTGTGGAAATAAAGTCTCTGATATGTAATAAACAAGACAAGGCATCTGGACTAAAATCGGCCGAGGTGCTCACACATGCTTAAATGTGTCACATGTTGGTAAAACATATCAGATTAGTTTTAATCAGATGTAACTTCATGACAGAAGTTATCTGGGGGGAAATAAAAGCTCAGATCAAAGTCTGTTTAATCATTAATCCAGTTCAGTGAGGTAAAGTGATCATGGAGGCACCTGAAGTTACCCCGAGCCCTCCCGTGGTGCAACTAACTTCTTTCTCAGAATAGAAACCAAAACCGGTTTATGGGGAAAAAAGTACACAGAGCCGTGCACACACCCTGCATGTGACACACTAACAGAAAACTGCATCCAGTCAGAAATATGTCCCCCTTTTTTACCATGGCAGGACGTGCTGATTAGTTTATTTATTGTTGTGTTTGTGTCCAGTGTGTACACGCTCTTTCTTTAAAAATGACCACCGCAACGCAGGAAAAAGCTCCAGGAAAAGTCGTTAACTGCTGTTTGAAGAAATACTTTACGAATACAGCTCCGAATGTGGTCATTTTAAAGTAGATCCCTGGATAGTGAAGATGAATAAACATCCTTTTTCTATAAAAGTGCAGGTTGGAGATACTTATGGGGGTGTTCAGTCCAGAATTTGGTTACTTTCTGCTCTCTCTGAACAACTTGCTAATGTCAGATTCATATTTCCTGACCATATAGTCTAATGTATTTTTGCCACGGCCTCCTGTGAAATTCCTCATGTGAACTTTATTTCTGACACAAAATATTTGGGAGCTACTTGACATAATGAAGAAGAGAAAGTGAGCGAGGGAGAAAAAAAAACACACCGTCATGCAGTCTCTTGGGCTTGTCGGGGCTCACACACACACATGCACACACATCCATACATATCCTTTCTTGCGAAGCCACAAGTTTCTAATTATATCCTAGGTTTCAAATAAAAAGCGTTTATAGCAAATTCGTTTGCGTAAATGCCATTTCTGTCTGTGTGGAGAGATGCAACCATTCCTAGCCCTGAAACAATAAATACTTTATAGCTTTTATTTGTCATAGCTTTATGTTGTATTGCCAACCCCTTAAAAGAAAAGAGAAAGAGGCATATTTTCCCACTAATGACTGTGTGTGATTTATAGAGTCTGCCTTTGACATGAGGGTGTCTGTACTTTCAAACCGAGGATAATTAGACCTCTGGAGCGGCGTGCATCGCAGAACACATTGTGGCGAAGACGCTGCGCTTCCCAAAGAGCCTCTGTTGTGTGGTTTAGGCATGATGCTGAGCAGTCAGCGCATGAGAAAAAACGCCTGGAGGGCTCCCTTCCAAACTCACACACACACACCGGTCCATGATATGTGAAACAAACATAATGATTGGCATTGACACACTTTCAGAATCGGATACAAGGGGAGAAGAAAGAGCATATAGATTGGCTCAGTGGGGATCCAAAGAGTTAGTCAAGCATGAGCTGTTCCCAACCGAGCAGAGAAAGAGCCGATTCCCCTCCCTCCTTCGTCCTCAGTGACCCTGAATGCTCACAGAGTGATTTTAACAGGTCACAAAGGAGTCGCAGTTCACACTTTTTTCAACCCCCCCCCCCCCCCCCCTCCCCCTCCTTCCTGTTTCTTCGCCTTTGTCCGCCTCCCCGTGTCGCTCTGTGCAGAGTTTCTGTTTCTGTTTTGGGTTCTCGTCAAGTGATTCCTAATGACACGCTGCCGTCGTCCCCACAACATGTATTTTAGAGTAGATGAATCAGGAAGAACATGGCCTCATTAAGTTGAAAGAGCCGCCGTCTGCCTGGAAAGTATACGCTCTGAATTCACACCAAGAGGCGGGCACGGCTAATGGCTGTTTGTGTTTGGTGGCGTCAGGGTCAAGCATGTCCATGGATGGTCAGGTGGAGTCAGAAGCCCCTTCCTCCACCATCCTCTGACCTCATGGACGGGAGTTTGGACAACTTCGGGGAGGACACTCACACCGAGCATTGAGCTGAAGCCCCCGTGTCTGAATTACTGCACAAACAACACACAAAACAACCAAACCAGTGAAGGTGTGAGTGTCCATAAACCTCACTGGCACCCGCTCCAGAAATGTCTCCCACATTTTTCCCCTCTGGTTCTGAACAGGATTTAAAGTGGAATTTCTATAAAAAGCTTTTTATATTGTTACAAAGATGCTTAAGGCTGTTTTGGACATAAATTTGCTGCCGAATGACAACAGAAACCTTGACGATCTGTGTTTGGCCCATCGGGTTGTAACAGCATATCATCAATAAAGGAATGATCTCACACATAACTCAGTTGTTTGTTTGTCTTTTTTTGCCTGATATAACAAACGAAACTCTCTGCCAGCTTCTAGAGTAATTTAAACAGATGGGTTAATAAACTGTGTGATAATAAACAGGCTTTTCAACTTAACTCCAGTAACAACTAAAAAGCTGATGTAAAAGTCCCACCCTGCCCATTAATAGGATTTGCTTTTCAACTCTCATTTATCCATCTATTTTCACATGCATTCAGTGCTTTAAAAGACTCACCTGGTTTTATTTAAGCAAGCCTCTGACTGGAAAAGAACAAGGTAAGAGGCAAAAGAGACAGGATACCGTTTTATTACAGAAACTTAAAAGGAAAATTACTTCTGAATACCCCAGCATTAATTGGTGAGTGGGCTGTGTCTGGAAGATGGCCGCCATCTTGAAAGCCACCATACTGGTTAAAGGGATTTTTTTTTCCAATGGGAAGGGAGTCATGTAGCATACCAGATAAGACCAGAATTGTCTTAGAAACTTATTGCCAGAATCAGATTTTTAATATCTCTCGTGGTTCACTCATCATCATGAATTTTTCGGCACCAGTAAAACCACATTGAACACATCATACAGCATCACAGACAGTGTTCCCAGTTGTACTTGAAAATGTTTCTGTCATTTCATAAACTAAAGGGAAAACGATATGTCCTATGACTCTGTTCTGTTGTGGCTGATTTATTTAAGCTGGTAAGATAAATGAAATAATTACAAAGGTTAGCTTTTCATTCATTCGCCAACAATGCCAGGAGATAATTCAATAATGCTCTATTTCTTAATAGTGAGACCAGTCATTATTTAATTAATGAGATTTATATATCAAAAGTGGATGAAAAACGATCCTGGATGAATTGTGATGACCAAAACTGTACTTTTAGGAAAAAAATTGATTGAACGGATAATCTTGTATAGTCCCGATCACAGTCAGAGGAAATCTTATCAAAGATCTTACAAAGTTAATGTAGCTCAAAAGTTCCATTGTATACAACATAATTAAAACCGACATGCTTTTGATTATGGATTTAGTTGTGATACCAATTTATACCACTAGGTGGGATATCAGTCACCATCTTCACTGAAGCCAAAAGACAAAGAAACAGCCAAATCTGATGCTAGCAAACAAATAGTTTGCCTGAAGATGGAGTTTATTCAGGAGTTGGTTAAAATAATATGCATCAAAGTGTTGGAAGCTTCGGGCACTACGAAAGATACACTCAAATCAAGAAAAATACCAATAATAACAATGTTTTTTGGGCTGGCAACAGATATCTGAGGGAGAACTCGCAACCTATATCCCAAATGCCTCCCTAATTCTGTTTTTCTTTGTCTTTCAGCACACACGGGCGCGGTGCTGAGCTCCCACTATTTGATAAACTTTAACTTTCACAGAGGAGCAGTGGAGGGTCAAAGAGATTAACTGCTAATGTGAAAACACCAACAGGGTTGATGTATTTTTGCTCATTTATAATCTAGTAGGCCAAAGGTAAATACAAGTACTGACATATATAAATCAATTTTGAAAAGGTGTGAAAATATGAAGACCAAAATGACAATGAGTAACAGTTGTTTCAGTTGGTCAATACGCCCCTGACTTATCTGTTTGGCTGACCATTTAAATACACTGAATGCAAGTTTTACCATCAATAGATTGACAGTAGCAGAATTCAGAAGGTTGTAGTTGTGTAAAAGTGTTTAAGCAGGCATGAAATATAATTTTAACACAGGGATCGGTCACATCGGGGATCTTAAACCTATGGTTTCCATGTCCATTTGTCTTCTTGACCATCTGCAAGCAAACCTATACGCCACTTAGAGTATGTGCTAGAAAAGAAATCCAGATGCTTTCATGCTTCATATGCGTCCCATGATGGTCTGTGCTGTCTTCTGCACGCAGTCCTGGAGCTGTGAAGTGGTTACACACTATTTTTAAACCCCGTCCAGCCAAACAGCTCTTCCTCTGCTGTTGACATTATGTTTACTGCTGCACATGTGTTTAGTGTGCCTATATACGGTTTTAGTATGTATAGACGTGCATGCCAATCCACGCAGCTGTCCGCAGACATGGAAAAGTTGCACAAACTGTTTTCCTTTTTTGGCTTTTTGATGTCGTCCAGCCAAATACAAAGCACTCCTCTGGTGGAGCTGTTCTGACCACTAATGGCTGATGATGCTGCGGAGGAGGCGACGACTGATCGGCTGATTTTTTCTCCCTCTGCGTGTTTTGTATTATCCACATCATCGTTTTGTTTTCCGTAAACAAACTGTTAACTGTCAGACGATAACAGTAAAAAAACAAAGCAAAAGTGTCCCGTTTATGGTGCAACTTAAATAGTTGACAGCGCAAGACGCATTTTTATGCTTTCACAGAATGTTTTAGTTTTTGCTGTTTTGCAAAAGTACTGTAAGTATTGTTCTGAATTCCAATAAGATAAGAAAAGATAAGATGTTCCTTCAATAATCCCACAAGGGGAAATTCACGTGTTACAGCAGCAGATAAAAAGCAATCCAAAAAAGTATTCACCTTTTAATGGAGTATTGACAGTTTAACTATAGAAATGTACAACTGTACAGTGTACAGCTGACTGTTGTACACTGAACAGAAAACACCATACACACTGTGATATTTGAACTTGTTGATAAAAACAAAGTTATAAGATTATAATTGCATGGAGCAAAATAAAATCTCCCTTCCTTTTTTGAGAGGTTTACCAGTTAATCACATGGGGTTAAATTAGCATAAGTACAATAATGAAGATTTGTAATTATTCTAAAGGAAATTTTATGTTACTGTAAACAATGCCTGTGTTCACCGATTTTCTCTTAAAGAGAAAATTATCAAGGATGTTAGCTTCCATTACCAGTGTGTATAGAAGTTTCTTTTATGGTCAAATCCAGAAGTTGTTCAGAGATTTTGCTCAAGTCATGCAGGCCACCTCAAAAAGTGGAGTTCACATAAAAGCTGTTGTTATCAGGCTTTGGGGTCAATAAAAAATTTAAAATGTTGAACCCCAGCTCCACTGAATATGTGTGTGTCCTGAGAGTGAGCAAAACCTAAAAACTGGCGCTGCTTTGACTGTTTGGCTTGTTTTAATCAAACATAACAGGCACTGTAAACAGTTTTTCTCTATAAAAACATTCCCAAGTTCCACAATTTGCATTGATGACAAAGCATTGTTGAAAACATGGTGATGTGTTCAGCTTTTGGTGCGGGGTTAGATTGGGCATATGCACTGTTTGGCTAACGCTGGTATCTCAGTATGACAAAACAGTACCTATATTGTGTAAGAAACCACACATTATGAAAAACAAGGCTGTCATAAATTTTTGGCACCACCCAGAATGAATTGCTGTCATATGCACAAACTCGCCTGAAACGGTTGGCAAGTAATTGCATTGTTCACTTGACTTAAAGGTAGGTCAGGCAGCATTTATCAGCCACTTGTTTCTTCATCTGGCCGAATTTAATTGCTGAAAAGGGCAAGGCAGAGGAAAAGAATGAGTCAGTGAACCGATTGAGGTCATGCTTTTTTATCATTATCACATTTTGCCAGAGAACAGAGCTCATTTCACATCTGATGTCCCGAAAGCCTCATAATGAACCTGATCTCCAACAAACCAGAAACAAAGCAGAGGAGGTGAAATTAAATGAGAAAGAGAGGAGTGGTTTCCTGCATTGACTCCCATTAGCGCCGCTCCTGCGATTATTAGGACAGATTGATAACATTGATTGTGTGCGCACGTCACCTGACTGGCAAAGACTGGTGGAGACGGATCAGGAGGTTTCAGCAGCCAATCACGGCTCAGCTGCGCGGCCTGTCAGTCACCTCGCCACAACCAATGACTTACCCCGCAGCGGGGCTGGCAACCTCCCCCCCGAACGCTGCAGTCAAAGGGTTAAAAAGAAATTTGTGTTGATTGAATCCGCGGAGAGCACCCTGGCTGCTCTTCAAAGTCCTCACTGAGGATGGACCACAGACTCTGTCGCCGTCTATCTCTGATTATCTGATCTAATCTCAGCTATCATGTTCATTTAACTGTGTGTGACCTTGAAGCACTTGGCAGACTCACGCTGAAACGCACTGGATCTCTTTCTGTAAAGGATCTGGTTAATTTTTCACAAACCAAAGCAAACAGCTAAGGGAAGGAGAGGTGAGGTAGGACTTATAAGTGAAAATGAGTGCAGCGAAGGGTTGCTTGGTGTGAGGGATTAAACACGCGTTTTAACGACCTCATTTGATCCAACCTTAACATTTTAACTAGAAATGCACAAAAACATCTCTGAGCTGTTGGTGCAAATAACTTTAGAGGGGAAAATAAGGCTGCCACACATCAATAGTGGCATTTAAGATTTTGTAATTGCCACATATTTCCATGAATCTAAGCTCTCTTGTGAAACTTTATGAGTAAGATACCATGAACTACAGTAGCCTATGAGGGACACCCTAAAATGGACCGTTTGCCACGTGTGATTTTGGGGTTGATGGAGAACCTGTTAAGCTCCCGGTTTTCTGGCCATCCAGGGCTATAACCAAAAAGATTAGAGTGAATAAGTGTATTTTCTGGCCTGGGAACATCTGGGGATGTCTGGACCTCCCTGGACCTGTCAACACCACACCCGACCTTTGGATAAGCAGAAGGTAAAAAGGTCAAGGCTCTTTCAAACACTGCTTTAACTTGGTCACAAGGAACAAAGGGACACTCCAGGGGGTGGAGGTAAAGTCAAGAAACGGGGCTGGTCTTTGAATTTTTTGGGTGGTTTGGTTGCCTTCGTTAAGTTAAGTTCAGAAGCCTTCTCAGCTTGAATTTGCATTTGGACCAAAACCTCTCATCCAATGGCACCTGGCCCTCCCACAACCCTGAATTGCATTAAGCAGATCTACAAAAGGATGGATACTTTTATCCAATCTTATGCAATTTCCCATGGGCTTAATACAGCTTTTTGAATCTTGAATCTTTGACTATCTGCCTTTGAGTAGATACCTGTTCTTTATTTATTTAAGGTTTTCTGTCTGGGAGCTTGCAGAAGGTGTGCCCTGTTTCTAACACCATGATTGTACATAAAGTCTAGAAAAAAACAAGGCCAGTGATGTCGGACACTTGAAATGTTTGAAACAATAAATTGTGCATCTACTTGTGTATTTTTTCCTGCTGCTCTTTCCCCAAACACAGTTCCTCCCTGAGCCCTGGCATCACAGCCTGAGCACACAGTAATAAACAGATCATTAATGTTAGCAATGCTCGCATTCTAAAGATGCAGCCCTCTTTATTTCAGCAGCCACCTCTTCTCTGCCCTCTGCTCCACCCCACCCCGCCTCTCCCCCGCTCCTCTGAGCGAAATGGCAGGTGGGACATAAAATGCTGGGAGGTCTCAAGATCAGGACATCAAACGGATGCATCGTGACTGAGTCACCCCCCCCACAGGCTCCGGATCATTGTCCTGCATCATGAAAACCGAGCGGCTGGGCATAAAACGCTCATTGGCGGTGGGGAGATTGGAAAGTGGGAAACGAGCAGTCACAGAGGAATGTAATCAAAGTAGGTTTTATTATGCTCCGCAGCAGGGCCGCAGGACACTGAGGCCGCTGGCTCTGACGTCAGCCCAGGCGCTTACTGTATGAGGGACCCGTGCTTTGATTTGGAGTGCGAGCGCATTCCTCTCACTGCTTGTGTGTGTGATGCACAGCTGCATACTTTTGGCTGTTTTTCAGTGGGAGAATGCCTGGACTGCCCTCTCTAGCATTTGTCATACTAATATGAACATACCAGTTTGTCCCGAAGTTTTTTTTCTTTTTTCTTTAACTCTTTAAATGCCCCACTAGCCTAAGAAACAGAGGGAAGTTGACTTCAGCTTGTGTTTCCTAATGCTACACAAAATTGCATCAGTGGTCAATTTAAAAACACTCACGCTCCGGGTGGAAATAATTCTCCCTTTTTTTTTGGCAAATGACGTCCATTCTTACTCGCCTTGTGTTTCCACAGCAGGGCCAAATGCTTGATTAGGCAAATAATCCATCTGACATGAAAAATGAGAATCTCAAATTCCCCCCAGACCTTATCAGACACGACATCTCTTGCTATGGAAAACTTTTGTAAATGAACCCTTCTTTTTTTTTAGAAAAAGGTCACACCTAGCAAGCACTTACGTTGGTTAAATCATTTTCCAAATACATAATTTGGACTGTGCGTCTCTATTTGGCATCCTCAAGCAAAGGTCCTGCAGAGGCTATTTTCCATTACGTGGTAAAAGCTCTTTGCTTTTTTCTGTTCTTTCCATTGATAATAGTGACTGTTTAGTCAGCCAGTTATAAACTATGACATGAAAACCACTGATTGCTCAGGCAGAATTTCAGCCTGTGGTCAAAATAACGACTCTGAAGTATTGAATATGCAGGAACATTTCCTTTCTCTCTAAAGAGAAAAGCACAACTTAAATCTAAAGAAGGATGGCATCCCCATCTGTGTGAGATGGTATATTCCTGTGCATTTTTATTCAAAGACAGAACAGTTTATTTCTGCAGCTGTGGGACAACCATGTTGGGTTCTAAGTACAACTTAGGATATTCAGAGTCACAAATCCAGTGAAGTGTTGATGATATTTCAGCTTTTCAAGCCTCCTGCCAATCAGATAGTCTGATGAATCACAGATCTGATCTCATTCCTGATGGTCAGGAGCTGGAAACAAGCTGAGAATATTAAAGTCTACAGAAGAAACTGTGTTTCACTGTGTGACACAGATCTACCCACAACAGGGGCTTCTCAGATGTTTAAAACAGTGATGACAGAAACCGTGCGTGTGTGTGTGTTTGGGTGGTTTTTAACCACACAACCAGCTCAGAGAACAGCAGGTGTTTGACATCCAGTGAGAGGGGAAAAAACAGCCATGTACAACCAATAAGCTTATTAAATTGACTGTAATATTTGTGTACAGAATGGAAACAGAAGTCTTTCACACATGTGTAAAAGACAAAGAAACATTTCTTTCATTAAGACATCACAACGATAGAAAAGCTTCCCACTGAGAAGTTATCCCATTTGAAATAATCTTTAACTTTAAACACAATAATTGGAACTTTCCATCCACTTATTTAGACCAACAGGACACACTTAGATTATCTTTGTTAGGCTTAGTTTCCCGCATTTTTGCAACACAGTGTTCATCCTGAGTGATTTACAAAGTGAGATGATGTACCCTCAGCACAAATTCCACATCCGTGATTATTTTATAAGAAAAAAGGAACCAATCCAAAACAGTGATAACTAAAAACCAGCAGCAAAGTGATTTACGTGCAGAATGATTTGCAGTAATGATGAGAAAGAGTGAGGCTATAAATTAAGTACAATGTGAAAAAGTATTGACGGTCCTTTGGGATGAAGGTCTGAGTGTGCTTTATGTCAGCACAGATGATATTAATTATCCCCTTTGCTTCCAGGCAGAATCAACTTCATCGAACTGGATCATTTGCTGCCCGTTTTTACTGGAAATAAAATGATTTGGCTGCAGCTCGGTCCATCTTTCTCCCATTTTTCTTCATCCTGTGCAAAACTATTGTTACAGCTATGAGGACTTGTAGATAACGGCAGATATGAATCACAAACAGGGGACACACCCGTCTCTGATATTCATTAAGAATGATTTAGCATTTTTTCCACCCTGGTCCTCCAAGATGTTAGTCACTCAACCGAGAAAGGCAGAAAAAAAGAGGAGAATGGCGAAATATCCCTGTTTGAGATGAGATGGAAGCGATTTGAACATTCAATATCTCCCCAGATATTATAGTGAGACAAACACGCATCTCAGGAGCAAAATCTTTCACTACAAATTGAATTAGGTTTGAATATAAGAGGAAAAGAGAGATGCCTATGAGGTATTAAATCAAAGCCTACAAAACTAAATGTCTGCAATAGATATTTCCAGGCTCATCTGGTACTCCTGCACAAATGCCATGAACTGCAGGGCAGAGTGGAGGCGGTTGACTTAGAGAGAGCCAGCAAGCATCAGGGTTTAGACGGTGCCATTTATAAAGCATGGCCCTCTGCCTGCCTCATAAACCCTGCATTATTCTGGGAAAGCAGGAAACCAGCTGGGCTTCAGGAGAGTTGGAGACAAAGTAACAGAAAAATATACACTCGCATTTCTGTTTGTTCCCTTTTCAGTCTTTGGCCTACCTCCCATCTTTGATGCCCCCTCAGAGAGGGTCCTAAGAGGTCCCCCATCAATGCACTGGACCCCAGAGCAGATGTTTGGGGATCTGAGCTGATTAAGAACTTACCCCAACATGCCAAAAGCCAAGTTCAGGGGATGTTAGACTGCATTCTAGCCATTTTTATCTAATATGCCATAACACACTCACAGATCATTTGAAACTAATGACCTGGGTGCAAGAGGCAGAAAGACATGCAGAAATGTCATTGTAAAAGTCCCTGTAATATGGATAGCTGACCCCGAAGCACCACTCTTCTCTCTGGTTCCACCGTTTTTCTTTTTTCTCCATGGTTATGGGACATGCCTTTTCGAAGCCCAGCTGGTCGCCGTCAGCTGAGCTTCAGCTGATGGCCGTCACCTTGAATCAGGTTTCTCCTGGATCTGGTGTCTGATGGAGGTTTCTCCATCTTTAAAATGGAGTCGTGGAGACTAATTTGACTCCCAGTAACACACTGCACGGGAAGAAAAACTGTGCACGCTGTCACTCTATCCAAACCTATTGTTTTCCAGAGGGGGGTGACTGGAAAACTTCTCCGAAAATCTCTTGAACTTCTCAGAACTCCAGTGTATGTGTCATTTTAAGAGACATGGCTTATGTACCAGTTGGAAGACTTGCGACTGCATTGCTTGTTTGTGTCCAGGTTGGAGCACTACTCTGGAATGTTCAGAGGACTTCCGTCAGCAGTAACTTCTTAGTTTTCTACTGGCTGGTTAGATGAAATTGTCCACTCTTTAGTGTCTCTTATACCTTGTTTTGGCTCTACAAAGCTATCTGGAGGAATGCAGGGCTCAGTGTTTTCCCCAGCCATGAACCTCTGGATTTAAATCTGGAAAATGAGCACTTTACCACCCCAAAAATTCAAAGTAGTGTATTCAAAGTCGTGTTTAATATTAAACCTTGCTGGACTCTCTACACCTGGTTTCAGAAAAGACTTTGAAACAGGTGCGCATGGGGAAATCTTTGGGAAACGTCTGGAAAGGGGGAAAGTTTCGCTGTTGCCGCCTGAAACCGACATGAATGTGTGAATAACGACGGCACAGCAGGGAAAGAGAAAGACAGCTGACATGTCTCCTTGTTCTTTCTCTTCCCGCTCTCATTCCTCCAGCCTTTGCCTCGGTGCACCAGGAGGTCTATGTTTAGACAGGATAGAGTTCTCCTGGGCCAACATGGATAAAGCTCTCTCCCATCTCTGCGTGGTGAATGTGTCAGTGGGGAGAGTTATAAGCCCTCCTCCCCCACCCTCACCCTCTCCTTGGCAAGTGGCAGTTAGTCAGCTGATTTGTGCTGCTGAGGGGATTTGGTGTTCCACGTAGGCTATTTTAAAAGGCACCAACACCTTTTTTCGTTCTCTCCCTCTATCCGTTCCACTCCTTTACTTTTTCACTGTCTCATGCACTGCTTCTCTTACAGCCTCATAACATACCCCTCACCCATTCCCGCTTTATTGCTCCCTGAGCTCCCATCCCCCCTCTTTTTGATCCTCTTGTTCTCCTGCTCCCTCCGGCTTTGACATCTATCACTGGTTTTATTTTCCCTGCTGTTGCCCAGTGTTCGCATATTGAAATATAAGCTAAGTACGCAGCAAAGGAAGTTCTACTGTCTATGCAGCTGTAAAGATGACAGATAGGTAGATATATTTGCTCATATGGGCACTTTCTGACTTCTGACTTTCTGGACGAAAAGATGATCAGATTCGTGGTTTCATTTTTGCTGATGAACAGAGGGGAAAGGTTCCAAACACCACTGGTGCCAGCTGAAGTTAGGATCAGTAATCTGTCAAATCTGCGCACCTGATGCACATTTCTACAGTCTCAGCATGGACTTTGCGTCTTTCTGGGTGTCAGACTTGTGGACAAACTATTTTACGAGAGGACACGACCTAGACTCTTGCCAATGTGACAGGAACATTTTGTTGGAGCTGTATCTGTTGTTGGAAGTCTTTCTAACAAGTATGTGGGTATAAAAAAGAAAAGGGGCAGAGGAGAACCCCAGATTTGTCCTGGAAGAAGAAACCTGCCACTAGAGGACCATCAAAACGTTATGGGGTGAGAGTGGACGCTTTCCTGACGGTAAGTGGTGGTTGGCTGCTGTTGTGATGAATTGAATGGTGGCCAGCTTTTGAGTAGCATACTGAGAACACTAGCACCATATATTAGATATTGGGGTGTGGTTTTCATTTGACAATGTCCACCAGCATCAGCAGATCTCTCAGGTGAGCTCTCTCTGCAACAATATGAAAAGCAGTTTAGCATCTGGGCTGCAGATGTTCTCCAGGATTCAGCATCGGTTGTGAAGCTGAGCTCCTCCTGCTGTCCTGTTCCCGCTCCGTCTGCAGGCTCTGTCTGCCCGGAGAGTCTCAAAGCTGACGGAGAGCCGTCAGGGCCGCTCCTGGCTATAGCCATGTCTCTGCATGCACGTCTATGTGACGTGTTCAGCACCAGGGACAGCACAGTGGACATGTCAAACAGCTATGCATCACAGGCGACGTTGCCAGTTATTGTGGCCACTTTCTGTGTTGAGGTAAAGAATGATAGTGGGGATGGATTTCTGTGACAATTCTGGTCTTTGATATATTTCATGACCCCATTCCCATCCAGGGCAAAAACTTGCAAGCTGTACTCAGAAGAAAAAGCAGATGATATTTAGATTTCCTTACTTTCCCCTGACCCTTCAGTAGGCCTTCGTTTTTTTTTTTTTACACTTTAAGTCATTTAGACAATCTGTTGTTTTTAAAAGCCGCAAAGAGGCATTTCTCAGTTTTTTTCAGATAATTTATTTCATTTTCAGTGCTTTCAAATGCTGAGGAGCAAAGAAAAATGAGCTTCCCACATTTCCTCCACCACAAGCTGGCTTTGTTCCTCACATCTTCAATCATATTTGCAGGAATCTCCTCATCTGTGCTTGTGGAAGCATGCCCTCACAAGGACGGTCTTAATGCTGATCTGCCATGCTCGCAAGAATTCTAAATTATTTCCTCCTTTGTTACCGTAAGGGTTGTAATCCATTGCACGAGCACAAGATGTTGCATGTCAGGAAAAGGTAAACAGAAGTTGTGTGAAATGTGTTGCCTCTGCAGCGCAGCTCGGGTCTGTCGCACATTACCGGCCTTTGTTCTGCATCCAGTTTACACTTTTTTATCACCTCCGCAGCACAGAGAGATGTTCAAATGTTGGAAGCAGCGACTGGAACATTTAGTTTAGCTGAAATAAAGGTAAAATCTACCTGATTCAAATCAGTGGGAGAAATGTAGATATCAGAGGAGGTTTTTACTATCTGAATGTGTAAAGTTTCTCCAATTACAATTGGTTTGAAAAGCCAAACGATGCTAACAGTATTTTCCTGATACCTTAGTTACGTTTCTGTGAGAAAGTTATGCTATTTATTCAGCACACACACAAACACACGCGTGGATATAGATATAACACACACTGTAACACATACCCCTCTCGGTGCAACCATGCAATCCTGCAGGCTTTACATTCTAGGAGTGTTTCCAGTGCCTGGACTCCCCTATCAGCAGCCGCTGAATTTACCCTGTTGCATTTACAACGGAAACAAAAACATGGCCTTGGGACTCCATGGCAATATATAACGCACACGGCTGACTGTCTCCACTGGTGTTTGCCTTCTCCTCATGCATGTTTCTTGGTGTGTGCCTATGGGAGTCTAAAAGAAAAAGACAGCGTAAGAGTTATCTGTTATTTATAAAAGTTAGATTCCTTGGAGTGAGAAAAGTAGGACACCGAATCAGAGGAGATACCAAAAATGGACAAAGAAAACAACAGAGAAAAGGAGAAACAGAGGTTTCTGGAGTAAAAAAAGAGACAAGGTTAACAACATAAACCAGCAGGGAATGACTGCATGATGGTTATTGCTGTGTTATTAGTCCCCTGGGTTTCAAATGTAGGGTGAAAAATGCCAAATAAGCTTGCAGAGAGTTCACTTAAATCTTTCTACAAACAGGCTTTATGAACACTGCATCCTTATAAGGTTCAGAGTGGACGGTGCCAAACTGTGAAGGGGTGTGGCACGATTTAACGGCTTGTACTTTAGTTTCTGGCAAAAAACTGTCTGCATCTGACTCGAGTCATGAATTTGATGACTTCAAACTTCCAATTCAAAATAAGTCTTAATGACCCATGACTGTACTCGGACACGGGTCTCATGACTCCGAAGATGTGATGTATTTCAAGGGCTTAAAGAGGAAGACTCTTGTCTGGTGCTCAGGGATTGAATGGCTGTGTTCAGACTGTAGAATGACTCAGTATAAATAGATTAGATTATGTATAGATGGACAAAATGTACAGCATTAGCTCTGCACTGCTCACATGGATTTAGAGAATGACTGTATTTAAGTTCAAAGGTTTTCTTTTTTTCGACTCAGTGTAGCTGCGTATGAATGTTATCAACGTTGTGTGTAAAATTAACACAAACCTGAACATTTTCCACAGGTTTGTACCTCCAAGTTCACAAAGGTAATGTTCTGCTTAAAAAGCTCCTTAAAATGTGCACACGTATTGCCTGATGGACACAAACCAGTTTGCAAGGTTTCATTTTGAGACTCTTTTCAGCGCCCAACTCCTCAGAGTGGAGGAGAGAAGAGGAAACAGAGCCTTAAAGTTAAAAAAGCCAAGAAAACCAGGAAGACACTTCCTCCAATCCTCTTCTCCAATTCTCATACGTTCTTCTGTGCTTTCTTCCTGATCCAACCCACTTTCTGGTCCTCTTTCTTTTCCGTTAACTCATCTTTCTTTCTTCCTTCTGCTTTTTTCTCTCTTTCTTTATCCTTTTCCCCAATTTTTGTCCTTAGTGTATTCCCTTATCTTTCAGAATCTGTCAGCCTGCTATTGTACTTGGTCGAATCTTTGATTGAAACAATTAAAACAGTCCAGATTTAGGGAGACATGTGTTGCCACACCGCCTCCATGTGTTTTGCTCATCATGTTGTAGCTCAGTGTCGAGAGCTGTTCCAGCCCTTTTCACGCTGTTTTCCTCCTGTAAGTCCGACTGGAGCTGATCTTTGGATCTGTCCATGATCTTCTGTCTCGGGTAGTTTGCAGATTATTCCACGCTATGTTCAAGCTTCTAAATTTTAGATTGATTGATTATGTAAGTCCTAAAAAGTTTCCATGCTTTTCCAGTGGCAGTCTGTTTGGTTTCTCCTGACTGTGAGCGCCTGGCTGTCACTCTGTGGCTGTGGGGCAGCCACTGCCTCCGTCCTCCATCGTCCTGCTGGGCAGACCAGCTGAATAAGCTCATTGTTGGCCAGTGGAGAGTGCAGGTGCACCTCTTCTTTTTCACCTCCGACCCTCGGCCCTCGACCCTACAAAGCCCTTTGTGAACTCTATTTACTGGCGACTCCAATGAAACTGCTGTCCATTACCAACATCTCCACTCTCCTTTTCACTCCCCATTTTCTACTCCTCTCAAGAAACCAATTAGTGACAATACAAGTAGGTTAGACTCTCTATTCAGAGTGGGCATTGTTGAACACAATACCAGGAAGCATTGTGAGCCAACAATTAGTGGAGATGGGGCAGTGTAGAGTGTCACTGACATTGTTGGGAGTTGCACAAGGGTGGGTTTGTTCCCAAAGAGGGAGTTAGACGGGGTGGAGGAAGAGCGCAAAGGGGTTCCCAGGTGCTGAATTAGCCCAGCTTGGCCCATGTGTTCCAGTCACACAAGACGTTTATCAGTGGCTGGGCCCAGGATACAGGATACAGGAATGTGTCCCCCAAGAGTGTGTGTTGTTTTCTCTGGGTGGAGATGTTTATGTTAAAGGTAACCCTACCTGGATGGGATTGTGTGTGGATGCATCCGCTGCTGCATTTTTTGGCTGAATGAGTGTATGAGCGTGCATCATGTTACCATGGTTTTTCTTCATTATTTTTTTTTCTGCGGAAATACAGTTGATTGGGCTTTGTATGCGGATATACGAGCGTTCAGAAAAGGAGGCGTTGGCTCGGGGTGTTTTCTCTTGACCCTCCCGCCCCGAGGTCACCGCATTAGCCCATGCTAACGCTAAGAGCAGGCTGGCCGCCACTCGAGGGCTCCGCTGTAAAGAGGCTCCTCCAGGCCCGTGAGGCTGGGCCGGGAGGTCGTGACCAGAGGGTCAAGGGTTCAGCCATCATTGTCATGCCCAGCTGTGGCGTGACGTCACTGCAGCGCCGAGCGGCCGACAGCCCGCACCGGGCCCGGCCTGGAGGGAGCCGCCATTAACCGGGCCAGGTAGAAGGCAGGAGCGGAGGCTCTGATCCACACGGGCACGGTGTTGGACTTTGTGACACAGACGAGCCACTTCAGCTGCACATCTGGTAATTATCACGGAAAACCTCAGCTGACAGCCGGATAAGGACACACTCATCCCTGTTTGTTTTCTTTGATCTGAGTCATGCCTTCAGGCTGGGTTATTAAGTTAGCTACGTCTTCACATCAGAGGGTTTTGTTGAATTATTCTTGTAACCCATGTGATACAAGCCTCAGTTAACAGCACAGCTTCAAAAGCTGGGTCATGAGGACTTACAAGTGGCCAATCACTTGATTATCTAAGCAGAGTGTTCTGGTTACGAACATCCTGTAACACTAGATGGCTTAAATGAGATAACAAACTCCACTACGCGACGCTGTAAATTTAATTTCTGTGCGGGGTGACTTGAGGAGACACCAAAAGGACAGCATCAGCTGTGACACGACTTGGCCTGCAGAGCTGATGCACAGAGGCCTTTTTGATACGTTGATTTGTTGTTTTTTTATGAGTTAAAAGACAACTTTAATGTCTGTAATTACTTTATATTTTCTGTTTTCAGCAGGACCTTTTTCTGAACAGTTAATATGCCACATTTTGTGTCTTTTTCAAAAGATACAGGCCTCTTTGAGTCAGCTATATGTTTGGAGTGTCTGTTTAAAGGAAAAAATGTTTGCTTGTTCTTAACCAAGTGAATATTAACACCTAACAAACTTTGACTTTGGAACAAACATCTGTTTTCCCATAAGCTGTTTGTTTTTTGTCTGCATGCATGAAAAACTGTCAATTACGTAAATTTGCCAATAAAAGTGGGTCCTAGACGCTTGTTATGCACAGTCAGTACCTCACCTTACAGATTTAAAGGAAACAGATACTTTATCTGTGCTTTAGGGCTCCAACATCTTTTTCTGGATCTATTTTAGCCCAAGTGGGCTAAATGGCTCTAATGTAAAGATGCATTAAACTATTTAGTGGACCAAAGCTAGTTTAAGCCTTTAAAAATACACTTAAAATGTTGATTAGGCTACATACAGCTTTCATGTACTGGAAAATTTAAAGTTGCAATCCTATTAGATTACATTTTTTCTTTTTTGTGGCTAGAAATCAAGATAAAAGAATGAATAACATGGGATTTCTTGCCTGGCAAAAAACAAAACAAAAAAAACATCCCACATGGTCAAAACCCAAAAAATCTTGCAGGTGCATGAATAAAGTGTTTTAATATTGACATACTGTGTCCATTCACTGTTTTCGTACTCACCAATTACAAAAATGGAAAGAAAGTTATTTGTACTTCTTATCGAGAACATGAAACAAAAAGTCAAATTGTCACAAAACTGGCTGAAACAGAAGTTTGGCATCAGGAAAAAGGAAATATTGATTCTTTTTTTAAACAAAGCTTTGACTACATAATGATGCGACAGGTCTGAGGAGTCTACCCATCAAATATGACACAGACGGCTTGAAAGGCTTAAGATTTTTTTGGCTGCAGCTGAATGTTGGCAGCTGGATGAAAGTGGTTCAAAAAGGGGTCATTTTCCATTCAGGAGCCATCTGAGGAGATTCAGGTCTCATGGATCACTTTCAATAAATTGGACCCGAATTAAGTTTTTTTTTTTTTCGGGTCAGGGATTTCTGCTCCCAGTCATTTCGGCTCGGCCGATGGGCTTCTGCTGCTGTGGGATGTGATTATGGGCTTCGTGTCATGTAGTCTTATCACATCATAACTCTGCTGTTCGCACTGAGGAGAGGAACATTGTTCCCCCCACATGAATCGCACCCTTCCTCATGTACGGCGGCGGCCAGGCGGCAGCTCTGCGTGCTCGCCATCCCTTTATCAGTAGTTACCCCGGATGACCCCGGGCTGAGTTTGAGGGGAGTGACGGGAAAAGATATGGGGCAGAGAGCACAGACACTGGAGCCTCTCCACACTGGCACTCATTGTTCAGCTATCCCTGAAGACCACGCTTCTATTTCTGTCTGCCCTTCTCAGTTAATGTTTCTCACTATCCCTCCATTTTTTTTCTTGCTCATACATCCTCCCGTTTAGTGATTCATTGATTTCTAATAGTTAATTGGACTTTTAGTCCTGTCCTCCTTTTCACGCTCTGCTTTTTTCTTTTAGAGAGAATCTGGGTCAGGGCGATCAAAAACTCATGATATAGAATTGCCAAATGAGACTGCTGATAGTCAAAAGCAGAAGAAAGATGGGATTAGGAAAAGAAAGATGGATGCAGAGAGGCAGACAGGCCAGCCAGAGTGCTTCTTTCTCCAGAGGAAACTCATCATTTTGTTCCCACATTCTGTAAAGTTTTTACTCGTGCAGGAGAAGCCAAATAAAAGGCATGAAATAAAAGAGGAGAGGAGAAAGAAAGAGACTGAAACTGAAGATGGAAAAAACATTGTTGAAACATGAACCAGCAGTACGTTGGCTCTAATAAAACACTGTGGAAGGAAGCAGGAAAAGGCACAAAGAGACACACAAAAACACAGCCACACATGCTGTTTTCACACAAAGAAAACTGAGACGGCTCACAAACATGCAAACTGTGTCGTTGTAGAGGAAAATTACAGCCTCTTGTATCTGCCTGTGCTGTTTTCCACTTTTTGATCGGTCACGGTGACAGCATGCAACAGTAGCATTTCAAACTGGTAAGAAAGAGATTTCATTTGTTGCTTTGTGAAGTATTTACAAGTAATTTGTGGTGTACCTTCTGTAGACTTCAGTCCGAGGGCTCCCAGGTCAAAATATGGGAGGATTTAATGGACGGGGGGGGGGGCGATAAAGTGAGTTACCACCTACTGTAACAGCTCAAATCTCAGAAAATGCTACCTTGTGACCACATTTTGTCAAATAATATGTTCACGTTGCAACATCATGTTTCCACCACATCTTGTTGCACAAGTAAAATCATGTAAATATCCAAACTAAGGCTTAGTCAGCCATAAATAATAAAGGTCTAAAATGCACACATGACAGACCACTGAGCAAAAGCACAGAGTATTTCACACAATACAAGCAAAAGATTTATCAAAAACAATGAAAAGCCTCTGAGATCTCACTGGAAACCTTGAAACTTGAGCGATCAGGCAACAAACAAATCTTGTGGTTTTCCCACTCCCCCTTAGAAATACCATCAGTCTTTTCCCTGAACACACAAACGGTCTTGTTAGAAAACTTGTACGGGCAGGAAGGCGGCATGGCCCGACCCGGCCAAGAGGAGAAACCCCGCTCCGGTGTAAAGAGGAATTAAAAACTCACATTTCGCGTGCGTGAGTGGCACACTTTCACTGATATCCCTCATGAAACACACACACACACACACAGGCTCCTTCGCACACACTCACCCTGGCACGCCAATCAAAATTTCAGGCCTACGTGAGCTCAGGCACATGCCTGGGAAAACAGCGTCTTTATGGCCGCCCTCCTCTTTGCATTGTCTCCGCTATAACCGACTGACAACACACTGTTTTAGGTATACACACTCACAAAAGGTCTGGGGACTTGGGTATCAGCGTCAGTCTTAATGAACCTGTCTCCAGGGGGCGGGGCTGGGGTAATGTCCCACACAAAGAGCCCCCGATGGGCCACAGAGCCAACCAGAGGCCAACAGATTAACTTGCATTACATCAGCATTCCTACAATACACCTAATGAGGGGGGGATTATGTGGGTATGTGTGAGTGTTTGAGTGTGTGTTTGCTCTCATGGCATTGCATCACTAATTAAATGCAATGAATCACTTTTGCTGATTCAGTTTGGGTTCAGCTGACGCTGACACAGATGGAGAAACGCATATCTTTGCATAGATTTTGCCTCCCCGAAGCAATTATTTGTGCTTTATCATAAAAAAAGAGGCAAACTTGTGCCTTTCTTTTGAATCGTGTTCAGTGTCTGCTGCAGCAGAAATCCACCAATAAACCAGAGAGAGCATTTCTTTGTTGAATTGATTTAGGCTGCACTTGGATTGCGTTAATGGGCTGAAAGTCCTGCATGATTAATTGTGGTAAAAGTTTAAGCTGCTTAAACCCAAAGCTGAATAAAAACTGAGAGCATGAAATAGTAGATGGAGTAAGAGGGTTTCTGGTTTGAATCCTTTCTCTGTGCGGTTTGCATGCTCGTGAATGAAGTTGTGATATCGTTCATATCTTTGTTTTTAGATAGATGAACGCCCATCCCCTTCAAAACTGAAAGGAAGTCCCTAATTCAAACTGGTTTGTTCCCAAAAAGTAGCCTGATAATTGACTAAAAGGCCTTGTTTTACACACCCAACATAGTGTAAAGAAAAGACTAATTTTGCATTTAAATTTGAAGTAAGATTATACCTGTTGTGTAAATAATGTGGTTATATTGACAAATAATTCATCCATTATCCATACCGCTTATTCCTAGAAGGGTTTTTGGGTTGGGAGTCTGACTCTGGGCGAGGGCCAGGTTACACCCTGGTGACAGATAATATGTTATCATCTTTTTTAGGTATTGTGATGTGGTTCTCTCAAAGATCTTGGTGTTGTTCCTTTGTAGTTTGTCCATGTACTAACTGGGAACATATGTGCACCTTTCAGAGCCTCTAAAAGTAGGAATTTTTAGCCATATGCAGTACATACCAAAGTAGACAGTACCTCGGGAGACACAAATGCACTCCTATTGTGCACTTACTTCGGAAGGTGGAAATACGAGAAGTTGAAGGTGCTCGTCTCGTGAATGAGCTGAACATTTTGGTGTTTGAGATTCCAAGAGGTGTAAAAAAGATTCACAAAGGATGACCTTTGTATTCAGGTATTTTGTTGAGCAGAGCTAAAATGCTAAAATGAAGACTGAATAACCTTCTGTTACTTTGGATGCCAAGTAATATGACAACTCAGATTTTTTCATTCTGATCACTGACATATTTATGTTCCAAAGTTGAAGGAGATTTCCACAGTGTACTGTAATACTTCACGTGGGGGAGTCCTCTTTCCCTCAGTGCTGTTTAGTCGTGGTTGTCACAGATTAAGTTTGTCTTTATTCACAAGTTTAACAATAGACTTCTGTACTATGACTGGGAAGAGCTTATTTTCTACGTAAAAACAAAATAATAAGTGATTCTTGTTTAGGAAATCCTATTCAATTGTTCAGTATCAAAGGTAAAAGTATCATCAAGCAGCTGCTGATCAATTGATCCTCAAAGTCAGATAAGCTCTGTAGAGGCAGAAGTCTGATAAGTTTGCAGAATTCAGGTGTGCATCCACACGATTCCAAGGAGGAAAGACATCAGCAGCACCATAAATCTGAAAATGTGGGGCCATTTAAAACTGGAGTCCATCATTCTGCAGAGGCTTGAAAAGTTTAAATCTGTGAGGCTTAAAAAGCTGAAATATTATTGAGTGTTTAACTTTTGGGGGGGACATCTGTGCACACAGTGGGGTCTTGATCAGGAGTTCATTTGTGACTGGGATTCATTTGAACTCAGAGGGCGGAATTTCAGAGTTCCTGGGAAAATGGAGCAGAACACCCCCCAAACCACTGGATTTGTGACTCGGAGCATCAGAGGATCTAAAATGGCTGTCCCACCGTTGCGGAAACAAACTGTTCATTAGCACATCTGTCAGTCTGTAGCTCAGATAATCAGTTAGAAACAGACTTTGCAGACTCTGCACCGGAAAAAGATCATGGCAGCACGGCTCAGGTTCACAAGGTTGGATATGAACTAAGACTTAGGGAACAAAGAGCAGAGCAAAGTGGAGCTGTTTGGTCAGAATGCATCAAAGCTAAACCCAAAAAGCTCAGAGCAGCTGTCATATGGGAGGGATGACGATCTTGGTTGTTTTCTGCCCATCTGAAGAGGCTCTTATTGTAAAAATCACCAAAAAAGGTGGAACTCATACTGAGTCCAGCCAGTTGTTTCTCCTACTGTGCTTCCTCCGACAATACACCTTGATAAGTTTTACTGAGTTCCTTCAGTAAAAAGGAAAGCAATTCAATCATTGAATTAAAGAATCTAAATCAGGTTTTGGGGGGATGGGACAAAACTCCTCCCCAAATTAACATTAAAGGTAATTAAAAAAAAAGGCTAAGAAATGTCCCTGCACCTATAAAGTGAGAAAATAAGAAACTCATCAATTGGACTCTGAAAGGAACTGATCAAAGCAGCACATTAAATACAGTTGTTCACACACTGAAATGTTTATCTTCCATTCGAGCTGCCGGGTAAAGTCATGTAAAGTCCAGATAATATTTGTTATCCTCTGATAAGGTTGTTTAATGTAACCCTGCAGGCTCTGTACCCTCAGCAAACCAGTTTAAAAATAGAAGTGGGATTATTTGTGGGTCGTTGTGGCTTTAGGGTGTGAGACGCAGTGTGTGTTTGCTCCCCCCCCCATTCAGCCAGCAGTGCACTTAGCACGGGCTTTAAATAGCTAACTCAAATAAAGTGAGAGGAGGCCGGGGATCAGAGGCTGAGAGGGACCCTGTGAGGGAGGCATTCCCGAACGGAAGCTGGCCTTTGGATTTCCAAACACCATTCGGAGCGAGCAATGCCAGGAATGTGATGTCGTCCAGCAGCGGCGGCGGCAGCGTGCGGCTGTGAAACCACCTTGCCGCCAGGTGCTGGGACACTGCCTGACAGGAAGTGCAGCAGGAAGTGGCAGCGGAGGTCCAGCCGGGGGAGAAAATGGCGGCCGGTGACTCAGCAGAAGGCGCGCTGAGGGCAGGGAGCTGCTATCATCCCTGTGGATCTCTGAAAGGGCAACACGACTCCCCCTTCTAAGACGAGCTCTTTCTCATCCGCTAACCGCTCTTCCAACACTTTGCCTCCTTCTTTTTTACACACTGTGTTAAATTTCTATTCTTTCTCATCCTTTTTACCTTTTGACGGCCTTCTTTGTGTGCAGGCTGTGGGAAAGTTTCCCGTAATGGTGAGGTCATCCACCACCGACAACCACCCCCACCCCTCACACAGACATGCACACACCACCCCTGCCCCCCCCCCCCCCCCCCCCCCCACCCCCCATGCTCCATGCTGTCCCCCCAGGCCAGGCAGGACTGCTGGATGGCAATGCGTCCCCATGTCTCTGTCCCACTTTCAGTTTGTCAGCGCTCCCCGCAGAGACCCAGAGCCTGAATAGCGTCTCATTTAAAGCCGCTATCTGATGATTCGGCCGAGGGCGAGGACAGACGGCCGTCAGTCAGTCTGCGAGGCACCTGGAGACCCATGTGTGCACCAGCAGATAGTCTTTGTCTCTCCCAGGCACACAAACACAAGCTCAGACACACAAACCTCAACACACTTTGACAAGTTTATTCAGGAGGAGGAAGGGGGGGTTCTTTGTGCATGTGTGGGCCCGCTCTGATTCCTCTGCTACAGTCTCCTGTTCTGATCCCAGAATGCTCAGACAAAAAGACTCAAAGAGGCTCAAAAGCAAACTAGAAGCTGTTTTTTTTTTAAACTTAAATACACTAAAGTTTTGGCTTAGAAAACGGATCCCATGTCTGATTACTGCCACCTATTGGCAGAGCTGTGAAGAAAACCACAGAAGAGCAGCTTAAGACGTATTTTCATCTCATATTTAGACGTAAAAAGAGGCAGTAACTCGAAAATGGACAAAAGAAGAGCTGTACATTTTTTGTATTAATGGTAGAAGAACATATTGACAACTATATTAGTAATACAAGTACACATAGGTAGATTACAGAGGGTCTCTTATGCTAAATATCTCATTTTCTTTCAGAACAATATGCAAGATAATTTCCTTTTATCCTAATGTACAATGTGTGTTGATATAAAAAAATATATGGCAAGAAAAGATTTTACACATCTGTATTATGGGATAAATATCACAGTACACAATAAATCCATCTGATGTACGGCCACATTATTGCTGTTGGTTTCTGCCTGTGGCCACTATTGCTCAAAGCTGATTTAAACATAATTAAAGGGGAGGAATTATCTCAAACTGTAATTAAAAAACACGTTGGTGTGAAGAATATCTCACAGTCCAAGTTTACGTGATGTGAAGAGCAACAACTAACCTCAGTTTGGTGTTGAACTTTTTAGAAACTTCCTTTTTCTTTCCTTTTCTTCCCAAAAAAGTTCTAGGGACAAAACTTTAGCAGTTTGGGTTCCCAGCTGTTGATCGGCGGTGGTCAGTGCACTGGCTCCCTCTGGTGGCCGTATCCTGCAGTGCAGCAGGACTCTCCGGATCAGAGGCTGGGAAGTTTGGAGATCTTTGTATTTTTAAAATATTTAAGGAATAAGGGGGTTGGTCCCTGGTCCTTTTTTATTATTATTATTACTCAACTCCTGATCTTATCCCTTCACTTTTTGTGAGAGCCAATCATGACCTTTGAGACAAAGTTTACTATGGCGCTGGCCGGCTGCTCGGGGTCATGCTCTGCAAACAGGTGGCAAATATTTTCAGTCTCACTCTGAGATTTCCTGGCCACAAATCCAAAGATCCTGGAAGACAGAGAAACAGACAGAAGTTTGATTAAACTTTATTTGAGTACATTTGTGTGAAATATTTGTATTTAAATTATCCTAAATTATAGGCTAAATCTACAGATGTTGATGCTTCAGAACCTAAAATTAGACTTTTTCAGGTGTAGTTTTAGCCACAATAAGTCTAATCACACATCAACATAAAAACAAGTAAAAAAAAATAGATTAACATAATTAAAGGGGATATACAATACTCTTAGCCCATGTGACAACACACAATGGAAAACCTGCTTCTGAATCTGTCATTTGTCAAATCAATACTGCATGCTCAGGTTGAATGAGCTTTTGAATAAATGAAACCAAGTTCATCTGATTTGGAGGACGATTTTTCTGCAGTGGACTTACTTTGCTGTGGAGCCGCTGTCTCTTGTCCACCTGTTTGGAAAAGAAAATGTTGGTATTGTCTCAGTTTAACAGGAACCAGACAGGTTAGTAACAACATTTGCATGAAGAATTCAACTCTATTTTTCTTTTAGAACATTTAGACTATTCACATCAAAGCACAACTGAGAAAGTAGCTCATTTCGAAAAATCTGGAACAAATCTCACTCTTTAATTGATGTATATGTCAGTTAAAAGTTTATTTCTACAGATTTCTGGTACTAAAGCTTTAAGAAATAATTTTCCAGAAGATGAATGAAGAAATCTGTAAATCGACAACTGGAATGCATGGATTTTCAAAATTTTCTCCAGGTAATTTTTATTGATGTTTTGGTGGCGTTAGCAAGATAAAGTCACTGATTACCTCCAGAAATGTTAGATGTCTCAACATTTTTGTCAATTTAACGTGTAACTTTAGTGGTTTTACTCACTTCCTCCCCTGTGGGTCCAGAGAACAAAAAATAACTGTGTTGACAGCGTAGTGCCTCCTGAAGAACAACCTGCAGAGTCAAACAGAAAACATGGAAAATTATGTGTGTGCCTATGTGTGTGTGTGTGTGTGTGTGTGTGTGTGTGTCTGCGTGAGGCTGCACCAACACTCACTTCCTCTGGTTGTCTGTGAGCGTGATTCCCTGAGCTGACACCTTGAAGTGGACAACGGTGCAGGCCGGCGGAGGGTCCATGCAGAGGGTCGACGTGGTCGCCTTCTGGACCGCCTGGAGTCCGGTCAGAGACTCCAGCTCCACAGAGCCCAGGTACCACACGTTACATGCTGCTCACACGCGGATTAAAGCAGCGGTTCACCAAAAAATGATAACAAAAGATGACATTAAGAGCCAGTGAAGACATCACCTGTTCCTAAAAGAGAGCCCTCTGGTATGATTGACCAGAAATAAATCCCTGTTAAGCCACATCCTGGTGGCTAAGTTACCTGATTTAAATGCGCCTTAAAGCCGAAACTAAGAGGGATGAGGAGTAAAAGGAGCGGATGCTCAGCACCTGTTCATCGGTCACCCAGTTTACCCAAACATGAAGGATTAGAGTGTTTTACCTGCTCCCTGTTTTAGGAGTTCAGCAGCCGAGTTTGTTGCCGTCTGTGGTGATGAATCATTCACCTCCTCCAGCGGGTCTGTGCACAAAAACAGTGACAAATGTCACCATTAAAAAAAAGGCTGGAGTTGGTCTGCCATATTGAATGAAATGCAAGTTTTTCTAATGGGAAGGTGGTGATGTGGCAAATCAAAGGGGAACGATCGCATAGCCTACAAACCGGCCCCCTCACCCAGTACTCAATGGGATATCAAGATATGTTATTTTTCCGTTAGTTTCTGAAACCAAAGAGTGTCCTCAGCCAACGAACTGTGGCTGCTTACCTCTGTCAGGCAGGATGAGCTTGCAGGGCAGAGCCAGGGGGGTGATGGAGTGCTGGCACACCAGAGCTGTGAGGCTTCCTGCAGGAGACAGAGAGCCTCGGTAAGGACAGCTGCACGTGTTTTACCGTCCAGCAGAGGGCAGCAGAGGGAACGTTTTTTAACGCACCCATCAACAAATGGGTTCATCAACATTTTAAAGTCTTCGGGAAAAAAAACATAAAGCAAACTAACTCTGCTCTCACCGAAGTAGGGCTCGTTGGGACAGCCTTTTAAACGGACCCCCTTCTGCGTGCACTCTATCAGGAAGTGTCGCACCAGCTCATTGGACAGGTCTACTGCAGAAAAGCCAGGAAAAAAAGGAGATGATCAATCACAGGAAGCAAACCCAATGAAAATCACCAATGCAGGCTCCTCACAGAGGTGTCGGACTTTTCGACCCACCTTTTTTGCTCTGCTGTAACACGGATGGAGGGGGGGTGGCCACCTTCATCGCCAATCCGTAGGCGCCGCGGAAAGAGTGGCTGTCCCTGACGATGAACGAGCCCGGCTCTTTGTCCTTTAACACGGCGATGGCTGCTCAGTGGGTCAGCAGATGGAGGAAGTGGAGATAAGCTACAGTTAGAAGGATGTTCAGACTCTATTTGGGAGGGAAATCTTTGCATAAGGGGGTAATATCCAGTCACAAGAGGCCGTTAGGCTCTCTGTTCCAAGGCCAATATTTACCTTGGTCTCTGGAAATGTCAGGCTTGTACCAGAACTTGGAAGTGTCTTGAACAAACTTCACAGTGTCATGCTTACTGCCAAAGTCTGTGAGACACAGAGTTAAGCTGTCAGTTAGGTCTCAGGATGGTTTGGACACACAAACAATCAGAGCAAATGATTTAGAGTTCGACAAACTTGCTGTGTTTCCCTCAAAGTTTTTAACTTTACACAATTTATTCTGGAATATTACACGGTTTCAGTGGAAAAGGATTTGTTCCTCATTTTGTTGCTTAGCAGATGGTGGGTTTTGGAAGCCCTGCTGGTGCACAGACTGGTGCAGTTTGGGTCGGATCTCTGTTTCCATGAGTAATAAAACACACAAACCAATATTCAGATTTGATTAAGCGAATAAGTATGAGCATCCTGTTGGATTATGTCTGCGTGTTATTTAACCCCAACCCCGACCCTGTCTCATTTAATAAA
The DNA here is from genome assembly GCA_907169785.1 of Menidia menidia. Lineage (NCBI taxonomy): Eukaryota > Metazoa > Chordata > Actinopteri > Atheriniformes > Atherinopsidae > Menidia > Menidia menidia. The sequence continues at coordinate 8,880,085 of CAJRST010000002.1, read as the reverse complement.
CATGTGGAAGGATCCAGTGTTCGTGGAAGAGAGTCTGTTTCAGGACAAGAGGGTATGTGGAAACTTCTGAAATTGGGTTAAAACTGTCCAGTTCTTTGACCATAACTGCAGGGGAAAGTGGGAAACCATCGCCTTCCAAGATGAAGTGCGGAAGGGGAAAAGCCTGAATGATCCTTAAACGTTGGAATCAGACTGAAGAAAAAATAGAACTCAGAGCTGTTTAATAGCGACAGAGAGAGCATTTCCTCACACAATGAGAAGGAGCTGAAGGATTGAGACTGAACAGCCGTGCAGCCATAAGAAAAAGGCTTCAGTTTGATAGGGACCAGAGAGGTTGAACTCTGGAGCAATGGAACAGGAAGTGAAGCAGGGGAAGGGATTGCCTATCATGCCTAAATATGTTATATTTTAGATTTGCTCAGCTGCCATAGGTTTGGTCCAAGGTGTATGGCCATAATCAAATGAATCTGGATGAGGGAAAACAACATGTATTTATGACTGATTTGCCTGCTGAAAAGCGGAAACTCAAACCTGCTCCGGGTGACGGGGCCCCGCTGTGTCCTCTGAGGGGGTCAGGGGTCAGTGAAGAGGAGAAGGGGATGCTTATGCTGCTGCCGCTGTGAGGGCTGGAGAAGCCGCTCAGAGAAGGGGAGCGTGAGCTCATCTCCCCCGCCTCGCCCCCCCGCCTCTTCTCAGGCAGCAGCGGGGCCAGCCTCGGGTCTCCCCTGAAGTCCAGGGCTCCGAGGCCCTCCACGGCTTCCAGCAGGCTGTGCTCCAGGCCGCCGTTTCTCAGCATCAGCAGCGAGGACAAGTCCGCGTTGTCGGCCCCCGTGCGGACCCCCGCGCTCCTTCCCGGGCCTTTCAGGGGAGAACTGTGAGCGCCGGGAGGGCTGAGGGGAGGGGGGGGAGACGGTTGTGGAGGATATGGGGAGTTCAGGGAGTTTGGTGTCTGGTCATGCCACAAAGGAGGAGTGAAGCTGCAGAGGAAGGAGAATGAGGACAGGAGGGGGAAATTAAATCATAAGAGTAATATTTTCAGACAAATCAAAGCATAAAAGCACGGCTCAGCTTTTGAGGAAGCAGATGTACAACCTCTGAGGGGCAAAGCAGATCTGTTTGCCATTTGTTCATTTAAATCTAAACCAGAGAAAAACATCTTCTCTTTCATTTTTGCCTCCTACAGCTTAATGAAATGGATAAGAGAGAACAAACCAGTGTTTTCTGTTGGAAAAAATTAAAAGAAGGTCTCTCTGATTCATCTTTTGTTTTTCAAAGCTGTGTAAAACATGTTGGATCACCATAACCTATGTGTTCTGTTTATCACGTGCATTAGGAAAATGAAAAATGTGAGATATTGTTTTAATTTTCAGGCCATAAAATGCAGAAAACAGATTCCCATCAGATCTGCAAAGGTGATTTTCTTAAGATAAAGATAGAAAAACATCCTGGATAGTGGATCATAGTTTTCTAACTGTTTTCTGTATTATGGTAGCAGCAGCAGAGTTTTTTTTTTTTTTTAACCTCATTCATATTACTCATTCAATTGTGTATTTTCAAATAAAAGGTATAACCTAACTTGGAGGATTCTTTCTTTTGCCACCTAACTGAACCTTTGGGGTCAATTTTGCCCCTATTTTTGACATTATATCTGAAATAATAGCAACATAACGTGTCTTTGGATGAGGAAAGTATTTTTTAATTGTTTCCATAGAAAAAAATTAAGTTAGGCCTTCAAATAACAACTTCCAGCATCCTTTGGCCTCAGAAACTGAGACGTGTCTTTGTGGGTACCTGTCTGTGTGTGGGAGGGGGCTGCCTGATGACACAGAGCACATGGAGCCAAAGATCCTCTGACAGGAGGCGGGGGTGACGGGCACGTCTGACCTGAACAGCTCTCCGTCTGTGGAGCCGCCGGTGTGGTTCATGCCGTCCAGGAAACTCCGAGATTCTGCCAAAAAAAAAGAGGAAGAGAGGAAATAAAGTCAATGACATGCTTTCTGTTCAAATAAGAATCCAAACAGGTGTATAGTAAAAACTCCCAGGATGTGACACATAATAACGGCCCACATAACCAGGACTAACTGTAGCCTGCTCTTGTTTGCTTTCTTTGGGACCCTACCTTTGTTTGGACTGCAGACTCAGAGGGGTGAAACTCACGTGTCATGTGTAACAGCTACTCCGCTCCTTTTCCAGGAGCAGACTTTAGGATTCTTTCTTATCAGATGAAACTTTTTTTGTTCTTATTGTATGAGCGAAAAACACATTTAACGATAGAAAACTGCAACAGGTGTCCCTGATGCCTGCGAAACTCAGCAAACACAAGCACGGGCCTCCCCGGGCCCGAGATGGCTCTCTGGAGTACGGTGAGTCACCCGGAAGGCAGCCGGTCGCTATAAAGGGCTCGTTGTTCGGCCTGCTGAGTCTCGTCCCTCCTCCTCCCCTCCATTCATTTGATCGGAGGTGGAGGAATTTGAAGCCACCAGCTTTGTTGGCCATCATGCTGGGTGGTGGACACCATGTTTTATGGATTATATAATCATCATCCACCCTTCATTCAGTCTGTAAAGCAAGAAATGCTTCTATTTGGGCATATTTATGAAGTGATAATCACGCTTTTTCCCTTTCTATACTGTCTAAAAACTAACTACATCATTATTTGTTCTCTTTATCTGCAGAGCCAGTGAACATGTAACACATTTTACAGTAGAAAACAGGAAAACTCAGATGTCTCTAATAGTAAGGTCTCTTTTTTAGACCACACATACAAAGTATATTAACCCAACTCAAATATAAAATATAACTTACCCCTAATCTTTAAATGCATTTACTGATGGATTTCAAGACCAAATACATCTACTTTCAACAATAAGAACCAATGTTCCAGTTGATTATCGTTTAGATTATTTAATTCAATGTAAACCTGTTCAAGAATTTTGTTCATTTGATACAAACTTATTAATCAAGCTCCTAAATATTTATAACTGTTTACCTTTACGCTTATTGAACATTTATTATTTATTTTGAGCTACTAAAGCATGAGAGTACTTTCTAAACTGACTTATTGTTTATTATCGTACATTTATTAACCAAAGTAGACAAAGAATGTGAACATTTGCCGACATGTTTTTGGTGTAATTAGATTACTTTCCCACAGCTTTAGGTTTCCACCACATTTCTAAAGAGCCAACATTTTGTTCTGTGTATCAAATGTCCAGTAGAGTGAACACACTGCCAGCTGCTGTGAGCAGGACTCACATAAACATGCCATAAGGTTCACGTGTTTGGTGCCAGGCTGTTGCTAAATACTTTGCGTTGGAAGCCTTTAAGGAGAAGATTTCCAAACTTCCAAGAAAAAGAATTTCTTTCTGTGTATTCTGAGGTATTCCAAGAACAGACACAACTACAACAAAAATGCTCCTGTTACATTGGCAAGGGTCCAGTTGGTGTACTCCAGTAAAATAGTTAGTCCACAACAAGTCCTACATCCAGGAAGATTGATGTCTTGCTGAGAAGCTGATGTTACAGGAATGTCGTCAGATGGACATATTTTCCTAATACTCCTAATTCTAACATTAGTTTGCATGAAAATCTGCTATTTCATGAGGTTTTAGGGTAAAATAGCAAGAATTTTAAGAGATTAATTTACTTGAATGGTGACTTTGTCAGATAATTCTTCAGTTGAAAAAGAAATTATGACCTTAGTAGAGCAGAGCGACTGCCTGTGAGTGTGCGTATTTGCATATTTTTGTGCATATTTTTAACATATTCTAAATTAAATTAAGTTTAGTGCGTTTTAAGGGGTTAAAATGATCAACCATAGAGGAATGTGGTCCCATCCCTGTCTGATAGATAATTTTAGCTGCCCAGCAGGTCTTCTTTGCAACATTTCGTGGAGGAGAAAACTCCTGACATGTGTTGGCCATTTAAGAGGGGATCTGGTACATTAAACCCATTTAGCTCTCAGATTGGCTAAATTAACATTCAGAGGGGCAGAGCAGGATTGGCTGTGGTCAGCCTTTAGATCCCATCACTGTCAGCTCACACACTTGGTTTCTGTTGTTGTTGATGTTGTTGTTGTATACAGGATGCAAACTGAAGTTCACGTCTTTGGGATTCCTCAAACATTCCCACAGTCTCTGTCAATTTTCTCTCCAGGGACGATTCCCAGAAAGCAGCTGATCCTTGTTTCCTTCTCCAAATTCCCACGGCTGATCACAGCCACTGCAGTCCGTCACATTTGCCTCACCCATAGACCTACGCCTGACCTTTGACCCCAAACAAAACTCCTCTGTGAGGCTACGCAGGTTGTCATTACATCCTTTATTCTGTATCCATGTTACCAGGCCGCCACAGATATGCATTTTCCCAATTATTCAGACAAGAAGGAGTCAGCTTTCTATGATAATCACCCCTGTGTAAGTTAATTTATCAATTAACAATATTGGACTCGTCACTTTGTAAATTACTAGTCCGCAAAATAGCACAGATGCATAGAAAATATGGTTCCAGATGACTTTACCCCTAAAAAAACTAAAAACAAGAAGAGAACCCCCCCCCCTAAAAAAAAGAGAAAAGCTTGACAGGATGTGGAACAAAACCAGCAGAGAGCAGCTGTAAAGACTTGTGCGTGAAGAGAGGCAGCACATCCCTCCACTGGTCTTTGACATAGTGGTGTCATCTGTGTCCAAAAGGTTCACATCTGTCCTCAGAAACCAGAGCCAAAGTGAAATATACGATCATTGCAGATCTCATAAATCGATGTTTCCCTCACAATAAAACGAAGGAGAGATTTTAAAAATGAAAAATCTGAGACATTGTTTCATAAATACTGGAGTAGGACCATGTCTCCCCGCCCTGCTTCTTGTAACAGTGCCTGCAGATTTAACAACAAATCTGGGTTCTCCTCAGACCCCCTTTCTCTGTCCCTTAATTACAACCGTTGAAAGCTAAAGCTTTTCAGATTGAATGATGTCATCATTTTAATAATTTCAGGATCCAATTATAGCTGCAGACACAGTAAACACAGATGTCAAAGCCTTCCAAATCAGATAAGATGATGGAAACCTCCTTTGAAGTCTCGCAGTATTCCAAGAACAGATACAACTCCAACAAAATGCTCCTGTTACGTTGGCAAGGGTCCAGTTAGTGTACTCCACTAAAATAGTCAGTCCACAACAAATCTGACCACCAGAAAGACACAAAGTCCATGCTGAGACTGTAGAAATTTACACCAGATGTGCAGATTTAACACAGATCCTGAGTTAGCATGAATGTTTGCTTTTTTTTAGGTGTTTAATAGGGTAACAGCAATTATTTTAAGGTGTTAACATCAGTCTGTAACATTAGTCTGAGAGGAATGCTGTCCATTCCTGTCTGATAAAGATCTAGAGACGTAGTCCATATCTCTTAGGCTGAGTCGAGAAGATGGCCATCATCTTCAGAGCGAATTCATGGTTTTTCCAATGGAAATGTGATCATATTACATATCAAAGAAGACCAGAACTGTCTCAAATCAGTTGCATGTTAAGCACATTGAACAAGTTGAATAACTTTTTTCTCTTGTATCTTATTCTATATATTTTGATTATTAGAAGTTTACAATTAATCCCATGTAATGATTTCCAGGAGAAAATCAGGTCTGTTTTTAATGCAGAGATGCCTGCCATCCACAGTCTTCACAATAATACACTGAACTACCACCCTAGTTTGAGCCTCTATCTATCTTTACTTCTGAGAGACTCTGAATCCATCAGGTGCTCTCTTTAAATCCAGCTACGAAATCAATCAGTTGCTAATTAACTGTTCCTCTTGTTGTTTCCTCTCAATATTTGTTTTGCTTTTTTGGTCTCGACCAACATGAAATATGCAGGATATTTCTATACTTAAAGCTTTTTTGTGTTATTTTCATTCTTTGGGAGCACAAAGCCTCTTCAGTTTGTTCAGACCATGCCAAACCTTTTCCAGATGGCAGACACCAACGAGGGCACGCCTGCCAACCACCTTTCTCCCCCCCCCACACAAACACGCTTTCTTGATATTGCTCAGACTTTGTGTCTGTGTGCATACCTTCATGCTTTGTATAAAGATAAATCTCGTGAATCAATAAAAGCGCACCAAGGTTATCTGGAACTATTCTTTTCCACAGACTGGGTTTATGAACAAAAAAAAGAAAGAAAAAAAAGATCAGAAAACCAGAAAAATATGCAGAAGTCACATGTTTTTATCCAACAAAGAAGGCCTTGTCTTGTTCAGCATCAGGTCAGAAAGCTGCTCCTACACACATGCATAAATATGCCCATGCATGTGCATGTGCAGCCAAACACCCTGCGGACCACAGGAATGTGAGCGTGAGCGCACGCATTCAGGCCGAGGCCGACACTGAACTTGTGTGGTATGTTACAGCTGTCAGGGCGGTCACATGCTGCAGCCACTCAGGAGAACAAAAGCAGAGGAAGACACCTGCTACCACCCCAAAAACATGCTGATGTTACTGAGTAACAGTCATCACCATAGAGTCAGTACTGGACTTAGATTTGACATATTTTTAGATCACTTTGGATGATTTGAGCACCGGTTTCCTGTTTACAGACTGCAGCTTGAAGCCTGTGCTAATAAAGTCTGCTTAAGTGTGGTCTAAAACATCACAGCTCCCACAAGACCACAGCATAGATTCATGAAATACAGCTCATTGAGCCACTTAAGCAAATTTTAAAGAACGTAACATGAGTCCTAATGTGTGGGATCCAGATAAAAATAAATAAAACTGGGGTGAGACAACATGTGGAGCTTTATCTGTAAATACACATAAACAATGACAACCCAACGAGAAAAAATGGGTGTGTTGTACAAAAACAGTCAGATCCTATCTTCATTGAGAAAGATCAGCTAACAAAAGAGCCTAACCTCCATTATTTTTGAGCCTTAGAGAGAAAGCTTGAAGAACCTTTTTTGTTATCAGAAAATATAACTGTTCAAAGCCATTTGAAATCTAAAAAACTAGTAATAAAATGGACATGACTGCAGAGACAGGGTTTGTTTTCTGTTCCCAGAGAAAAAATAAGCAGCAGCTGATAGTAATAATCCCCTGATGTGGCTAAAAGCATGTATAACTGTGTATAAATCGTTATAAGATGAGTATGGCCAACAGCGATAACTGGGAAAAGCTAGCTATCATCACAGAACTGATCTGTTTATCACATTTGTCGTAAATGCTGGGCAAAGGGATGATTAAAGTACATTAAATGAAAAAAATCCACTTTATTTATGTGCATTTAACATGTCTGAAGCAAACAGTGGGTAATTGATGTCATCAGACAGCATAATGTCTTTCCTTTGTATCAGTCGGCCCATCATCAGAATGTGCTGCTTCTTTCCCACAATAAAAACTTTCATTAGCTCAGCGGGTCTCAGCATTTTTCTGCATGGAGGAGATGTTTTTAGGTGTATATCAGACTCCTCTGTCCTGTGCTGGTGCTCAGAGGAGCGGGAGTGAAGGATAACACAGTGAGAGCAACAGTAAACAAAGCTGCCATCGCTGAGCCTGAATAATTCTGGTGGGAGGTCAATAATGGTAATAAATACCATGGATTTACTCCCTGCTGTTGGTCTAACATGTCGCTGTGCTTCAGGAGATTTTCCCCTTTTACTTTTCATGCTCTCCTCCGTTTGGCAGTGTTTAGCCAAACAGCTGACCCTAATTCCTAATAGAATCCTCATGAAAATTTGGGGTAATCCATATCAAAATTGTAAATAGATTCATGATATGGAAAAGATATAGATAAATCTTGTGTCTCTTTGTATCTCTTTTGTCTGAAACTTGTATGTAAAGCATAAAACAGTGAAAGCAGATATAAGATCCACAGTAAATTTGAACAAAATTAAACTTCTATGATTTGGGTATTTATTAGAAAAATATATGAATAGAGTAAATCATATATTCTGTATATGATTCTTTACATGAAACATTAACTGAAAGTTGCATTTTTTTTTCCGTATGGGTGAACCCGTCTCACAAACTAACATGCAATGGTTTTTACTGCAAAATGTCAAGTAAATATTTCTTCTATGATGAGAAAACAAGTAGCAGCAGGTTTGTAATGTTAGATATTAATGAGACAACCATAAAGGCATAAAGTATATAGATCATGCTCACAGTTTTAGAGCAGCTAAATCATGCCCCACTCACTCCTGTTGGTTCAAACCTCAAACTGAATGTCTCACAGCTTTGTCAGCAGGATAAAGAATGGGAGCATCAACATTATTTTAGAAGTGATGTGGCTTCCTAGTGCCAAGAACCCAGCAGAGTGATGGAGATCAAACATCTGTACAGATTCCAGCCCACACTGCTGGACAGTGCATCATCTCCCTAAAGAAAAGCCAGAATCCCTCCAAAAGTGTTCAGCAGGGTGTTATACCACCATTATCCCTCTTTTCTCCCAAAGCCAGTACAGCAATGCAGAGATCTCAAATAAATTCCTTCCACACGACCTAAACTGGTTTCTATGTTCAGAGATCTTAAATCTGGTACCTTAATCTTATCACCATGGATTTATAATCCTTTTATCTCCAGACAACAAAGCTCACATGCTCATTGTGTTTTTTTGTTATCTTGGGAAACCATTCTTTACTTTTCTCAAGAAAACAACATAAACTTCCTTTTTTTGACAAGAAAAACAAGCTCTGCTTCTAAAATGAACTCGTCATTAAGCTGAGCTCTAAAATTAGGGTCTGATGGGTGTCAGTGATTTTCCTTTATCAGGAGCGAGGGTGGGGCCAACGGAGCAACCCGGGAGAAGAAATACAAGCTAATTCATGACTTCATCAACTGTTTTATCTGGTTTTCCCAAAAAGACTGTTAGACAGCCTCAGCTCATCCAGAAAGCTGCTGCCAGAGTCCTAAAATAAGAAAACCTGAGCTCTTTACTCTTGTTCTGAGCCCCTCACATTGGCCACCAGTTATCCACACAACAGACTTTACACATCACTAAATGACAGAGCGAGAGCTCATCACTGATCTTCTTGTAGAATATGAACCAGCAGAGCTCTGAGATCTTTAGTGTTCAGCTGGTAGAAGCTTGACTTTGGACCAAACAGGTTGAGAATACATTTAGATGGAGATGGAATAAACTTTTAAACATTTAAAGCCAAACTGAAACTCTGTTAAATCTCTATTTTCTTTTGGATTCATTTAATCTTGATGCTTTTGTAAAGCTCTTTTAGTTGCCGAAAAAAAAATGCTGCACAAATTAACTGGCTTTATCTAAATCTGGACCACTTATGGGGCTGCGTCCATTACTATCTACATGGCTCAGTTTAGGTGGTTCTCAATTAATAATACCATGTATGAATTTGAACATCATCTGAAAAGCTCTTTGTGACAAAAAATCGTTTATTTCTTCAGGGCTAGCCAGTTGATACAGGAAAACGGAGACTTTTAATAGCGACTTTTAATATCTGCTTCATTGTAACGGAGCAGAGAGGCAGATCATTCCCCTCTGATGGTCCAGTGAGACTCCTGCTATTCCAGGTATTTACCTGTGCCACCCAGTCAGTGCCTCTGGCTGACCCCACACCAAACAGATTCTGGACACGCCCTGACCAGGCATCTCTAAAGACCTCTGCCAAAGGTAAAACTGACCTTTTATCGCCCGGTAATAATTACAGAGCCACTCAAATTAAACATATTAACCGGTTATCTCGAGACAGCAGCCAAAAAACCTTTGTTAATGACAACAAAACCCATTAATTACTCGTTATCGCCACGAAGGGATCTCTGATAGTCGACACAACAACATAATCATCTGCTCCGTAGGTTCCGGTCAAGGAGGAGGCAGGTCTTCTCTCAGATGATTCGGCTAAATAACGTCCACAAACCCTGCAGCCTGTGCTCTGCAGACATCCCACACAACTTTAACTTATCAATAGATGTTCAGTTAGGTCTGAGAGATTCTGCCTTTTCTCTGAAAAACTATGTCCTCGTTTACTTCACATCTTTTTGGTGCATCCAGCTAGAACGGGCCCTCGACTCACTGAGCTGTAAGCAGGTGAACTGTTGCCCCCGTTTGTTTCTCTCTGAGATGCAGAAGCCAAAACTTCTCTGTGCTCATTACTAATGAATCTACAGAGTTCATATCAGAGCAACCTGTTTGTTTACTGTAAACATTAACTGTCTAAATGTAAGGAGATAACTTAATTTCATTGGGCTATAATCAAGTTAAATAAACTGCCTAAGATTGTTTGAAATAAGGAGTTAAACCTCGGCTTTAAATATGTTAGAAACACTTTATTAAGACACTTAATTTATTGTGCTCAAGATTTAGAGTGTGTCACAACTTTTGTTATGAAAAATCCTCAAGAAAAGATCCAAAAAGACTCCTTGACTGGATATAAGACCTTAAGTCTTTGATAAATGCTTTGGAGGCGAAAATAACACATTTTTAGCCAAACACCTCAACTAAAATTACTTTTTTTATTTGAACATTTTTTGTAAATAATGTCTCAAATAAACTCAGATTTCACGTGTTTTCTCCAAACTGAGAGCTGAAATGCGACGCTAACTCAAGTTTTTATGGAAAATGAAAAAACATTGTATTTGTTTGAAACTGTTTATCCATTTTAGAGGAAGCCTGTCCAGCAAAAAGAGCCCACACACAAACAAGAAGGACCTTTCAGGCAGCCTCCCTCGGTTAACCACCAATACATCAGTCCTCCATGACGGCACGACGGAGGCCAAAGAAAACCTTGAACAGGATGAGATCATGAACAGAGCAGTGGAACAAACCACCTCACCATCCCAGAGAGTGTGAGATGTCAGACGGGCTGCAGACGCCGCTGAGCAGCACTAAAAGTGGGGTTCTTTTTCTTTTCAATGCACAAAAAGCACAGAAAAACAACATTTTTATTTTTCATTTTAAGGAGGTGGTGTTTGGAAAAGGGAAAAAATTCCAGGGGCCTGAGTTTCTCTGCGTTTAAAGCTCCCAGCAGGGCAGAAGGACAGATAACGCAGCATAAACAGCAGATAGATAAAGGAGAGAAAGGAAACGGGGAATCCAAAAAAGCTCGGAGATGAATCGCAGCCTCTCATGTGAGGAAAAGCACTCGGTCACATACCCAGAGAGGCGGTCATGATGGTGACACTTGTCCCGTTAACTTGTCGGTTATTTCCTGTTTCCTCTGACCTCCGGGTCTCTCACCTTCCTGCTGTAAATTCTGTAACACTTTCTGCTGATTTCCAGCCTGAATGAATCCCTCCCCGCTCCCAGGAACCTCCTCCTCGCTCCCTCTTTCACCTCTATCTGCTCAGGAGGACTCCTCTCTTCTGTCTTCAGAGGCTGGGGAGTTTCGCCGCCATGCCCCAGATGCGAAAATAAGCTCCCCGTTTGTTCTTGGCTTGTTGTGACACCGCTCAACTTCTGGGTTTGTATGGAGGGAGGGACAGGGAGGGAAGGAGGAGGTGTTTGGAATTTCTTCCCCCTCTCTCCCTCCTCCTCCTCCTCCTCCTCCTCCTCCTTACTGACCAGTGAGCATTGTTCCTGCCGGGTGGCTGCCAGCACTTTCCCCCAATCAGAGCAGATTCCAGTGGGGTCAGAGGTGACATGTGGCCTTTCATGGACCAGGGAGAGCGATAGGAGGTGGTGGGCTTCGAGGAGCCTCTCCGTCAGGGCCTGTGTGTCCACTCCCACCATCTGCTCATCACAAACAGGGACAAAGGCACGCAGACACACCGACAGTCTCCTGCCATGTGTCTCGTCTCAGCCCGTCATAAATAACACTGTAAAGCTCCTGATGAACTGAGTTATGAGGAGTTTGCTTTGGTTCCGTGCCTCACTTTGACCTCCGGGTCATAGGAAATGAGCTGCTTGTTTATCTGTTTAAAGTTTGGGAAAAATGCGCAAACACTGTGTTGTTTTGCCTTTAAGATAGTCAGAAAAATGCCAAAGAAATTCCTCCTCATGCTGAGATTTTTTTAGAGCAAAGAGCTGACGAATTCCTGCAACTTTACACCTCATTCATTCCAATGTTCTGCTTGTTTTGCAGTCATTTTCAATCCCTTTCATTCATGCCAGATATCTGCTCATCAAACAGGGAAAATAGCCAGATTTAACTTTAAATGTAAAGGTAAAAATCAAAAAGACTTACAAACAATCAATTATGTCCTAGATCCCTGAGACTTAACTAAGTAACTTCTTTTAAAAATGACATGGTTAGGCATTTATTTTTCACAATATGAGGCTTCAGTTCTCTGAAAAGGGGAAGACGTGGGGAGGTTGAATGGAGTTGTTCAATTTATGCTCTAAAATTGAAAGTAAAGATTTAAATCAACAGATTTTTGTTTCCCTATATTATTTTCATGCCAACATAAACACAAACATTTCATTAAGAATTCAGGAATTTGTAAATAGTGACAGTCTGCATTGAATTTTCCTGATGGCATCTTTGTGCTAAATTCTACCCTTTTCATGAAATAAACAGAATGCAGAATGCAGCCATCCCCTCTGCCTGTCTTAAAGCTGATTTTTGGATCTGAAATAGCAGCTCACTGTGGACACATGAAGCTTTTCAGACTCCCTCTCGACTGCTTCAGTTTCATTATGTTCCAGCCATCTGAAGAGGACTGTGCCTTTCTCTTAGACAACCCCCTGACCTCTGACCCCTGAGGACTGAGGCGGTTGAGTGTTGTCTGAGCAAACCATCTGCCTTTGCTAAACCTAAGCTAGCAGCAACATTCCTGCTACTGAGCCCCGTTTCCGCTGGCGGAGAGCTTTTGTGCATCACTGCTTATTTTCATCTGGCCATAAGTACACAGAGGAAACGTTATGTAAGAACTTTGGAGACAGTAGCAGGGTTCATCCTTGGACTTAATATATTTTTTTACACAAGAGGAAGTTACTCTGTGGCCAATTTGGTAAAACTAACTCCTTATTTGTAGGTTTTTGATAACTTTCTGTTAACGCAAACCAATCGAAAGAGCATCAGATAAAAGCAGCAGGAGTTCTTAGACCTAATGTTGGCTGAGGGTATAACTGTTTCCTAAAAAGTAGAAATTCTTCAAATATTTAAAGCAAATATAGCAATTTCTTCTAAGTTTGACTTTTTTCATTTAGAAGAACATTCACATTGTTGTTTTAAGTTAATTTCCATTCAAATGTGAGAAAAATCGAAAAAATTTGCAGATATGTAGATAAATGTAAGATAAGATGTAAGATATTTAAATATCAAAACAGGATTTGCATACTAATTGAATTTGGCTTCAGCTTTTCTATACTTTAAATTGTCCTTTGATTAAACTGACAGTATTTTTCAAAATCATTTATGTAATATTAGCTTGTGTTTTTAAAAAACTGGATCCTAAACAATACAGATTAGCTGTAACTTGTGAAAAATCAGTCTGGATTGGGTTGGCTGTCAGCTCAAACTCACTCAACCTCAGTGTAATGCTTTAATCATGAGAACTTTGTGGAAATCCCTTCACACTGAGTGTGATCAGCCTGGTATTCAGAACTGAAGCTTTCATTGGATTTATGCTACAGACCCCTGCACACATAAGCATTTTGCTTTGGGTCAAATTATGACATTTATGAATGTTCAAAATAAATGAAGATTACTAAAAGTGCGGGGACTCATTGTTCTGAGCAGACCATTGTCTGTAACTAACGTGGGAAACAGGAAACCGTTGTCTGCCCCTAAATAATGGAGGCGAGCAAAGACATTTGGTATCTTTTGTTAATTCTTCTGTCGATCCTGCAGGCAGACAGAATCAGGTGTGTTTTGTCAGCTCTTTCTTTATCCTGTTCTGATGATTGTCTTCACGATACCTTAAAACAAACAATCTAGTCAGTCTGCAAAAGACAAATGCCACCATAAATACCTCTGACTATGTGTACTGCACAAGGATGCAATCTTCCTCTAAAGATCTTTTAAAGCCAAAACAATAATCCCATCACATACAATTATTTTATTAGAAACAAACTTAACTTTAGAAAAAAGTTTAGGCAATATTTAATAGAGTACGCACCTCCAGAATAATAATACTATTATTAATAATGATAATATTAGATCTGAGCTGAACCATTAAGGAATTAAACACCGCACATGGCCAACATATTCAAATAATCAACTACTAAATCAAATCAGCAAATCCGAATTGCTTTACTCTAATTGCAGCTCAGTTTGTTGCTTGTTTTTTATGGACATTGTTCATTGTCTGAAAACTATAGCTGTGTCATTTGGACTAATCTTTCCATCTGCAGCGACAATACCCCCTACATTTAACGAGAATGCCTTAATTCTTTGAGTTGTTTGCCTTAAGATATTATTTTAAGCAGCCACAGATTGATATAGGATGTGCCCCCCCACCCCCTTACTCTTAACAAGATTTAAAAAAAGTCATAGAGACTTTTTTCCATTTTAAAGACTCAACTGTAATAATTCTAAGCACCCTTCACCTAGGGGGGAAGTTTTAAGTTAACTGGTACATACAATTATTTTAAATAAGGGTCCCTTGATAGGGTGTAAAGTACACCACGGGTTCTTTATACTTTAGCTAACTTTGTTGTTTCACCTTAAGGTTAAGACGGAAACCGGTCAGCAGCACAGACCAGCTGAAAGACATTCACGAATTTTGATACTACAGTAAATTCCTGCTGCAGCTGTGTGGTGCATATCTCCACAGGCAGGATGTCCCAACAAAAGACCCTCCCCTCTTCCCCTGTCCCCTCCCAGAACAGGACGTGAGTGGACATCCTGCCAGCAGTGGCCTTTTCCTCTGTTACCACTGACTATTATTAGCTGCATCAGCTGTCCTGCACGGTCCTGACAGGACGTCCAGGTCCATTTTTTTTAATTAATTTAATGCCAAACCTAAAATGACAGATACGGAGAAAACAAGCCCTCCGTCTGCCTCTGACCAAAAGCAAAACCCATGCCCACGTGTTTAGCCAACAAAGCGACGTCCAGGTGTGTGAGTGTGTTTTCAGTACATAAGGCTGGCAGGACATTCCAGCCGACTCCTGAACCTTTTCCAGCAGAAATCAGGAGCGCAAATATTTAGGGTTGTTCTGCTGCTGCTGCTCTCACACACCCACACGCATTGTGAGAGAAAGTGTACCTTGTGTCCAGCTGTGCTGGTCCCACTGCCCGCCCGTCCTGAGCTGGGAAAACTCGGAGAAATGTTTCACTGGGAAGGGAGGAGGGAGACCCGATAAGATATCAAAATGCAGCAACACCCACGGCCTCAGGCGCTTACTTTTAGGTTATCTCTTACCATAGGGCGTCGGAGGAGAGACTGGGAAGGCCGGAGTTGGAGGGACGATGTCAGAGGTGTCCATTTGGCCGTGATAGTCCAGGCTGTTGGTTTTGTAGAGATGCCCACGCTTAAAAAAAAAAAGACCAGCACAGAGTGAGAACACAAAAGATGAAACTCACAAACACAACTTTATTGAAAAAGTTTTTCGGAGGCGACAACCCTGCTCGTACACACACCAGCAGACATTGGTCTTGTGATCTGTCAGCTTGTGTTTGGGTGTAAACAGCCGCGCTATTATGCAAGGCAGCCGAAAGACTGAGAGCAAGGAAAGATAGCTTTCAAAAAGGAAAGAGATGAAGATGCAGTTACACAATCATAATCTTAGGGATCTTTTTAGAGTAAAAAAAACAACAGCATATTTAGGCTCTTCAAGAAATATCCAACATATCTGTTACATTTTATCTGCCAGAGGTTGTCTAGGTTCTTTCACAAACATGTCAAAACAGCCACGGCTGTTTTAGATACACTGAGGAGGTACATGAATGGTTCAGACACAAATCTTATACAATCTTATACAACGGTGCTATTTACAGCTATAAAACATATACATATATATATATATATATAAAGTACATGGAATATATTTGACCAGTGAAAATAGACAGTATTTGAAGTGAGAATTTTATGCCTGGGGCACTTTATTATTTGATTTTGACAGAGGTGACCAGTGGCTAATATCAGGACAGCTCATAACTGTGTGATTGGTCTGTCTGAACAGGGAAAAACATGGAATCTGTGTTTACCTGGGAGGGACTGTTGGCTGTGGTGGTGCTGACACTCTGAGGTCCACCACCTCTCCATCCAGGACTTTGGGGTCCAGCATAGTCTGTGACATCAGTGATCTGCTTCTGTTGTTTCCATCCTGATAAAGCAGGAGAGTAAAGCGGGATGAGAGAGGGAGGCAGACTCACAGTCAGATTAGGATCTAAACTTGAGAATGAAACGCAGTCATGTGTCCCGCTGCTAGATTTAATGCTCACAAATTGTTTTGTCTAATCTTTGAAAGAGTCATAACAGTAAACAGTTTGGACATTTTGCCGTGGCCAGATGCCAGCTCGGCAATAAAAGGTGATGACAGTGATTAGTGTTCTGCGTGCTCGTCTCTGACAAAAGCCTCTATCACTGTGTTTATCCACAGAGCGGAGCTGCTATCGTTCAGGCACGGCGTGTGTGACTAAGCAGGGCCTCACTGCCAACAGATAGTGGAACATCCCCGTATCCTGTCAGAAAAACATCTGCTGGAACAATCAGCCATTCTCTTTTTAGATATCACCCCGTGAGCTGGATTTCATCCACCCACAGAAATACTGAAAAGCCTCAACTCAGGACAAACATATCAGCTGCAAAACAAGGAGAAAATGTTTTAAATAGCTGTAACTATTTATTTTGCATGCTGCATTTTTCTTTCAGCATGGTGTGTTAGCTTCAACTAACACACTATGGTATCTGTACAAAGATATTTGTTCATTAATAAAATGTAAACTCTAAATTTTCTAAAAATCTCTTAGCAGTCATAGAAGCTTTTCACTGCTAGTTGGGCCATGTATGATCATATGTGTTAATATTAAATAAACCTTGATTTAATATGGTTGAACAGACCCCACATTCACCTCATTGGCCGAATATAGGGGGCAACCCTTTGTCTTTATTCAACCAAGCTTTTCAGATACTTCACCGACTCTCTTGGGATTCTTTAGATTGAATGTACATGGGCTCAAACTCACGAGAAGCATAAACAGCAGTGTGTGACATTTCGAGTTTAGCTTTCAATGTGAGCATCTATCATCTGGAATTACTGGAGAGAGCCGTATGAAACTAGTCCAGTTACTGTCCCACAGTTTGGCCCAGCTGAGGGGGCTTCCACAGAGGTCTGGGAAGTGTCAAGTATCGCTTCATGCCCACCGTATTTGTAAGTTGGCCATTCTCTTTTGAAGAAGATGATGAGAGGGTAAAGAGGGACAAATTGTTGTGTCAAAGCTTCAAACACATTCCTGATCGCTTACAAGTTCCTGCCTTCAAACCTCCCCTAAGAAAACACGTCCACGCACAGTAACGAAGCAAGTCAAGTGTTAGTTACTGCTAGAAATGTACCCCAGGGAAAAAGAGGCCTCCAACCCTCTGACACACCTAAGCTATATATGCACAAACATTCCGGTTCCATTTCCTCCACACTAATTTTTCATTTGAATGAGAACTCAGGACCATTGGACCTGACAGTGAGCTATACTTAAGGGTGAGAGGTTAAATGTCAACAGTAACACAACTCTGTGCGGCAAATAATCCTGTTTTTCCCGACAACCACATCAGGAACACAAACAGGCAGGACTCTGTGAAGGACCCCCTCCCGTATGAACCATCAGCCGCTCAGAGGTTAGCTTTGATGGAGCACCTGCTCCTGACATCACTCATACACCTATGACCCACACTCCACAAACAGAAAATAAATCAGTGATGGAGGTCACAGCAGAAATGGGCTTCCTCCTCCAGGCATTGTCCCAGTGGAGACGACGGGGGATAAATCCATCCCATATACCGGCAGGTTAAAGAGACACAACAGAGAAGATGCAGGTAAACAGACATCACTAGTTTCAGTATTCAGGATGAAGATCCTAGAAGAGGAGTCAGGCTTGCCTTCGCCCAGCTGGCTGCTGGAAAAGATTGCAGTTTTATTTCAAATGTATATCTAAACACAGCTTTGAGTGCTGTTTAAGTGCCTTTAACCTGGATATGTTTAACTTGAACTGTCTGTATTAACCAGAGTCGGTGACCTTCGGTCATTTGAAAACAAAAAAGTTTTTTTGTTGAAGTCTTAGCTTTTATCTTCATTTGATCCTTCCAGACCCTTCATAAACCTGATGTTTGTTCAAAAACCTTTTCTGTCATTTCTTAGTGTGCAGGGTGGCCTGTACTCTTTCCCCCTCCTATGTATTTACTTCTCTATAATTTCACTTCCTGTAACCGGCTACAACTTATCTTAGCACTCAGAGTACTTGGTTAAGGTGGTGAAAACATAATGGTTAGGCATAAAATACGAAACCAACTGGAGTTTATAGTATAACCTCAAATATCTGTAAACCCTGCCATTTCAAATATGGTGGCTCCTGGCTTTGCATCTTTATCCAGTACAGGATACATTTTGCCATAAGAAACTAAATATTATTATGGATTCCCAACCCAACACCTGTATGCTACTATTTGGTACTTTTTTAACATCTGGTTTCTACTTTAACTGTCTCTGTTCTACTCCTGCAGCCCTCAACTTCACTATTAAAGTCAGCTGTCAAATGTGTTGTGCTAAGTTGTGGAAAGTGTCTCAGTTCCTGTCATATATCCTGTATCCTATAAAATGCTTTGTTGCAAAAGATTGAGCAGCTTTTTATAGCTGCATCCCATAACATTTAAAAATGACACTTTGGGGGTCCCCTGTGCATTGAAAACTGACAGTGAGAGTGAGAATGCTGGAAACATTAATCCTTGTCTATTACTCTTTACGAGTCCTTTACTTTTAATGTAATTCCCTTGAATTAAGTATTTTTGTAAATCAGATAATATGCCCTTAGTTTTTTTCAATCCAAGGCAATATTCAGCTAATTCAGGTGTTCACCTGCTGTTTTATTTATGGGATGATTTATTTGAATGTCCAGAGCTTTAAACTTGATATTCATAGACATAAATACATCACAGCAACACGGAGAGCCACAGCATTAGAACCAGCTGGGCCATGCTGTGCAGGTCCCCCCCATGCTGTGAGCTCTGACCTGTCGGGGCATGGACGCAGGACCTTTGGGGCTGGCCTGTGGTGTCTGGCACCAGAAAGTTGGCAGCACGTCGCGCAAACCGTGTAGCTCCCTTTGTTTGACCATCTCACGTTTGAAAAGATGAAATGTTTTGGGTTCTTTGTCATGTCTTTTAACCCACTGTGTAACTGTATTTGCATAAAATCAGTCTCAGCCGTTGCTGATTGAATTATTTTTGCATAAGGAGATACAATTTCTACTTGACTGCCTCTGTCCTTGCACATTGTGTAACCTTTTCCTCCAGCTCTACATATTTCCATCCTTAAAAAGACAGACTGTGGGGTAAACACATTTCGATGTCCTGGTTTTAGAAGGCCTATGTAACGAGGTTATCCACTTCCTCTATAATCAAACACTTCCACCCTTTTGATAAACACCATTCACATTTAGAAATGCTCCCTGTCTTAAACCAACTTAATCACGCTTTAATTCCACCGAACTGAGCCTTGCATTATAAAAAGCCTCTTCTGCCCACAAGCATGTGGACACAGGTGTGTTTTTCTCACGAGGCATGTCATATGGTCAGTTTATCCAACATGCTGCACATTTAGCAACAGGGATAATTGAACTATTTAGCGCTCTCGCTCCGATATAGCAGAGGGAAGGGCTGTTTGTGGTGTGTGTGTGTGTCTTTTTTCTACATTTGCACATGTATTGCCAGATTCTAATGTCTATAATTAGTGTAATTTCCCTTTTCTGGTACTACACTCCCAAAATGATAAATGTCCAGATGCTTACCATCATAGGGGGGGTGTTGCTTATTAAACGGCTGTGTGACAGATGAGCTGTCAAACCAACAAACACAAAATCACCCCACTGGTACTGCTCGTGCAAGTGGCCCTTTAAACTGCTCCCACACGTCCCATCTCAGGTGCTTTGCCTGGCCTTACCTGTGCGACTGGTGCCTCCTTTGTGGCTGAGGCCGTTGGTTTGTAGGGAGGCGGAGCGGGACAGTGGGGAGCAGCGGGTAGGCACGGGGACAAAAGTGGGGTCCAGGTCCAGAATCAGCTGGTTCAGCTGCTCTATGGACTCATCGATGTCCGTTGCCAACGAGGCCAGCTCTTCATCCTGAATAGCTGGAGTGGTGTCGGTGGCCGGTGTGTTTTGCGTGTTGTTTGTGGCATTGTGTCCGTCGTTCTCATCCACTAGCCCCCTCTGCACCGCCTCCCTGCTGCTGAGTCCTCGCAGCGGTGTGTTAGGAGCATCCCTCTCCGTTTTCACCCTGCATGACCTCTCGTCCCCGTCCACTGTAAGGAAACTGTCTGAGGCTGCTTCCACCATCTGCTGCTGACGCACCCAGTAGTGAGTGGAGTAGTCGGTTTGGGCCGGCCTCTGAGCTCCGGGCAGATTTTCCGAAGAGAGGGAGCAAACACTACTCGAGGCTCTGCCTGCTTCCAGGTCATCTTCATCATCCAGGATATCAGTTTCCCTCTCGCTTGATGAGGTCTCTCCATTGATGGTGTGACCCAGCCCAGACTCATCTCCAGCCATGTGCCCCTCCCCTCCCCCGGCTGAAGCAAGTTCAGTCATGACCTCCAGGAGAGGCTGAGCCGGCTCAAAGTCCAGCCCAGAGATCAGCTTCCCCGCCTGGGTACACTTGTCCTGTGTGACCCCCCTCCTCTGTCTGGTTCCCGTCCTTCCCTGCGAGGCAACAGACAGACCTGAGTCACTGCTGGCTGACTGAGCACGCTCACTAGAGATGGGACTGCTGGTGGTCAGAGGGAAGGAGGCTCCTTCCTCGCGGCTCTTCTTCCTCACTCCGGAGAAAAAACTTCCATTTCTAGGATCCAAAATGTAGGGAGGAGCTGTAAGCAGACAAAAGCAGAGTAAACTTCACATGCTGACATGTAAAAGAAGTCTGATGTTTCATGATGTCAGATTTTTATTGCACGCTATTCATTTGCATTATGTTATGTATAGACAATTATATGTATTACAGAACCAGTGGTTTGATGTTTATAATGCACAAAAAAACTTGATGGGGATGATGAAACATGACCATTTCTGGCATTTTTCTCTAAATAAATTATTGAAAAAAATAGTTTTACATATGATTTATTCATAAAACATTTTTCAAATTACCAAGAACCTTTAAAACTAGCAATGAATAGCTTTTTTTTATCTAACTGAATAAAAAAGAGCTAACATTTTTAGATATATGCCACCATCATGTGAACTGAGACTGCAGTAATTAATCTATTTTTAAAAATCCTCAAATGTTGGTTTGATTTTTCACTGTTTTCAGAAGTTGCTGCTTCACTGCAGGAGAACATCAGGGCAAAGCTTTCTTTTTCAATAATGAATCAGAATATAGTTCATTCAAGACTGAAAAGCTAGCAAATATTGTACTGTTCTAGCTTCAAAAGAATAAAAATAAATTAGTTTTAGGCTTTTTCAGAATACTTTTCATTGTTAAAAAAGAGACAACTGTTTTTACTTTACATTATAGTTTCTTCATATTATTACAGCTTTATAAAAGTTTTAAAGATCCAAATAAAACTTTCATCAAAAGCCATTAGTTCCCTTCTGAAGGTGCTCCTACGACATGGGGCTGCACACCTGCATCACTACTGTCCATGATTCATTACTCCAGACACACTCCATGTAGATAACACAGAGCCCCTTTGTGTGGGCTGACGGATGCCCGTGTGAGTCTGTGTGTCACGGAAAGGACGTGTCTTGTCACAGCGTCTACCTGAGGTCAGATAGTGCTGATTGTGTGTTGACACACGCACACACACACACAGTTTTCACAACATGCGATCACATCTGTGACTCTCACAGAGCACAGGAAATCTATCAAACGACACAGAAACTGACATATATCACTGGAAATAGAGAGGTTTTGTGTTTTTTGTTATTTGAAGACTGACACTGATGTAAATTTTACTCCTGAAACATGCAAATATAGGCAGAAATAAATCATTAAATCGCTCAGAAATATTGTTAAACTTAAGAAATAAGATGAGGCTGCCTCATCCAGTGAGGACAACAATACGTACAGTGCATACCAAAGCTGTTTGAGCACAGCCTCTTAAGACCAGGGAGGCAATAAAAGCCAAATACCAGACACGCAGGGTAAAACTTCACAGCTGGTCTAATAGGTCTCTCACAGAGTCTGCAAACAGCTCGGAGAGACCAGAACCTCATCGGCTCAAACGAGGAAACAAAACGGGTTACTTTACCAGCAGCCAGGAGGAAACTTTCACTGTCCCACAGCAGACTAGAAACAGGATGGAAACGCTTTGCTGAAGCCTCCCTCTGGAGTCAGAGGAAGAGGAAAAGAGAAACAGATGATAAGCAGAAAGGAAAGAGAGGGAGGACGAGGAGGAGGATGAGAGTGAAAGCAGATCAAGATTCAGGCCAGCTCCTCTGTCTGCTCCTGTTGTGTCGTCCTCTCTGAAGACGAGCAGAGAACATTCTTTCTCTTAAGGTGCTAACAGCCCTCTGCTGTCCCCCCCACTCCTGCACTCTCTTTCCCCTCTCTCATGTCACTCCTCCGTCCCTGCATTACGATTGCCCGCCTTCCTCTGTTTTGCCCTCCCCCCTGCGTCCTGTCCCAGGCAGGTAACTGTAGGGAAAGAGTGTGCGCTCATACGTTTTCATGTCACAGGGGGAAGGAAACTGGAGGGTGGATCATTCACCAGAATTGCATGCTCAAATGCACACACTCACACCGGTGGAAGAGGGTGTGCAGCACACATAAAGCACTTTCAAGGAGTTAAAAAAAAAAGAAAAAACTCAAAGAAGGGGGACCTTGAGCTGCCCAAATTTGGAGCGGGGAATGTAAACACGGAGGCGGGCTCTGGAGGGACCGTGCAGGAGGGGGATGGGGACATACTGGACAAATTGCAACATGCAACTTGAACCTGAAAGCAAAGTGAGACAGAAGGAGAGCAGAAAGGTAGCCAGTCAAAGAAGATGGAGTGATAGAGGTATCTGAGGGAAGGGCTGCGAGGGGGTAAAGTAGAACCACCTGTGCTCCAAAACAACATTCCTGCAGGCAGAGGAGCTCCAAACAGGCTGGCACCTTCATTACCCTCGCACACATGAACCCGTCTGTGTGTGTGTGTGTGTGTGTGTGTGTGTGTGTGTGTTTGTGTTTACGCGCCACTTTTCCACATGTCTCTGAATCTAAATTACATGGCTGGCAGGGGCAGATTTAGCAGAGGCATAAAACAGCTGGAACCGAAAACCTCAACCGCCGGTTAAAGCGATTGTTTCGGCCGTCTGGTGGAAACTTTTCTCTTCAGGGAAAGAAAAAAGAGAAAGAAAGACGCCCACGCGTGCTCAGGATGCTGCTTTAGAGGACTGCTGTTGCATCCATTCCCTGGAACACCTCTTTGACCACAGATGTAGCCAGCATCCCAAAGTGTGAAAGGTTACGCCCCCTTTTTGGTTTGATCTCCTCACACCAAATCTGCATCTTTAGCAAAACCACTAGGACTGAAAATAGAGCTAGAGAGTGCTTCTTAGACTATGCTGTAGTGCTAGCCTCATAGTAATCATTTCTAGGGTTAACCTGTGGTGGCCTGAGCTTACTTTTTTTTTGACAGGAGGAAAGAACGATTGGCCATTTGTGGCAGTTTTTGATCTTTTGTTTCAAAAGGTCAACTGGTAACAATTGCTCTCCATTCATTTGAAAATGCTGCTGATAGAAAAAGATAATAAAATGCCACATTCAAGGACATGAATGATGATATTACTCCCAGAAAGAGGTGAAGTCACTGTCAAGAAAGATTTTTCTTTTTTAAAATAAATTGACCAACCCAAAAAAAAACAATCAAAATGAGAAATTAAGAAAAATATGTATATCAAAATTACAATTTAGATGATTAACAAACACAGTGTTATAGAAGCAGCTGCTGGGCATGAATCAGGCAATTTCCAAACTATCTTGAGTCCATCATTCTACAAGTGGAAAGCATTAGAGTGGACGTCCCTGCAGAGAAATCCTGGAGCTACATCTCAGACTCTACAGGCCTCCGTTAGCAGGTCAAAGGTCATGGTAGAAAAAGACTGAACAGGCACCATCAGAAAATAGTTTCCTCATCGATTTGAGTCACAGATGCTGCCACATGAGTGTTTGAAAGAAACACCCAGAGATGGTCAAAGTAAGCAGCTAAGGAGTCTGTTCATGCCTCCAAGCTGTTGTGGGGCTACGTTTGAATCTAATCCCAAACCATGATCTTCTCATAAAACCGGCCAGGTGTGGGTTTGGAGCCTCAGGTCACTGAATTTCCACTGGAAAAGGTTTTAAGATGACAAAACGATATACTGCTGATACTCATAAAGATGACGTATGTTCCAGGAATGTACGTATATTTATACAAGATATAAAAAACAGGCCACCAGCTCCCAGAATAGGGAAACACAAAACTTTAGACACTGGCTGGAAATGGTGAGACTCACCTGTAGACTGAAAATAAAAGAAGAACACTAAATATCACTGGAAACGTTTTTAAAAAACATTAAAACTTTGGCTATTTCAGTCATGAGACAGCTCTATTTCTATCCACGATCCATGGTTATCATGTTCTTGTAAGGGATTTTTCCAAAATGGGTTACAAAGCTTTTTTTTTAATTATTATTATTTATTGCACCTTAAACTTACACCGAAAAGTATAGAAGCATTTCAAGACATGACCTGAAAGGATACTTCAGTCTCAGACAGGGATGCTTTTTGAAGACCCATGAATTTTTGGGTTTGAAAAAGAGAGCAGGAGAGCCAGAAAGAGTCTGTGTTTGCAGCTGATTCTGGATTAAAAGGACTCCAAAACTTCACCTGCTTCATGACAGAACACGTCCTGATAGGAATCTCGTCTGACCAAAGGATCCAAGGTGTCATAGTCCACCTCCACAGAGCTGCCGTTGTGCCACAGCTCTCTGCCTGCGCGGGGAAAGCGACAAAAGTCTTAGAAACAGCACACACACACTCAAAAACTGTTCAGCACTCACTCCTTTCTCTGTAGAATGAGGAAAATCTGGATGTGAGCTTTCATCTTTCTTTGATTTCTGGTCTGAGTCTGAGTCTGTGCGCGTGTAAACGTACTTCTTTGTGTGTTTTCTACAGTATCTCCAATCTAAATTCCAGTGAGATGTGTGTGCGATAACCCCTCGTATTGCTTCCTGTGGAGAAGCATGGAGCAGGATTGTTTGTGCAGACATGGCATGGGGTCCCACACTGCCCCCCCCTGGCAGCTGAACTCTGTGTGGGTGTATCAGTGTGAGTCACAGGTGTCTCTTCTGGTTCAATTAGGAGACGCCACAACACACACATACACACACAAAAAGCTCTGCCTTTGTTAATCTCTCCAGATGTTTGAATTAATAAGAACCCCTCAGCAAAAGAAAAACACAATGACCCTGTTCATCACAAATTTGCACAAAATGTTCCGCTTACAAGAAAAAACATGACTGAGCTTTTTGGAGGGTCTGTCAGAGATACTTGTAAAGTTTAATCTGCTCAGAAATCTGTTTCTAAACTTGTGGAAAACTGTTTCTGCAGATCGCCTGGTGGCATTTTAGGTAAAAGCTGCATGAATTTGAGCTTACATAGGTCAATCATAACCTTATTAGAGCAGAGCGACTGCCTGGAATGGCTTCATGTGAGCAAACACATACTTTTAATGGGCCGATTTTCATTTGTTTGATAAAAGAAAGCTTCATTGCACCTTTACGGGGAGTTAAGTTGTAGCAATCTTTGAAGAACCTATGTTGCATTTTAACTGCATTTGCAGATATTCTGCTAATACTAATCTGAAATGTCTTTAGGATTTTCATAAAGTGCTAAAGAGGTTATCAGAGAAGGAAAATATGGTCACATCAGTGATTTAAATGTGAAGTTTTAACATTATTATAGCGTTGGTGGTATAGTGGTTAGCATAGCTGCCTTCCAATCAGTTGACCCGGGTTCGATTCCCGGCCAACGCATTCTTCAAATAATTTCCCCTTGGAATTATTATAGTGATTCTGATTTCTGAAGTTCATTTGGTTTAAAGGGTCAACTTGGTGGGATTCTACCTGCTATCTTTTCAGGGCTTTCAGAGAAGAGCAGCTCAACTTTTCCACCATCTGGGAACCTAGGATCTGAAACATGGAGAGAGAAATCAGGCAGCTGGAAGCCTTTCCGTGCACGGCTTTCACAGTTAGTTCAGGTGCATGGGGAGTGGACACGCCAACAGATTTATCAGTTACAGATTACATACTGATAGCAGTATGTGGGGTGGAGCTGGAACAACAGTTGGCACTGTGCACCAAGCAGACCGCAGGTTATAAATACCTCTGCTGGCACAGTCAAGGTCCGCCTTGGAGAAAGAGAGGGTGTGTTGGACCACGACCCCCGTGTGAAACTGGAGGCGGAAGACGACCTGACGACTGGCCGACCGGCTGCCTTTATCATAGCAAACCACCTAAACTCGGAAAAATAATCAGAAAATAACAGTTAACAGCAGGGGTAAAAAAACTATGGTCCCTCAAAACCTGATTTTAATGAAATAGATCTCTCAGAAAAATTAAGTTTTTCAAAAGTCTGCCCATGTTGCATTGATGGGAATCAGGTGTGTCGAAGCAGGAAACATCTAAAACCTGCAGGACAGTAGCCCATGTGGAGTGTTTACACAGTTGTGATTTCAATTATTTTATTATTTCATTTAATTGCATGTTTACATTTCATGCATTGCGGCACCACAAACATATTTAAATACATTGATTGTCTACTAAATAAATAGATATCCTTGTTTTTTATTCCTAAAATGCACTGAAATTCACAACATTTCTCTTTGGTTTGCGGGGTGTTCTGTTTGAATTCACTCACAAGTGAACCAAGACGGGCCAGAGTCTTCTAAGGAAACAAACTGCTCCGTCTAAAGCACACCAACCAAATCTGCTGTAAGCCTCATGGCCACTAGACGGCCCCTTTGAGCAACTAAAATACTTTTTTTCTTCTCTCTTCTTTTCTTTGCCTTTGACTAAGTGTAGGCATGTGAATGATCAAAAATCAGGGTTATGGGCAGAGCATGCCACGGATTATTGGCCAGCTCTGGTTATAGATAGTCAGGACAAAACTGGCTTGTGTTTTCACAAGGGGTGTCAGTGATGTTGATGGTTCAAAGTTTGAATAGATAAATAATAAATAATAAAGCCTTAATAGCTTTTTCTGTTCATCTATTAAAACAAATTGTGACACTTAAAATTACCTTGTGACAAATTCCCATAAAGTGAACAGTTAGCCTGCACAGATGTTGTGAAGCAGTAGCTCCAGTGACCCAAACCAAACAAAAGACCCATTTGATGATGAAAAGCTGTAAACTTCCTCCTCACCATGATGTCGCCTTTGAGCAGCTGAGCCGGCTGAAGCACGAAGTAGAGCCGGTCTGTCTGAGCAGCATTAACATGGCTGAGATGGAGATAAACACAAATGACTTCTTCCTGTACTCGATCTAACAAAGGTTACTGTGAGAAAAGAGGAATTTCTTACTAAACCGCTGATGTACAGACAGCTTGCAGGCTTTGGTAGACCCTCAGGAAAAGACAGCATCCTAGAAATATCACAAAAGATGGTCAAGTCTAATCAGTTTGGAAGAAAAGGAGGATAAACTCCGACTAGGGGACTCCTGCTGCTTACCTCCGTCTGGTCTTAATTTGGGGAGACCGTGAAGAACAACACAGAGGAGGAAAGAGGGAGAGGGACTCATCCTGAGTCCTCTCTTCAGGAGGCATTCCAGCATCCACACATACCTACAGAGCACAGCTGAGATCAGAGGGCCCAATAAGAGCGGGTCTTTGAGCTCAGAGGGTCAGGTTCTCACCGCTTCTGCGAGGGCGTCATCAGAGCAGACACCTTGTCGTTGTAGAACCTCCTCATGGCAAAGTGGTCGAGAGAGAGGTCTGCACTGAGAGACGGGAACATGTTCAGTCTGTGCAGCCTTTAGTCAGTTCAGTTGAAGCAGATGTAATTTCATTTGATGAGGACCGTGCAAAACAGACTTTATGAAATTAATATTTCTGAAAAATATGTTAACTTTCCTTCCTGAGCGTTGTATCTCAAAACAAATAACTCCAGATGTTTGACTGGATTTTCCAATGTGCCGACGCTCATGCGCGCACGCATTTTGGTCACAATGAGATGTTTCACAACTATGAGTCAACCGATCGGCGGTGACTGGCATGCACACACACACACACACACACACACACGCAGGCGCTCGCAGGCTGAACTTTTCCAGCATCTCATGACATAATGAATGCAAACAAGTGTGTGCTTTAAACAGCTGACATTTGCCCCACGGAGTATGTATTCAAGCTCCAAGCTGTTGTGTTTACTTTTGGCTGGAAGCGGCCATCTTTTACCCTGGCACGCACGACAACGGGAAAGCCAAATGGCGTGTAGTTCAAAGTCTCCTTAATCAGCCCTGCTGCCCTTTGGCTTGTGAAGACGTGCACGAGATCAGCCTCCGTCTATTGTCCAGTCAGCGCTCTCTGATCCGCAAACACATCCAGCTGTTAGGGTCACTGTGGGACTTCTTTCCCTCCAGGAGGTGAAGTCTCACACGTTTCACCCGTGCGTGCATCAGAGGGGAAGTCTCCGCCCTTCCTGGCTGATGGTGTTGGGGGGCATGGAGCCCTGGGTTCTGCACCTGGCTCCCGCTTGGGTGGCCAGGGCCTGGTGGGGTCGGTGGGCCGTCGGCCCGTCTTCCTGGGGGGGGCCTCTGATCCCTGGCTTTCCTCTGCGTGGATGCATTGTATTTCCTGTGGTCTTGGGGACCTCTGGGGGGCCCTCTGAATCCCATCCCTAGTGTATGATCAGTGTATGGTTACTGTATGGACCACATGCACACATTATGTGCTCATGCGGTAGTAGTTGTGTCCATCACTATCCTCAGTTTTTTCCGTATTCTTACTCTTGCTGGGGTTTTTTTCTTCCTCTGTTTTGCCTCTTAGCAGGTGCTAGGGACGGACCCCCCCTCCGAGTTTCCCCACAGAGGCCGCATTTTTGTTTAATTGTACAGATGTAGCAGCTGTTTGTTGGAGATTGTCAGTCATCCAGGTCAGAGTGATCCTCAGAGCTTTGATAGAGGCAGCTGGACTTCTTCTTCTTGGATTGTGAAGGTGTTTCTCCTCTCATCCTAAAGGCCTCTTCAGTTCTGAACTACATTGTGAGGAGGATCAGCTTTTAGCAGAGAGAGCTGGCCTGCATTTGGATTTAAAAATCCCAGAGTTGAACCTCCAAACTCCCAATCAGTGAGAGTGTCCTTAGAGTCACTAAGAGGAAATATAGATTTTAAAAAAGACGGCAATGTCAATCCATAGACATGTAAAAAAAAAAGAACCCTCTTGACTGTTTTTTAAAAGAACACTTATGGAATCAATAGTATCTCTTAAAACAGGCCAACACTTAGATTTTTTGCTCTCTTCATGAAAAATGAGTTGCTAAATATCCCATTTAGCTAATTAACTGAGAAAGATTAGGATTTCCCATTTAAAAGTCTTGTAGGTTTTGCTTTTGCTGTGACTCCTTGTTGGGGGAAATCTGCAGAACTTTTCTCACGATGTTCATCAATGTTACCTGGCTGACATGTTGCTGAAGTGGATGTACGACGCCACCAGAAGGCCAAGCCGGCCTTTCCCCCCCTGCGGAGGAGGATCACACAGTCAGGGGATTTTCTAAAGAGCGTGTCAGCTGAGGAGTAGAGAGAGCAGCCAGGTTTACCCTGCAGTGTAACACCAGGACGTGCTTGGGATGACTCTGCAGCCAGCTCTCCATCGTGGAGCACACCCTGAAGATCTGATCCAAGCTGGGGGCCAGGAGATCCAACCAGCCTGTGTCCAGAACCTGAGACACCAAGCATGCACTTACACAGGACATCCATACAGGTTTGTAGCATCAGACATCCCTTTGTTTGGTTTTAAGAGGTTCAAAATTACATTGTGGCTCATTTTGGTGAGAGCTTCATGCTTCATGGAGAGGTTGATGAGCTGCATGAGAACAGAAGAATCAAAAATGTTTAGAAATCACTATTGACAGTGCAATACAAGATTATTGTGCATCCTTCATGCTTTACTGAGACTATTGGTTAAATGTAATTAAATAGCAGAATTTCCTAAATATTTTAATCACATCTACATCTAAAACCTATGTACAGGTGAGACAATTCATATAAATGAGTGAGCAAAACATACTCAATGTTTTACTGAGGTGCTAAGAGCATGTTATTTAGATGGATTTGTGCACATATTTGTGAATCCAGCTAGACTTCAGAGGAGTACCTTGAGGGATGACTATCCCACAGAACTCACCATGTAGTTGTGGCCATGCTTGGACTGCAGCATGGGAAGGATCACCTCCAGGTTCTGCTGGTACACGTCCTCTGGACACTCCGCAGGGCAGAGAATGGTGATGATGCGCTCAGTGATGTAATTTAGGTTGATTTGACGTATTTCTTCCATGATGGGTGTCAGTCACATGGGAGCCTGTGAAGAGACAGGGATGGATGCAGGGCGCGACCATAAATGTTCCGTTTAGTTTGGGGAAGTGAGACTGTTCCCAATAACTCAGCATTTATCTGAGCTGGACAGCCACGTGAGGCAGATTTCAAATCAGCTCAAATGCTGTCAGTGTGGATATGATTTTTAAACAAAGTAGGGCCAAGTTCAAATAAAAGCTTAGTCACTGGAAACTCACTGAGCTTGTGACTGGAAGATGATGGTGAGCCATCAGCTCAAAAACCTGAGTACGGATTCTGACAAAGGATGTCAAATATAAACAAGTCTTTGACCTCACTGAGTTCTTCATTTTGTTCACAGAAAAAGTTTAAAGACAAAGTTCTACATTTATTTTCTCTCTGCCAAGTTTATGATTTTCTTAAAAACTCTTGAAAAAGGAACAGGTAAGCCCTATGAAGTAGTAAGTTAGTAAAACAACATCTACCACACTGTTCGTACAGATTAAACTCTTTAAATGTTTAATGCTTCTTCATCTTAGGGTACATGAATTAGCTGTTTACTTTTATTTCAGTCCTAAAGATAGCAGATTTTATAAAAATTAATTAGCATTTATCAGATGATAGATTAGAGATTATCGTTAATAAGCAGATGAGATCATACTTTTGACCATGATCATGATAACGTCCGGATTTGACGCTGACCAAAAGGAGCCAAAAAGTCACCAGAGTATTAACCTTCCTGTGTGAATTTGAGCCTGAAATAAATGTGAGTCAGTTCTGCCTGTATAAATCAAATTTTACACTCTGTAATTAAATTAAATTTGGTACTTGTAGTTTTTATTTTTACTCATCGATGCAAAAACGAGTTTTGGTGAAGCCACGTGGACTTTTTGGATCTCCCATCTGACCTGGAAAATTTTTAATCTACTTCAACACTTTTCTACTATTTGCTCTTTTTCAACAATTTTCACAATTCTTAAGATAATGTTTCTCAGAATCTAATCTGAGATCCTGAAGAATGAGCATTCCTCCTACATTCTTGTGTAAACCATCAGCTCTCTGGAACGTGCTTTATGTCAGCGTGGATCGGAGAAATTGCATGAATTTTTTGGGAGTGAAACACACGTTGAGCCAGGGAGGCGCATACAGGGCAGTGGTTACCCTGCCCTTACCCTGACCATGTGACCGCCGCAGAGTCAACATTGATCCAATCATTTCCACGAGCAATACACATGATGCTCTGCAGAAAACTGCTGTTTCTGTCTCAGACCAAGAACTGGCCCGTTTTACATTTAATCTGGTGATGCAGATTATGTCCAAGCAACAAGTTATGTCCAATTAAAATCATGTCAGAGAATCACATTATTGGTTTATAATTGTTTATCTGTGAAAAAAGTTAAATCGTGTTTTGAACAAAAAACTGCTCTATATGGTTGCAGAAATTGTTGTAGTTTCTTTCCAGTTTGAGAAACATTTGCTCTTATACCAGAAGTGTGACATGAAACTAATTTGAAGGGATCCAAAGGAGTATAAATAATACACATATATTACAAAGACAGATCTGTCAGACATTGTAAAGGACACCATGATGCTAAGACTTAACATGAAAAAATCATACATTTAATGTATAGCTGAACTGATGCATTTATCCCAGTGAAATTAGAGTTAAAGTTTAAATAGCTTGAAATGTGATTAGAAAAGATTGCAGTTTCTGTGGCTATATTGTGTATCAAGTGTCATAATCTGGGTGCAAGTCAGACTACATAAATCAAATAAGGGATTTAAGGTAATAGTACTCATTCTAATTGCTTGTTTCTGCCAATGATTGGATCATTGAGTGGCCCTGTGCAAAGAGCATACCAAGAAGATTTGTGAATTTTACACAAAGGAATCGTGTTACACATGCAGTACCTCACATCTGTTTGGTCTAAAGTTCCATCTCTATCTTAAAGTTTCAGATAGAGGGTCACCAAATCTGTGTCATAGTCTCATGACATCTATTAATCCCTCACTGGCATCCTATATGATCAGTGAGGATGAACCAGAGGTTGCACCTGTTGACTGAAGCTGGCAGTTTTTAATCTTTAAAACGTACCACCACCTTCATCAAATCCTGTTGAACCAGTATGTTTTTATAATTCAGTATGAAAGGCAGAGCCAACGTTGTGAATATGGGAGGATTACTGATTGACATTACCATGAACAAGCCTATAGGTAAAAGGGGTCAGAGGTCAAACAGAGCTTGGGTTAAAAGTGACTTTAAGTGACTCTTGAGCTGAAATTGGTCAAAATTTGATTACAGACGAGCGATAAAAGTTTTTCCCTGATTACAGAGACACAAATTAATCTCAACTAAACACAAAATTACATAAAAACAAAAGATCACCTAGAAGAAATTAAAAGAGGCAACAGACAAGCCGTGACCACAAATACACACCAGAGAAACTTCAAAGATGGACCAGTGGCCTAAAATAGACACAATATCCTCAAAGAAATAACAGTGACAACAAAGAAGTACAGAAATAAAAAGGGAAAACAACTACACAATTAAAATGGCATAAAAATGGCTTTGAAAGATGGCATGAAAGATATTCATTGTTCATTTAATGTTCATCAAATATAAATACACTATATTTATCCATTCTGTCCAATATCTATTTATTCCTTTTTATAGTGATTCAAGATACATTGTTCACATATAATCATGTTTAAAATAACAGATTCCGTATGTACTTCTGTGAATTCAAATTCTCTAATTTTCTAATTTTCTATTTATTTTATGTAGTTTTATTTCATAGTAATTTCATTCCTTTGTGTTGGGTTCTATCTTTAATGTAACAAACTAACAAAAAGGAGTAAACCAAGACATGACAACACAGATTTAGACACAAAACCTCCACAAAGACATAGATAACAACCTCCAATGATGATATACAATTAAAAAGAAAGGCACGGCATGACTAAAAGAAAACAGATTCTAAAAAGGAAAATAAAAGGCCCAAAAGGAGACTTCAAAAGATTCAGACCATGGAGACCAATACAACTAAAATAGATGGAAATAATCCAAGCAATTACCAAAGAATTGTATCTTTAAAAAACTTTTTCTCAGTGGCTGTGATCTACACAGAAAGTCATATCCAACATCTAAAATCATCTTTTCTGGGTATGAACAAGCTCTCCGCAGCACCTCTGTTTTTGAGGGAGCCCTTCCTGGGAAAGTTGACAGGGTTGGGCAAACCATCTTAATGAGTGACTTCTCTCCATATTGTGTGTTTCTGGGCTGCTTTTCCAACATTTTCAACTGCTTCTCATCTAAATTTGTCAAGGCTCCTTTTGAGGAACCAAAACAAACGGAAGTGTGCAACTTAACCACACAAATGCATATACACATGCTGCTCTGCAAGTCCCTGAAACTGACCACATCTAATTATGACCTCCATACTTCATTTTAAAGCTTAGCTATCCATGCGTGTGCCCTTCTTTTCCCATCCAAAGTTGGCAGGAAAACATGCTTTACCTTCTACAATGCTGTAGTCTGACAGAGACTGTTTGGTTTTTAATTCAACTGAAAAAACATTTGAAATTGAAAGTGTGAAAAATACCAGAACTGAAATGATTCTCTATTGTTGTGGACGTTAGCCTCCAGTACCTAAACCTGTCCTCCCCACAAAGAAGAGACTGTCCATGGTTTCTTTTGCCTTTCCCAAACACTTTTTATTGGGGCATAAACTAATCCCATTTATCTTAACTGATCTCTAAAAGGACGTTTCATGTTGTTTTTCAGTGTATTTTTACAATCCTTATGCAAGAAACCACAGTTATAGTCATGAGAACTGAAGCTGGATCATATGCATTGTTAATAAGTGTGATTTCCTCTTCTTCAAAGGGAAGCAGGCTTTTAAAACTTAACACAAGATTAAAGGACCTCTTAAACTGGACTGAATCCCAGTGTAAACACGTCTGCGTGGACTCAGTTGCTTAATATGTCAGCAGGCTAATCTCTGCATCTGTGGGGGAGATATTTTTCTCTGGTAATCCCCCCTCCAGCCTCCATCATGAGATTTACCGGCCATCACAGGCTTTTACTGCAGTGGCTGCTGAAGAAGAGGCTAACTTCAACAAAGAGCAGGTCAACCTTAATCTAATCTTTTCTTTAGCATCTCAGAAATGCAACAGAAAGAGGCTTACCTTGGCTGCAAAAACAGAACTTACATTCATAGCTCTTGAGGCAAGAAGAGTGAAAGTCTGTGTGACTGGTATAAAAAATAAGGTGGAGACTTCATCGTAGGTGGGAGGAGGCAGGAAGGGGAAGGAGAGCAAGAGAAATAGCTTGATGAATGGTAATGTTACAGCACAGCTTGCACATTGCCCTCTGTCAGACTGCCATGTGACAAGAGTCCACCCCTGTCTGTGTAAAAGACAGTTGGAATAATCCAACAGACACACACATGAGGTGATAAAACTGTTTTATCTCCCAGCCCTCTGTGCGGCTTACAACGACATTAAAATTCACTCTAGATGTGACTAACTACAATATAAACTAATTTTGTTTGTTACTAGAAAAAGATCCAGAAGTCGATAAGAATATACAAAACTCAAGTGATCATTCCGTATTAAGTCTGGCTTCAGGAATAGTTCTCCAGGCTCCTTGAAGGACATCCCAAAGCTCTTCTTTGGATGTGGGCTGCCTTTTATTCCGTTCTCTGTCAGATGATCCACACTGCTTCAATAATGTGGAGCTCCGGCTCTGGGGAGGATTCATCCCTCCATCAGACTTGTTGCCACAGATTTTCAGTCCACTTCTTGTGTCACTGGGCAGAGCTCAGCCTTTTCTCCCTGTTTCTCTTCCTTAAGAATGGATTCTTGACAGCCCCCCTTCATGGAGAGCATTTCTGATGAGGCTTGGCCCAGATGATCAGCTGAAGGTCCAGATGCATCTCTCAGCTCCTGTGTCAGGTCCTTGCTGTATTTTTTTGTCTTTACTCAGGACATCACTGTCAGATCCTCTCCTTCTGATGTAGATATTTTTTTAGGCCCAACACTTCTTCTTTTGTCCTCCACTTGTCCACTTTCCTCAAATGTTTTAAGGATACACTGTACAGCATGCTGAGATATGCCCTTTCAACTGATAGCTAATTGAAAATTGGCATGATATTGTCTGCAAACATAGTATTTTCTCTTTCAAAATGCGTTACATATAATTTCATTATTCATGCGGATAAAATTGTAATCAATCTTTGAGAACTACAAAATACATGTAACAAAGTAATCAGGTGACAAACATCATCCTTATAATTGAATATGCAGCCAGCTGCCATTTGATGATGACAGACAAATTAGAATTATGTTAAACTCTAAGAAAATATACGTAGAAAATACAAATGCAATAAAATCAAACCGTTTCAAATATCTATCTAACATGTAGAAAAACATACCCAACATTTAATTATTAGATAAATGCCATTTTTTGGGCAATGATTAACAGATTATTAGAAATGAACCTTTCAAAAAACCACACCATGTTCATTTGAAAAATAAATGACTTATTTTGTTGTTGTTACACGTGGTAATATGGTCTAAATCCCAGCAGATGGCACCAGCACCCGAGTTAGGCGTAATTTGCGTCTTCCAATTAATGAGAATAATTACTCATTTGCTTGTATATATGGGCGTATTTTGATAGTAAATTCCAATCATAAAATAAAAAATGGGTATAGTGGTTTGGTTTACAACCTTTAAGAGTGTATTGGATTTAC
Organism: Menidia menidia; assembly: GCA_907169785.1. Taxonomy (NCBI): domain Eukaryota; kingdom Metazoa; phylum Chordata; class Actinopteri; order Atheriniformes; family Atherinopsidae; genus Menidia; species Menidia menidia. The sequence continues at coordinate 8,843,784 of CAJRST010000002.1, read as the reverse complement.
AATCGTGTACTGTAAGTGAGAGTTATGTTGCCTTCACTGACTTATTAAAGCTCGTATAATCCAACAGCGTTAGAATAGTTGATGAATCTATTTAAGGCTTATCTCGATATTGTTATTTTATATTTAACCACATCTAGTTTAATACGATTCAGGATACTGAATACATCGATCACAACAACTGAGAGGCTAAAGTTGTGAAGACTGATAGAGACGGACATTTCCTTGCCGTTCGTGAGGTATCATTTTGCTAACCGATAAAGAGTTGTTTTCGTGATTTGCTAAACAAGCAGAGTAAACTTCATAGGTGCATTCTCGGTAAAAGTACCGTGAAAACGTCAGTCATATCACAAAACAAGAAAATCCCGAGCATTCTGATAGGTCTTGAATGTGTCATAATTCATATCCAATGAGACCCCGCCCTGTCCACAGTGTACTGCTGACCGTTCGTGTGTTCGGGTATTACAGTCGCGCCTTCTCGCGTTAGCTTCTATGGCGACCAGGTTTATAACCGTTCTCCCTCGCCCAACTGACCGGTTAGTTCCTATTTGAGGGCTAATGAGCGTCCAGTGCAATGGGATGATGTAGCGGGATAACTCCATGGAAGAACTGCGCAGTACCTTAGCATGCTAAGCTAACCTGGAACCATAGACAAACTAACCAGTAACTAGACCGAGCTAAAGGCTCTAAGCTAACGCAGGCTAGCGCTCACCTGCGGGTGTTCCCGGCGTCGCCGTTGCCTACTAACAGGATGGAAAGTGTGAAAGAGAACGACTCTGTAACGCTTTCGGCTTCACCGGCTCCACAGGGGACCCATGACCCGAACGGTGACAGTAACCCCGCGAAGCCAAGTGGATTAACGCCGGTTAAGAGACCCTCCATCGGGGACGATGAAGGCGGGGGCGCGGAGGCGAAACTCTTCGGGAAGGGACTGGCGGCCACCTCCCTTCTCCAGATAGCGATAAGGAACGGGATCTACCAAAACCAAGTTGCCAATGCTATCGGCGGCGCGGCGAAAAACATGAGCATGCCCGCCGTCAGCAGCACCGCTTCGGTCAACTCTCTGCTGAGCAGGAGGCGGCACAGACACAAGCGGAACCTGTCCCTGGGGGCTCCGCCGAGCGCCGGCTCCCCCGGGGCGTCCTCCGCCGAGCCGGCCGGCCCCGCTCCCTCAGCCTCCCCGCTGAGCACCCTCAGCCTGGACAGGAAGACCTTCCTCCGGCAGAAGCAGTCCAAGCAGCTCCAGGCCTCTGACAAGTCGTGGGTGAGAGCGGACCTCCGGCGGGGGTGCATTCACGTCCACGACTGGCTCACGCCCTCCTACCCGCGACCGGTGCTGTGCACGGTGGACACCACCGCCAAAGAGCTGGTCAGTAAGCTGGAGGGGAGCAAAGCCGGGGCTGTGCTGAGAATAAACTGCAAACCGTCTGCTGTAACCGACCTGAACGGCCTTGGTAAAGATATGAACGGACTTTCTGTTGACACCGACAATGTGGATGTAAAGAACGCCAGCTCTGAGGATGGGGAACACAGCAAACAATGCTACCCAGATGTTAACCTGCCATCCAACCTGCTGCATGACAAAACAGCCAGTAACTCTTCATCTGAACTCTATCTGAACGACATAGGGGTGGATTTGAGCCTGGGTGGGGCAGATTGTTACGGGGTGTACTCTGGTTCGGACATTGAGAGCAGCACCTGTGAGGACTTCAGCCCCGGTGGACCCAGGGGCGCGGAGCACCGTGATGGAGACTCCCTCAACGACGGGCTGGGTTTGGGCACCGACTCCCCAGTTTTGAGTGCAAACACTGACAGCGCCACAGAGGATCCTGACCTGTTTGAGAGCTCCTCCGATGAGGTGGAGCTCACCTCCTCTCCAACTCACTCAACTGACAACTCTGCTGACCAGCAGTGGGACACCGGCAGGGCTTCTAGCCAAGGCCCGAGGCCAGATGACGGCGGTGAAGCCGGAGATAATGCAGACACCCCCACATCAATCAAACCTCCCTCTAAATGCCCTAGCAGCTCCCAGGCTCGGCCCCTGACCAGCCAAGCACCTGCCCAGCCCGACATGGAGATCCCAGGGGATGGCAGAGGATGGCCCGAGCCCATCAATCCCAGTCCGACCCCGGCTCTCTTCATCCAGCTGCACGGGGGAGCCGTACGGAGGCTGGGAGATGACGAATTGCCCCTACAGATCTTAAAAGAGTACCTCACCAATCTGGGGTTTGAAGACCCTTGGAGGGTGCAGGAGGAGGGGATGAATCCAGAAATCGGCTGCCTGATTCGCTTCTACTTTGGTGAGTTCTTTGGGGGGGGGGGACCTGTTGAGACTGAGAGGCACTTCTGCTGGGTCCGGTTTGTCCCCGCTCGGCCATTGTTCTCCCATTCTCAGTGTACCGTGAGTGCTGCCTTTGTGTTTGGTCAGTTGGAGTGTTAAACGAGTGTTTTCAATTGTCCCGCGTGAACAATAGCCAGCGTTGTGCCCGTAAACCCTCTCCAGCCCCTCTGTGTAAGACGACACATCAGTAAGTTACAGGTGACCTCTGTCAGCTCGCCACGGGCCGAAGCCTCGGCCCTCACAGATTCAAACCCATGTTTTTGTTTTTGCTCTCATCGATGATCCTGTTTTGCTGTCGAGCAGTTTAAGAGGATGGAAAAAAATCACCCATGATCTCTTGTGGGATTAGCACAACTGGATATTGTTTTTGACCTTGTTTTGCACCCCATCATCACACACAGACGGGATAAAGAGTCCGACCTAAAAGCTTTGCTTAAATTTGGGCTAAAATTATGGCATTTCACACACATTCCCCCTCCAGTTTAAAACAACTCAGCTGCGCTTCTCTGGTCTGTTTTTAAAAGCATCCAAAACACTATTTTAGGGTTAGTATTTGTTTTATGGACTAATAGTTAAGCCTGATATAGCCCTAGAAGGCTGGAGTGGCATAGAAACACGAGGAGAGCAGGGCTGCTGAGAACAGACACACATCCAGGCGTGAAGCGAGCCATGAGAGGCCGGTTCATGTGACTGGCGTGAGGAGAAGTGCTGCGATTACACAATTTGACATCTATTTATCTCTGCTTATCGCCTCCTTTCCCTCGAGGCTGTTTGGAGAAAGTTTCCAGACTTGAGGGATTCAGGCCTCCTCCATATAGCAAAAGGTTTGACGTATTTGGGGCCGTGCCAGAGGAGATTGACCCAGCAGAAACCCCACCTGCAGCATGCACACTGCCACATGCACGCTCAGACCCGCAGTGTGCTGACAGGCAGAGAGAGCTGGAACTCGGATTTCACCTCCTCAGTGGTCCGGGTGTGGTTGCAGGCTCCGCCTCAGCCAGAGGTCACTGCTTTAGGTCAATAGGTGGGACGCTGGTCCCTCTGTGTCGGTGGGAACTGTGTCACTGATCTGGCGCCTGGCGGGGGGGGGGGTGGGAGTTGCTCATCGCATTCAAGGACGCGCGTGCTTGTTGGAACATGATTCACGGTGAGGTTTAGTTTAAGAATGAACAGGGCGTCACCGTCAGCTGCTCGATGCGACAGGAAGTCCCCCATTCTTACAAACTGACGGAAGGGAAGGGCCTGAGTATGAACACACCGCATCTCGCCCGCTCCACCAGGAAGGGTGGCTGAAAGTGGTGTAAACTAAAACCAGATAAAGTCTTGTATCAAACATAAGAACTGAACAAATGTATTATTCCAGCAGCAGAATAACTCTGTATGTTCCTGTGATGGGCAATACTCCAGTTTGTAGAAACTCTTCAGCCCATTTTATATGTTAACACTGATATAGAATTGTAATTGTTATCACTGCATTTTCAAATATTCTGTTTTATGAAAAGAAAAAAACAAGAGCATTATTATTTGTGATAAAGATGTCAAATTCGATTCTCAAATTTTCTATGAACTGAAAAGATTGTTATAGTGGTTTTGTGTTCTGCTTGCAAATTCTAAGGCCAGTCAGCTGTCTGAAACTTGGGGAGAAAAGAGGAAATTGGGTTTGAAATCCCAATTAGCTGATGAGGGTGAAATACTGACACGAAATCAACACGAGGACAAAAAGACATAAAACCATCACAAAGCCACACAAAACTATGAACCAAGAGACATCATCGGCTGAGAACTGTTCATACTCTTTCATTTATTATTCAAAATAATCAGCCAATCAAAAATATCCCCTTCTGTGTTTTAGGACTGGAAAATCCAACGTCAACTAAATGTTTCCCCGAACCAGCAAATCTCTGTTTAAAAGTGATGTCTTTGCTGATATTTTCATCCTCAGAGCTGTTACTCTCAGCTGCTGGGTGTTAAGACAGAGCGCTCAGAAAAGACACTTTCATGTGGGCAGACCTTTGAATGAGCTATAAAAAGCTTTCAAATTATGGATGGCAGGCCTCTTAAAGCGATTTTTAAGCAGAAGGAAAAAGGACGTCATTTAAAGCGATGATGGTAGTGGTGAGGTTTGTGTCTCCTGTGAGACTTTGAAGCCAAATGAGACATTAGCTCAAATTGACAGGAATATTTTTAACCTATTTTTAATCAGTGTCTCTCTTTGTTATATAGTACTTGATCCTATTTTGTCATGGACTTTTTAAAATAATCTTTTAAAGATTTTAATCTCGTTAAAAGAAATGGCAGAAACTATCCTGAAAAGGACAAAGCACCGAATGTATACTCTGGTTTGGGGCATTTTTAGGGCCTTTATTGCTAATAGAAGGAAGGTTTTAAGTGGCTGAATAATATGAAAGCACAGATTTAGTATTTGGTGGATAAAAAAATCTGTGATTTTGACTGATAAACTACTGATTTATGGACATTACCTTCAGTTGAACTAACTGTAGTGAGTTTCTTTGATTGTGCAGTATGATTAGATATGAAATGGTAAATCATATAATTGAATTCATGCAGATAAGTTCTGCTTTACTCTGAGATAAGAAAATGCAAAAAAAGCTTAAGCCCAAAAAGTGTCAAGAGCCTTAATTTATGCCTTTCGAATGAGCTTCGAACTGGACTTTTAGCCTAGAACTTCTGGTGTTAAACAGAGGAAACAAAGCACCAAAGTCCTCAGAAGGGGCCTCCCCATCCTGAGGGGGGGGGGGTGTCCGGACGAAGAGCAGAGAGGATGGGAGGCGCTGGTGTCGGAAGACGTTACATAACAAGCTAATCTGATTTCAGGCCTCTTTGCGCCTCAGTCTCTTCATGTGTCTCCCTTTCTCTTGTCACTAGTGGATGTGGTCTGACAGCCAGTTTCAGAGTAATCTGAAGCCAGGGGGGCCGAGAGGACGGGCCAGACGCAGCAGGAGCGTTTTCTGGCCCCTAAACTGAACTGCGGTCTGTTTCTTGTTGTTAGCGGGGAGTTAATAATGTAACAAACCATGCCTGAGTGAGCGGCCGCTCAGGCGGCACACGGGCCACCGCGCTCTTACATAACCCCGCGGCTCTCACTTTCCTGAAGAGAAACCCCGCAGATCGGAAAACAAAGCCGCCCCGTGTCCTCAGATCCTTCAGAAAGAGTGGAGGAATGCTAAATCTCCCCTCACCTGCCCCCTCACAGGTAAGCCGCGGAGCGTGGGCGGCTCCGAGCGCGTGCAGCTGTCCGGGGTGTTCAACGTGCGGAAGGGGAAGCTGGCGCTGCCCGTCAACCGCTGGTCCAAGCGGCAGGTCACTCTGAGCGGGACCTGCCTCATCGTGTCGTCTGTCAAGCACGCCCACACGGGGAAGATGCACATCCTGCCCCTGATCGGGGGAAAGGTACGCTGATTTACCCCACACACGTCACCTGAGTGGTTCCACGTGAGTGAGGCCCTATCAGGGAGAAAAAGGACACGTTTAAAAGGTAGTCGGACTGGATAGTTTGGAGACTCAGATTTCTTCCTGTCTGCAGGTGGAGGAGGTGAAAAGGCACAGCCACTGTCTGGCCCTAAGCTCGGCCGGCCCTCAGAGCCAGACCTACTACATCAGCTACGACTCGTACCCCGAGCACCTCCGCTGGCACCGCATGGCCTCCAAGGTACAGACAGCCAGTCTGGGGCCGTCCGTCCTCACTGACTTTGAAGCTCCTTCTCAGCCACAGAACAGCATTTGAATGCTTTTCAATGCTGCCACTATTAACACAAACTTTCTCACCCAGCTCTCCATTTTAACTTAAACACGTTCAAATTATTTTCCGTCTAAGTTGTAAAACAGGTACTTGTTTAATTGAGAGTTAAACCAAACTTTTTTTCTGTTGCTTGATTCCAAGAGTTTAACATGAATCATCACTCATCATGCTTTTTGGGGTCGAAAAACTTGTCTCTGTGCTGGTGCCCCCAAAGGTCCTGCAGTTGTGTCCATGTACTTTGTCCATTTACTACTTTGGAACATAAGTGTACCTGTCAGGGCCTTTAAAAGTACTAATATGTGCCTTTTGATCAAGGTATTAGCAATGTAGGGCACATAAATCAAAAAAGTATTCCCTATTGTGTCCCTATATCTGACAGTGAATGGCGCCACTCTGGCTGGTGTGTAGATCTAGTTTTTACCCAGACTGAGAGTGGCAATAGTGTTGTTGTGGCCTTCGTCTCTGTTGCACTTGCGCCGAGTGAGCTGCTGATCAGATATTAGAGTCTGTTGGGTCACAGGAAAACCTGCCAGATCTCATATTGTGCTAAATGAATTGATACTAAAAGGGTGAGAGTAAACCGAGCTGCTCTCTGACAGCACAGATTCAGCATTAACAGCCTCTGCTCGCCCTGTGAACACACACCAGCTCCGTCTCTCCGTGCTGATTTTAGGCTCACAGTCTAAAAAAAAAAAAAGAAAGTGGTTGCCGTGTCCTGTCCTTTTAACGTTTTTTATTGACAGTCCTGAGGTACAAGACTGACTGTAATTCTGAAATTTGCCTCTGTTTGCTTTATTTTCCACTCTGCTGAAGAATGCACTTAGAATCTTACCTTTAATGACCTTTACAAGGTTTTTACTGCTATTAAAAGTTGCCAATGAGACAAATGCATCTCCTGTTTCAGCTCATGAATTATTATATCGATATATTTTGTATATTGAAGGTATTTTCATAGCTTGGCGTTCCTGTCTGTTAAAACCCGCCTTTCTGTCCCCCCCCGTGTTTCAGATCGCCTCTCAGAGGGTGAACTCGGTCGACCTGTCCTGCTGCAGCCTGGAGGAGCTGCCCGCTCAGCTGTTTTACAGCCAGGACCTCACCCACCTCAACCTCAAAAACAACTTCATGTCCCCCCACAGAGGCGTTCCAGCTCTCACCAGGTGAGCCCCTGCCCCCCGGTCCCTGGGAATTTGCTGCATTTTCCTGATTGCAGACCCCCCCCTCCCCTTCTCCTTTGTTAAGTGTCAAAAGAGGAAGCAGCTCTTATCGAATTACAGCTGAAGTGTGTTTGTGGGCGGCCGTGTGCTTTGAATGATTAAACCAGAGCTGCGGACGTTGCCTGGCCTCAGGGGTCTTTGAGAGAATCTACTGCTACCTTTAATTTACAGATATTTTCCACCTATATTTAGATCAAGTGGAGGAAAGTTTCCTTCCTTGCCCTGTGTGTGTCAGAGGAGGGTGGCTGTGGCTTTCACTGCGGTCCTGATCAGGTTTCAGACTTGGCAGGCGCCGCCTGTGAAAGCGCTCTGCCTCCGTTGACTCATCGCTCGTTGGTGACGAGCTCCTCGGCAGTTAGCTGTGGCGTTAAGGCTGAAATCCACGCGTCGTGTTTGGAGTCGAAACAAACGTGGGTCTGCTCTCCAAACCGAGCCGCTGCTGACGTCAGTGAGGCAGAAATGTGCTCAGACACTGGTTTGGCCTTTGCACAGGCTGGTAGTGAGAGCTGTTGTCCAAAGACTGAACGCTGAGCAGATCGGCTGTCATCTGACCAGACGCTTTTCTCTCTATTTACTTTTGGTTTTGCTAAGAGAGCCTCACGTCAGAGTCTGACAGTGACATGATGGAAACGTTGGCGTATATGCAGTGTACACACGGCCATTGTTTCTGCATAAACAGGCGCTTCCCAGCCGGGGTTTTTTCCCTGTGACTTTCCCTCGGAAGGACGTGGGTCCGGCTTGGCCCTCCGCCCGTCCAGGTCACGGGGCGGTCGTGAACTGGATGAGCTGCTCCCCCACCTGATGGACCCCCCGCATTGTTCCCGCCGTTTACCAGAGAGCTGTCGGGTAGTTTAGGAGTTTTGTTTTTGCCCCTGCCTGATTTAGAAGGAGGTCGGGATCTGATTATAGTCCAGAGCTGAATATCAGCCCGTGCCTTTGTCTGTCCTCCTGCCTCTGCCACTCTCACTCGTTCTCTTTCAATTCCCTATAGGTTTTGTAAGCTGAGAAGCCTCAGCCTGTCCAATAACGGTCTGTCTGAGTTTCCTCTGGCCCTGTGCGACTTCACCTCGCTCACAGAGCTGAACCTCTCTGGAAACCGCCTCTCTAATCTGCCCGTGGAAGTGGGAACTATGCAAAAGTAAGTACGGTGGGCTGCAAGGATACATGACAATGAGCCGAATGTGTCCTCGCTGACCTGTACGCTCCTCAGTCAGGAGTCAGAGGCACTGCAGATTATTGTCTCTGTATTAAATGAACAGCTGGCTGTGTACCAGACACGTGTCCTGACAATGCAGAGGCTGTTTGGCCACAATGCAGCCATGCTGACACCACCTCTGCCTGATGGATGCACAAGAGACATTTTCTGTCCTAGCTAAACCCACAAAAACCTAAAAAAGACGGAGATATTTAAGCTCATAAACATAGTGATTTTTACCACACTTTATCTGAAAAATGGCTGTTCGGATACATCCTCAGGCATGACAGCATGTGCACGGATAATTTAGGGAGCATGTGGGATACTGAGACTCTTTGCATATTTGATTTGGTGAAAAGAATCATGGCATTGTGTTTTTTGGGGATAATTATGAGACGGCTGATGCTGATGATGAGCAGCGCCAGCTTGTTCTGTGAAAGGAGTGTTTATTATGTAGAAGAGTCAGAGTTGGGGTTCTGTGGTGGTTTCTGCTGTTTGGAGCGGGGTTACTGGAACTGACCCCGTGTTTCTGCCCAGCCTGCAGACTCTCCTGCTGGATGGGAACTTTCTGAGCCTGCTGCCTGCTGAGATGGGCTCCCTGGAGGGTCTGACCTACCTTGGTTTGTCCTTCAACTGCTTCAGCAGCGTCCCCCCCGTCCTGGAGAAGCTCAGAGGCGTGGAGAGGCTCTGCTTGGCAGGGAACCAGCTCTCTGTCCTGGATCTGGCCGAGCTGCAGTGGCTGCCCGCTCGCTACGTGGATCTCAGGTAGGAAATCTAGTGGGAGGTGCTCTTTGATGCTGAACTGGAACCGTTTCCCAAGATAATCTTTCTTATACCAGGCGTATTTTGGACTGTTTCCACCTGTTACTTAGAAAGTGACGCTATTTTTGTATCATATAAGTCATCTGTTGGCTAAAAGTCTGTTGCTCTTCTTTTCTTAACGACAATTTTAGGGGCTTTTTGTTGATATTTGCAGCTGTAACGTGCATGTTTTACCTCAGCTTCTCTCCTGCCCATTTCTGACTTCCTCTCCTCGGCCTCTTCCTCGTTCAGGCTGAACCGGCTTCAGACGGCGACGGTGGCAGACGCAGAGCAGCTGTGCCACGTGGTCCAGCTGGACCTGAGGGATACCAGTCTTCAGGAGCTGGACGTCCGCTCTCTCTGTAAGCTGGAGCTGCTCCGCTGTGACAGAAACTCTCTGTCCCTGCTCAGAGTCAGCGGCCACGCCCTGAAGGCTCTGCACGCCACTCGAAACGGTACAAACTCCCTCAACGTGCTGCCGAGACATGAAACCATGCATAAACTTACACATGTGGCCTTTGCGTTTGCAGAGCTGAAGCATCTGGACGTGGATCCTGTCCCAGAGAATCTGACTGCCCTGGATCTGTCCAGGTATGAAAAATGCTGTGGCCATGTCCCAAAGAGCAGGACGGCTTCTTCTTCCCAGCTGCACGCTGAGCCTGTTTGTCTTAAAGGAACAAGCTGGGATCCATTCCAGACTGGGTGTGTGAGAGCAGCAAGCTGGAGGTGCTGGACATCACCCACAACTGTGTGACTGAGCTGCCTGTAGGGTGAGCAGCGCTTTGTTCTGGACGGCTTTCAGCCAGCATCCCACTCCCCGTCACATCTATACCCCCTCAACCCTCCGCTACACCTTCAGTTTGGGTCTTTAGATACTTATATGACCAAATCCTTTATTTAGATGGCCTCCAGTCATTGTTTCATTTCTTTCTAGAACAGGGGACATGGAGTTTATTTTCTCTGAATAGTCCCTTCATAGCTGTTTCCAATATAGTTCTCCTCATGCCAGGAAAGCCCCCACCCCGAGGCAGGAGAAAAAAAAAGGTTGTAACAGTCAAGTTAAATGAACAATCACACAGAACGTAAAAGCGAACCACCTCTGACTGCTGAGCTCCTCATGTTCCTGAACCGAAAGCAGAGCTTACAGGGGTGGGGTGCTTCTCACCAAAAAGAAGGCCAGTTTTATCTGTGACTTTCCAAATGAGATCAGACGGAGCCCCTGGCCTCCATGTAGTGTAATAGCTGGGGAAAGAGCCTCTCTCTGAGCCTGCGGGTGAACTCATTGACTCTCGGGGGATGCAGGTGTGTCTGAGCCGGCTGTGTTTGTGTGCAGGCTGTTGTCCAGCGGGAGTCTGAGGAAGCTGCTGGCAGGCTGGAACGATGTCAGCCGGCTGGCGGAGAGGATGGAGAGATCTCAGCTCGAAGTTCTGGACCTCCAACACAACCACCTGACAGAGCTGCCACACAACCTGTTCATCACGGCTCAGAGGTGCTCCGCCCGCCATCCGCCGGCCTGACGGCTTACCCTGACCCCACCCCCCCGCAGTTTTTTAAAGTTTAAGTGTGTTTGGGTTTCCTCACAGCCTACGATACCTGAACGTGTCGGCCAATAAGCTGGAGGACCTCCCTGCAGCCAGCCTGTCAGAGGACGCCTTCAGCAGCCTGGAGGAGCTCTATGTGACCAACAACAGCCTGACCGATAAGGTGGTGCCTCTGCTGACTGGACACAGCCACCTCAGGGTGCTGCACCTCGCCTACAACCAGCTGCAGACCTTCACCGCCAGGTGGCGCACACCAACAGCTCGGTTTATTACAGGCGGATGAAGATGCCCTCTCGTTTCCCTCCTTACTGAATCTCCGCTCTTTTGGCCGTGTGTCCCTCAGCAAACTGGCTCAGCTGGAGCAGCTGGAGGAGCTGGACCTGAGCGGCAACCGGCTGAGAGCCGTGCCCACCACCATCCTCAGCTGTCAGCGCCTCCACTCGCTGTGCGCCCACTCCAACTGCATCAACACCTTTCCCGAGGTCCTCCAGCTGCCCGAGATTAAGGTTCGCCTCATTTCTTCCTCTCATGTTTGCTACATTGTTGTATTTCCATCAACACATTGATTGGTATGAGGCGCTTATTGGTTTCTTTTTTTAAAGTTAGTGGTTAGGGTTAGGACAGTTTTTAGAAAGCATAATTTCAGTTCAGTCCAACAGGGGGTCTGGGTTTGGTAGGCAGAGAGCTGGGTGTCATCCACACACAAGAGATATTACATGGTGGGGGGTTAATGATATACAGGGAGGGGCTCCAACAGGGGTGACGGCCATGATTCATCTCGTTTTCGTAAAATGTATCCTGTGATTTTATGATTATTTTTGTTCTACTTTTTATTTTTTTATGCCTGTGCTCTTCGACAACGTTCTAACATTATCTGTGTCATTTTAGCCTGAGCTCACTAACCTGCCTCCACAAACTTTCTTCTTTCTTCTCAGTTGGACAATTCTAAGCTACTTCTGATAGAAATGTATTATATCCTGACCAATATGAGCTCCTCTGTGTCGTCAGTGTGTCGACTTAAGCTGCAACGAGATGACCGAGGTGACGCTTCCGGAGTCGCTTCCTCCCAAACTCCAGGAGCTGGACCTCACAGGAAATCCCCGACTCAACCTGGACCACAAGAGCCTGGAGCTCCTGAAGTACGACCCGCACGGATAAACGCTGTGCAGCGGGGAAAGGGCGTCCCTCTGATCTCTGTTTTCCTCCTTCTCTGCAGCAACATCCGCTGCTTCCGGGTGGATCCGTCGCCCTCGGCTCCGTGTGCGAACGACGGCCACGGCGGCCCCTCCGTGTGGAGGCACGGCTACACCGAGGCGTCCGGATTCAAGAACAAGTCAGTCTGCTCTCATTTTCTGACACGCCTTCTTCAAACTTCTCCCATCATCCGGGGTTAGATGGTTGCGGATTGGCTGACTGTGAGCAGGAATGACTCTCTGCCTGCTCTTGTGGCTGATGCTCTCAGGCTGTGCGTGGCAGCTCTGGCCCAGGACAGCTTCTGCGGCGTCCGCGAGGCTCTGTACGGGGTGTTTGACGGGGACCGGAACGTGGAAGTGCCCTACCTGCTGCAGTGCACCATGGGAGACGTGCTGGCGGAGGAGCTGCAGCGGGGCCAGAGGCAGGAGGACTACATGAGCAGCACCTTCCTCACCATGCAGCGGTAAGCGCCGGCCCCCGCCGCCGGCCCAGCCCCGGGTGACCAGGGCTCACTCTGTGCCGCTCTGCTGCAGGAAGCTGGGCACGGCGGGCCAGAGGATGGGCGGCTCGGCCGCTCTGTGCCACATCAGGCACGACCCGGTGGCGCCCGGCGCCGAGCACGCCGGCTGCTTCACGCTGACGGCCGCCAACGTGGGCAGGTGCCAGGCCGTGCTGTGCAGGGACGGCCGGGCCGTGCTGCTGTCGGGCGTCCACACCGTAGAGGAGGAGTCCGAGTACCAGCGGGTCCGACGACACAACGCCATCATCACCGAGGTAACGCCGGCCTCAGTTTTATTCCTAAAGCGCCAAATCACACGTCATCAAGCATACAGTCCAATTTAAGACAGATAGATACCAAATAATTCAATACAATTATAATCCAATCAGTTCCAATTCACAAGATTCAAAATGAGTCAGATTCATTCGGAGCCAGTTAAAAATAAGAAAAGTTTCCAAGCTAAGGAGCAAAGGGGGCAGAGAGGGAAGAGGTGCATGCTGGGTGCTCCCCCTGCAGTCTGGGCCTATAGCAGCAGAACTGTGGGATGTTTCAGGGTCACTGAGCCATCTCATACTATAAACCCTGAAGCCTGATCTTTACAGTACAAAGGGGTTCTGCTTCCTGAACCCAAACTGGCAGCTGGCTCCACAGAGAGGGGCCTGATACCTGAAGGCTCCGCCTCTGTCCTCAATTAGTTCTTCATTCTAATTTAGGACAAAGTTTTCTGAAAATGAGCTCTTTACGTATTAAATTCATCTAGTTTAGATTTTTGGGTCACAGATCTCCAACTTAACAAAGTCATAAGCGGGAGCATCTTCCCCTTTCTTCTTCTTCTTCTCTGCAGGATAACAAAGTCAGCGGTGTGACGGACTCCACCAGGATCTTGGGGTACTCCTTCCTCTGTCCCTCCGTCACGCCCTGTCCCCACGTCTCCACGGTAACACTAACGCCACAGGACGAGTTTTTCCTCCTGGGCAGCCGGGGATTGTGGGAGCTGCTGTCCCCCGGGGAGGCCATCGAGGCGGTCAGGAACGTCCCGGACGCGCTGGCCGCCGCCAAGAAGCTGGTGACGCTGGCGCAGGGCTACGGCTGCCCCGACAGCCTGAGCGCCGTGGTGGTGCAGCTCAGCATCACCCAGGACTGCTGCTGCTTCTGCGAGCCGCCGCCGCCCCCGCCCAGCCCCGGCCCCGCCGCCCACGCCGGCGCCCAGCCCTACTCGTCCGGCGGCGAGGGCGGGCTCCCGCTGCCGCCCGCCTCCTCGGGCACCGCCAGCGAGCTGAGCAGCGAGTTCAGCACGTCGGAGATGAGCAGCGAGGTGGGCTCCACGGCGTCCTCCGAGGAGCCGGCGCCCCACGCCGAGCAGCCGGGCTCTCAGCCCCCCCCGCAGGGCCGGGCGGCCGCGCGCCGGCCCGCCTGCGGGGGCGGCGGCTTCCAGAGGCAGTTCTCCGGGGCGCTGTCCGACAACGGGCTGGACAGCGAGGACGAGGAGCCCATCGCCGGCGTCTTCTCCAACGGCAGCCGCGTGGAGGTGGAGGCCGACGTCCACTGCCTGCTGCGCCACGGCCGCGCCCACGCCAACCCGCCCGCCGCCCCCGGAAACGAGCCCTCGCCGCTGGCCGCGCCCTCGCCGTCCCCGTCCCCCGTCCCGCCCTCCTCGCCCGGCCTGGGGGGGGACGGCCGGGCGGGGACTCTGGGCCGCCGGGCGCGGGCCAACGGCTCGGTCGCCTGCCAAGGCCGGAGCCAGGACCTCATCGAGGAGGCCGCCGACGCCCCGGTCAGGAAGCAGGGGGGCTACTTCAACGCCCCCGCACAGCCGGACCCCGACGACCAGCTGGTCATCCCGCCCGAGCTGGAGGAGGAGGTCCGGCTGATCATCCAGCAGCAGCAGCAGCAGCAGCTGCAGGCGCACAGCTACCAGAAACCCGCTGACTACTTCATCACTCACCTCTGACCTCTGGCTCCCAGAACCTCCCAAGGGGGGAGGGGGGCCTCTGGGGTCTGGACCAGGACTTCTTTCTTATGGTTTTGTTACTGGCTGTATTTTCTACTGTTAACGCTGCACAGTTTTTATAATTCTTTTCGTTGCTCGAATCATCCCATGGAGTCGATTTTTAGCACGTGGTCAGATCAGAGAGGCACTTTTCAGGCCCAGTTGGTACTTGAGGAGTCTGACCTCCCTGTTTCCCTGACTCCTCCCCAGTTGGTCACGGCTGGCGGCCTTACAGTTGTCGGAGTTAGTAACTGTTTAACTAACTCCTAGGAGTTTAATACTTTAAAGTGACCTAGTCACTGAGGCGTACTAATGTTCTCTGAGAGAAAAGTTGAATATTTCTGAAGGCTGATATTCCAGGTGTGTGTTCTCTGGGTGTGCCGAGTCCAGAGCGGTGCTGCAGTGGTGAGTAAATGCTGATCGTAGTTACTACCAGCTCATTGAATGTTCTCGGAACAGTGTTAAAACCGCACAATAGAGCTACTTTTGCTATGTAATAAATTAAAGTTTTCAGATAACCACTTTGTTTCGAACTGGACTTTTTTTAATGAGGCTGTTTTGAGCTGAAACAATTAATTTGAAAGCCCGTTTTAAGACCTCAGAGGGGGCAGAACCAGGTCGTCAGAGGCCTCAGTTAATTGTTAACCCCACAGGGGGTCCTTTAAGCTCCTTTAAGTGCCCGCTTATCTAAAACAGCTGTAAAAAATATTAAAAATTTTCCATCAAATATGATTAATATGCTTGTTCCTTTTTAAAACAAAAAAGATTAAATAAAATAAGAATAGTGTCTGTAAAAGAAAAACACATTTCAAAGAATATTAGAACTGTTATACAATTTAACGCAGAGGTTGGACAAACATAAAATCAAGGTTTTCACTAAAATACATGCAATGAGAGATTCAGTTATGTGTAAGAGAGGTCTAAAGAGAGAAAACAGACCTGGTTGTCTGTATGTGCTTAATTTAAAGTGGGAGCCTCTCCCAGGGACCACAGGTGGACGGCAGGCAGCCCTGTCCATCAGAGGACACCAGCCACTCACAGTGGCTCCTACAGTGGGTCTCTACCCACCGTTTAAAGCCATCTGGAGCAGATTCTGCCCTCTTTAGCCTCCAAGAAAACAGTCGCTGCCTTGTCTGTGAATTCAGAGGACGTGTAACATCGCTGGATGGAGAAATACTTTGGTTCGTTACATCACAACTGAGTTAGTCCATTGTGGGACAGGAACCCCTGGTGGCTGGGGGGAGGAGAGTAATGCATAAAAAAGGACAATTTAAATTAAATTCCCGAGTTTTTATTCATTCTGATAAAAAGTTTCATTATAGCGTCAGATATAAAAACAGTTTTCAATGTTAAAAACATCAAATTACTATAATTCATGAGAGAAATGGAATAAAATTAAAGTGTCATTCAGCTTGATTAAAACAGGGTTTCAACCCCAAACAGAGAAAGGGAATCTGCACAAAGGGGAATGACATCCTGAGCTAATTCCTTCTAAAACTCAGGATCGATCGGTACAGACAGCTGTAGTCCTCCCCCTAACCCAGTGTCTCCTGTTCAATTCTGACCAGAAACTTTGATCATTCTTATCAATATAAAGGAAAAGAGCCTCATAGTTACATCTGCGTCAGTAAAAACTGTCCTCTTTATGGTCGCTGGTCCAATTGCATCCTGGATTCTATGAGTGGAGAATCCACTCTGACCTCGAGTAACCTTTTCTTTAACAGTCTGCGTGGAAGAGCCCGGCCCGGCCCCCCTCACACAGAGGTGGTATCGGGCCTGAGCGGGGCCCTCTGCGGCGTGCTCTGCGGGGCGCTGCGTGCCCGCTGCTTCTCGGCGTGGCGCCTCCTCCGCTCCTGCAGGTAGCGGCGCACGCGCCTGACGGTCTGGAAGGTGAGCACGGCGCCGGCGGTGTACAGGATGGCGGTTATGAGGCCGAACAGCGCCACGGCGGCGTCGGCCCCGCCCACGTCGCAGTTCATCCAGGTGTAGCCGTTGCGGGCGTAGATCCTCTGGCGGCGCTGGCACACGTCGGTGGCGTTGACGCTGATGACGAAGTGCAGGTAGAGGCCCACGGCGACCACGTAGGCCGGCGCGCCCAGCGCCTGGAACGCCAGCGCCCCCAGCAGCAGCTTCTGCGACATCAGGTGGGGGGGCTTGTTCCCCGCCACCACGAACAGCAGGGACAGCACGCCGAAGGTCAGGCTGAAGGCGAGGCCGCCGTAGATGCCCGGCGCCCTCATCTGGCTGTACTGCATGTCCAGGTCCCGGGCCTGCTGCAGCTCCGTGCCCTGCAGGTTCAGGTTGCTGTTGATGTTGAAGCCCCCCAGCCCCCCCATGGAGGTCATGCCCGACATGACCATCTGAGCGGCCACCACGCAGATCAGCACCAGCGCGTTGGTCAGGACGGCGCAGATCAGCACGATGCCTGCAAAGAGGAGCGCGGGCGGCCATTTTACTGCCCGTTCAACCACTCACACCCACTTCCCGTCCTCCCAGCTCCCTTCGACTGCGTGCAAAGCAGAAAGTAGTAATCTCCAACTGTTTCCGACAAGTTAACGTATATTTTACACTTATTTCTGTAACACGTGGTCAAGTAGAACTTGAGGAAAAGAGGCAGGAGCTGGAGTCTTTTCACTCTGGTTCTGAACAGAGGCTCACAGGTAGAAAAACCACTTACTGCTACATGTCCAAGCTTAGTCGGGACGCAGATTGGAAAGCTTTTCAGTATTTCGTAATGGCAGCAATTAGTCCCAGCTGCTGTCCTCCCGGGTCAAAGTGACTGTTTTATAAAGCATGAAGTATAAAATGATCCCACAGTTCTGTGTTCCACCTGTAAGTCGACTTGTTTCCTCATTTTGGAGGTAAATTATCAGGAATTCTGAAATCTTTTTACTGTAGTTTGAATATTGCTTGATGCATTCATCTAATTTAAGTTTAGTTTAAAAAAAAAAACACAGCATGGAACTATCCATGTAATTTTCAGCCAGTTATATGGAAGAAAACCAAAGTTAAGAGGTTTAAGCTGCTATCAGATGTCAACAAAATTGCTTTACAAATGGGTTTCAACAGCTGAACTCGGTTTAAAGAAACGGAGGTGTTATCAGCCTTTGAGATTTAGATATCAGCTTCCTTTCTCATCATGAAAGCTATTTTTCTGACAAACCAACAGCAGAAAACAGGTCGACCCAGTTCTGAGAAAGAGGAAGGAATGAAGACTGGCTTTCGCTTTGTCTGACCCAGATTTTCCCTGTATGAGGCAGGCCTACCTCTCCTGGAACATATGTTTGTGCACGTGGAGCCATGGTTCTCGGTCTGAGGGGCTTCCCGGCCACGTTTGGGAGGGGGCTCCTCTTCCCTGGGGTAGTATGGGGGTCGAGAGGAGGACCTGGAAAAGAAACAAAGCATGTTCAATTTATGAACTATATCTCTGACACTGAGCAGGAGTTCAAACTTCCCACTATTTTGAGGAACAGCAAATGTAGCATCATGAGGATAGAAGTTGTGATTAGATTACTCACAAATGGTCTGACCAGCATGTATGAAGGACATAATTTACCATCTGAAGAGCTCACTGATTTTCACGTAAACAAGTTTGACCTGATTTGGACTTCAAACCCTCTTCTTAGGTTTATAATTTCAGAATAAGCCCCAACTCAGACGTGCATCTCAAAGTAACGTTGTTATTTTTGGGAGATTATATATTATTTATATAGATAAAATATAAAGAACTACTACCAATACTACTGAAAGGGTATAAAATGGTTGTATGAGATTGGATTTGTTTATCTTTAATGTGTACTTAAGAAAACAGGAAAAAATTTAGATATTAATTTTGATTTCATCAATCAATTGTTCAGTTGTACCCTTCCTCTCGCCCATTGAACACTAGGATAGGCACCAGTCCCTCTGCGAGCCCATTTGGGAATAAGCGGTTCAATAAATATCATTTACAAAAACATGACAGCCAGACAAAACAGCCCAAAAACTGACACTTCAGATATACTGTATATTAAACTATGTTTGAAGATGAACAGATTATTTTCAGGTATGCCATGCCTCCCATTAAGGACTAAGGATTTATTTTTTATTAGATTAACACAATTTAGAACCCTTTTTTCACAAGTATTAAATCATATCTTTTGATAATTGATCAGTAACGTATATCACTGATTTGGTGACATACTTTATACCAAATCTTTATCCTAAAAAATATCGTTTTAGTCCGGATTTACACTGCGCACACCTGTCGGAAGACGACGGTCTGTCATCTCGGTGAGATCGGGTATCTCCGTTCCTCTCTCGGTAATCTCCGTTCCTCTCTCGGTAATCTCCGTTCCTCTCTCGGTGGTCTCCGTTCCTCTCTCGGTGGTCTTCGTTCCTCTCTCGGTAATCTCCGTTCCTCTCTCGGTAATCTTCGTTCCTCTCTCGGTAGTCTTCGTTTCTGTCCCGGTGACCCCGGTTTGAACGAGGCGGGTGGCTCATACCTGTCGACCGAAAGTGACACAGAAACAACCTTAGAACACCATTCAAAATAAACCAGGTGACGAATGAAAAAAATAAAGCCTTTTATCAATGTATTCTACGGTTAACTAATACACATATGTTTAATTTGTTCAACAAAAATTGGGGGTTTCAAACGTTTCCATCGACTGTTGACGCACACACAAAACCCCGAAAACCTTTTTTAAGAAAACTCTTTTTTATGCTCTAAAAACTCTACAATTATTAAATCAAACATATTTTCTGATGGGGACTATCCCCGATATTTACGTGAGACCAAAAAGTGGAAGGTTGAAGCCTCTAAACCAAAAAATGAACGCTTCGTTTTGTACGATACTCATTAGTGTTAGCTCGTTAGGTACATCAAATTATTCCGCGTTATCGACGAAAAACTTACTGTGAGGTCGATTAACGCTGTCTAAAGTGATTACGCTGTCATTTCTGAATCGTTTAATCGCCGTCTTCGATGTTTTTCAGTCCAGGTTGAGGCAGCTCCGCCCTTCTCCGGGCAGGTGGAGGGAGGAAGACGGAAGAGAAGCGGACAGGTAGGCAGCCCCTCAGGACGCAGCTGGAGCCTCCCTGCGCTGGTTTCTGGACGGAGTTCAATTCATTACCAGCTTTAATGAATCAGCCGCTTTGTGCCACGACAGTTCAAGCCGAGGGGCCAAAGAAGCCTCTGTTTTGCACTCAGATTTAGGGGGTGTTGACCTTTAAACACGGGCTGCTGTGTCTCAGAGCCATCTGGTTGTTTACGGGCTTCTTTTATTAGAGCTCCCCTCCGCTGAAGAGCCGTTTTGTGCTCTCCCACAAGGGACAGCCCACGCTCCATAAGTTCATCATAGTGTTTATGTGGGCAAATTAATGTTTTCTAAGTCACAAACGCCTCTGGTGTGTGGGAAACACATTTTTTAGATGGATATGTATGCATTTTAATAATTATTGACAAACTTTTTAGACAAGATCTGAGTCTCCGGCAAGCACAAAATCCTTGGAAAACTTTCACTTGTTTAGATATTTATTGTAATTTGCACTAAACATGAATACTGTGAATAAGGGAGGAAAAAAACTGTTCAGCCTGATTCTGCAGCTTAAAGTGAATCTCTGCTCTGAGCTCCTTCAGTCTCCAGCACAGCCTGAACCCTCTCGAACCAGCTCTGGGTCCTTTCTTTAAGGAGGCTTCAGGAATAGTTCTCCAGGCTTCTTGAAGGACATCCCAAAGCTCTTCTTTGGATGTGGGCTGCCTTTTGTTCTGTTCTCTGTCAGATGATCCACACTGCTTCAATAATGTGGAGCTCCGGCTCTGGGGAGGATTCATCCCTCCATCAGACCTGTTGCCACTGATTTTCAGTCTACTTCTTGTGTCACTGGGCAGAGCTCAGCCTTTTCTCCCTGTTTCCCTTCCTTAAGAATGGATTCTTGACAGCCTGAACGAGGAAAAACACATTCCTCAGACTATGTTCAGCTTAAAGGAATATAGAAGCATGGTCTCGTATAGCCCTTTACTTCAATATTTTCACAAATTTAACAGCTTTATTTTCAGTAATAATTCTATTTGTTTATAGTTTTCAGATGAGGATGGGCATAAACTTAAGGTGAAACTCCAATACATTAAACCACCTGTAATAGTAATTGGAAATGGTCTGAAGGACAGTCATTACAAAAGTAATTCCAGTCTAAATCAGTGGCAATCTTTTTAATTCTCTATAGTTTGTATTGTTTACCTTTTACTGTAAATATAAATCAAATTGATACATTAAAATGTTTGATTAAAATTGCATGGGTCCTCCGTCCAGCAGGGGGCAGCAGGTAAAAATGGACGTTGGTGTCACGTAGAAATTCTTGCGGGTCATTGCTTTGCCTCTGTAAACAAAATCATGGGGTACACAAGTTGAGTTTTGTAACGCCCTCTAACCACGTTAAAACCCCAGCTTTAATTCAGACGGAACCTGCTCTGTTTTCCGTGTTGAACCGGGAACGGACTCCCCCTCCGCTGGCATGTTGCTGCTCCGGAGGGCGGCTCTCGGAGGCAGAGCTGTGGCCGCTTTACGCTGTCTGCCCGCCGGCCGCAGCACCTCCAGAAGCGCCGCCACCTACGTCCAGGGCCAGAGCCCCGAACCACGAATCCGGGAGTACTTCTACTACATCGACCACCAAGGACAGGTGAATATAGCGTGTTATTTCTAGAAAAAGTGTTGTACATTTCACCGTTACTCGGATAGTGATCGCTGTGCTTTTTGCAGCTTTTCCTTGATGACACGAAAGTGAAAAACTTTGTCACCTGCTTCAAAGGTAAGGTTCTTATCTTACTACTGCAGACCACCACCACCCCTTTCTAAAAAACTTACATTCTGAACCACAAAGAGGCTTTATATAAAGCCTTGCAAATGTAAACATAACATAGTACATAACATTTTGTCCCAGTTCAGGCTGCCAAGGTTGTGCAACTGAAACAGAAGGGTGCTTAACTTACAAAGTCATTAATATTTCCATTAATGACCAAGGTTTTGTGCTAATTGTTGCCAAATTGTTGTCACTTACAGACTATTTAATTATCAAATAGAATCTGCTGCTACTTAACTGAATGTCATGCACTACTGCAACTCCCTCTGACATTACCCACACCCTGAACTACTATGTCTCTTTTTGTACTTATGTTGAGTGGTTTACCTATAGCTTCTTAGTCTGTATATCGATGTAGCTTATTTATTTTGTGTGGTAGCCGTAGCCTAAGTTAGATCTAGTTTTTAGTTTAGTTAATATACCACTGTGCACCTTACCTACCAAATGTATGAGAGCTAGCCTTAGGATAATAGGTCTGCTGTGACAGCATTGTTACTTGGTGTCAATGTGTTGTCTTGTCAGCGACGTGGGATGGTGAGGAACATAATTTTGATCATTTGAAATTAACAGACTTTGACTTTTAAATGAGTTTTTCATGGCTGCTTTTTCAACCGAAAACCTCTATCCTGTTCTTTGTGTACCCAAACTTAAGAGAGGCCCCTCTTTATGGGGTCCTATGAAAATCTGTCTGCTTTCACCTTTCCGTGAAACAGACGTTTGGCTTTTTGCACATTTAAGGTGAACCCTCCCCCACAGGTGAATCTCAGAGCTTTCTTCAGGGTGCCCCTGAGGTCAGCAGCTCTCTGACATGTTTTTTTTTTTTTTTCAGACAAAAAATTCCTCATCTTCTTCTTCAGCCGGCTGCGGTCCAACCAGAGCGGCCGCTACGAAGAGGACTTCCCCTTCCTGTCTCTGTGTGGCCGCGAGAGGAACTTCCTGCGTTGCGACGACCGCCCCGTGGTCTTCACCCACCTGCTGGGGGGCGCCGCCGCCCCCCCGGAGCTGCTGTCCTACTGCGGCGGCGCCGAGAAGCTGGCGCTCGCCTTCCGCCCAGAGGCGCTGTACATGCACCCCGACAGCGGGCGGGTCTACCACCCCTGCCCCGAGCGCTGGGGGGGGGTGGGCCTGGTCCGCTCTGCCCTGGCCATCGAGCTCAGCCCTTTCTTTGTGTACCCAGCGGAGAGCGGCCAATCGGAGCAACCGACGCACTTTATCTGGGAAGGACAGAAGCACACGCTGACCAATGAGCTGGCTGGATGCTTCCCAACAGCAGAGGAGGCCAGCGGGCAGCAGGGAGAGCCGGGGTAACGTCCAGAGGGCTCACGTCCGCCTGTTAGTTCAAATATCTGGGCAATGCCGTCAAAACCCCATCGGCTCTTCACCGATAAGACTCAGTCCTGGACAGAAATTAGTAATTAGTCTGTGTCTTTGTGGCGTTTATGTTTGGGTCCCAGACGCGTTGACTTTAATGGCATCATTAGCTCAGAGGAGAGTCAGCGTGTCGCATGGATAAGGTGACAAACCGGTAGATTCATCACAAAAAAAGGGTAAAAAACAAATACAAACCAATGTGTCTGGATCGACATCAAGGCCGAAATGCTGTGACTCTAAGGACTGATCCAGAGAAACAGGGTGCCCTGTCTCTGGAACCAGAAACAGTGATGTAAAGGCAGACTTTTGTTGTTGTTAGTGAATGATGCAGAAAAGAAAACTGAAAAAAATACTCAGGTTTGGGACTTCAGATGGTTTATTCTCAGAAAGGGGTGTCAGATAAAGTATTAAAACAGATTACTATTCATAATGGGAAAGAAAGATTAATTAAATATTATGATAAGGTTTCAATATCACAGCATAACAGATCTTCAAATGTTTCTATGAATGAGTCTGTATGTCTGTGATCTTCCATTGAAATATTGAAATGATCATATTTATTGTTATAAAATATTATAAAATGTAAGAGAATTTGTGTGTTTTCTTTTGTTTGTTCACACCAGAGGCCACTCTTTATTTGGAACAGATTTGTTTTGTCACAACACAGACAGGTGAAATATTTCAATTTTAGGATTCTGCCTGAGTCTGACCCCGGCCAAAGGTCAAGGTGGGTTATTCATCTGTGAGTCAGGTGTTGTTTATTGGTAGGAGCACAGTTTCTAATGTGTTTTGTCAAGGATTTTGAATTATTCATAGCTCAGAGTTAAGTGGCTTAACAAAGGAAAACGCATTCCTCTGACATTTTTCAGCTGGACTGAAAATGAGAGAATCAGAGAAATACTGAAACTGCTTAAGAAAGCTGGAGAACTATTAGTGAAGACCAATTAAAACCTGGAAGGAATTAGATGTGGATTCAGTATTCTCTATTTTGTGTAACTTTTCACTCAATCTCTCAGTTCTCTCTCATTTGGCCAGGAGGGACGCCAGAAAATGACTCTAAATAAACTAACCTAAAGTAGAAATGAGGCGAACTGACAGGACCATCTCTTTAAAAAGTACCTAATGATAATTCTGTTAAAACCACACGGTTAAAGGCGTCCCACGTAATATCTGTGAGAGCCCTTAGTGATGGACTGCTCCCACCCCGGGGTTCGGCAGGCTGCGGACGGGTCTCGGCGGGGCTCTGAAGGAACTCCAAGTCCCAGACACCCCCGCGCCGGCGGGCGGGCGGACCAGCAAAGATGGCAGCGCCGTCCGGAGAGGCGTGCGGGCTCCTGGAGCGCTCCGTCCGGCAGCGGGTCCCGCCGCTGCTCACCGACCTCTACCAGTTCACCATGGCCTACGCCTACTGGCGGGCCGGCCGCCACCGGGAGCCCGCCGTGTTCGAGCTCTTCTTCCGGGACAACCCGTTCGGCGGCGGCTTCTCGCTGTTCGCGGGGCAGCACGACTGCCTGCTGTTCCTGCGCAGCTTTCGCTTCACGGAGGAAGGTGAGGACACCGGGGGGGAAAGGGGGGAAAGGGGGGAGGGGGGAGGAGGGGTCAGGGCCATGCCAACCTCGCTGCCCACCCCCCCACTCTAATAGAATAATGGCATCGTTTATGATTACGGACCGTGTCTCGTCTGTTATTCCTCCGCCGGTTGCGCAACGTTTCGTGGCTTCCCAGTGAGAGAGCCATGTGCCAAAGCGGAATTTCTGCAAACCTTGACCTTTAACTTTGAACTTCAGCACCGAAAATAATCCCCGAGGGGACTTCGTGCTGCCGGGGATCTCGAGGCCAAGGGAATGGAGCAGATTATCCTGTGCGCGTGAAACCTCTGGAAAAAAGAAAAGAAAAAAGGTTTAGTTTGGGAAACGTGACCGCAACACAGGACCGCACAAAGTGGAAGTCTTCTGTCATCCATTAGAGCCGCTGTAGATTTATCCAATTTGAATGTGCATTTTGCACACATACTTTCTATACCCGAGAAGCAACTCAAGCTTTATAGACAAAGTAAAACCTTAATGTATATTCATTAGAATTGCTTAAACGGATCAAAGTAAATATGTGATTCTGTTAAATTGAACCTAAGCTGTAGGGGGGTGTTTGAACCTTTTGATCTAACAGACAAAGTGAAAGTAGAAGTATCTTGATTGTAGTGACAGTGTCAATGTAAGTACTTTAAAAAGCTAAAGAGGAACCTAAAAGAGAAAAGTCGTTCTGACCAAGAAGACCTGGACACAAGACGTGAGCACTAACATGCTTCATCAATGGTACTGCAGCCACAAACATGTAACTCTGGCTTTGATCCCAGTCCCGCTGCTGAAGCCTGCTGGATTGGATTAGCTGTACATCAGATTTGCCTCTGTTATTGTTGGCGTGTGTGTGTGTGTGTGTGTGTGTGTGTGTGTGTGTGTGTGTGTGTGGTGATGGAGGGCACGTGGGGCTGGGGACACACGGAGGACACGTGTTCCAGGATGTCTTGGGTTGGTTGTGGCCCTTTCGCTGTGGGCGTTGGGGCCGTAGGGCTAACTGTGCTTGTGGGTGGATGCAGATGTGGAGTTCCTGCGCTCCGTCCTGCCCTGCTCCACCGACCCCGCCTTCTTCCAGTTCCTGCGAGGCCTGGACTGTTCGGGCGTGACGCTGCGCTCCGTCCCCGAGGGCACGGTGGTGTTCGCCAGGGTGAGCTGCGGGGGGGGGGCGGGGTGAAGGGGTGAAGGGGTCAGAGGGAGTAACGGGTGGTGGATGTCTCACAGGTGCCTCTGATGGAGGTGGAGGGTCCGCTGGCTGTGGTCCAGCTGCTGGAGACCAGCTTACTGTGTCTGGTCAACTACGCCAGGTAACCGCTACTGACACTTCAGAGCAAGTTCAACTGGCCACTGTTGTTCCTGATTTACTCAAACCTTCAATTATCCTCAAAGCTCAAAGCAAGTGTTCACCTCAATTTTTAATATGTTGTTTGATGAAAACCTTCTCTGTGAGTTAAAACTGCATTGATTGGTTCTGAATATTATTCATTTCCCTTTCATCCTAAGAGTTCATTCCTGTGACGGCACTGTAATGTTCAATTCCATCCGCAAATAAAAGAACCTAAAAAGGGGACTTACCAGACACTTAACTGATTGTAGAGAAAAAGAGGTTTGCTTTTAATGGTTCTGGGGATGCCGACAGTCAAGTTGAGCCAAATGGGTTCAGAAACCTTACATGGAAAGGCAAAAGACTTCCCATGGAAATATAAGAAAAGTAAAAAATTCAACATAAATACAGTTAGAATGATTCAAATAACGTTTCCAACAAAGTAAAAATGGAATAAATAATTCAGAAAGTTTTTGGTTTCATCAGTATTCAGTTCTGGACTGAATCTGGGCTTTCTATGCGTAACGGAACAGAATGTCTGAAGCGTACCTCTCGGTGATGGCCTGCTTCTTCCCTGTTGT
Source organism: Menidia menidia (assembly GCA_907169785.1). Taxonomy (NCBI): domain Eukaryota; kingdom Metazoa; phylum Chordata; class Actinopteri; order Atheriniformes; family Atherinopsidae; genus Menidia; species Menidia menidia. The sequence continues at coordinate 8,817,565 of CAJRST010000002.1, read as the reverse complement.
CAGTCTGGTTTGCAGTAACGCCGCTCGTTTCCGGCTGGCCGCCGGACCGGGCAGGAAGCTGCTGGAGATGGGCCTCCGGAGAGCTCAGGGACCAGACGGGGGCCTGACAGCCTCCCGATACACACACATAGGAGGTGCAGGCTGAGAGCGCGTTAAAACAAAACGCTGGTCATTTCCGCTCACACACGCTCACGGCGGCTGGGATTTGTCCTCCAGGGTTTGATCTCACCAGTAACGTGCAGGCCGGCTTCCTGTTTGGGATCCCCGTCGCTGGGACCATGGCGCACTCGTATGTCACCTCCTTCAGCTCCCTGGAGGAGGTGTGTCCACAGGTGTGTATTCCGTTCATCCCAGAGCTCTCTGTCCCTGCATCCGCTGACTGTTTCCACTCACAGGGCTAATAGAGAATTAAATGCTAACAGAAAGAAAGAATGGTGAGGCTAAACAGATCCTGGGCAATAGAAAGAATTCAGCATGTAAAGTTTATCTGAAATCAAAATCTTTTCAGAAGAAGTTGCTCTTAAAGGTTTGTAAAGTTAATAGCCTTAAAAAAAGATAAATAAATAAGTAAAAAGTTCTTATAATTGATTTGATGTAGCGTCACATGGTTAAGGATTTGTGTGATTCCCTCCATTCGTTGCCTCCGTTCAGACCCTTGTGGCAGCGAATGGGGACGCTGGTCCAGTTGATGTCATCTCCCTAACCAAAGGCTGGCTGAGTCGAGTGTGTGAGCTTCTTGGATCAGAGCCCGCCAAGATCCGGGAGGGCGAGCTGGCTGCTTTTCTGTCGTACGGCATCGCATACCCTCAGAATTTCCTCCCTGTGATTGACAGCTACAGCGTTGGCTGGTAAGGCATCCCTTATTAACAGATATTTTCAAAAAGACCATATGACATGAACGTCTACTTCTTTTTTTTGTTTTTTATTGTTCTTTATATTATTTTTTTGTTTTTTTCTGCTTCTCTGCTTTCTGCTATGTAAGAAACTCGTTTTAAATATCGACTGTACCCTTCTTTTATCGTGGCTTTTACCGCTAGATGTCACTATTTCATTGTGCTACAGAGAAAGAAATGTTTGGTGACCATGGAGTCCTGGATATAGTATCCGTTTACACAAAACTACAAAATATTTGTTAAATATTGATGTTTTTGAGAAAGATCTGATTCTTAAATGGAGACTTTGAGATCACAAACATCCATATTTAACCCCTGTGTGATCGGTAGCTCCATTTAGAGCCCAAATCCTTTTTCTTCTGATCATTTTAAGATGAACCTTTTCTTTGACTTCCTCGCAATTCTCAAGAATTCAACTATTGAACAAATCTTTTTAAGATTTCAGACTTTTTTTTACACTCAGAACTGAGGTGAGACGTAGATTCAAACTCACCAGAGCCCCTCAGGAACTTGTACTGATGTGAATACTGACCTTTTGGCCGAGGCCTCCCTGAAACGGGCCAGAAGACACGGGGAGGCCGCAGAGAGTCCGGCGCAGTTCAGGGTGACGCGTGTCTTTGGCCTCTCAGCAGTGGCCTGCTGAACTTCTGCGCCGTGGCCCTGGCGCTGAGCGAGCTCGGCTACAGGCCTGTGGGCGTTCGTCTGGACAGCGGAGACCTCTGCGGGCAGTCCGTGGAAGTCCGCCGCGTCTTCAGACTCTGCAGCCAGCAGTGAGTAGGGGGGGCGGGGGCCACCTGGCACGGCCACGTCTTCGCCCGAATCCTCTAGACATCCGGACGTCTGATTTCTTGTTGTTCCCTCTCGGCTCAGTTTCTCCGTCCCCGCCTTCGATTCCCTGATCATCGTAGGGACCAATAACATCTCAGAGCAGAGCATGGCTGAGCTCAACAGGAAGGTCAGTGGAGCCGGATTGGTCGATATGAAGCACCGAGGGCCACTTAACGTCATCCCTGTTTGTTCCCGTTTCAGGAGAACGAGATCGACGTGGTCGGCGTGGGAACGCATCTGGTCACGTGCACCAAACAGCCGTCCCTGGGCTGCGTGTACAAGGTGAAACGAGCACATTCAGGAGGCCTGGCCGCCCGTTCGCTGTGTTGATACGCGCTTGCTGTTTCAGCTGGTGGAGGTCAGGGGGAGGCCCCGGATGAAGATCAGCGAGGACCCAGAGAAAAGCACGGTTCCAGGGAGGAAGGCCGT